>CM075344.1:139392500-140642500 GCA_037693485.1 Kitagawia praeruptora
ATGAGATTTGGTAAAATTATTGGCGTTGATAAAAATCACGAAATATTTTGTGTTATTATCTTTATGATATCATTTAGATTTTAATATTTCATCCTCTTTATTTTAAAAATTAAAGTTTACTTTTTTCACGCATTTCCATTCAAATTCGATTTTAAGAGTTTATTAATTGGATTTTAAATTGTTTCGGCATATGCGAAGGGACGGGAATGCCCTTAGATTTTTAACAATGCCACCGCCTCTCTTTTCTTTTCTTCCCGGATAAGCTCAGTTGGGTCTCTAGAAGCCTCTCGATAATTTTCTCTCGAGAGCTTACTATCTCTCTCAAATCTCTCTCCCTAATATCTCTCATATCTCTCTTAATCACTCAATATTTCCTTCGTCTCCTTCCCTCTCTTCTCTACTGGATACAGTATGTGTGTGTATAAACACCGTGCGCGTGCGTGCGTATGTAACTGTGTGTGTGTCATAATCTTTGGTGTTGAACTTTTGGAGGTTTCAATTAGGGGTTCTAATTGGGGACTGATTTGGATATGAATTGATGTGGGTTGGATTTTGTTAGTGTTATGAGGGTATGAGTTGTGGGTATTTGTATGTAGGTATTTTGGTTTGGGTGTGTTTCTGAAATTATGTGTGTGTGTTGCTGCTGCTGAGTTTAGCAGGGTCGGTGGGCTTGTTGGTCGAGCAGTTGTCGTAGTATAGATTGCAAGGGTAAACGTTTGTGCAGGTGTGTGTTTTATATATGCAATTGGGTGAAATTATGGTGTTGGTTGATAGGAAACAGGGGAAAATGAATGGAGTCGGTAGACATGAGGGTGGTGCAGCTGGGGTGGGCGCGTTTGGGCTCTCGGATGGTGAACAAGGGAGAGTTGCGGAGTAGGTTTCGAGGGGCTGTGCAAGGAACCTTGTCCGTGTATTGTATATGTCTGTAAGGGTGTAGGTGGGTATGTGGTTGTGGCATTAGAATAGGGGAATGACCGAGAGGGAGATGGGGATAGAAAGAAAGGGAAGAGAAGTGAATATATGTGTATTTTAGGACTTTGGGTTTTGTTGAATTCTTGGCTTGAGTTCTTGGTTAATCGTAGTTGTAATTCGGTAGGGTGTAAATATGGTTGTATGTAATTTTTGAGAGCATGATTTTAAGGTGGGGTGGTTAAGTTATGGATGAATTTCAGTTCGGTTTTTGGAGAAGCTGAAGTTCAAAATTTGTGGATTGATATATATAATGTTACTTGAAATTTTGGTGAGGAAAAGTTGATAATTAGAAAGTATTACTTGTATTTGGTTTTTGGATTGATTTAAATAATTTTTGGGGTGGTTTTTGTTTGGTGAAGGAATAGGCTGCAGGGGAGGGGGGAGAAACCAGTGGTATACATAGGCGCTGGTGTGTATGTAGAGTGGAAAAGAGAGAACAAGGCCGCAGTGGTGATAATGTATGGGATCGCTTGTTAATGACCGAATTCCGGTTATGGTGCATGTATTTGCTGAGGTTGTGATTTTGTTTTGGACTTTACATTATTTAATTATCATCTTAGATTAAAAGATGCAAATTATGATAGTATTGTTTTAATTTTCGTAGTTTAATTCAGGAATTCGATAATTGGTAGAGTTATGATTTCAGTTATTTAAATTTGGGGAGTTGATAAGTGGTTCGAGTAGATGACTATTGTTAGAGTTAATTTGGTGAATTATGGCCATGTTTGTTTCAAGGGATTATAATCCCCAAATTATTACCTTATAAATCCCAAACGTAAGGGATTATAATCCCATGAATTCACATTTTGATCATTGTTTTAGTTCACTCTCATGGGAATATAATACCTTGTGAAAGAAGGTATTATAATCCCATAGAAATGAATCAAAAAGATGATAACAATATACTTCCATGGGATTATAATCCTTTAAATTTAAGAAAGATGGTATAATTTTCCAAGGATTATAATCCCCTAAAACAAACATGGCCTATGAGAATAGTAGTTAATTTTGTGGATTTGTTGAATAGTAGAGGCATAATTTTGGGATTCAAATTTTAAGAACTTAATAAATATTGGGGTTAATTGTTTTTAATTGTCAATTTATTTTTGAATTAAGTTTATAATGGCATGTTATATTAGTTGGTGGATTATACTTGGTTTAAGTATGTGGAGTAAAGTTATATTTTAATAGATTAATTTGGGGTTTTGGCAAATGGTCGGAGTTGAGGTGGTTTAAAGATTGGTAATTTTATTGGTAAGTTGTATTTAGCTTTAGTATGCTGGAGGGAGTTGTTAAATTTGTGTACGTTTAAGTTGTCGGAGTTTTCGTTGAGTTATTGATTTGGATTGTCAAATTACCTTTATTTTTGCGGGAAAATGAGTGGTGAATATTGACTTAGGTTTGTCGGCAGAGATAAGTAGATATCAAATGAAGAAGGATGAAGAGGGGTGGAGTACTGGTTGCGGATGTTAGATTCATCGTGAGGCGTTTAACACCGGGAAAATGTCTTTATTCAGAGGGGACATTTCTGATTGTTTTCTTCCAACGACGAAACTGGTAAGCTTGATTACTATGTTCGATTTGAGTTTATAAGCGTTTACAGAATGTTAGAATTGTCGTCTAAAGACTGAATTACCGTAGTATGTTTGACTATAGAAGTTGATGCACTGGCCGATATCGGCGAATCAAACTCATGGCAATCGCAAGAGCGTCTTACCAACGAATGACTGAAATAGAAGATTGTGATGCCGTAAGATAGAAGAAAGCAGTATTACTGCGACATTACATGATAGCTAAGGACTCGAGGCAAGTGACTATATCCTTTCACTTATTGTTCAAGTGAAATATTTTGTGCAGCTATTTTGTTGATGATTTGATTGTTTCTAAATTTTATTGCAAAGGTTACTATACTCATTTATCGTTCAAGTGAATTAATTCTTTAATTGTGATACAAATGATGTTGAATAAGTAAAACCAAACCAATTGTTTAGCTAGTCGGGATCCCAATAGTAGAACATTGACCCTATCATGTCTGAATACTCATCTCATACTTTCTTTTAATTCATTATGTGATGAAAGATTTTAGATTCCAAATACTTACCTGGTGATTTGAGCTTTTGCTAGAAGATATCTATTTTATTAGCAATGATTTATTAATATTCCTATTTTACTATACACTTGCTTAGCATTTCTTCCGCTCATACTTGTTTGTTTCGAAATTCTAACTTTTCAGTAAGGTAGTTTGGCGAGACTTACCTGCGTAGTTCGGAACGAGAAGAAGCGAGATGCTATTTTGAAGATAACTTGACTCAGGAGGTCTGGATCTAGTGTAAGATATATTTTGTATAGTACTCTAATAATTATTATTATGTATTAGATTAGTTGGCTGGTATACTTCTTGTCGAAGTTATGCCACTGGGTTAAGATTTGATCAAAGAGAAGTTGTAAAGAAAAAAGTTGTATTTAATGGAATTTGGATTCTTGTTTCTAGCACTATAACCTAAAAGATCTTGAATTATTGGGGCCACAAAGGTTGTATTTCAATTTTGGACAATTACAAGGAATATTGAGTTGTTAAACAGGTGAATATATTTGAGGATTTTCGCGTAACGACCAAATCTCCTGACCCTGGATTTGGGGGCGTTACAAAAATGAATTGCGCGCCGCCCATGGCGCGGGCGCGCCGCACCTCTGGCTGAAAAACAAAAAACAACTCCCCTAGCATATAACAGAAAATACCCGAAATCCCAACGATTTGGGGCATTACAGATTCAAGGCATATTCTAAAAAATCTCCACCTTGACTTGAATCCTCTCACAAATAACAAATGTACCAGACACACCATAATAATGCCAGATGTACCAGAAAAATAAAACTCTTCTGCCTCAGATTTTGCCCTAAAAGGGCAATCAACAACTTCGAACATTTAGCAAGTTCAAACAATGTTGAAACTTGCTATGTGGAACCTGCTTGGTGAGCATATCAGCTGGGTTATCAGCAGTACCCACTTTGTTCACCTCAATTCTCTTGTACCATTGCCTTGGAGACTGCTTTAGCCCATACAAGGACTTCAATAACTTGCACACATAGTCTTCTTTACCAGGAACCTGAAAACCATCTGGCTGAGTCATGTATATCGCTTGGAGATATTTTCCGTAATATGGCATAACAACTAGCCCCCAGTTCTTCAATGTAGCTTGCTGTAGTAGAGAACTAAAATTTTTTCAAGCTTTCAAATTTTTCAAGTCGCTGAAAAAACTGAAAAAGATGATTATAAAAACATTTAAAGCACCACAGTGCTATATACCACAGTTTCAAAAGTGCGAGCATAAATAATTCGTTTGAATTCCATTGCAATCCTTGTTGTCAAGTTAGGATCTTGGTGTTTGCATATATCCCGAATTGGCATACACGTTATTCAAGTGTCTGATAGATGTGTCTGACGGGGTATTCAATAAGAGATGGAGATGTAATCCTGGCGAACTTCGCACACGTCCCTTGTTGGGTTGGATGTGTTATGAGGTCTTGAAGATGTTATGCATAGGGATGCCTCCACTTATGTGATATTGAGAGATCTGGTCATGGGCCTTTAATAATCCAGAGGGTGTTGCACTTTACTCAAGCGTGTAGTATTGTGAAATTTATAGTTTGTCCAAACTACCCTACTTGACAATTTAAGTTCGCAAGTTTGAAAATATTTTTGAAATATATGTACTATCGCGACAATATATGAAAACTATTTTACAAATCCATATGCAATAATAAATATGCCATTTAGAAAATGTCGTTATATTTATTTTCTTCAAATATAATGTCCTTTTTTGTAGAAAATCTTTTTCAAAATTATGCGTCTCGCATATAAAATTTTTTTCCTCAAAGCATGTAGCTCGTACGCGATTGTAAAATATTCACAATCAATTCATCAAAATAAATATCTCGCACGATATTTTTCAAATCGTAGTAATTTTACAAGCATGAAAATATATTCCTTGCACGATTTCTTAAACAATAAATGTTTTTTTAAATATTTTAAAAACATGAAACTCATTTATGCATGTCAAAATATGAAAAATAATTTGCTGAAAAATATAATCGAGAAGGGAAAAAAGACTTATCTCTTCTTTTATAACGCGACTACCTTTTATTTTTCTCGTTGTCTAGTTGATCCCTACCTCCTCGTGCGCGCTGCTTCTTTTTATTTTATCCCTTCCACGAACAAGTTGCTTGGCTCAGTGGGTGGGCTCCATCAATTTCTAAAATTCTTTATTCAGTTGGCTTGTAACGAACATGCCTTGCCAATTTGTATGTAATGCTTGCTGCTTCTTTTTCTATATTTGACACATACGACCGGCTTCTTTTTTCTTCATCTACTGCGTTATTACTTCTTGTGATTGTTGACGTCCCTCCACCGCCATCCTGTTAGAATCACTTTAACTGTGTTCGAACACCGTGAATTATTCGTCCTCCACGAATACCAAAAAGTCCCTCCTTCTAGCGTCAAATGTTGTTGGAGGATTTTCGTAACAACACGAAACGAAGGTTTTTTGGAATAGTAAAGCGATTGTGTATGTTTATGTGGCTATTTTAGGGGATTAAGGTTTATGAAAAATAGAGGGGCTGGACTCAACAGGTGCCTCGATTTGTCTCGTGTATCGGTTCCCATTTGCCAAGATGTTTGCGTACCAATTTATATTGGATCAAGCCTACACAGTTCTGTGCAATTGTGTCTATTCCTGGGAGACTTTAGGTGTAAACTTCGTTAATGTGGGCAATTACTGATTTTATTTTATTTAATCTTGGCATTGTGATAATTTCTGATTTGAAAAATATCGTTTGAAGATATTTTCTATAATTGATTGATTAGATTGATTCTTTACTCGTTTCATAGAGAGTATACAACTTAGGCATTAAGCAATAATTATTAATTTAAATTAATAATTAATAATTAATAATATTAGAAATTTGGGAGATTATGAGACATGCCAAAATTATGGCATAACACCAGCATATGAAGCGGTTGTGGAAGACTTTATCTTGGGCCAAGGGTTCTCAGTTTAAGAACTTTCTACAATCTTATGGCTTAGTGTTTAGCCATGTAAAAATCCTATTATGTAGTAGTTTTATTTGTCTTTTGTCCTTCTATAGTCTGAGCTTAGTCTCTATAGCAGCTAGTTATTGTAGAAGTTCTCAGGTACTTATGGTTAGTTCACATACTGTAAAACTCTTACGTATCTCTCTGTTATCTTAATGCATGGTTTTTCCAACAAAAAAGGAGTGGGATGTTGCTCTTAAAAAAAAGAAGGAAAGGAGATTTTTTAGTAATTTAAATAACCACTAGGATCTTTTTGGAGTTGCATTTTCACCCATCTTCCTTTTATTTTGAGTTTAGAGAATAAATGAAGAGGCTCTTGGAGATAATTTTATGTTGATTTTAGTTTCAAATCTTATAGTAAAAAATTGCATTTAGTTATCATCCGTATTTTTTTAATTTTTTTAAAAATAATAGTTATAAAATAAATTTTAAAAAAATAGTATTTTTATTACTTTCTTTAGAAACTTTCATCAATAAAAATATTAAATTGTATAGTGTGTACCTACCGTTAGCAGTTTGTGCAATTGTCTTCCTATCATTCAAAAATTAATTTTATATACCTACTGTTTATATTTAGGTACAAAGTGTGTACTTCCGTTAAAAATAGTTCAGAAATTAAATGAAATTTTGGACAATTTAAACCATTGAAGTATTGTAAGATGGCTATAAAAACCATCAAACTTGTAATGCCATCAAATTGGGAGCGCATTGGCTTTAAATCACATATTGCATTGACACAAACTTGTAAATGTGATAGGATGGTTGTTCAAATAACATCATGGTCTAAAGATAATCCGAGTAGAAGGTTCATTAGTTTCGTTAATGAAAGGAATGATTGCAATTATTTTCAATGATATGAGCCACCTTTATGTAATCGAAATCGTGCTGTCACTATTAATAGGTTGTTGAAGCGCATCAAAACTAATGAAGAGAAATCATAGATGTTAAGGACAACTGAGAAAATGGTGATAAAGAATGCAAAGAACGTTGCAAAGAAGACTTGATTTCATGATTTGCTTGTTGTCTTATTTTATTTAGATTTATCGGTAACAATGGTGAAGCTAATGATGTACTTATGTAATATTTTGATTATTAACGTAGAAAAGAGAAGTTCATCTCAATAATTTTCAATAACACATTATTATTAGAAATTTATGCAAGTTTGAATAAAAATTTCAAAATACAAATTTTGTTTAGCATAAAAATAATGCATAATGCTAGGGGTACCAAATTGTTTCCCAACAATTTTCCCAAATACCCGTGGCAAATCCTGATTTGCTGTAATAATAAATGGGTCCCCTATATTAACACCAACAATACCAATCAAACATTTTCATGCTATCACATAAGTCATGCTACGTCATTTGAAAATATTATTTTTGCCTAATCTTGTGGCTTTAACACTACTAAAAAATAATACATTAAAGCCAATTAAATCCGGTCTACACCCATCCATGTAACCAAATGCAATTTAAGATTTAAAAATCATAAACATATAACAACTCAATTGTATATATGAAAGAAGAAAATAAACGTTCATAACAACCCCGTATAATTAACATTTCAACATCAACAATGAGAGATTAGCAAAAAAAAAAAACTTACATAACATCCATTAAAATTTCCAAAATGTACGTGTTATAAAAACATTATCTTCAAGAAGTTAATTATAACTATAATCAAGACGTCTTTTGAAACGTATGCTAAATGATCAATACAATCTCTAAACAATGATTCATGATTTGTAATAGATAAATGTTCAAGAACAAAAACCAGCTACAAAGTTTTCTCTCAACTCTAAAACAACAACAAAGAATAAGAATAGAAATACAAAATAAAGGCGGGGAATACAAAATACTGCATGAACAAAAGACTACAAATTTCATTTGGCATTAGCAAAAGACTGGAAATTTAAAACAGTTATTGAGCTTTTTATCGAAAATACACACTCTGCATGAACAAAATTAATTTTTTAATTACACAGATTGCATGTGGCCCAACAATTTTAAATTCCAAAAAAAAATGTTTTTAGAAGTTGTAAACAGTAGATACACACTATATAATTTAGTCTGAAAAATATTAAATACGTATCCTCCAGAAAGGTCTGGATGGCTAAAACATATTTTTGTTTATATAAATTTAAATGACCGACAAATCTCACATATTTCGAATTCTTGAAAAATATATTCGAAAAACCTTTGGAAGAAATCAACCGTATCATTCAAATTTAATTGTCGGATGTATACTTGTCCAATATAGTTTTCACCAATATCCTAAAATTTGATGATAATATAATTGTCATACTGAAAGTTTTAGATAAAAAATCTTATTTAAAAATATAAAAATCATTTGAATATGACTTGCGGAGGTGAAACGTGATAACTTTTATCATGGAAAAAGTGTGTATTGCTCGCAGTTTTTTAAAAATTTAGATACCACACATTATTAATTCTTTTTTCTACCTAAGGCTCTAAGAGTGTGTTAATACTTAATACGCATGAAATCCGGGCCTCTTGCTCATTTCTTATGGGGTGAAATAAGTATTGTATGCACCAAGTTGTGGTAGCAAAAGGAAATATATTGTTTAATGCATTAGGAATGTCGTGAAATGTAACAAGTCTTTCCCGGCTATTGTGCGGAGATTCAACCAAACTCATTTTTTTTATATATGGTTAATCATGCTGCATAAATACGTGCTATATAAGGCTTCCTGGACAACGAAAGTTTAATCTCGATGCCCATGATGTGTTTGGGAAGCTTCTGAATGCTAGAGTAGCTGCAAATTCTCATATTAGTATTACGTGGGCTTACATTCTTGGTTTTCATTATGGAGATCCCTGGTTGCTTCAAAAACCTTTAGTTTGTTATTCCGGTCAGAGCATCAACTCTATCAGCTTGCTTATTATTTAGGACGATGGACAACCTGGTCAGATTACTCTAAGCGACGTCTTCTACACCGTACCCCCTAGTTGGTTAACTAAAAATTTCGAGACAAAGTGACTGCTTTTTTTTTTCTCTATGCTTTTCGAGATAAAGTGATTGTTTTTTTCCAGTGCTTGCAAATTTTTTTAAAAAATAAAAGAAAATGTAAATTAAACAGGCATGTGCTTGCAACTTAAAACTCTTTAATGTTAACGTTTGTAATCTATACAAACTCAATTATGTTGAGACAGTGACCGTTCTTGAAATGTAGAAACTTCTTAAACCCATTTGAACATCTTAATTTAATTACTCAAACTCAATGCTTATAACGTGGGTAACTTTTGTCATAAAGGCATAAATGTGTAAGTGAAATAATACTTTTAAGTAATATAGATGTTTGGATAAATTTATTTAAAAGTTGGTGGAATATTTTTAAAATTAAATTAAAAAAAATTATTTCACACAATAATTTCAATACAAATATTTTAAATTAAAAATACATTGAAAAATATAAATTATTATACAAGTAAAGAAATCAAGCAAATAAGAAATATGTTGGCATGAAAGTACGTCGTTAACATTCAAGTTATAAATTGAGCTAATAAGTTGAGTAGGCAAACAATCCTCATAAGCTCTTATAGGCTTATAAATTGCCCAATATATATATATATATATATATATATATATATATATATATATATATATATATATATGTATATGTATATATATGCAAGTTTATAAGTAGTGTGATGTCATTTTACAAATTTAGTATCAGTAAAAAAATTGTATTAGTCCTATACTTAATCCCTAATCGTGAATCCAATTGATTAGTTCTGATTCTCAAATTTTATAAATATTTCTATACGATTATTATTCATATATTGGCGTAATTATATATTAATTTATCCAAGAATTTTAATCTAAATATATGTACCAATATAAATTATTTATTGCGAAGTTAATGACTTTATTAGTTTGCTGTAATTAATTACGTAATATTTAAGTAGATATTAAAATAAATATATTGAATAGTATAAGATTATAAAATGATGTATATTAGATATATGAAGAACTAAAATAGTAATTTTTAGGGCTTCTTTCATAAATAAATAGGAAACAGTAAATTTTTGCACATTTACTTTTGGTCAAGAATAGCTATTTGCAATTTTACTACATTAGGTTTCCAAATTGCAAAAATACTAGAAATTAGGGTTCCTCTTCCTCCCTCCCTCTCTCTCCTGCCTGCTCCCACCGCCTTCTACTCTTTTTTTTTTTTTTTTTTAAGGTGGCGTGATATTTTGGTGGATTTGGGTTGCAAGGCCCCGCAGGGGCAACCACATTCAACTGAATGCAACCAAATTCAACTTTTTTTTTAGGTGGGGTGATATTTTGGTGGATTTGGGTTGCAAGGCCCCGCATGGGCATATTCAACTGAATGCAACCACATTCAACTAAATGCAACCACATGCAACTAAATATATATATATATATATATATATATATATATATATATATATATATATATATATAGGGTCACGCTCTAGTGAGAACACATGTTAGTGTGAGAACAGTGAGAACACACATATTCACCACATTTCAAGCTATTTTAAAGGGCTTCGCTAGGGGCACCTTCACAAAAAAGTCTTATAATTCTACCCTTTATCCATTCATAACAAAAAAAATTAACAAAAATTAACAAAAAAATTAAAAAAAAAATTGCTGCCACGTCATCATTTTTAAATTTTTTTTTAAAAAAAATTTAAATTTTTTTTTATGAAAGGATAGAGGGTGGAATTATAAAACTTTTTCGTATTGTGTGCCCCTGGCGGGACCCTTTAGAATAGCTTGAAATGTGGTGTTCTCATTGTTCTCCAACATATACGTGTTCTCACCTGAATCATACCCTATATATATATATATATATATATATATATATATATATATATATATATATATATATATATATATATATATAGGGTTGGACTCCATAACAAACACCTTATATAACAAACAAAAAAGAACACCTCATATCCAATAGATCCATTGCCCCTGGCGGGGCCACCCAATACAAAAAGTTCTTATTTTTTTAGGCTCTATCCATCCAGCAAAAAAAAAATTGAAAATTTACTGTTCATCGATGACGTCATGATGACGTCATCAGTGACGTCATCGATGAACAGTAAATTTTCAAATTTTTTTTTTTTTTTGCTGGATGGATAGAGCCTAAAAAATAAGAACTTTTTGTATTGGGTGCCCCTGGCGGGGCCAATGGATCTGTTGGAATAAATGATTTTATAGTGTTCGTTATTGTTTGTTATCTAAGAGTGTTCTTTATGGAGCAAAAGCCTATATATATATATATATATATATATATATATATATATATATATATAGTTCAAAAATGAGGTCGAAAATGACAACTGAAAAATGGAACTTGAAATCAGCAACTGAATGCAACCACATGCAACTGAATGCAATCACATGCAACTACATTTCTGATTTCAAGTTCCATTTGTCAGTTGTCATTTTCGACCTCATTTTTGAACTCTATATATATATATATAGGGGGCTACTCCAATACAAACCTCCTTAAAATACAAACCTACAAACCAAGCATAATCTAATATTTTAAGCTAATCTAATGACCAAACTAGGGGTACCCCAATACAAAAAATGCTTAAAATAATTGGCTCTATCCAACAAAAAAAAAAAAAAAATCACTGTTCACGTGATGACGTGGCAGTGGATTTCACTGGTTAACGGTGCTTCGCACCTTCTTGTACGGCGCTTCGCGCCTTTATCATTCTAAAGTTGTAAGGAATGGCAATCAATGGTAAAGGCAATAGACGATTGACGGGTGTGTCGAGAGCCTTCGGCCCTCATGACTACCTAACTCATCCGTTTACTGTCTTAAATGCTTCGCATTTCCACGGCAAGATTTTTTTTTTTTTTTTTTTGAATTTTTTTTTTTTTTTTGTTGGATAGAGCCAATTATTTTAAGCATTTTTTGTGAAGGTACCCTTGGCGGAAACCTTAGAATAGATGAAATATAATTAATTTAGTGTTGGTTTGTAGGTTTGTATTTTAAGAATGGTTTGTATTTGAGCACTTGCCTATATATATATATATATATATATATATATATATATATATATATATATATATATATATATATATATATATATATATATATATATATATATATATATATATTATAATACCTGAGTCTATCAAGGTATACTGTTAGATGCAGTTAACCAATCAGAAAACTATGAATTATTTTAGGACCAATCAAAAGTCATTCCTAAATTTTAGACCAATCATATTATATTAAAAAATTTCCTTATTTGTCATTCTCATCCTATTATACTAACTATGGTTAGTTAACAATTCTAATTTAAATACAGTAACTTACTTGATTTAACATATACATATATTTCATATTTTTAATGTCAAAAAATAATTATAATAAATTAATATTTTAAATCAAAATCAATCAGGATTATACAAATATATAATATTAAGCGATTTTCGCAATATTAAATTTACACACTTTTAATTTATAATTAATCATAATAACATTATTATATATTACGGATTAATTTTCATAAATATATATAAGAGTCAATAAAAATTAACCACTAAAACTAAATTAATCGTAGCATTCTCATCCTAATTTACTTATCTTGGTAACTTAACAATTTTTTTGAAATGAAAAATTTATTTTATTTAGTCCATGCATAAATTACAAATTTTTTAAAGTGATAAATTTTTTACTAACTTGTCAATCTTTTAATTTAGAATCAATTAAAATTATATTATTATATATTACGAGCTAATATTCATAAATATCAACTAAAATCATATTGTAATATATGGTTGTATATTACAGATTAATTTTCATAAATAATTATTAACTAATTAATCATAACTTTTAATTTAAAATCACTCACAATTATATTATTATATATAGCCATATTTGTTCTTTGCGCCCCTTTGTATGTATAGAGTCATTTTCCAAAATTACTTATTTTTTAATATATATTATTTTAATACATGAATCTATTTTATCAATATTCTATAATATAAAATTTTAATATATCAAATTCTCGATCTACAAGTATAACGTGCAATCAAATTTGAATAAATCTTCTATTACTGAATTAAAAAATTAAAAAATTAAAAAATATTTATCACACTATTCTAAATACACATTCAAAATTAAGGTTATAAAAACTTTTAAATTAATCAATTATATTAAAAAAGCTAGATTCAAGCAATTAAAATGGATTTTAAACCAATTATCTTTAAAATTTATATATCAGTAATTTTTAGTTATGCAATAATGAACGAGACAAACAAATTGATCTGACGATTTATTTAAATTATTCAAAATACTAAATATATTCTCAAATAGTATTAGACATTATTTGGTGTATAAATTATGAATCAAAAAATTAAATTCATTACAAAGTCAATGAAAATATTATTAATGAATTTTCCTATCAAATTGGTCAACTCAGCGCAAAATTTAATATAAATCACTATTTTTTTTATAGATAATTAATTCATCAATAAAATGGCATACGAAATCTACAAAAATATACAAATTTTCAGATTTTCTTAAAAATCACTATTTTTTATAGGTAATAAATTCATCAATAAAATGTCATACAACATCTACAAAAATAATCAATATTAGACAAACACATTAAAATAGATCATATCAAGGTTTTCTTAATCCAAACTAGGATCGTTGATCAAATTTTAAATTGTGGTACATCCTCGCTTATATCACTAAAATATATGACCTTTTTGGCGAGATAATCCTACAATTTATGGTAATCGTGAGGAAATATTTATCTGATTTGTCAAAACGTGTTCGAACAACCGACCATAACTGCGATTGTATACTATCCAAATCAATGAACCAATAAAAGAAAATCCTGTATATCTAAAATCCCAAATGTCGAAATAAAAAAACCTACTCTCACAAAGAGAAATGAAGAAACCCAATATATGGGTAGACAAAATTCACTAAAAGGTACTAGATTTTCAAGAAAGAGATATATTTATTGAAAACCAAAGTAAAATCAAGGAAAAAAATGGGAATTATCATTCAGTAGTAGAAAATACAAAATCCAATATATAAGTAAATAAAACCCACCAATAAAAGACAAAATCAAAACAATAAAAGGGGGCTTATCATAAACCAAAACGCTGATGTCAGCCCCTAAATTTTAGTTTAGTATTCTTTGGGAGAGGAAGAAAGAGAGAAACGGCAACAACCTTCGTTATAAAATCACTATTATTGATAACTATATAGTTCGATACATGTAAAATTATATATTTCTAATAAAAGGTGACATTTTTTATTTTATATTCTTAAATTAAAGTAACAGTAATCAATTCCCAGATCCTAATATAAGAGCAAACATATCGTATTTTTTATTTTTTTAATATAAACAAAATCTTAAATATAGGTAAAAAAAACTTAATAACTTGGTACATAGATGATAAACAAACAGAGATATTTATTAACAATAAACAAAATTAAAAAAAAGTGCTACATTTTATATACTCTAATCTTAGTTTTGGTTTGTAGCATCTCAATTGTGTTCAATTATATAGTAACATACTTAGATAACTTGGCTCGAGAGTAACATTACATGCATGTAACTGTCTTCTTTTTGCGTCTTATTTTCGTTCGTGTACGAAAAAAATTCGTGTAGTTTAATATCGTTTTGTGTTCGAATTTTGGATACACAAAAAAAATTAATGTCATTTTCATGGAAGATCCTGTAAACACATGTCATGAATGTATACAACACAAACGATTTATCAGGTCTATGTAAGTGCTTTCTTCTAATATATGTTAGAAAAATATAGTCACTATTAAAGGAAAATGAATTTCATGTTTTTTAACTCGATAATTAAATTAAAAGGACAAATATATAATAATATGATTATGTGTTTATATATTACACATTTGATTTTAGTTTCATGTACAAATTTCTATTTTAACATGTTAGTCAAATAAAACAAAGAAAGGTGATACTCATTGTCAAATGTCTTATTTTATGCGTAGGGATGACAACGGCTTGAGTTCAGTCCGAATTTTATAAAATTCAAACTCATATCTAAATATTTTCGAATTTTAAAAATAAATCCAAATCCAAAACCAAATCCGTCGGGTTTCGGATTAGATCTGTTTTTTTTTTTTAATCCAAGATTAGTAATAATGTAATCAAATTTTAAAATAATTGAAGTAAGTAGTCAAATGTAACATATTGTACGAATTAATATACTAAGTAAAATTTAAATTATGTAAAAAAAAAAATATCGTCGTATACAACACAAATGAAAATTTTATGTAAAGTGAAGAAAATTACATCTTAAATATTTCAAGAAAACTTGAGATTGAGAAATAGAAGATCTGGTTATGATAATTGTTTGATAAAATTGATAATATTAATGAAATTGGTATAAGTTGGCGAATAAATAATTTTATACTTAAAAAATAATTACATCCGAATGAAATTATCTTTTTTTAAAATAATGATTAAAATAATATGTACATATTAACTAATTAATAAATTTACTGTTCGGTGCGTAGCACGGGTAGAACGCTAGTGTATATATATGCGTTTGCTCAAATACAAACCACTCTTAAAATACAAACCAACACTAAATTAATTATATTTCATCTATTCTAAGGTTTCCGCCAAGGGTACACAAAAAATGCTTAAAATAATTGGCTCTATCCAACAAAAAAAAAACAAAACTTGCCGTGGAAATGCGAAGCATTTAAGACAGTAAACAGATGAGTTAGGTAGTCATAAGGGTCGAAGGCTCTCGACACACCCGTCAATCGTCTATTGCCTTTACCATTGAATGTCATTCCTTACAACTTTAGAATGATAAAGGCGCGAAGCGCCGTACAAGAAGGTGCGAAGCACCGTTAACCAGTGAAATTCACTAACACGTCATCACGTGAACAGTGATTTTTTTTTTTTGGATAGAGCCAATTATTTTAAACGTTTTTTGTATTGGGGTACCCCTAGTTTGGTCATTAGATTAGCTTGAAATATTAGATTTTGCTTGGTTTGTAGGTTTGTATTGGAGTAGCCCCTATATATATAGTTCAAAAATGAGGTCGAAAATGACAACTGACAAATGGAACTTGAAATGAGCAATTGAATGCAACCACATGCAACTAAATTTATGATTTTAGTTGCATTCAGTTGAATGTGCCCCTGCGGGGCCTTGCAACCCAAATCCACCAAAATCACCCCATCTTTTTTTTTAAAAAAAATTGAATGTGTTTGCATTCAGTTGAATGTGGTTGCTTTCAGTTGAATATTGCCCCTGGCGGGGCCTTACAACCCAAATCCACCAAAATCACCCCACCTTTAAAAAAAAATTTGTATGTGGTTGCATTAAATTGAATGTTGCCCCTGGCGGGACCTTGCAACCCAAATCCACCAAAATCTCCCCAACTTAAAAAAAAAGTTAAATATGGTTGCATTCAGTTGAATGTTACCCCTGGCGGGGCCTTGCAACCCAAATCCACCAAAAACTCCCCAACTTAAAAAAATTTGAATGTGGTTGCATTCAGTTGCAACCAAAATATCACCAAAAAAAAAGTGTTCAAATCGACTGGCCTTGAAGGGGAAGGGGGCCCAATCCACCAAAACAACACCCCACCTTAAAAAAAAAAAAAATCAGGCGGAGGCGGTGGGAGAACGAGGGGGGAGGGGGGAGGGGAACCCTAATTTGTAGTATTTTTGCAATTTAGAAACTTAGTTTAGTAAATATGCAATTAATTGAAGAAGATGGTATTTTTGCAAAAAGAAATTTTAAACCTAGTATTTTTGGTAAAATCTCTAATTTTCTACAAGCTTACTTTTTAAAATATAGAAGGGAACTTTTCCTTTAAAAAAAAATGGGGCAAATAAAGTTTTTAAAAAAAACTTAAATAGCATTTCTGAAAAACCCTAAAATCATATAATAGTTCAAAAAAAAAAAAAAATACTTGCAACGAAAGAATTGTAATCATTCTACAAGCTTACTTTTAAAAATATATAAAGGAACTTTTCCTTAATAAAAAAAATGGGGCAAATAAAGTTAAAAAAAAAAAAAAACTTAAATAGCATTTCTGAAAAACCCTAAAATCATATAAAGTTCAAAAAAAAAAAAAAATTACTTGCAATGAAAGAATTGTAATCATTGTACATTAGTACTGCTACGATGAAATACCGAGAAGCTAGTAACCTGAACATCAAAACTTACATATTTTCTTCGACTGTACATATTACCTTCCAAAAGATGCAAATGATATCTTAGTTTGATCATCACTATCTTCATTATTATGATGTAGCTCCCTTCTTGGCGAATTATTCCTAATGCTGCGTCATCCTTGTGTGGGACTTGTTAATCATGACACTCATGAGTTTGTGTGTACATTGTTTATAATCTCCCAGGAGGGAAAATAAATATGAAATGCCTTGAAAAGAAAGCTCTTATCATGAATAAAAATTACTTGGTGGAAACAGTCATTGCTAAGCCTAATACACAAAATTATGCGCATTGCACCATTCAAATCTGTCTTTGGCTGAACTAAACTCTAAACAAGCACTTTTATGGAATGCCTTGGGACTAACCTGTTTCCAATACTATAGGAAGGGACAAACTCCTCACTTTCTTTTGGAGTTTTATGTGTCGCTATTGGTCTCCTGCGGTGGAGGCACCACTGCTGCAGGTTCTTCAACTGTGATACAGTTGTACCAGAATCAATAAACACCAAGTGAGAAGAGAAAATTTTCATTTGTTTTGAGTCTACAGACCTTGACTTGTAGTTCGGGGTTCAGATTGAATTTCTTCAACGGACTCGGTCTGTTTATCTTGTTGAGTGGAGACTGATTTTAATTGATCGTCGGTGATCTTCAAATAAGCTTCATCAGAGGATGACTTGTCAACCGAAAGTGAACCATCTGCTATTTCAATTAATCAAATTAACACTATTAATTTCCCCTAAGAAAGCGCCCATTTAATACTTTAAACTGTTCTTTCAGATACATTTAGATTCTCGTAGTTTAAAAGGACTATCACATCTATATGGGGACTTGGGGAGGTACAGGCCCATGAACTGATACAGCAATTAAACTTTCCAACTCGTTGAAATTTTTTAATAAAGTGAAGGAGAACAAACAAATATATAATGCTTTCACTTGTTACTTCAAAATGAAAGGAATAACTTGAAAAAGATAGATAAGTGATCACTCACTAGCTTCAGCTTTAATCTGCGAATTCTCAGGCTTATCAATAGCTGAAGGGATCGTGTTAGTTGCGCTTGAACTGTAGTTTTTCTGTATTGGATTCTGAACCTCGTCAAGGCCAATCTCTCGTTCAAGTGTACTCTTAAATTCCCTTGAAACATCCTGGAAAGATGAAATAAAGGATCATATTTAAAAAAAACACAGGACCATGTAGAGACATGATTGCAAGAGAGCAGTCGATTTGTGATGGAAACATAACCTGAAGTTCTCTAATTGTTGGTTGAAATTCACGCAGAGTTTTCCCTAGATTCCTAGCAACCTGTTTCAATCACAAGAGTTTTCGGTTGGCTGCCGATACACAATGGTATGCCAGAATTTTTTGTTTGCGACAGCAAATTATCAGCATTTCATAAAGGCATAAAGCTACACACTTTGCCATCTTCTTTTTGCTACCCTTGAAAAGAGTAAGAACTTGATAACGAAATACTGATACAGATGGTTAATTTATCGAAAATCCCTATACAACTGCCTCTAGCCAAAGTTTCTCTTCCAAAATATTTGTATAAACATATGACTCCCATACTCGGACACCAGCTCATCAAAGGAATTGCCAAGTTACTGCTAAGCAGTCATATCAATAATCCTTGCTGAGGAACACCACTAATCCTACCATAATATTGATGATCCCATGTGAATGTTTAACAAATTGATCGTAGATCATAGGATGACTAAAGGACAGAATAGCAGAAAAGTAGAGTATATAAGCCAAAAAGTATGGGGATTAAAAATTATAACCCTATGTAACAAATACGGCTCATACAAACAGAATTAACGAAACAAATATCCACAAATCAATAACTATAGCAAGAATCTGTAGCATTGAAATTCAACAAAGAAGAAAAGTAATACCTCAGCCAGACCTTTAGGACCAAAAACTAACAAAGCCACAACTCCAATAACCAAAGCTTCAGGAGCCCCAACTCCAAATAAAGATGCATACACACCCTTGCCTCGATATTTTCTTTTCTTCTCTGCTAAAAAGAATCATTAATTTCATTATTATTCCACAAACCAATATAAACAAACAAACAAACAATTAAATGTTATACGAGGATTCATTGATAGCCTAGCCGCAATCCTCCTCCTCCCCTCTCCCCGTAACAAGGTCATCGATTCGAATCCTCACTCCCCGCAACTCATAATTCAAAACAAATGTACCAAATAACACATGACACACATTCCACACACAAACAAACAACTTGTATGCACAAAAACAGCTAGGGCAGTAACATCATAAAAAAGCATTAAAATGAGATAAAAATGAGAGCCCAGATAAAAAGTTACCAAATTTAACACAATGATGTGAGATAGAGATGCTCAATGGCCTTAAACCACTCCACTGAGATAAGGGAATGAGAGGCAAGTGATGAACCCTTAAACTAGCAGAATTGGAAAGTGTAGCAACAGTAGGTTTCCTAATTGGGGAAGATGAAAGTTGACTTGTATATTTTTGAGTCAAAATTGGTGAAGCCATAGTTGTGCAACTCATATTTAGGATTTGTTAAGTTTATTTGAGCTTGATTTCAGTGGGATTTCTAGTCATATGTGGTTGTGTTAGAATTGTCTTGTTAATCTACATGGGGATAAAGGAAAATATCGAGTTTCTGTTGGGCTAGTTAGGCATGGCCCAAAAGGGCTTTCTTTATATGACCCATTTTTTGTAGGGTTATGCTACCTGACAATCGATTGTCAGGACCGGTTATGTAACAATTGATTCCAGGATAGTTGTATCAAGGATCCAATGACCCTGAATTAAAAAAAAAAAAATGTACTTGTTCGCTATAATTTTCCGCGAATAGGTTGATTGGTTCTGTCCTATCCGCGAAAAATTATAGCGTACAGGTAATTTTTTTTTTTTTTAATCCAAGGCCGTCGGATCCTTGATCCAACGGCCCTGAAATCAATTGTTAGATTGTCAGGGACCAGGACCATTTTTTGTATTATGAATGAGAATCTATATTTGAGCTGAGTTTCTGGTTTGGCAATTATCGTCACGGGTCTGTTGTCAAAATTGTTGTATAAATAAACTAGTTGAAAATCCGCGCTTCGCGCGTACGAAAATTTTTTCTTAAAAAATTAAAAATATCACATATGAATTTTATGTAAAGTTTTGAAAATAAAACTAAATACACAAATTTTAGTATAATTCTTTTATTTATAATAGAATCATATATTTTTCCTAAAATTCTATGTTATTTTAAAAAAATAAAAAAATTTATTATATTTATAATTCTAGGTGATAAAACCGCACTTTGCGCGGTTCAGATAATAATTTTATGAAATATTTTTTAAAGGATCTCAGTTAAAAGATAAAATTAACAGATATGTATGTATATGCGCTTTCATTTAATTTTTTTTTATAAGAGCGAAAATAGTTTCCAGTTTAAATTATTACATGTAATCATCTATTTTTTACTGAGCAAGTGCAGCCATATTGTTATATCTATTGTTTGGATCCAAAGAAAAATAGAATACAATGTGTGGAACAATTCATTGTCCCTTACAATTCGTGATACATTTATGCAATTTGTAATAAAACAATTATGCAAACTAATATGTATGTTGAATATTGATCCAATTTGTAATACAATAATTATGCAAACTAATATGTACGTCGAATATTGATCCAAAAGATCTCAAAATCGTGGTCCTTCAAGTAATGATCCTTTAATTTTACATTCCTCGAACCTTAAGTCTAACATTGATGCTCACTTGTATTCAAGTCCCAAACATACCTCATATCTCATTTACATAAATATCTTATGTGTCTAGCAAAACAAAATATGTGGAAATCCTCATAAAAAGATGATAGATCAATCCTTACAATGGTAAAAGCACAAATTGTAAAAACAAATTTGAAAATCATATCAAATTTGTAAATCAAATCCACCTAAGTGCCCTTCATGGAGTTTGTGGTAACTTCCACTATAATAGAATACTTTCTGCAATATAAGTAAAACGAATTTTCAAGAATCTGCAAAAATTCCCCATAGAATATATGAATGTCCAATAGTGAGCTAGAATTCCCCGTACAATATGTAAGACCAAAAATCATTTTGAAATTTAAGGTACCTCGTTATCTTTGAGATCCTCGATGGGTAACAGGATTATTCACATTTCTCATACCAATGCTTGTAGTTCTAAGAAGCCTTTGAGACTGACTTATCTTTCCATCCTTGTCAATGTCTGCTTCCACCAAAAGTAATGAGGGTTGTTCACCAATCACATGCTTATTAACTTTCAAGCCCTCCAAAGACAACTACTGTTCTGCCATCAACAACTGTCTTCTCCGCCACACAAATAATGATGGACGCAACAACCTATTATTCGGCTGGCCAATTACTTGCATAAAATGTAAATTGAGTAGAAGAGCAGCTAAAACTTACACCAAAAGAACTTACCATCCTAACTCTGACATCATGGTTGTACCATATAGATATATTGAAATAATGATTTTTTTTGAAATACAGTGATTTAGCTTTGGGCTTAGCCAGGAAATCGGTTCCTCTGAGTGGATTTAGCTTTATTCATACTTATAACTATCTTTTACCCAGATGTCCGTAATTATCTTTTCTTTTTCTAAATTTTTACGTAAGCTCAATCACGATTGAATACCATTCCTCAACTGATGAACGAAGAAAAAAAATTAGCAAAAAGATGTTTTGGGAGTATTTTACCATTTCCAATTTTGGTTGCAGGTAAAGTTAAAAGCAAGAGTATGGCAAGGAAAACGACAACCCAGTTATTGACATTTCAGGACCTATGTCAGCTGTGACACATCCTATCTTGTGACACATCCTATATGCCTATCCATTAACATTCTAGATAGTCAACACAACAACATAGACGCATAGAAGCTCTCTAGAATGGCTGAAATGATTTAGCATAATTAATTACAACAAATTTTCAATATACTGATTGTCAAATTAAGAGACAAATTAATAAATTTATGGTCCACACACACACACACACACATATATATATATATATATATATATATATATATATATATATATATATATATATGAAACATGATCAGAAAATAGTTGCATCAAAAGAATACATGTTAGAGTGTTGAATGAAGTGTTGTACTGACATATATTTTGGCAATTTTGTCATGGCGCCAAAAAAAGGAACAACTTATATTCAGCAACATACTAATTTTGTTAATTTTCCTTGACCATATAGCATGAGCCTGTGATTTGGTATTTTTAATTAAAATTTAATCATAACACCGGACTATAATACAAATACCTTAAATAATTGGAATAGTAAAATTAGACCTCGTAAATCAAAACAACAGCCCAAGTAACTCAAACACGGCACCAATATTTATGACTCATCCATTTCAATGTCTCTAAATTTAAGTTTAAATAACACTCTTTACCAGGCAAAAGTGAGCGCCCACAGCTTAAGTTACGTGAGAACAATCTGCATGCCAAACACAGAGATTGAAACAATTGATTTTCGGTGCCCTGCAATAGCTTAATAGAACCGAAAAACAAACACTGAGTAAATAATAATACTAAAAATAGTGAGCTTACACAGAAAAAGGAAGAGAACATATATGTCTAAATTCAGGTCCACAACCATTGCTTGTTAATTCAATATAGATTGGATTTAGACATAAAAAAAGAGACACACAAGAGAGTTTTTTTTTTTTGCCTAATTTTTGAATCGTAAAAGGTCTCTTATTCTTGAATAATTTTGATGAGTTAGTAAAAGGTGCCTTATTCTTGATAATGAGGCAAGAGATGAGAATTTATTTTGTAACAGGGAAGTTCGCTTCAATAAAAACAAAAAAGGCTGGTAAGTTATAAGTGTACCACGAGTTTTTCTTCAAGTTCCTTTCCTCCTCCAATAGTCACAACAACTAACTCTGGACTAAAACCCTCAACATGATTGGCTTCCTTCTCAATAAATGAGTATGGTATTAACTGCAACCACCAATAGAACACTTGTCAAAGAACTTCAGTACAAAATAGAATAATAACAAAGTCATAAGGCTAATCAGTATTCACTAATGTATATTTTCAACATGTCTTTCATCTATAAAATTAAAATAGGCTCCAAAAGAAGGAGCTTATTCCGAATGTGAAATCTACCACACAATGCAATAATCATGGAGTATTATAATTCAGTAAACTATGCAATGTAACCCTGCAGATAGTTGGTAAATGATAATAGAAGCAAAATTATGATCGAAAATCCAAAAGCATTACCTAATTACTTGACAAAGCTTAAGATAATAAACTAAAACTCAAAATGTGATCCCTTGACACAAATACGAGCTCCAACGACTTCCTTCCTTCCATTAATATTTTCAATCTTATTCATTTTCTTAATTTAAAATCTTCTTAGATGAGAAAAGGTAACAAAAAATACTCAATCCAGATGACATATAAACATACACCGCAGTGGCGAGAGTAGAAATCAAATGAGCATACCTATGGGAAGTACATATTACAATGACCAGTCTCCTTGAACTTAACATTCAAATAATCCTGCAAATTCATCATCACATAAAAACGAATCAATTACAAACTACAACATAAATAGTCTCATAGAACAATTATTGCTAAAACAATTGGAGTAAGTAAATAAAATCTGAATAGCTTCCCAGATAGCGTAACCATAAGGTCTAATAACCATAGTACCACGAACAGGACCGTAATCAGCGAGCTCCGCATTGGCGATAACATCCAGATACCAGCCATTAAAATCCTCTGACCGCGGCGCGATTACTCCTGCCTTTTTCTTCTCGCGACGCTCTTCGAACTCCTCTGTTACTCTAAACAACTACAGCCAAAAATATAAGAAAGCCCCTGAATTTTTAGAAGAATCAAGGCTAAAATAAACATTTATCAGTTTTTTCGATATATGTCTCGTGTGTATGCACATCTAGACCTGGCAATATGGGCCCAAAACCATATATCCAGTCCAAACCAAACCATTTTTTAAAATTTGGCCCAATAAAAAATCACACATTTTAAATGGATTTGGACGGGTTTAAAATCACACATTTTAGTCCAAATATGGATCTAATTTGGATCAAATAAGTGATATCCATATTTTCATATCCCTATTACAATTATTACAATCTAATACTCTGTGCGTCTTTGTGCCTCTTTCATACAAAAATCAAAATTCGGGATTAAAGAGAAGAAAGCAAGAAGAATCAAGTCTCCATCCTCATCTCCATTCTGATTCGTTTGATTTGAATATTGAAGGTATGATATATATCTATATATATGTGTGTGATTGTATGTATATTTGCTTGTATGTGTATCTTCTTGTATGTATATTCTTTAATTTGTGATTTTTTTAATGTATTTTTTGTGGGTATCAGATTATGTAAAGAGTTTCATCAAGTTTGATATATATGTATTCTTGTTTGTTTTTGGAATGTAGATCAAAAATATATGTATTATGTGCAGCACATCAAAAATAGGATATATGTCTCGTATGTATGCACATCAAAAATAGATACACATGTCTCCCCAAATATGATCCGAAATGGAGCAGAAACAAAGGAATAAAAAATTAACAAACACTTAAAGGAATAAGAAATTTTATTTCATTATGGACTTTTATCAAACATGTGGGCTGCACCTGCACTTAAAACCTTGTACATTTAAATCATGTGAAGTGAAATGGACATCAGGAATATGAACTTACCAATAACACAAATATGACAACTGCGCTGTGATTTCAATAGTAAATATGACAACTTATCAGGCAGGAATATGAACTTACCAGTAAACACAAATATGACAAATATGCACAAATATGACTTTTACTTTTACTTTGATGAATAAAATGAGGAACACTTAGAAAATATGAAAAATAGAATACACATTCTTGACAACGCCACGTAGGACGCTCGGGATTTTCCTTTATATAGATAGAAAGAAAGAAGATTTATATAAAACATATGAAGGATATTCATGACATGTTTAGGCAAAACTAGAAATTTTGTGCATTTTTGGTCTTTGTTTGAAGGAACTAATTTCATCATGGAATAAGATTTATTTCTTGTTATTTCTTTTGATTCTCGTTTAACCCAAAATCAATATACGAATACGGTATATTAATGTAAAATTTATATACCAAAAAATGTAACAAATGAATATTTGTAATTTTAGAAGTGAAAAACAATTAATTTTAGAAAGGACCGAGTGTTCTAGCAATACAATGACAGAGTACATGTTACAAAAATTGTACTTCCTCGGTCTATTTTTTATAGTTTTTTTTTTATTACTTGTCATGTATTTTAAAACTCCTAAAAAATATAATTACATAAATTTTTTTTAAATTTTTTTTTTTTGTATAAAAATTTAACACACCTACTTTTATACTGAAAAAAGAAATTTAAAAAATAACTTATAAAACTATCTTTAAAATGCATTTCACGTTCCCATTCCCCAATGTTAATAATTGGCCGGAAATGAAGGAGTAGCTATATAGAAACAATGTTGAGGTAAAATAGCAGCACAACTTACGCGTAGGGAAGCACTGAAATGTAACCAACTGATGGGACGGAAAAATGATAGGTTCTGAATTCTGATTGTTCAAATTGTCATCTTTTTAACTAGCTAGTTGGTGAAACTCATTACAGCCTTTTCCAACTAAGGACAATGTTGTAAAAATTGATAATCGGTGTAACTTGGTTGAAGTACCAATTTAAGATTAATCGGGTAATTGGGGATTAATCGAAAGGATTAATTGAAGTATTAATCGAATATTATAATAATATTTAATATATTAGTCTGATTTACAATTAAACATATCATTTTAAATAAATTCACAAAATTAATCGGATTTCAAAAATTGAATCAATTAATTACCTTACAGAAAATTAATCGGGAATTAATCAATTAAATCGAGGATTTTTAGAACAGTGAACAAGGGACAATCACAAAACATAATTGCATCATTACAAAATAATGAATTACATATACGGATGATGCCCGCCCTTCTACTCCTCAAAACATCAATTATATAATTAGGCACTTGTTCAAATGAAAATCAATATTAAAAATAAAAATTGAAAATCAATAATTGATGTAATTATATTTGATGATCGTTAGTATATTTTGGAAAAATCTTGCAATCCAACTTGTATACGTACGTCAATATCAAGTTTACCAATTATCAACGAGTCAATCATTTACAAATACCTTTCTAAATATTTTTCAAAAAAGTGTAATCGTCCGATTTTTCTAGGGAAAGTGTACTCAATCTTATTCCACTAATAATTCTTACGCAAAAAAAAAGAAAAAAAAAAAGAAGAATCTTTTCCCACTAATAATGACATTTTTCACAACAAAATATTTATTATTGAGTTATATAATTCATTTATTTTAAAAGTAATTTCAGCTCATACTCCTCATACTGTCTTTGATTTAAATATAGGAACTAAGATAAACCTCCACCACCATTCTATTGAACATGTGGTCTGTTGGTAAAGCTTTATTGTTATCGTACCCCACGCCATGCCATTCCCATGTATTGCCATCCTTTCTCAGATTGGATTAGATTCGAATGAATTTAAAGAATAGATTTTCATAATCTCCTTCTTTCTCTCTCTTACCAACTCCGCGTGTATCACAAATCTTGTATGAAAACATTTGTTTAATCATTTATATTCTATAAATTATTTATAAGTTTATTATTTAACTATTAGTATAATTCAATTTATGGGTAACTTATATGTCTTGTGAGAGTCCAAATCTTCTACACCACTTTAGGTGTGCCACTCCATGTGCCATTGTTTTTTATTGGGTGGTTGGTGTGAATGCAGGGGTCCCATTTATATTAATGAATGGGACCCCCTGCATTCACACCAACCACCCAATCAAAAACAATGGCACATGGAGTGGCACACCTAAAGTGGTGTAGAAGATTTGAACAAATGGTATTTCACATGGGTGAAATGGTATTGCGTTACAAAATGGGTGAAATGTTATACCGTATAGCAACTGACTTGTGTACATTTTATCTCTAGTGTTTGTTAGAGTGATGTATTTTACATTATCTACCTCAATTTATTTAGTCAGTTAGTCTTATTAAACAATTAGCATTTTACTCGTGCTACACATCAAAAACACAATTTTAAAATTTCGAAATAGTTACAAAAATATATAGTATATCAAAAAATAAATTATTTTGATATATTTTTTCTGAGTGTGACGAACCCAATATGCATCTCTAAGTAACTTTTCTCAAATTATGTATAATTGTATGAACGCATGTTAAAAGATTGAGAAAATTACCAAAATAATCATTTTTTAGACTTAGTGGCCCAAAATACTGAAAAGCGGAGTTTTGGCCCTTTTTATTGACTTAATACGGAGTATCGTCTTCCGTATTACTGACTTAATACGGAGCATCGTCCTCCGTATCTTCCTTCAACACGGAATACCGTGTTACGTATCTTCCTATGAAAGAAAAACAAAAAGAAAACCAAGGAAAGGGGCCGGTTATTGTTGATAACATTGTGTGTGGGCGAAAGTGGGTGGTGTGTGCAATAGAAGGGGCTGGTGAGTGGTGAAGAGAGAAGAAGGAGATGGAAGTTAGAGTTGTGAGGTTGCAGTCGAAGGAGATGATGGTGCGGAGGATGTGAATTGAAGAGGTGGATTGATGAACGGTTGTGTTTGAATTGAAGAGGGAGTGATGGAGTGGTGATGTGCTAGAGAAGGTGAAGTGAGGCGGAGAAGAGGTGAGGCAGGAGGGTAGAGGAGATGGGTGATGGAGTCGCGAAGAAAGGAGAGGCGAGCAGCTGGGTGAGATTGTTGATGAGAGGCTGGGGAAGAGGAGTTAAAAGGGGCGGCTAAGTTATGGTGTTGCGAGCAGTGGAGAGAAAGAGAGAAGGAGGAGATTGTTGTGAGGTTGCAGTCGAAGGAGATGATGGTGCAAGTTAAAAATGTTAGTCGAAGGAGATATGAAAGTAATTGAATGGGTTCTTAAAACACAATGGGGGACTCTTATGGTAAAATCTTGAGACTACAGCTTGGTCAGTATCTAAATTATCGTCTAAAGTCCAATCTAGAATCAGGTTGACATTTGAAAAGTTTGGAGCTTAACATTTTACAAACCAAGAGGGAAGGCGAAATGGGTGTTGGTCGGAGAAGAACGGAGAAGGCACTGTGGTGGTAAACGATGAGAAAAGTGGTGGAGTATCTGCTGCTTATGTCGGCCCCGCAGGGGAACAAATTAAACAATCACCCATCTCCGTCATCGTCGCCTTGAAATGAAATAAAACTAACGCAGATGCACTGAAGAAGAAAGATATAGGCTATGTGCATCACGTTGGACGGTGTACCGTATCTGTTTATATCACGGAACACGGGATAACATATCTGTGTAATACGGAACACGGAATAACGTATCATAAGTAATACGGAACACTGAATAACGTATCATAAGTAATACGGAACACGAAATAACGTATCCGTGCAATACAGAGCACGCAATAACGTATCCCGTCAGTATTTAGGGTAAAATATTTGGAAATCAGTATTTTGGGCAAACAGTATTTTTTTTTGATTATTTAGGGCCTTCACCCTAAAAGATTTTGGAAATTTGTTTATATAAAAAAAGATTAATATCAAAACACATTCATTTGATATATGATAAAATTTACCTGAGATACATATCAATTTTCTTATTCCTTTTTGTTTTTTCCTGTTTGCACTAAATCACGCAAGCGTACGTGGTCACAAGTAATACAGATATAAGTCGAGTTCGTTCCCACAGAGATCTGGTTATGGTTTTAATTCAGTAAACGCACCTATGCAACAGTGTATGGTTATTATGCACTGCTAAGACAAATAACAAATATGGGATTTAACTATCTAAATTAACTAAAAAACAAATTAACAAAACTACGAATTAACTAACTAACAAGAATTAAAATCTAATTACGTCTGCAAGAAAAATCATGGAATCCTAACTTCATTAAATACTTTGCTTAGATCTGACGCCTTTAATCACTATATGCAATGGTTATGATATCTGATCGGATAACACGAAACAAGTATACGCTACTTCTCAGTATACGAATACCAAACTAAACATACATCCACAAAAGAGATAGAAGATGAATAGACACCAATTATGCTTAGACCCTACATCTCTATAAGATTTGAAAACATAACGGTTGAAGAACAAGTTATCCATAAAGATCACACAGGGCAGTATAAGTATTTTCATCTCACACCACAATCATATTGATAACAATTATGAACCTATGCTAGCATGGCAAGTTCTAAATCTCAAGATCCACTTTCACTTCACAAGAGATTAACAAATTAGATGTTCATGACGCATCTATCAATTAAGCATAACCATACGAGGATATCAGATATGCACCACACACAGATCTTTAAAGCAATCAAGATACTAAAGCTCCATAAATAAATCCGTTAGAATCCCATGACAACGATTAGTTCATAATTGAACCTCTCGTCATCATGGGATCTGATGAAACCATGATAAAAACAAAGTATGAAAATATATAAATAAACCTAAGTAATTGATATGTAATAGTTCTACTCCTAATGATGTCATGATGATAATCTTAATTCTCCAATTTACAAGGGTTGGATGTGTTTATATAGGCTCTAGACATCTTGCCCAGCAAGAAAATACCAAAACAGAATTATAATAGAATTTCTGCAAGATACGTTTCCTAAACTGATTCTGTTTTCTTAAGGAAATTCGTAGCTGACTTTTCTTCTGTTTTCCAGAGCCGTTCCAGACGTAATTGGGCTTCTGGACCACCTTAGAATGATAGAGAATCTCGTTATCTTCGCGTGGACTGCTTACGGGCTGAAAACAGACTTATAGAACTCAAGATATGGCCCAAACAGTGAATCTCACGCGTGCAGCCCAATAAATCCGAATTTTAATAAATTAAATCTCCAAAAATGACAAAAACATCCACCATAATCAACATCCTTGTAAATCTGCACAACTAAACAAAACACATCAAAACTACAAGAAACTTGAGCCCAAGACAATTAATTTAAGCCGATTTAGAATGTTCCAAGTGGATATAAATCCACTTATCACACCCCCAAACTTAAACTGATGCTTGTCCTCAAGCATAAACAATTACACTATCTAACTAACTAGTACCACTTCCGTAGGTGATCACGGTTGCATTTGGCATATGCAACAAGCCCTTTAAACCCCTAGGCAGCCCTAGTGGACGAGTAAGGTCTCGTGAGGGCCTATAGTGAATGTACCCACAAAATCCATTTAACCTAATGCAATGCAATGCATGAATGCAACTACTATGAAAATGCAAGATCCCCTTCAAACTCACCAAAACCAACTAACAAGCAAATATCTCAATGAACGTAACAAATCCAAGCAGAGCTCGACTAAATCCCCGTATACTAACAAATACATGAACAGAAACGTGCGTGTGTGCGATGCTCATCAGAAATACTCCCAAAACTAGGTCAAAAATCATACATGCTTTCCGCCAAGACAATCACAGGTTTATAATCAGAATAGACTGTAGACACTCCATAACCTAGGAACACCTCCACCCTTATCCAAGGTAGACAGAAACTCATGCTTTATTACTATGACACATAATAGAATATACAATACGCATGCTTATTTAACCGTGCAATGAATGAGACCCCAAAAGGCTTATACAATAATACCCATGTAGCGAGTGTTAGGTCAGCAATCCCAAACCACAAGGGCTTTAGGTTACTAGGACTAAGTCCCCTCAGACTTAATTACTCGAGTATTAAAGAGCTCACTCTGGTTAATTTTGCATATGAACAAATAACTTATTGACTCTTTTTTTTTTCTTTTTTTTTTTCTTTTTTTTGCAATCTGGAATGAGCCTTTCTCATTTCCAACCCTAGACTACTCATATAAATATGAGCCGGCTACTAGCCATTTGACGCCTAGCCATTATTAACAATTATGAACAACTAGCATGAAAATTCCTGGTTTCCCCCAAACTTAGACTTTAATGTTCCTACGCTATAAAGGGAATAACGAAAATTCTAAATATAAACAAGTGATTAAATCTCAAAACATCCCACAGGCATGACCTTAACCTAACCCAAAAGCACCCCAATGAGACTGTGTAATAAATTTTGTTCCCGTAACATGCAAGTCAATTTCATAGAAACTATAAATCAGCCCTCTACTCATCATCATCACACCCAAATCAACATCCACCTATCAATCAGAATCAGCTCGTCCTAAGGAATCATGAAATATGCATGCCATGAAAATGCAACTAAATGAAAACTCACATGGTATACGAAAATAAAACAAAATGTCCTATATGAACACACGTAGATAATACGAACATAACAATCATGCATGAATTATCACTACTATGCAAACATGATATCCTATATGAACACAAAACACAACAATATATATACAACTACTAATCCCCCAAATTACCCCCAAACTTAAAATATTCAATGCCCTCATTGAATGGAAAGTAATACAAGGGAAAGTAGAAAACATACCTGAATCCCGAAGCATACCCAACAATTTTTTTTCTCGCAAAAATCCCCTTTCCTTAGCAATTGGCCTCAAACAACCAATTAAATTTAACCTCCGCCGTCGAAAACGAAAATTTCCCAACATTAGCACTATCTCTCCCATGCTTACGAGCCAAAAGAATCAATTTCCAACTCAAAAGAAGCTCCACCAATAATTACCAAGCAATATCACACCACATATAGGACATGTAGTGTAGTATTATCATGCATATTGTTTAAATTGTTCATCATGTATCATGCATATTGTTATATGTGAGTCATGTAGTGGCATTCTAGAGTGCATAACATAATTCATGCATTCATGCATTTTCCATGATCCCTTTGAACGAACTAACTCTGACTGGTAGGTAGGTGTCTGATTGAGTGCACTAATGATGAGTAGAGGGTTGCTTTATAGTTCTTATGAAACTGATTTGCTTGTTCAGAAACAAAATTTTTACACAATCACAGTCTCATTGAGTGCTTTTGAATTGGACCCGGCCATGTCTGTTTGATTGCTAGAATTTAACACCTAGTTTAAAACTAGAATGTTTGATAGATTCTTGAAAGCGAAGGAGCACTTAAGTATAAGTTTGGGGGAAACAAAGAAATTCATGCTAATTGTGAATAGTTGTTAATAATGGCTAGGCGTCAAATGGCTAGTAGCCGGCTCATATTTATATGAGTAGTCTAGGGTTGGAAATGAGAAAGGCTCATTCCAGATTGTATATAAAAAAAAAAGAAAAAGAAAAAGAAAGAAAAAGAGAAAAAAAAGAGTCATGTAAATAAGTAATTGCAAAGTTAACCAGGGTGAGCTCTTTAATACTCGAGCAATTAAGTACGAGGGGACTTTGTGCCTAGTGACCTAAGGTTTTTATAGTCTGGGATCCACTGACCTAACGCTCGTTACATGGGTATTATTGTATAAGCCTTTAGGGGTCTCATCCATTGCACGGTTAAATAAGCATGTATTGTATATATATTGTTATGTGTCATATGTGTTAGTAATTAAGCATGATTTCTTGTCAACCCAAGTGGACTATGGCGGTGTATCTTGAGGGATCTTGTGTCTATCGTTCATTCTGTTTTTAAACCTGGTGGTTGTTTGGTTAAGGATAGGTATGGTCTTGGTTTGGTTTGGGGTATCTCTAATGAGCACAGCACGCATGCACGTTTCTGTCCATGTACTGTTAGTATACGGGGATTTAGGCGAGCTCTACTTGGATTTAGTTGCATTTCTTTGAGTATTTGCTTGCTTGTTGGTTTTGGTTGGTTTGAAGGGGATCACTTGCATTTTCATTTTAGTTGCATTCATGCATTGTATCGGATTTTGTGGGTACATTCACTATAGGCCCTCACGAGACCTTACTCGTCCACTAGGGCTGCCTAGGGGTTTAAAGGGCTTGTTGCATATGCTAAATGTAACCGTGATCACCTACGGAAGTGGTACTAGTTAGTTGTAAATATATGTGTTAGTATGTTTATGCTTGGGGACAAGCATCGGTTTAAGTTTGGGGGTGTGTTAGTGGACTTTATGTCCACTAAATACGCCCCATTTTGGCTTAAATTGACCGCTTGTACCCAAGTGTTAAGTGTCTTTTGATGTGTTTTCATCTAATTTGTGTAGGTTGTATGGTTGATAGCATCTTGGAGTTCAATCGAATAAATGGTGGTGTATATTTGTTGTTTGAATACGACAAGGTGTTGAAGGAATTTAGAGCAAGAAAGAGCAGCTAAGCAAAAGATGCTGTGGAGAGCAAATTGCAGGAGCTAGGAAGCGCAGCTGCGCTTGAGCAAGAGCAACAGCGCTTGAGAGAGAAAATTTTCCAGGAGGTGCAAGGTGCAGCGGCGCTAGTCAAGGCGCAGCGGCGCTAGGCAAGGCGCAGCGGCGCTAGGCAAGGCGCAGCGGCGCCCGTGCGCGTCAGAATATTTTCAGCATTGTTCCAGAAATTGTTTCGGTCATAACTTGAGTTCTAGACATCGGAATTGGGCGATTCAAAAGCCCACGCGAAGAGGAGAGAAAGCTCTACAATTCTAGATAGGAAGTTGGAGGCGCTCTTGCACGTTTTCAGGCGCTCTAGCGCTTGTTGGGGCGTTGTTGCCTCGTGTGGTGCATGCCTGTTGGGTCGTTTTCTACCGGGTCAAAACTTGTTGGGCCTATTTATTTTTGGGCAGCTATATATATGTTGAAAACCCTAAAAACACATCTATCCAGCGAGTAGCAATCTCTAGTTTATTTTATCATCAACATTGTAGCCAAGAACAATTTCAAGATACATCTCCAAGCTAGTGACAAGCAAGGAGTAATCTTTGGAATTTTTGTATTCTTCTACTTTGGGGAGTTATTTCTGAACCTTATTTTCTCTCTTCTTTTAATTATTTGTTGTTCTAGAATTATGTTATCAATTGAACCCATGATGGCGATGAGGTCGATTATGGGCTAATTCGTTATCATGGGGTTTTAATGGATTTTTCTATGGATTCTAGTAATTAAGTGTTCTTATGCCTTGGTGTGTGATTGATTGTATTGATTGTCTAGTATGATTATTTGTTATAAGTGAGTCGCGAACACTTGTAATTGTTTGTTTAATCCTAGTGAATGCGAAAGTGGATCTAGGGTTTAGAACAATTCATGCTAGCATAGGTTTATGCATGTGAAGAACATGTATTAATTTGTGGTGTAATTCTAACCGTCTTGCATCGACTATGTGGTTTAATGGGTGCTTGAATTTCAACCGGTATGTGTTCAATTGCTATAGACATATAGGAACTACACATATTTGGTGACTACTTGACTTCTATCAATTGTGGATGATCAGTAGGATGGTATATGCACAACGAAAGTTGGTATGTATCAGTTTAGTGCATCTAATCAGTAATCAACTCTGTCACATGCTAGGCTAAAGGGCATAAGATTCTAGATGAAGTAGTAAATGAAATTGAAATCCCATGTTTGTTTATTATAAAGTTAAAGTTAAGTTATTTCCTCGTAATTGGATTAGTTGGTAATTAATCTTTAGTAAATCAAAACCAAAATTGTGATTGTCTTAGCAGTGAGTGTAAATCATAAGCTGGTGCATAAGTGAACAAAACGAACAATTTGAGTCTCTGTGGGAACGAATCCTATTTACCATATATTACTTGTTGACCACGTTCTTGATAAGTGGATTTATATCCACTTGGATCATTCTATTTTGGCTTAAATTGGTGTCTTGTATCTCAAGTATGTGTGTGTTTTAATATGTTTTTGTGAAGATTTGTGCAGGGTGTATTTCAGGTGTAGGTATTGCATTTAGTAGGTGTTATATGATTTTTAGTGTCAAGAAAGCAAGTGCTTGGAGTTGCATTCGAAGCGGAGAAGAAATCAGCTTAAAGAAATAAAATGCAGTCTGTCAGTAAACCCTGAGCGCGGGCGCGCCCAGGTTATATGGGAGCTCCGCGCGGGCGCGCTTAAAGCATCTACAGAATTTCTTGCGCGCGGGCGCGCTGGATATGGGCACAAACGCGCGCGGCCGCGCCTGGTTCGACAGAAATATTCTGATTTCAATTTCAAATAGGGAATTGTTGAGAATTCTTCTCCTAATCATTATGGAAGTTGTTTTGGACGATTTGAAGCTTCTGGAATTTAATGTAAACATGGGAATTGCAATTCTATTTCAATTAAAGATGGAAAATTACCGAAATTCTATCCTATTTCAAATACGGTAATCGCTTGGTCAAGGAGGCACTTGGGGGCTATAAATACACACCTTGGGGCACAGAAAAATAATCATCTACACATCCTACACACATAATTCGTTCAGAGCAAGAAGGGAGAGAAGCCAAGGCGAGGATCGTGACAACAAGAAGATCTAGACATAGTTTTCTTGTATTCCTTTGTTAGGCGTATCTTGTGGATGCTCATTACTTTTCCGGAATTGTTCGCTAAACTTTATTTTATTATTGATTTATTCATCTTCTTCTTTATCTTGTTTACTACCATGCTTTCATCAAATCCCATGGTGACGAAAGGTTCGATTATGAACTAATCGTTATCGTGGGGTCCTAGTGGATTTATCTATGTAGCTTAGTAGTTTGCATGCCTTAGAGATTTATGTGTGGTGAATTATTGATATCCTTGTATGGTTGTGCTCATTGACTTTAGGTGCGTCGCGAACATCTAATTTGTTAATCTCCTGCTAAACGAGAGTGGATCTTGAGATTTAGAACTTGCCATGCTAGCATAGGATAGGTTGATGTTAATCATCATGATTTGTGGCATGAATAGAGATATTATGCTACCCTATGTGATCTAAGTGAATAACTTGTGCTTCAACCTTTATGTTTTCAAATTCTATAGAGATATAGGGTCTAAACATAATAGGTGACTATTCATCTTCTATCTCTTTTGTGGATGTATGCTTAGATTGGTACTAGTATACCGAGAGGTAACTTTTACTCTTTTCGTGTTGTTCGATCAGATATCAAAACCATCGCATGTTTTAATCGAAGGCTGCAACTCTAAGTGAAGTAGATAATGAAACTAGGATTCCATGTTTATTCTCATATAAGTAATTCGATTTTAACTCTAGTTAATTAGTTAATTGTTAGTTATTAATTTGCATCTTAGTTTAATTTAGTTAATCAAACCCTATTTGTTATTTTCTTAGCAGTGAATTAAAACCATACATTATTGCATAGACATATTTTCTGAGTAAAACTTAACCAAGATCTCTGTGGAACGAACTTTAATTGTATTACTTGTGACTACGTGCGCTTGCGTGAGTTTAGCATAACAAGTTTTTGGCGCCGCTGCCGGGGATCATCGGTGTTTTTATTTCAGTTTATGTGTTTGTCAATAGTGGTCGTTAGCGTTCACTGACTCGGATTCTTACTTAGTTTGTTTGTTTCGTGGTGTTTCAGGTACTTGAGTTTGTATGCAAACACGTTCGCAAGCTCGATTACTAAAACTGGCAGAAGACGATCTTGTTGAGAATATAGAGAATAAGGAAGAGGAGACTGAAACTACAGTAGCAATGGCAGATGCAGCAGCAGCTAAGGCTTTGAAGGACTATTCTCAGCCGAAACTCAATGATATTCAATCTAGCATTATTAGGCCAGCTATTGCAGCTAACAACTTTGAGATCAGGCCGGGCACAATTCAGATGGTGCAGAATTCGGTCCAGTTTGGGGGAGCTTCTACGGAGGATCCTAATATGCATGTTCGGGACTTTATCGAAATCTGCGACACTTTCAAGTGTAATGGTGTGACGGATGATGCTATCAGGTTGAGGCTTTTCCCATTCTCTCTGAGGGATAAGGCTAAGAGCTGGCTACACTCTCTACCACCTGGTTCCATTACTACATGGGAAGATCTTGCTCAGAAGTTCCTTACAAAATTCTTTCCTATGGCGAAAACTGCAGCAATAAGGAACCAGTTGACTCAATTCCAACAACAATCTGGCGAGTCCTTGTGTGAGGCTTGGGAACGCTACAAGGAGATGCTAAGGAAGTGTCCTCATCATGGCATGCCTGATTGGATGGTTATTAATGGATTCTACAATGGGTTGGGAGCACAATCTAGACCTTTGCTAGATGCAGCATCAGGTGGAGCTCTGTGGGCAAAGAGCTATGATGAAGCTTATGAACTTATTGAGATGATGGCTGCTAATGAATATCAGAATCCAACCCAGAGACTTTCTCAAGGCAAGGTAGCAGGAGTTTTGGAAGTAGATACAGCTTCAATGATTACGGCTCAGTTGAAGGCTCTTGCTATGAAGGTGGATTCTCTTGCTAATTATGGAGTTCAGCAGGTGGCTAGTGTTTGTGAGTTATGTGCGGGCGCACATGAGACGAGTCAATGTGCTATCTCTTCTGAATCAGCACAGTTCGTGAGTAATTTCCAGAGACCTGCTGTACCAGTTCCAGCCACTTATCATCCTAATAATAGGAATCATCCTAACTTCAGCTGGAGCAACAATCAGAACACTCAACAATCTTATCAGCAAGCGAAGCCGTATAATCAGGGTTATCAGCAATCTTATAGGGCACCATATCAACCCCCAGGATTTCAACAGCAACAACCTCAGACTCAGGTGGGGCAATCATCTAATGATAAATCTGATGAGATGTGGATAGCATTGAAGAACCTACAAGCTGGTCAGAAGCTCTTGGAAACTCAGATAGGGCAGATTGCAAGTGCCTTGGGTAGTAGGCCACAAGGAACTCTTCCTAGTGACACGGAAGCAAATCCAGGTAGGAGGGACTTCAAGGAGCAGGTGAAGGCCGTAACTTTGAGATCAGGAAGGGTCACATCAGGTCCTAAATCAGCCACTAATGAGGACGAAGAAGTACAGAATCAGCGAGTCGAAAATTCTGCATTGCCCGAAATTGAGAAATCTGACTTGGTAGCTGATCAGCTGGAAGGTGAGAAAGAGAAGAGCAAGGAATCTGTTGATAAGGCTTCTCCGGAGTTGTCTACTAAGAATAATCAGATCTACCCTCCTCCTCCATATCCTAGAAGACTCCAGAAGCAGAATTTGGATAACAAATTTGCTAGGTTCTTAGAAGTGTTCAAGAAGTTGCACATCAACATACCTTTTGCGGAAGCACTTGAGGAGATGCCGAGCTATGCCAAGTTCATGAAGGGTATTCTCTCGCGTAAGTTGAAGCTCGATGCATTAGAGACCGTTGCCTTAACGGAAGAGTGTAGTGCGGTTCTGCAACAGAAATTGCCTCCAAAGCTAAAGGATCCGGGTAGCTTTACTATTCCATGCACAATTGGTAATCTATTCTTTGAGAAGTGCTTGTGTGACTTGGGAGCTAGCATCAATCTCATGCCCTTGTCAGTATTCATGCAATTGGGTCTACCGGATCCAAAGCCAACTAACATCTCGCTTCAGTTGGCTGATCGTTCAATTACCTATCCGAGAGGCATAGTTGAGGATGTCTTGGTGAAGGTTGATAAGCTCATTTTCCCTGCTGATTTTGTTATATTAGATTTCGAGGAAGATAAGAAGATTCCCATAATCCTGGGAAGGCCATTCTTAGCTACGGGTAGTACCTTGATCGATGTGCAGAAAGGAGAGCTCACCATGAGGGTACAGAATCAGAATGTCACCTTTAATGTGTTCAATGCTATGAAGCTTCCGTCTGATGAAGAAGAATGTTTCAATGTTGATTTGGTTGATTCCATGGTAGCCAAGGATCTTGATCATTTGTTGCTAACAGATTCTTTGGAAAAAGCATTGAGTGGGAACTCTGAGGTGAAAGATGAGGATGAAGTAATGCAAATTCAGATGTTGAATGCAAATTCGTGGAAGAAGAAATTTGACATGCCATTCGAGTCTCTTGGGTTAAAGGAGCTGGAAAAGTCACAAATCCGTCTTAAACCATCTATTGAGGAGGCTCCTACTCTTGAACTCAAACCTTTGCCTAGTCATTTGAGGTATGCTTTTCTTGGTGATACCTCTACGCTACCTGTTATTATTTCTTCTAATCTGTCAGATGTCGAGGAAGAAAAGCTCTTGCGTATTTTGAGGAAATTCAAGACAGCAATTGGGTGGACTATAGCAGATATCAAGGGAATCAGCCCTTCGTATTGCATGCATAAAATTCTGCTGGAAGAAGGAGCTAAGCCTACTGTTGAACATCAAAGAAGACTCAATCCAATTATGAAGGAGGTGGTGAAGAAGGAAATTCTAAAGTGGTTAGATGCTGGCATTATCTATCCTATCTCAGATAGTTCTTGGGTGAGTCCGGTCCAATGTGTGCCAAAGAAAGGAGGCATGACAGTTGTTGCTAACGAGAAGAATGAGCTCATCCCTACTCGAACAGTCACGGGGTGGAGAGTTTGCATGGATTATCGGAAGCTCAACAAAGCCACAAGAAAAGATCACTTCCCTCTGCCTTTTATTGATCAGATGCTAGACAGGTTGGCTGGTCACGAGTATTATTGTTTGCTTGATGGATATTCTGGCTATAATCAGATTTGCATTGCTCCGGAAGATCAAGAGAAGACCACATTCACATGTCCTTTTGGCACTTTTGCTTTTCGTCGAGTTTCGTTTGGACTTTGTGGTGCTCCTGCCACTTTTCAAAGGTGCATGATGGCTATTTTCTCAGACATGATTGGCTCGAATGTGGAAGTGTTTATGGATGACTTCTCAGTTTTTGGTACATCTTATGATGAATGCTTGCATAATCTTGGTTTGGTTCTGAAGAGGTGTGTGGAGACCAATTTGGTGCTTAATTGGGAGAAGTGTCACTTTATGGTACAAGAAGGAATTATTCTTGGGCACAAGGTATCTAGCAAGGGACTTGAAGTGGATAGAGCCAAGGTGGAGACAATCGAGAATCTTCCTCCACCTATTTCTAGTAAAGGAATTCGCAGTTTTCTTGGTCATGCAGGATTCTATAGGCGATTCATTCAAGACTTCTCGAAAATTTCTAAACCTTTGTGCAATTTGTTAGAGAAGGATGTTCCTTTCAAATTTGATGCTGAATGTCTGGCGGCTTTTGAGCTGTTGAAGAAGAAGCTCACTACTACTCCTATCATTACTGCACCCAATTGGGAGGAGCCGTTTGAGCTGATGTGTGATGCTAGTGATTATGCTGTTGGTGCTGTGCTTGGACAAAGGAAGGACAAAATTTTTCATGTGGTTTACTATGCTAGTAAAACCCTCAATGAGGCTCAGCTTAATTACACCACTACAGAAAAGGAGTTGCTAGCGGTTGTCTATGCTTTTGAGAAATTCAGATCTTATTTGCTTGGTACTAAGGTGATTGTGTACACGGATCATGCTGCTATTCGATATCTCATGTCAAAGAAGGATTCTAAGCCTAGGTTGATTCGTTGGGTGCTTCTCTTGCAAGAATTTGACGTGGAGATCAAGGATAGGAAGGGCACGGAAAATCAAGTAGCTGATCATCTTTCACGTTTGGAGGACCAAGGTAAAGATTCACATGCTAAGTCTCTGATTAATGAATCTTTTCCGGATGAGCAACTTTTTGGGGTGCAAGGTGAAGAGCCATGGTTTGCAGATTATGTGAACTATCTTGTTAGTAATGTCATCCCTCCAGAATTCTCTTATGCTCAAAGGAAGAAGTTCTTACATGATGTGAAGTGGTACCGTTGGGACGAGCCATTCCTGTTCAAACTTGGTATAGATCAGATTTTGAGGAGGTGCATTCCCTATAGTGAGACTGAGAGTATTTTGCATGATTATCATTCTACCACATATGGAGGTCATTATGGTGGTAATAAAACAGCTCAGAAAGTACTTCAGGCGGGATTCTATTGGCCGACTCTGTTTAAGGATTCTCATCGTTTTGTGATGAGTTGTGATCGATGTCAACGAGTTGGTAATATCTCTAGGAGGAATGAGATGCCTTTGAATACTATTCTGGAAGTTGAGATCTTTGATGTGTGGGGGATTGATTTCATGGGTCCGTTTGTTTCATCTTGCAATAATCAGTACATCTTGCTAGCTGTGGATTATGTGTCTAAATGGGTTGAGGTGAAAGCCTTGCCAACTAATGATGCTAAGGTGGTGCTGAATTTTCTTCACAAGCAGATTTTTACACATTTTGGGACTCCAAGAGCTATAATCAGTGATGAGGGGACACACTTATGTAATCGTCAGTTTACTGCTATGATGGCAAGGTATAATGTGACGCATCGCGTTGCCACTGCTTATCATCCTCAAACTAATGGTCAAGCGGAGGTCTCGAATCGTGAAATCAAAAGGGTCCTTGAGAAAGTGGTGAATCCATCTCGTAAGGATTGGTCATTGAAGTTAGACGAAGCTGTTTGGGCTTATAGAACTGCATATAAGACACCTCTTGGGTTGTCACCTTATCAGTTGGTGTTTGGTAAGGCTTGTCATTTACCAGCTGAGTTAGAGCACAAGGCTTTTTGGGCATTGAAGAAGTTAAATCTGGATATCTCAGCTGCGGGTGAAAAGCGTCTACTTCAGTTGAATGAGCTTGAGGAATTTCGTGAGCAGGCTTATGAGAATGCAAAAATGTACAAGGAGAAGGTTAAAAGGTGGCATGATAGAAAGTTGGTGCACAAGGAATTCGTGAAGGGTCAACAGGTTTTGCTGTACAACTCCCGCCTTAAACTTTTTCCGGGAAAGCTCAAGTCAAAGTGGTCTGGTCCGTTTACAGTTAAGGAGGTATTTCCACATGGAGCGGTGGAGATATTTAGAGGGTCTATCAATGATGCTTTTAAAGTAAATGGACATCGACTGAAGCCTTATTATGGAGGAACGGTGAACCGTGAGAAGGTTGCCTCCGTTTTGTCAGAATTTTGAGATTTTGGAAGTACGTCAAGCTAAAGACGTAAAACAAGCGCTTCTTGGGAGGCAACCCATGGTGTTAGGTATTTTTTTTTGTAGAAGTCAGTAGGTAGGAATTTTTGTTGTTTGAAAAAAAAAAAAAAAAAAAAAAAAAAAAAAATTCTGGAATCCTGGGCGCGGGCGCGCGGAAAGTGAACTAGTCTGGGCGCGGCCGCGCGGTGTATTGGAGAAACAGAAGGGAGCAGTTTTTTTTTTTCGGCAATTTGAGTTTCCAACCCTAATTCTTCTCTTCTAATTCGATTTTTACACCCCAAATTTCTCTCCATCAGTTATATAACCTATCAATTCCATATCATCTCATACCATACAAATCTCATACCACATATACTTACACATCTACATACACAAATTCACCCATTCATATCAATTCTCAAACCCTAATTGGATTTCAAAGGGGCTTCGATTTTTCGAGTTTGGGGGACTGATTTGGCAAGTTCTACCTCTACTATTCGATTTGGGTAATTTCTATTCTTGATTTTTGATATTTTCGAATTGTAGTTCTTGCGAATTGTGGATTTTTGGTGTGAGATTTTTGGACAGAATTTGGTTCGAAATTTTGGGCAGTTGGTGTGTGATTTTACTGTTGTTCTTGAATACTATGGCACCAAAGAGAGCTAGGGTTGTTGGTAGTAGTTCCCGTGGTCGTTCATTGTCTGTTTCTGATTCGAGTTCGGGAGATGAGGGTATGGAGAAGTTTCGTTCTGAGGAGGCTAGGGCTGAGTATGTGAAGTTGCTGACTCGGTCCGTAGCGAAGGATAGGATTTGGTTGCCCGTTGCTGCTGATGGTGAGATGGTGGCTATGATTGAGGAGAGGGGCTGGCAGGGTTTGTGTGAGCTTGCATCCGCTGTCCCGTTGACTATAGTTCGGGAATTCTATGCGAATGCCAGGGAGAACAGGGATGGTTATTCACTTGTCCGAGGGTTTACTATTGATTACACTGCTCGTGCTATTCGGTTGTTACTTGGGTTGCCGGATAGACCTGTTGGGGCGGAGGACTGGACTTTTAAGGCCAGGTCCGAGGTTGATTTAGATGAGGTGGTGGCACGTCTGTGTGTGCCAGGTACAACATGGAAATTGAAGGTTGGGTCGACTGAGAAGGCTACATTTGCATCTGCCTCGATGAACAGATATGCTAGGGCTTGGAATTCTTTTATCTGTGCTAATCTGTTGCCTACTACACATACACATGAGGTGACAGTTGAGAGGGCTATCTTGTTGTGGGCTATTCTGAATGGACATTATATAGATGTTGGCTATTTGGTGAATCAGAGTATGCTGCGCTTCTTGAGGGTGTCCTCGGGGGCAGTTCCTTATGGTTCTATTGTTACGAGGATGTGTGCTAATGCGGGGGTGACATGGTCGTCTGAGGAGCCGATTCAGATGCCAGCTGGACCTATCGATGTGTCAAAGTTGGGGGAATGGCCTGGCGGCATTCCTCATCCTAGGGGTCTGGGCTATGCGATTGCTGGCGCTCCTCCAGTTGCTCCTGTTGCTATTTCGAGTGCTTCGCATGATAGGAGGATGATGAGGCGGATGGATGCATTGTATGAGAGTCATAGTCGGTTTTCAGCGAGGTTGACTCAGGCTTTCAGTACTGCCTTTGGAGCTAGTGGATCCCATGTTGAGTGGCCAGTCTTTGGATCGGACACTATTTATCCACCTCCAGATTCTCCACCCGAGGAGGGTGATGACGCTGAGGCGTAGGTATGTTTCTACTTTCCTTCGTAATTACTTCCATTCAATGAGGTCATTGAATATCTTAAGTTTGGGGGTGGTTTGGGGGAAAAGTATTGTATATGTTGTATATGTTTCATTGTGTTCATGTTAGGATATCATGTTTTGCATATTAGTTATAAGTCATGCATTTTATGTTCGTATTATCTATGTTTGTTTCATATAGGACATTTTGTTTTATTTTCGTACACCATGTGAGTTTTCATGTTAGTTGCATTTTCATGGCATGCATTTTTCATGATCCCTTAAAATGAGCTGATTCTGATTGATAGGTAGATGTTGATTTGAGTGTGATGATAATGAGTAGAGGGCTGATTTATAGTTCCTAGGTAATTGACTTGCATGTTCAGGAACAAAATTTTTACACAGTCTCATTGGGGTGCTTTTGGGGGTAGGTTGGAGTCATGCATGTTGGATGTTTTGAGATTAATCACTTGTTTATTATTAGAATTTTCGTTATTCCCTTTATAGCGTAGGAACATTAAAGTCTAAGTTTGGGGGAAAACAGGAATTTCATGCTAGTTGTTAATATTTGTCAATAAAGGCTAGGCGTCAATTGGCTAGTAGCCAGCTCATATTTATATGAGTAGTCTAGGGTTGGAAATGAGAAAGGCTCATTCCAGATTGCGAAAAAAAAAAAAAAAGAAAAAAGAAAAAAAAAAAAGAAAAAAAAAAAAATCAGAAAGAAAAAAAAAAAGTCAAGTTTTGTTTGTTTAATGCAAAATTAACCAGAGTGAGCTCTTTAATACTCGAGTAATTAAGTCTGAGGGGACTTAGTCCTAGTGACCTAAGGCTTTATAGTCTGGGATCCGGCTGACCTAACACTCGCTACATGGGTATTATTGTATAAGCCTTTTGGGGTCTCATTCATTGCACGGTTAAATAAGCATGCGTATTATATATGTAGTGTCGTAGCATAGTAATAAAGCATGAGTTTCTGTCTACCTTGGATAAGGGTGGAGGTGTTCCTAGGTTATGGAGTGTCTACAGTCTATTCTAGTTATAAACCTGTGATTGTCTTGACGGAAAGCATGTATGATTTTTGACCTATTTCTGGGGGTATTTCTGATGAGCATTGCACACACGCACGTTTCTGTCATGTACTGTTAGTATACGGGGATTTAGTCGAGCTCTGCTTGGATTTGTTGCATTCGTTGAGATATTTGCTTGTTAGTTGGTTTTGGTGAGTTTGAAGGGGATCTTGCATTTTTCATATTAGTTGCATTCATGCATTTGCATTGCATTAGGTTAAATGGATTTTGTGGGTACATTTACTATAGGCCCTCACGAGACCTTACTCGTCCACTAGGGCTGCCTAGGGGTTTAAAGGGCTTGTTGCATATGCCAAATGCAACCGTGATCACCTACGGAAGTGGTACTAGCTAGTTGTATATATTTTAGTTTGTTTATGCTTGAGGACAAGCATCGGTTTAAGTTTGGGGGTGTGATAAGTGGATTTATATCCACTTGGATCATTCTATTTTGGCTTAAATTGGTGTCTTGTATCTCAAGTATGTGTGTGTTTTAATATGTTTTTGTGAAGATTTGTGCAGGGTGTATTTCAGGTGTAGGTATTGCATTTAGTAGGTGTTATATGATTTTTAGTGTCAAGAAAGCAAGTGCTTGGAGTTGCATTCGAAGCGGAGAAGAAATCAGCTTAAAGAAATAAAATGCAGTCTGTCAGTAAACCCTGAGCGCGGGCGCGCCCAGGTTATATGGGAGCTCCGCGCGGGCGCGCTTAAAGCATCTACAGAATTTCTTGCGCGCGGGCGCGCTGGATATGGGCACAAACGCGCGCGGCCGCGCCTGGTTCGACAGAAATATTCTGATTTCAATTTCAAATAGGGAATTGTTGAGAATTCTTCTCCTAATCATTATGGAAGTTGTTTTGGACGATTTGAAGCTTCTGGAATTTAATGTAAACATGGGAATTGCAATTCTATTTCAATTAAAGATGGAAAATTACCGAAATTCTATCCTATTTCAAATACGGTAATCGCTTGGTCAAGGAGGCACTTGGGGGCTATAAATACACACCTTGGGGCACAGAAAAATAATCATCTACACATCCTACACACATAATTCGTTCAGAGCAAGAAGGGAGAGAAGCCAAGGCGAGGATCGTGACAACAAGAAGATCTAGACATAGTTTTCTTGTATTCCTTTGTTAGGCGTATCTTGTGGATGCTCATTACTTTTCCGGAATTGTTCGCTAAACTTTATTTTATTATTGATTTATTCATCTTCTTCTTTATCTTGTTTACTACCATGCTTTCATCAAATCCCATGGTGACGAAAGGTTCGATTATGAACTAATCGTTATCGTGGGGTCCTAGTGGATTTATCTATGTAGCTTAGTAGTTTGCATGCCTTAGAGATTTATGTGTGGTGAATTATTGATATCCTTGTATGGTTGTGCTCATTGACTTTAGGTGCGTCGCGAACATCTAATTTGTTAATCTCCTGCTAAACGAGAGTGGATCTTGAGATTTAGAACTTGCCATGCTAGCATAGGATAGGTTGATGTTAATCATCATGATTTGTGGCATGAATAGAGATATTATGCTACCCTATGTGATCTAAGTGAATAACTTGTGCTTCAACCTTTATGTTTTCAAATTCTATAGAGATATAGGGTCTAAACATAATAGGTGACTATTCATCTTCTATCTCTTTTGTGGATGTATGCTTAGATTGGTACTAGTATACCGAGAGGTAACTTTTACTCTTTTCGTGTTGTTCGATCAGATATCAAAACCATCGCATGTTTTAATCGAAGGCTGCAACTCTAAGTGAAGTAGATAATGAAACTAGGATTCCATGTTTATTCTCATATAAGTAATTCGATTTTAACTCTAGTTAATTAGTTAATTGTTAGTTATTAATTTGCATCTTAGTTTAATTTAGTTAATCAAACCCTATTTGTTATTTTCTTAGCAGTGAATTAAAACCATACATTATTGCATAGACATATTTTCTGAGTAAAACTTAACCAAGATCTCTGTGGAACGAACTTTAATTGTATTACTTGTGACTACGTGCGCTTGCGTGAGTTTAGCATAACAGTTCTCTTGCGTGAATAAGTGCGAACAAGTTTTTGGCGCCGCTGCCGGGGACTCGGTTCATTGTTTGTTTAGTTTATGATCTTATCATCAATTTGGATTAAATTCACTGACTCAGACGTTTTTTTTCTCACTCATTTACTTTGGGGTTTCTCAGGTACTATCTTGAGCGTGTATGCTTACTCGATCTCAAGCTCGTAAGGAAAATCTGGAAGAAGAGAAGCACGAAGAGGAATTAGTGGAAGACAGTGAAGAAGAGTTGGAAGTTACTGAAGAAATGGCAGATAACAAGGCGCTGAAGGAATATTCTCAGTCCAAGATTGATGATATTCAGTCGAGTATTGTGCGGCCGGCTATTGCTGCAAATAATTTTGAGATCAAGCCGGGCACGATCCAAATGGTCCAGAACTCAGTCCAGTTTGGGGGTTCATCTGTTGAGGATCCCAACATGCATATCAGGGACTTCATTGAGATCTGTGACACGTTCAAAACCAACGGAGTTTCTGATGACGCTATCAAGCTAAGGTTGTTTCCATTCTTCTTGAGAGACAAGGCAAAAAGCTGGTTGCATTCACTTCCAGCAGGTTCCATCACTACATGGGAAGATTTGGCACAAAAGTTCTTGACCAAATTCTTTTCTATGGCAAAGACTGCTGCCATGAGGAATGCTCTTACACAATTTAGTCAGCATTCTGGTGAATCACTGTGTGAAGCTTGGGAAAGGTACAAGGAAATGCTCCGGAAATGTCCTCATCATGGGATGCCAAATTGGATGGTCATCAATAGCTTCTACAATGGGTTAAGTCATTCTCGAGCAATGCTTGATGCAGCATCTGGAGGAGCTCTGTGGGCCAAAAGCTATGAAGAGGCCTATGACTTGATTGAAATGATGGCTGCAAACGAGTATCAGAATCCGACACAGCGTATTCCACAAGGTAAGGTTGCAGGTGTACTTGAAATGGATGCCACAACAGCTATAGCAGCTCAGCTACAGGCTCTAATCATGAAAGTGGATTCATTGGCTAAGGTGGGGGTTCACCAAGTCGCCATGGTTTGTGAATTGTGTGCGGGGGCTCATGACACTAATCAATGTGCAATTTCTAGTGAGTCGGCACATTTTGTCAGCAATTATCAGAGGCCTTCACAACCTGCTCCTAATACATATCATCCCAACAATAGGAATCATCCTAACTTCAGTTGGAGCAACAATCAGAATGCTATGCAACAACCATCTCAGGGTCAGCAGTATAGTTCAAGGCAGTTCAACAATTCGGGTTATCAACAACCCTATGCCCAAAGGCCACCATACAATCCACCCGGATTTCATCAACAACAACCAGGAAGTCATGTGCAATCTAATGAGAAGTCAGAAATGGAAGAATTGCGAATGATGTACAAGAGTCAAGCAGCATCTCTAAAAACTCTTGAAAATCAAATGGGCCAACTGGCCAATGCTCTTTTGAACAGACCTCAAGGGCAATTACCTAGTGACACGGAAGCTAATCCGGGTAAAAAGGAGGTCAAGGAACAGATTCATGCTGTTACGTTACGTTCTGGAAAGGTTACAGACGATCTGGGAGTCAAAAAGCAGTTTAACGAGGAACTTGAAAATGCTGTGAACAGTGATTTGGACGCGGGCGCGTTTGAGGGGTCTATCCGGTCTTCTAATTCAGCTCTTCCGGTCATTCAGAAGGCATCAGGTGAGGAAGAAAAGGAGAAGTCAGCTGGGAAAACAAGTTTAGAAATTACGGAAGCTAGCAAAGAAGTTTATCCGCCTCCGTCATTCCCTAAAAGGCTTCAGAAACAGAAGTTTGATAAGCAATTTGCAAAGTTCTTGGAAGTGTTCAAAAAGTTGCACATAAATCTACCATTTGCTGAAGCACTTGAACAAATGCCAAGTTATGCCAAGTTCATGAAGGGCATACTTTCGAGGAAATTGAAACTCGAGGATTTAGAGACCGTCGCTTTGACGGAGGAGTGTAGTGCTGTCTTGCAACAAAAGTTACCACCTAAGCTGAAGGATCCGGGGAGCTTCACCATACCTTGCACTATTGGCAAACAACTTTTCATCAAGTGCTTATGTGATTTGGGAGCTAGCATTAATCTGATGCCGATGTCTGTTTTTAAGCAACTTGGGTTACCTGATCCGAAACCTGTTAATATGACCTTGCAGTTGGCAGATAGGTCGATCACATATCCTAGGGGTATAGTGGAGGATGTATTGGTGAAGGTGGATAAGCTGATTTTTCCGGTTGATTTTGTTATACTGGACTTTGAGGAGGATAAGAGGATTCCTATCATCTTGGGAAGGCCATTTCTAGCTACGGGCCGAACTCTGATTGATGTGCAAAAAGGAGAGCTTACCATGAGAGTGCATGATCAGAAAGTCACTTTCAATGTGTTCAAGGTGACAAAATATCCATCAGATTCAGAGGAGTGTTTCAAAGTGGACGTTGTTGATAAGAATGTGAAGAAGGAGATTGAGCAGCTAAAAAAATCAGATCCAGTGGAAAAAGCTTCAAGTGGGATTTCTGGCATTGAGAACGAAGGAAGAAAGGGGCTATTTCAGTTGTTGGATGCAACTCCATGGGAAAGAAGAGTTGACATTCTACATAAGTCTCGTGGGCTAGCTGATTCTAATAATTTTCAGGTGCTTCGTAAGTTGTCAAATGAGGAAGTTTTTGCACTCGGGCTCAAGCCATTACCACCCGAGGAGGGTGACCCTGCTGATGATTGAGGTATTCCTGTGCACTTTCTTTGTTTCTCGCCTTCAATGGGGACATTGAAGAATTTAAGTTTGGGGGTGGGAAGTGAAGATTGTGATTAGTAGTTAGATGCATATAGGACATGTAGTGTAGTATTATCATGCATATTGTTTAAATTGTTCATCATGTATCATGCATATTGTTATATGTGAATCATGTAGTGGCATTCTAGAGTGCATAACATAATTCATGCATTCATGCATTTTCCATGATCCCTTTGAACGAACTAACTCTGACTGGTAGGTAGGTGTCTGATTGAGTGCACTAATGATGAGTAGAGGGTTGCTTTATAGTTCTTATGAAACTGATTTGCTTGTTCAGAAACAAGCAATAAGAATAAAAAAAAAAAAAGAGTGGTGAGAATAAAAAAATGAGGGATTGTGAGAGTGTGTGTATGCTAATTGGCTAGGGTGAGCTCTTTAGTACTCGAGCAAGTAAGTTCGAGGGGATTTTATGCCTAGTGACCTAAGACTTTTCCGGTCTGGGATCCACTAACCTAACGCTCGCTACAAGGGTGCTATTGTATAAGCCTTTAGGGGTCTCACCCATTGCACAGTCAAAAGCATGTGTGTTTTATGTTTTGTGATGTTTTGTGTAGTAAAGCATGAGTCCTTGTCTACCTTAAATGATGATGGCGGTGTCTTTGAGTCATGGAGTGTCTAAAGTCTATTCTATTTATAAACATGTGATTGTCTTGGCGAAGAATTGGTTATGCCTTTGATCTAGTTTCGGGAGTATATCTAGTGAGAAATGCACACACCACGTTTCCGAGCATGTATTGTTAGTATACGGGGCCTTATTCGAGCTCTGTTTGGAGTTGTTGCATTCGTTGAGACGTTTGCTTGTTGAGTTGGTTTCGGATAATTTGTGTGGGATCATTGCATTAGGACATTTTTCGCATTATCATGGCATGTAGTTATTAGTTGCATTCATTCATCATTTTAAACTGAGTTTGCATTGCTTGAGGACAAGCAACGGTTTAAGTTTGGGGGTTTGATAAGTGGATTTTATATCCACTAAATTACCTTCCGTTTGGACTTTAATCGTTTGCAAGTTCTCAAGTTTCGTTGTCATTTAATATGTTTTTATGGAATTTGTGTAGGTTGTGTCATCGAAGATATTTTGGGCTAAAACAATATTATGGTGGTGTGGATTTAATTTTAAGATTGTGCAAGAAAATCAGAGCAAGGAAAATGGTAGAAGTTTGAGACATTTCCAGGGTCTAGCAGGCGCCATTGCACAGATGTTGGGCGCCATTGCGCGCACAGGTGAAAAAAGAGGTGTTGTCCAGGAGCTTTGGGGCGCAGTTGCGCGTGTTTGGGGCGCAGTTGTGCAAGGTTGGGGGCAACGGCTCGAGGAATGGCGCTATTGCGCGCGCGGGGGAGGAATTCCAGGGAGTTTTGAGCGCCATTGCGCGTGTCCTAGGCGCAGCTGCGCGTTCATGGGCCTGTTCGAGGCACTGTGGCGCAGTGTGGAGCGCCGTTGCGCGTTGTCTAGGCGCCATGGCGCTGTGTGGTGATTTTGAGTTATTTTCTGTTGCCTTGTTCCGGGTCAATTGTTTTGGGCCTATTTTTAGGGCATCTTTATATGTAATATCGAGACCTAAAAACATTATCTATCGTTGTTCTTAGTTTTCTTAGCATCTATCAACACTTTTCATCTAGATTTCAAGAACATTTTCAAGGAAATTCTCCAAGCTAGTGACAAGCAAGGATTATTCTTTGGAATATTTGTACTCTTCTATTTTGGGGATTTAATTCTAAACCTTATTTCTTCTTCTATATTTACTTGTTTATTTAGAATTATGTTTTCCATAGAACCCATGATGGCAATTAGGTTAATTATGGGCTAATTCGTTATCATGGGGTTTTAATGGATTTTGCTATGGATTCTAGAAATTGAGTGTTATTTATGCCTTGGTGTGTGATTGAATGTATTGATTGCCTAGTATGTTTATGCTTATTCGTTATAAGTGCGTCGCGAACACTTGTAATTGTTTGTTTAATCCTAGTGAATGCGAAAGTGGATCTAGGGTTTAGAACAATTCATGCTAGCATAGGTTTTTGCATGTGAAGAACATGTATTAATTTGTGGTGTAATTCTAACCGTCTTGCACTAACTATGTGGTTTTATGGATGCTTGATTTTCAACCGGTATGTGTTCAATTGCTATTGACATATAGGGACTACACATATTTGGTGACTACTTGACTTCTATCAATTGTGGATGATCAGTAGGATGATATATGCACAACGAAAGTTGGTGTGTATAAGTTTAGTGCATCTAATCAGTAATCAACGCTGTCACATGCTAGGCTAAGGGGCATAAGATTCTAGATGAAGTAGTAAATGAAATTGAATCCCATGTTTGTTTATTATAAAGTTAAAGTTAAGTTATTCCCTCGTAATTGGTTTAGTTGGTAATTAATCTTTAGTAAATCAAAACCAAAAATTGTGATTGTCTTAGCAGTGAGTGTAAATAATAAGCTGGTGCATAAGTGAACATAACAAACAATTTGAGTCTCTGTGGGAACGAATCCTATTTACTCTATATTACTTGTTGACCACGTTCTCTTGCGTGAATAAGTGCGAACAAGTTTTTGTTTTGATAAGTGGATTTTATATCCATTAATTGGCTTCCGTTTGGACTTTAATCGTTTGCAAGTTCTCAAGTTTCGTGTTAATTTGATGTGTTTTCATCTAATTTGTGTAGGTTGCATAGTCGGGCGGCATTGGTGGTGTTGGTGAAGTATTGGTGGTATTCTGTGAGCTTAAAGTAGAAATTACAGGAAGTCCAGGGCAAGAGAACTCGGGAATTTGAGCTCAATGCGCATTCATCACTGTTTTGGCCATATCTTGAGCTCTAGAAGTCCGTTTGAGGCCCGTAAGCTGTCCACGCGAAGAGGAGAGAATTATCTACAAATCTGTCCAGGGGTGCACAAGCGCAGCAGCGCAGTTCTGGGCGCAATTGCGCGAGGAAGAGCGCAGCTGCGCGGTTTCATGCGCAATGGCGCTCGAGGGAGTGTTTTCCAGGGGTTTGCTAGCGCTCTTGCGCGTGTTGAGGAGCCGTTGCGCTTGGTTTAGGCGCAGCTGCGCTTGGTTTAGGCGCCATGGCGCTTGATGCGGGTTTGAGCAGATTTCTGTTGCCTTGTATCGGGTCAAGTTGGTTTTGGGCCTATTATTAGGGCATCTTTATATGTATTATTAGAGACCTAAAAAAACATTATCTATGGTGTTCTTAATTTTTCTTAGCTACTATCAACACTTTTTCATCTAGATTTCAAGAACATTTTCAAGGAAATTCTCCAAGCTAGTGACAAGCAAGGATTATTCTTTGGAACCTTTGTACTCTTCTATTTTGGGGATTTATTTCTAAACCTTATTTCTTTTTCCATATTTATTTGCTTGTTTTGTAATTATGTTATCCATAGAACCCATGATGGCGAATAGGTCGATTATGGGCTAATTGTTATCATGGGATTTTAATGGATTTTTCTATGGATTCTAGTAATTGAATGTTACTATTCCTTGGTGTGTGATTGATTGTATTGATTGCCTAGTATGTTTATGCTTATTCGTTATAAGTGAGTCGCGAACACTTGTAATTGTTTGTTTAATCCTGGTGAATGCGAAAGTGGATCTAGGGTTTAGAACAATTCATGCTAGCATAGGTTTATGCATGTGAAGAACATGTATTAATTTGTGGTGTAATTCTAACCGTCTTGCATTGACTATGTGGTTTAATGGATGCTTGATTTTTAACCGGTATGTGTTCAATTGCTATAGACATATAGGGACTACACATATTTGGTGACTACTTGACTTCTATCAATTGTGGATGATCAGTAGGATGGTATATGCACAACGAAAGTTGGTATGTATCAGTTTAGTGCATCTAATCAGTAATCAACTCTGTCACATGCTAGGCTAAAGGGCATAAGATTCTAGATGAAGTAGTAAATGAAATTGAAATCCCATGTTTGTTTATTATAAAGTTAAAGTTAAGTTATTTCCTCGTAATTGGCTTAGTTGGTAATTAATCTTTAGTAAATCAAAACCAAAATTGTGATTGTCTTAGCAGTGAGTGTAAATCATAAGCTGGTGCATAAGTGAACAAAACGAACAATTTGAGTCTCTGTGGGAACGAATCCTATTTACCATATATTACTTGTTGACCACGTTCTCTTGCGTGAATAAGTGCGAACAAGTTTTTGGCGCCGCTGCCGGGGACTCGGTTCATTGTTTGTTTAGTTTATGATCTTGTCATCAATTTGGGTTAAATTCACTGACTCGGACGTTTTTTTTATTTGATGGATTATTGGGAGCAGGAATTCGTAATTGTTTGTGAGCTGTGTGCAGGTGGACATTACACTCATCAATGTGAGTATAACAGAAACCGGCCAAATTTCAGCTGGACTACAATCAGAGTGGTATGGAGCAATCTCAATATCCATTCTACCCGCTCCAAAATCAGCAGTTTGAAGATGAGCCATACAGTCCAGGGGGAATTCAGCAGCAACAGGGGCAACAATTTCAGCATCAGTATGCCCCAGTGCATCAACACTTTCAACCTCCTGAATTTCAGCAGCTGCAATTTCAGACTTGGTCTATCCAACAGTCGACCGAAGAAGCTGAATTAGAAGAATTGAGGTTGATGGCTAAAAGCAATGCATTGTCTCTCCAGAAAATAGGAAATCAGATTGGTCAATTAGCAACCTTGCTAAACAGTCTTCAGGGAACCCTTCCAAGTGACACGAGAGACCTAGAGGCAGAGCAGGAGGACAATAACATGCCTATCAATCTTGATGAGCCATTCTTAGCCACGGGTGAGACTTTGATCGATGTTCAGAAAGGAGAGTCTGAGGGCGAAGAGGAGGAAGAAGCGGAACAGGAAGCTGATAAGGAAGAAAGGTCAGAAAATGCAGTTCTGAATATTCAGCCACAACCACATCCTTTGCAATCTGAAATTGTTGAAGATGTTGAGAAGAAGAATTTTGAAATTGTGTTAGTTGAGAGCCATGAACTTGTTGAGGTGTCTCAATTAAATTCTGAACATGAAGGATATGTGGAAGAATCTTCAACAATATCAATGAAGGATGTTCTGGTTTATGATAAATTAGAGGATAATTTGTATGAAGATCCACTGGAGCAGCCTATGTTTCTAGAATTGGGACCTGAGAAGAATGAAGACGAGCATCTAACGTTGTTAGAGGATAATTCACAAAGTGTTGGAATGATGCATTGTTTCGAGTCACTAGAAGTGCTATCTGCCGAAGGCAAACCTCCAAAAGCCTCTATCAAGGAACCACCTGACTTGGAACTGCAGTTGATATCCTCTCAATCTCAGGAGTTTGATTCGAGTTCATTTGTATCATCTTCTATCATCATCACAGCAGAATTACCTCCGGACAAGAATTTTGAAAGGGTTATTTCAAATTTTCGTGACAGTATGCGCTCTGCAGATATGCAAAATTTTTTAGTGGACAAGGCGATTGGTTTTGTTGAGAAGCAGAGAAGGTTGACATCTCCAACCTTATCCACTATTATCTCAGCAGATTTACCGCCTAATAAGGAAGAAGTACGTTTGGCGGCTTTACAAAAGCATACAGGTAGTGGATGGATGATTTCAGATAATCAGGATATCATCTATTCGTTGGTTATTCAAATATGGCGTGGGAACAATGTCACGGGCACTTTGGAAGAGCGAAGGAGGTTGAAGCTTGTCGTCAATGACGTTGCTCCGAAGAAGATCATTAAATGGCCTTATAGAGATACGGTGCAGAAATTTTTCAAGAGGAAAATCGTGGCCAAGTCTAGCTAAAGACGTTAAAGAAAGGCGCTTCGTGGGAGGCAACCCATGATTACTTGCTTTCTAATAAAACAACAGTTGTGTTGGAGCACCACGTCTATCCACCACCAGACACACCACCCGAGGGGGGTGACGATGCCGACGACTAGGGGAGTATCTCTTGTACCCTTTAATTTTACCTTCAATGAGGACATTGAAATTTTTAAGTTTGGGGGTGATTTTAGGGTATCAAGAGTCATTGCATTGCATATAGTTGCATATTCATGTTAGTCATATTAGAATTTTTGCATTTAGCTTTGCCATGCCATTTAGATTGCATTTAGGATGCCATGTCGTATAGTTTATTTAGGTGTGTAATATCATTTGGTTCATGCATATCATATGATTCCACTTGAGTGTCTGTTTCTGGCTTGATAGGTCGACGTTAATTTGAGTGTGATGACAATGAATAGAGGGTTGATTTAAGTACTTATGAAATTGACTTGCATGTGTCGGGAACACAATCTTTTCACGGTCTCACTGTTTGCTCTTGGGCTAGATCGAGTCATACCTTGTTTGGCTGTTGAGATTTAATCACCTATTTATATCTAGAATTTTCGTTATTCCCTTGATGGCGTAGGAGCACTTAAGTATAGGTTTGGGGGAAAATAGGGATTTCATGCTAAGTGTCGTGTCGTAGTGTAATAATGGCTAGGCGTCAAATGGCTAGTAGCCGGCTCATATTTGATATGAGTAGTCTAGGAGGGTGAGATAGTGCACCCATGTGAAAAAAAAAAAAAAGAAAAGGCAAGAAAAAGAGCCAAAAAAAAAATAGAAAAGAAAAAAAAGAAGAAAAGAGTTGTGAGAATAAAAAATGAGGGATTGTGAGAGTGTGTGTATGCTAATTGGCTAGGGTGAGCTCTTTAGTGCTCGAGCAAGTAAGTTCGAGGGGAATTTATGCCTAGTGACCTAAGACTTTTCCGGTCTGGGATCCACTAACCTAACGCTCGCTACAAGGGTGCTATTGTACAAGCCTTTAGGGGTCTCACCCATTGCACAGTCAAAAGCATGTGTGTTTTGTGTTTTGTGATGTTTTATGTAGTAAAGCATGAGTCCTTGTCTACCTTAAATGATGATGGCGGTGTCTTTGAGTCATGGAGTGTCTAAAGTCTATTCTGTTTTTAAACATGTGATTGTCTTGGCGAAGAATTGGTTATGCCTTTGATCTAGTTTCGAGAGTATATCTAGTGAGAAATGCACACACCACATTTCCGAGCATGTTTTGTTAGTATACGGGGACTTAGTCGAGCTCTGTTTGGAGTTGTTGCATTCTTTGAGGCGTTTGCTTGTTGAGTTGGTTTTGGTAGCTTTTGTGGGATCATCGCATTAGGACATTTTTACATTATCATGACATTTAATTTTTAGTTGCATTCATTTATCATTTTAGGTTGAGTTGCATTGCTTGAGGACAAGCAACGGTTTAAGTTTGGGGGTTTGATAAGTGGATTTTATATCCATTAATTGGCTTCCGTTTGGACTTTAATCGTTTGCAAGTTCTCAAGTTTCGTGTTAATTTGATGTGTTTTCATCTAATTTGTGTAGGTTGCATAGTCGGGCGGCATTGGTGGTGTTGGTGAAGTATTGGTGGTATTCTGTGAGCTTAAAGTAGAAATTACAGGAAGTCCAGGGCAAGAGAACTCGGGAATTTGAGCTCAATGCGCATTCATCACTGTTTTGGCCATATCTTGAGCTCTAGAAGTCCGTTTGAGGCCCGTAAGCTGTCCACGCGAAGAGGAGAGAATTATCTACAAATCTGTCCAGGGGTGCACAAGCGCAGCAGCGCAGTTCTGGGCGCAATTGCGCGAGGAAGAGCGCAGCTGCGCGGTTTCATGCGCAATGGCGCTCGAGGGAGTGTTTTCCAGGGGTTTGCTAGCGCTCTTGCGCGTGTTGAGGAGCCGTTGCGCTTGGTTTAGGCGCAGCTGCGCTTGGTTTAGGCGCCATGGCGCTTGATGCGGGTTTGAGCAGATTTCTGTTGCCTTGTATCGGGTCAAGTTGGTTTTGGGCCTATTATTAGGGCATCTTTATATGTATTATTAGAGACCTAAAAAAACATTATCTATGGTGTTCTTAATTTTTCTTAGCTACTATCAACACTTTTTCATCTAGATTTCAAGAACATTTTCAAGGAAATTCTCCAAGCTAGTGACAAGCAAGGATTATTCTTTGGAACCTTTGTACTCTTCTATTTTGGGGATTTATTTCTAAACCTTATTTCTTTTTCCATATTTATTTGCTTGTTTTGTAATTATGTTATCCATAGAACCCATGATGGCGATTAGGTCGATTATGGGCTAATTGTTATCATGGGATTTCAATGGATTTTTCAATGGATTCTGGTAATTGAATGTTACTATGCCTTGGTGTGTGATTGATTGTATTGATTGCCTAGTATGTTTATGCTTATTCGTTATAAGTGAGTCGCGAACACTTGTAATTGTTTGTTTAATCCTGGTGAATGCGAAATTGGATCTAGGGTTTAGAACAATTCATGCTAGCATAGGTTTATGCATGTGAAGAACATGTATTAATTTGTGGTGTAATTCTAACCGTCTTGCATTGACTATGTGGTTTAATGGATGCTTGATTTTTAACCGGTATGTGTTCAATTGCTATAGACATATAGGGACTACACATATTTGGTGACTACTTGACTTCTATCAATTGTGGATGATCAGTAGGATGGTATATGCACAACGAAAGTTGGTATGTATCAGTTTAGTGCATCTAATCAGTAATCAACTCTGTCACATGCTAGGCTAAAGGGCATAAGATTCTAGATGAAGTAGTAAATGAAATTGAAATCCCATGTTTGTTTATTATAAAGTTAAAGTTAAGTTATTTCCTCGTAATTGGCTTAGTTGGTAATTAATCTTTAGTAAATCAAAACCAAAATTGTGATTGTCTTAGCAGTGAGTGTAAATCATAAGCTGGTGCATAAGTGAACAAAACGAACAATTTGAGTCTCTGTGGGAACGAATCCTATTTACCATATATTACTTGTTGACCACGTTCTCTTGCGTGAACAAAAACTTGTTTGCACTAAATCACGCAAGCGTACGTGGTCACAAGTAATACAGATATAAGTCGAGTTCGTTCCCACAGAGATCTGGTTATGGTTTTAATTCAGTAAACGCACCTATGCAACAGTGTATGGTTATTATGCACTGCTAAGACAAATAACAAATATGGGATTTAACTATCTAAATTAACTAAAAAACAAATTAACAAAACTACGAATTAACTAACTAACAAGAATTAAAATCTAATTACGTCTGCAAGAAAAATCATGGAATCCTAACTTCATTAAATACTTTGCTTAGATCTGACGCCTTTAATCACTATATGCAATGGTTATGATATCTGATTGGATAACACGAAACAAGTATACGCTACTTCTCAGTATACGAATACCAAACTAAACATACATCCACAAAAGAGATAGAAGATGAATAGACACCAATTATGCTTAGACCCTACATCTCTATAATATTTGAAAACATAACGGTTGAAGAACAAGTTATCCATAAAGATCACACAGGGCAGTATAAGTATTTTCATCTCACACCACAATCATATTGATAACAATTATGAACCTATGCTAGCATGGCAAGTTCTAAATCTCAAGATCCACTTTCACTTCACAAGAGATTAACAAATTAGATGTTCATGACGCATCTATCAATTAAGCATAACCATACGAGGATATCAGATATGCACCACACACAGATCTTTAAAGCAATCAAGATACTAAAGCTCCATAAATAAATCCGTTAGAATCCCATGACAACGATTAGTTCATAATTGAACCTCTCGTCATCATGGGATCTGATGAAACCATGATAAAAACAAAGTATGAAAATATATAAATAAACCTAAGTAATTGATATGTAATAGTTCTACTCCTAATGATGATAATCTTAATTCTCCAATTTACAAGGGTTGGATGTGTTTATATAGGCTCTAGACATCTTGCCCAGCAAGAAAATACCAAAACAGAATTATAATAGAATTTCTGCAAGATACGTTTCCTAAACTGATTCTGTTTTCTTAAGGAAATTCGTAGCTGACTTTTCTTCTGTTTTCCAGAGCCGTTCCAGACGTAATTGGGCTTCTGGACCACCTTATAATGATAGAGAATCTCGTTATCTTCGCGTGGACTGCTTACGGGCTGAAAACAGACTTATAGAACTCAAGATATGGCCCAAACAGTGAATCTCACGCGTGCAGCCCAATAAATCCGAATTTTAATAAATTAAATCTCAAAAAACGACAAAAACATCCACCATAATCAACATCCTTGTAAATCTGCACAACTAAACAAAACACATCAAAACTACAAGAAACTTGAGCCCAAGACAATTAATTTAAGCCGATTTAGAATGTTCCAAGTGGATATAAATCCACTTATCATTTCCCAAGTAATTTAACGACATTTATGCTATTTTTACAGAAAGTTCGTTTCAATGTAATCATGTTTTGAGAATCAGGTGTTGAAATAAATAAAAACATAATTATTAATAGAAAAATAAATCAAATACAAATTTTTCTTTCTCTAAATGAAAATAAAATAAGAAATTAGCAATTTTTTGGAGTAATTCTAAAGGTCCCTAAAAAATTCCCAAAAAGTGAGTTGTCATATTTTGATTGGTTAGCGTTATACCCGTGCTACGCACTGAATGATAAAATTTATTAATTAATTAATATAAACATATTATTTTAATCATTATTTGTAAAAAAAAGTAAAATTCAAGTATAAATTATCGTCAATTTATACCAATTGCATTAATATCAATATTATCGAACAATATGTATCATAACATTCACATCCCTGCACCTCTTTATTGTTTTTTCTTAATTTTATTTTTCATTTGATTTCTCTCATTTTTTAGAATATTTCAACCAAACTCATAAGTTTTTTATCCATATTTTAAATTTCCTATGTGTTTGTTCCATATTATTTTTACAAATTTTATGTTATTTTATTAGTATATTGATTTACTATAGCAAAATAAACATTATCAATTAACCAAACAAACCCAATACATCATATTATTTAAGTAAGATATAACTGTTAGAGTTTATGGTCAGTTTGTTTTTAATGACAACTTTAAATGTGTATATTTAGTTTGGGAATTTGTATGTTGAATTTTTTATACTTTTCTATTAGAATATAGTATATTAAATATTAGTTTTCTTTTACTCATAAATAAAGAAGGAAAATTAATTCAATCTGGTGGTACCCGTTCCGAACCCCAAAATTTTGGATATAGCAAACCCAAATTTTGGAATTTAGGTTTGGATATAAATTTTAAACTCGAAATAGTTTCGATTTGCATTTGGATTTAAGTTGTACCGAACAGATATCCTATCCAAAATTCGAAACCCAGTACACTATCGAAACCCGATACATAAATAATATAATATTGTAATTTGAAATTATTTCATGTAATATTTTAGATGTAAGATATATTATTTTATTTATTTTTATTCAAATATTTCATTAGAAATAGTCAATACTAATTTAGTAATTAATTAGAACTTCTAGTTCTCAATCCCAAATTTATTGATATATTTAGGATGTAATTTTGTTTACTTTACATAAAATTTTCATTTCTATGTATAAAAAGAATTATTTTTTTAACATATTTTAAATTTTACTTAGTATATTAATTCGTATAACATGTTATATTTGACTACTTAAGTTAATCATTTTACTTTTTAATTTTTGTATAAATATAATTAATATTGTTTGCTTGTAGCAATTATTTTAATTTTGAGTACATTATTACTAAGTTTGGATACCCAAAAAAGCCAAATCTAATCTGAAATCTGAAGAATTTGGTTTTGGATATTGAATTTTGGATTTAAAGTTATTTTTAAAACCCAAAAATATTTGGATGTGGTTTGAATTTTACAAAATTCGGATCAAACCCAACCCGTTGTCATCCAAACGCGTAAAATAAAACATTTGAAAATGAGTATCACCTATATTTTTTTTATTTGATTATCATGTTAAAATAGAAAACTTTACATGAAACTAAAATCAAATGTGTACTATATAAACACGTAATCACATTATTATATATCTGTCCTTGTAATTTAATTGTCGGGTTAAAAAACATGAAATTCATTTTCATTTAACAGTGAGTATATTTTACCGACATATATTAAAAGAAAGCGTTTACATAGATCTGGAAAATCGTCTGTGTTGTGTACATTCATGTCATGTGTATTTGGGGTTTTACATGAAAATGACATCAAATTATTTTGTGTACCCAAAATTTGAACACAACATGCTACTAAACTACATATTTTTTTTGTACAAGAAACGAAAATAATGCGCGAAATGAAAAAATATGACAATTACATGTAATGTTACTCTCTACAAAAGTTATCTTAAGTATGTTACTATATAATTGAAAACAACATTGAAATGCTACAAAATAAAACTAAGAGTAGAGTACATAAAAATGAAACCCTTTTTTTAATTTTGTTTATTGTTAATAAATATCTTTGTTTGATTAGAATCCATCTACCAAGTTATTAATTTTTTTTTTTTACCTATTTTTAAGATTTTGTTGATATTAAAAATCAATATTATTAACCAACCAAACAAAATTCGATATGTCTGCTCTTAGATTAGGATATGAGAATTAAATACTATTACTTGAATTCAATAATACAAAATTAAAATGAACACCTTTTATTAGAAACAATATATAATTTTATAGGTATCAACCTATCTAATTATCAATAATATTGATTTTTAAACAACTGCTGTAGCCGTCATTCTATCTCCTCCTCTCCTAAAAAATAGTAAAACAATGTTTAGGGGTTGACATCTGCATCTTGGTTGATGATAAACCCATTTTTGTTGTTTTCCTTGATTTTACTTTGTTTTTCAATAAATATCTCTCTTTATTGAGAGTCTATTACCACGTTGGTGGGTTTTATCTACTGATATATTGGATTTTGTACTTTCTCCTTGTTAATGATACCTCCCGTTTCTTTTCCTTGGTTTTACTTTATTTTTCAATAAATATATCTCTTTATTGAAAGTCTAGTATCCCGTTAGTGGATTTTGTCTATCCATATATTGGATTTTGTTCTTTATTTTTTAGAGTAGGTTACTTTATTTTGGCATCCGGAATCTTAGATCTACAGGATTTTGTTATATTGGTTCATTGATTTGGATAACATAGAATCGCAGTTTTGGTCAGTTGTTCGAATACGTTCTCAGAAATCACATATGTATTTCCCTCACGATTAGAATAAATTGTTGGATTCAGTGATATGGGTGAAAAATAATCCCTAAAGACATAATTAATGTCACATTTATTGGCTCATTAATGAGGCCTGAAACCCTAGTTGGGCATTAAATTCGTGGTTAATGAATAAGCCCAAGAAACAACCCAAACCGGGGACGCCTGGTATAAGCTTGTTTCTAACATGGGCCTGATTTGTAAACAAGGAACGTTCTAGAATCAGGGGACGTTCTAGAATAGCCCTGGGATAAGAAGTAGCCTCAAAGGATCCTAATTCGATATGGAAACAGACTCCTACAAGGTAGGAGTCCAGAACCTTCCACAAGGCGGTGACTTGTCCACCAAGTCTCCAAGCCCTACTCAAATTCTAAGGCTTCTCAAACCTATATAAAGGGTCAGACCCCTCATCTCAGAACTACGTTTTTGGCTTGATTCTCAACTCTGAGATACATAGGCATCTTGTGAGGACCCGAATTAGGTCACAAAACACAAGCGCAACCATTAAAGCATGAAGCTCACGAACCCTAGCCGCAATTTAATAACCCTAATTTTTATTCCACAACATTAGATCTACAGGATTTTATTATATTGGATCATTGATTTGGATAACATAGAATCGCAGTTTTGGTCAGTTGTTCGAATACGTTCTCAGAAATCACATATGTATTTCCCTCACGATTAGAATAAATTGTTGGATTCAGTGATATAAGCGAGTGATGTACCACAATTTAAGATCTGATCAACGATTGTAGTTTGCATTAAGAAAACCTTGTTACCTTGATATGAACTATTTTAATATGTGTTTGTCCAATCTTGATTATTTTTGTACATGTATGACATTTTATTGATAAATTATTTACCTAAAAAAATTAGTGATTTAGAAGAAAATTTGAATGATTATTTGTGTGGATGACATATGCCCTTTTGTTGATAAATTAATTATCTATAAAAAATATAGTGATTTATTAGAATTTTTGCGCTGAGTTGACCAATTTGCTATGAATTATAAAAAAATAATGATTTATTAGAATTTTTGCGCTGAGTTGACCAATTGATATGGAAATATTCACTATCAATATTTTTATTGACTCTGTAATGAATTTTATTTTTGGATTGATAATTTATACACCAAATAATGTCTAATACTATTTGAGAGTCTATTCAGTATATTGAAAAATTCAAATATATCGTCAAGTCAATTTATTTGTCCCATAAATTTTGAATAACTAAAAAATAACGATAAGTAAAATGTTAATGATAACTGGTTTAAATTTCATTTTTTAATATTTTAATTGGTTGAATTTAGCTTTTTTATAATTGATTAATTTAAAAGTTTATATAACTTAAATTTTGAAGGTGTATTTAGAATAGTGTAGTAAATATTTTTTAAGTTTTAAAATATTTAATTGAATAAGAGTAGATTTATTCAAATTTGTTTGCACCTCATGATTGTAGATCGAGTCCCATGCATTAAAATAATATATTTGTATTAAAAATAATTAATAAATAAGCAATTTTAGAATATGGCTCTATATATATAGAAAGCGAAAAGAACAGTGTGCTAGTATATAATAATATAATTGTGATTGATTTTTATAGTAAATTTAATTTTAGTGGTAAATTCTAACTGGCTCATATATATTTCTAAGAAAATTAATTCGTAATATATAATAATGCAACTATGATTAATTGTAATCAAAAGAGTGAAAAATTCATATTGCGAAAATCGCTTAATATTATATATTTGTATAATCCTAATGGGTTAATTGGCTAATTCATCACTGAACTGAGCCTCAACTTGCAAGTGGATAATTGAACTCAAAAAACTTGCATTAACGTCATTAGACCAATTAAACTTTGCAATCTCATAACTAAAATATTAAAAGCTTGCACGTCCGTTAACTTTTGTTGACTTTTAACGGAACTCCGTTAATTTTGTACACATAAGCTGCCACACAGACTTTTCTCTTTCCTCACATTTGACAAATCAACTACCACGTAGACTTGTAACTAGAATCAATCAAAAAAACAAATAAAACAAATATATTTTGTAAATATATTCCTCTCATCCCTCACTTCACCACTACCAGCCCTCACCTGCACTTCCCAGCCGACTTCCTTCACCTACCATCTCCATCATCTCCTCCACAACGCCGGCCACAACACATACACGCGATTTTACGGCGACAACATAACACAAACACACGATTTTTTCCATTTTCAACACCAAACAAACACAAACAAGATGTCCATCTACTGGGCATCAACCACACAGCAACACGCCATCAAAATCCGACAGAAAATGACCAAGAACATCAAAATCCGGTGACCTTCGACAAGAACTCCGGCGAAAAACGTTTTTGCATAAAACGTAAACGAAACTTAACATTCTTGATGTCAAAACGAAGCTTGGCACACATAAAAACTACCCACGGTAACCAATTACATGAACAATCAACAGAAATGATGGACTATTGATTTTAAAATCAACCAAACACTTATATAATCGTTTTTCACATAAATGGATACCAACAATGAAATTGAACACATAAAACAACTCCCTAGGATCATATGAAGCTATACAACCCATCAAAACAAACAAACAATCCACCAAACGAAAAGCCCCAATTTTTTATTCAAGAACCCTAATTTTCGAATTGGACAAATCTGAAATCAAACATTGAAATTAAGCACATATTTGGACTCCTTACAACCACACGAAGCTATACATATCATCAAATCACATGGACAAGCTCAGAATCGAAAAGCACTAAATCAATGATAAACCCTAAAATTGCAGAATTAAAGAATAATTCGTAGAAATTCAGAAAATTATCCCGCACAGAAATTGATGATAGATTATGAAACTAGGCTTCAAGAGATTCGATTTAAATATAAGAACACCAGAATCCAAGAGATTACAGGAGAAGAGAGATGAGAGATTGTGAATAAAAAAATAAAAAATAAAAATGTAAGAGTTTAAGAGTTTTAAAATAATTTAAGAGTTTTTAAAATAATTAATTTTAAATTATTTAACACATCAGCATTCAGCACACCAGGTGTAAAAATTTTAACACATAAGCATGCCATGTCAGATTTCCGTCAGGATCGTTAGATGGAGTTAACGGTGGTTAGTCAATTGCAAGTTTTAATTACTTCGATGAGTTGACCTTTTTGAGTTCAGTTACCCAACTGCAAGTTGGACAAGAGTTCAGTTATGAAATAGCCAATTAACCCTAATCCTAATTGATTTTAATTTAAAATATTAATTTATTATAAATATTTTTTGACATTAAAAGAATATTCAATATATGGATATGTTAAATCAAGTCATTACTATATTTAAATTAGATTTGTTAACTAAGCATGGTTATTATATTAGGATGAGAATGGTAAATAAAGATAACTTTTAATATAATATGATTGGTCTAAAATTTAGGAATGATCTCTGGTTGGTCCTAAAATAATTCATAATTTTCTGATTGGCTAACTACATCTAACTATAATATAGATAAAATAGACCTATGCATTAAAATAATATATTTGTATTAAAAACAATTAATAAATACGCAATTTTGGAAAATGACTCTAAATACATAGAAAGTGGCGAAAAGAACAGATGTGCTAGTATATAATTATATAATTGTGATTGATTTTTATAATTATTTCAATAATAGTGGTAAATTCTAATTGACTCTTATATATTTTTATGAAAATTAATTCGTAATATATAATAATGCAATTATTATTAATTGTAAATCAAAAGAGTGGAAAATTCATAATGCGAAAATCGCTTGATATTATTTATTTATATAATCCTAATTGATTTTAATTTAAAATTTTAATTTATTATAAATATTTTTTGATATTAAAAGAATATGTAATATATGGATATGTTAAATCAAGTCATTACTATATTTAAATTAGTATTGTTAACTAACCATGATTAGTATAATAGGATGAGAATGGTAAATAAGGAAAATTTTTAATATAATATGATTGGTCTAAAATTTAGGAATGATCTCTGATTGATCCTAAAATAATTCATAATTTTTTGAATGGTTAACTGCATCTAACTGTATATCTGGGTAGACTACTCAGATATTATAATAAAAGATTATTGCTAACTCACTCTATTATAAAAAAGAATTCGAACAAATAGAAATCCTAAAAATATTATAAAAATACGGATAAATAATGTGATATCACTATTAAATATATATATATAAAATTGTCATAAACAAATAATTCTAGCAATCGTTTATTTTAAATCAAAACCCATATAATAATATCTTTTAATAATAACTTGAATGATTGTAACTTCAAAAATACAATTCGCCGACGAATGATACACTAATTCAATTACTCAAATGTATATTGTGTTGAACAATATTTGTTGTAATATAAGATTTTGGAACCTCTTTGATATTTTAAGATCTTAAGAGCATCTCCCACCACAACAAATCCTTAACTAAAATTAGATAAAAGATACCATAAATAAAAATTATAGAGATTATCTAAAAAAAACTTGAACTCCAATGGGTCAAAGCTGTTAGCTATAATTTTAGATAATTTCTATATTTGTCGAACCTCTATATAGCTGTAAGAAATCTGTAAGAAGATTCAACATCATTCATTACCATATTGAAGTGATATATTCTATTTATAATAACCTAAATTATTAATGACATACTATTTTTAAAATATAGCCAACCAATATAGCTAATACTATTGAAGTAAAATGTCTTACAGATTCAACAAATTTTACATAATGTCCTACAGGTCCAATTTAGCCAATCAATTTTAGCTATTTTAGTTGGAGATGCTCTAAATACATCTTTTACTTAACATACAAAGTATCAAAACTCGGTTTACAAGGGATTTCAGGTTCGTGTCCTTTTTGTTAAGCATATAGATGGAAAGAAGGAAGATCATTGACAAGAATGATTTTGAGATTTCTACAGTTGTATAATGGAAGGAAAATCAGCAATCATATCAATAATAGTATCTCAAAGAATGTATAGAATTGTACCTGGACATTGTAATGTACCTGGCTGCCTGTATATATAGCCATGGTTTGCCTTGTAACAATATATAACATCAAATCTCTTTATGGTATCAGAGCTCAGGCACGCAGAGGTCTCAGGCTCGACTCTCTGCGACCCCCAATATTCTCACAATTTATTATGGACACGAAAGGCAAATTATGCTCCAAAGATGAGCGCCCGTGATCCACTCTTCGACCCATAAATGGGCTTTCGAGTGAGGGGGAGTGTTAGAATACAATATAAGATCCATATAAGGCCTCCCTCTAACACCTTAAGGTTTTAGATGAGTTGGTTACTTAACATGGTATCACTTTTATCCCATTCATTTAGTTTAAATATTTGTTTATCATTTGCATGGTTGTTGAAATATTTGTTTGTCATTTACATGGTTGTTATCGTCAATCATAACTAAATATATCGTATGATTGAGAGAAAATATTGAATAATAATTATTGTAACATGAAATTCAGTTGAGAACTTTTTCTAATACCTTCGAATTTTAAACGGAACGATTACTTAACATCTTATTTCCAAACTTACGAGAAAATGAGATTATTGTCAAGAAAGATAGCATAATCTCATGTATATTATCGATTATTTCGATAATCGATCCAATTTGAATCGAAACATGCAGAAATGTAGATTGTATTATATTTATTGGAAATTGGAATGAATAATATAACTTTTAAGGATTTATTGTTATTTCCTTAATTTGTATTTGTACAAATAAATTTGTAGTAATTTAATAATTCAGAAAATTACTTTATATAACTAATTATAAAAGTCTTAGTCCCGATCCTTCCAATCCATTCGTTTAATTTAATTATTTATCTCACTATTTGGTATCTCTTTTAATCGTACGATTTAGAAAAAATGTTATTTAACTAAGAATGAAAGTGTTTAATAGTATTAACATGATAAAGATATTGTTCCGTTCATGAGTAGTTTGTGTTTAATGTAATCATGGATTTCGTACTAAGAATAATCTATTTAATATTAATTCTATTAAATTATTTTGAAATGAAAAATCTTAGTCCGAATCCTTCCAACCCATTCGTTTAATTTTATTATTTATCTCTCTATTTGGTATATCTTTCAATCGTACAATTTAGAAAAAGTGTTACTAAGAATGAAAGTGTTTAATAACATAACATGATAAAGATATTGCTCCGTTCATGAGTAGTTTGTGTTTAATGTAATCACAGATTTCGTACCAATAATAATCTATTTAATATTAATTCTTTTACTATGAATCATCCACACACAGAAATATATATATGTTTTTGTTCAAATAGAAACCAAAGTCAAAATAAAAATCAGAAACCTGTAACCCCATTATCCAAAATCACTAATTTATACATTTTAAATCATTAATATTAAAAATATAAATTTTGACAAAAATAAAATAAAAATACAAACCCCACCTCACTACCATCTCCACCAGCAACCCCACCACTACCGCTGCCACCCACCACACCACCGCCACTAATGCTGCCACCCACTACACCACCAACATAGCGGCCACCACCACACCACCACAGCTCCGGTCATCTTCTCAGATGAGCTCAAAATTTACGACGAGTTCGATTTTTAAAGATCTGGCTCCGGCGAGATTCCTGATCCATCTCCTTTTCCATTTTGACCTCTGGCCCCGTAGGGGCACCATCTTTAGCGTCAAATAGCGATGTATTATAAGTTTAGATTTTCTGCTGAATTGATAATAATCAGTGATTTCCAGCGTATAATTAGTGATTTTCGTAGTATAAACGGGTGATTTCTGCAATAGACTTCAGTGATTTATGTATTATGGTCTGTTAAATCAGAGAGATGATAGATTACAGGGGGTTGGTATGGGGGTAGGGGTGGGTGGGGTCGGGTCTGGTGGGGGAAGGGTAGTGTGGTTGGTAAAAATGCAGAATGACAGGGAGAAAGAGAAGAAACGGGGTGATGTGCGCATGTGTAGTTGTGTTTATTAAAAAATGTATTGGTTTTTAGGTTTCTATTCTAAGGAGGTTTCTATTGGAGTAGGACCCTATAGGCAAGTGCTCAAATACAAACCATTCTTAAAATACAAACCTACAAACCAACACTAAATTAATTATATTTCATCTATTCTAAGGTTTTCGTCAAGGGTACCTTCACAAAAAATGCTTAAAATAATTGGCTCTATCCAACAAAAAAAATAAAAAAATTTCAAAAAAAAAAAAAAAAATCTTGCCGTGGAAATGCGAAGCATTTAAGACAGTAAACGGATGAGTTAGGTAGTCATGAGGGCCGAAGGCTCTCGACACACCCGTCAATCGTCTATTGCCTTTACCATTGATTGCCATTACTTACAACTTTAGAATGATAAAGGCGCGAAGCGCCGTACAAGAAGGTGCGAAGCACCGTTAACCAGTGAAATCCACTGCCACGTCATCACGTGAACAGTGAATTTTTTTTTATTTTTTATTTTTTTTTGTTGGATAGAGCCAATTATTTTAAGCATTTTTTGTATTGGGGTACCCCTAGTTTGGTCATTAGATTAGCTTGAAATATTAGATTATGCTTGGTTTGTAGGTTTGTATTTTAAGGAGGTTTGTATTGGAGTAGCCCCCTATATATATATGTGTGTGTGTGTGTGTGTGTTTGATCAAATAGAAACCAAAATTAAACTAAAAACTAGAAACTAATGTTATTTATTTATTTTTTAACTTAATTTAATAGGAACCACCCAATTTATTCATTGTTCCATCCCCTTTCTTTCAATATACCACCTGCACCCCACCTAATCCACCCGTCCACCTCATTTTTTTCGATAATCTTTATTTTCATACATACATACATACATACATACATTTGTATGTACGATCATCTGTAATAATTAAGTTCAACATCTCTTCACCATCATCACCATAGATTCCGGTGAGATGGTTACATATCTTTCTATTTTGCAGCATGATCATCAATGAATTTCCTTGTATCTCCTTCTTTTCCACCACTTACAAATACAAAAATCACTTAAATCGATGATGTATGTGAAGATATCACCCATTAATACTATAAAAATTGGTAGCTTGGCGCGTACAAAAATCGATGATTATTGTTTAACAAATTAGTACACTTTGCTGTAAAATTTAGTGATTTGTGTAATTGTATTTAGTGATTGTTCGAAATCACTAAACAAAACAATACAGATTATGATTTTCGTGAAATTAGTAGAAGTAATTGTTTAATGATGAGGTTAGAGTTTAATAACTCTTGGACAAAACTTGTGATAAAATGATGACGGTGTTATTGATTAGAAGTAGTTGTAATGGTGAAAAAGGAACGGGTAATTTGCTGGTATGATAGTGATGTTGTTGATATTGATTATAATTAAATCAGTGACGAATTAGATAAAAAATAATGATGTAGATAGGGATGATGATGATGACGATATTGTATGTATATACAAACATTTTATTTCGTGTGTGTATATCATAATGGGAAGATGAATGGTACTGCATATATTTTGTACATATTAAATTTATGTAGGAGAATTTTCAATGCTAATCGAGGCTCACGACTCGCGGGAAGACAACAATAAAATAAAGGCATGAGCATGCTGTTGAGGATGCTTCATGGCATGAGCACGCTATTGAATGACATGATCATGCCAAATTGGGAAATCTTGGCAAACGCTTCAAGCGAGAGGATTGAGAGATTGTGCATGTAAAGCATAATGTAATGTAACATGTAATAGAGGACATATATAACTCAACTAGGATAAAAGATAAATAATATTAACTCTATACAGGGATCGTGAAGGTTGAAGAACATGCATCAACAAGGATCAAGTCGCTGAAAGAAGTTCATTAACATGATCAAGTCTCAGTGACAGAATAAGATGTACATATGATTCAGTTGAAGGGCCAAAAGATTACAGTGGTCTTAAAGACATGATACAGACCATGAGTGAATGTTAGTCGTCTGTGAACCAGACCTGTTGCACTAGGCGTCAACACTTCACAAAGGAATCGAAGTATCTAACTCAGAAAAATTGTTAAGAGGTATGATTAAGTTTAGAGCAGTATTGATATCCTCAATTTTGGAAGCTGCATATTTAAGGGTGTCAAATTAAGAGGAAAATGAATAGTATTCAAAATCACTATTCATATGAATAGTAACCAAAATCACTATTCATATGAACAGTAACCAAAATCACTATTCATATGAATAGTAGCCGAAATCACTATTCACATGAATAGTAACCGAAATCACTATTTACATGAATAGTACTATTCATATGAATAGTACCGAAATTACTATTCATGAATAGTAACGAAAATTACTATTCATCTGGGCCCACGTGAATAGTACTGTTCAAATAGTGGCTGGTGGGGCCCACGACCAGACACGTTTTTGTGGTTGTTGGAATAGTGTTACTATGCAGGTGGACCCCCGTGGGGTTGTTGAAATAGTGCATCATAGTGACTTTCTAAAACCTATAAATAGGCCTGTTGTATTTCATTTCAAAACACACCTCAACACACAACTTTTTATTCTCTCTCTTATATCATCTCTGTATAAGCTGCTAGACAGTCCATCTAGTAGGAAAGCCGGCTTAGCCCGCTTTCAGGAAGTGTCGGGTAGAAGGTCCTCGTGCCTAAACTATCCTAGGAGTGTTTGATTTTGTAGCTGATCCATAGGATTAGATTGTGTAACAAACCTCCGGGTTTTATCTATTAAAAGATATTTCCCACACAGTTGTGTTATTTCGATTTAGTATTTTTGATTTCATATCCACATCAAAAATCGAAATATTTTTTTGAATAACGTATTCAACCCCCTTCTACGTTATTCCGGACCTAACAATTGGCATCAAAGCCACTCTGTTATTATACAACAGTTAAGATCCAAAAAGCTATACAATCATGTCAGAGAAGAATTTCAGAAAAACTAAGGGAAAGGAAGGCAGGTCTGAGAAAGTGGACAAGTCCAAGATCAAATGCGATAATTGTGGTGAGAAAGGACATTTTACACCTGAGTGCAATAAAGCCAAAGCTGATAAAGGTCAAGCCTACATCACAAAGAAGAAGGACTGGGCTGACACTTCAAACTCTGAAGATGAGGTGAACTATGCCTTGATGGCAAATGCTGATAGTATCTCTGAAGCTACTGAGACCAAGGTACCTCATTCTACTCTAGCTTTTGATACTACTGATATATCCGAGTTAAGAATTTTTCTTAAAACCTTGCATCTTAGCTATAGAGATCAGACTTTAGAAAATGAAAGAATAAAATCTGAAAGTCTAGAGCTTAGAAAGAGAAACGACTATCTAGAATTAGAATTAGTCCAGATGTTAAAAATTCAGAAAGAGAGAGATGATGCTATTTTTGTTAAAACTGAATTATTGAAAAAGCATGCTTATCTTGAATCTGAACTTGCTAAGGAAAGAAACATTATTAAAACTTGGACTAACTCTGGGAAAACTACTCAGATTATCATAGAGAATGATTGTTGGAAAGAAGGTCTAGGTTACACTGATAAAAAGAAAACTGCCAACCTAGAAGCTGAGACCTCTAAATCTGTATTTATTGAAAGGGCTGCAAAGCCCAAAATTAATCCTGTGAGGTTTGTACCAAAATCTGACAAACCAAAACAGGAAGTCAAATCAGTAAATATTGACTTAATATCTCAGAAATAGCTTAAACACAAGCTGAAGGAGATAAAAAGAGTGAACAAGGTAAAAGAACCTAGGAAAAACAGAAATGGAAAGGTAGGCATCAATAAAAGCAATAACTATATGCCTATTCCCAATGCTCCTAGGAAGAAATGTTACAACTGTGGAAATCCTAACCATCTTGCTACTTTTTGCAAGAAGAATAAAAATATAAACTCTATACCTCCTAAGTCAGGAGTTAAGAGTGGTTCAGTTAGGTTTAAGCCACAGAATCCTTGTTTTCACTGTGGAAGTATTTGGCATTCTATTTATACATGCAAAGAGTATCATAATTTGTATTATGCTTATTATGAATTTAAACCTTCTTTGAATAAATTCAAGATTGATTCTACATGTATAAACTCGGATAAAAATGTTAGCACAAACTCTGATAAGACTTCTGCTGCAAAAGCTAACAAACTTAATAAGGCCAAAGGATCCAAGCAAGTCTGGGTCCTTAAAACTAATCATTAGTGGTTTTTGTGATTGCAGGGTAACAGGAAGAATATCCTTGTTCTGGACAGTGGATGCTCAGGGCACATGACTGGAAATAAAGCCATGCTATCAGAATTTGTGGAGAAAGCTGGCCCAAGTGTTTCTTATGGAGATGGCAACATAGGAAGGACTCTGGGATATGGCAATATCAATATTGGGAATGTCATCATTGAAGCTGTAGCTCTAGTCTCAGGACTCAAACATAATCTACTAAGTGTGAGTCAAATCTGTGACAGAGGTTATCATGTGGATTTCTTTGAAGAACACGGTGAAGTTGTAAGCAAATCTACATGAAAAGTTGTTCTGAAGGGATACAGGCATGGTAACATTTATGAAGCCAAGCTTTCAACAAACTCTGATGGCTCTGCAATCTGTCTACTGAGTAGAGCATCAATTGAAGAAAGCTGGGATTGGCACAAGAGACTTTCTCATCTGAATTTCAACAGCATTAATGAGCTAGTGAAGAAAGATATTGTGAGAGGATTGCCCAAATCAGTTTTTACTCCAGATGGTCTATGTGACTCATGTCAAAAGGCAAAACAAAGAAAAACTTCATTCAAAAGTAAGACTGAATCCTCAATTCTTGAGCCATATCACTTATTGCATGTTGATTTATTTGGTCCAGTAAATATAATGTCTATTGGGAAGAAAAGATATGCTTTGGTTATTGTTGATGAATACACCAGATATACATGGGTATATTTCATGCACAAGAAAGAAGAAATTGCATCAATCTTAACAGAGCATGTCAGACAACTGGACAAAGGATCTAAGCATACAGTGAAAATCATAAGGAGTGATAATGGCACTGAGTTCAAGAATGCAGTCATGGAAGAGTTTTGTAAAGAAAATGGAATAAAGCAAGAATTCTCTACACCTGGAACTCCACAACAAAATGGAGTAGTAGAGAGAAAAAACAGGACTCTCATAGAAGCTGCAAGGACCATGCTTGATGAAGCAAAGCTGCCAACTTACTTCTGGGCTGAAGCTGTGCAAGCTGCTTGTTTCACACAGAATGCTACACTCATAAACAAGCATGGTAAAACACCATATGAGATGGTGAAAAATAAGAAGCCGAACCTGAAGTACTTTCACGTGTTTGGATGTAAGTGTTTTGTTCTTAAGACTCATCCAGAACAGCTTTCCAAATTTGATTTAAAAGCTAATGAAGGAATCTTTGTTGGATACCCACTATCCACAAAAGCATTCAGAGTCTACAATCTGAGAACAAAAGTGGTCATGGAATCTATCCATGTGTCTTTTGATGATAAGAAGATAACATGACTTGAAGATTTTGATGAACATGACCAGCTGAGATTTGAGAATGAAGAAATAAATGTTGATCTACAAGATTCTGATACTCTTTCAGACAATATTGTTCAATTTATACAAGTAGATCAGACTGTAGCACATGTTGAGGGGGAGCAAGTGAACGATGAAAATGAACCCCAATCAAGTGAAGAAACATCAAAGAATACATCTGCTACTAATGATTCATTAAACTCTGATTCATCAAACTTTGAAAGCAACAACTCAGGGGGAGCAAACAATGATTTTGGATCTACTAGTCATCACTCTCAACACAATTATGAACTTGGGGAATCATCAAGATCAAATCTGCCGAGACAAAGGGTATGGAGTAGAGCGCATCCCTTTGAACAGATCATTGGTAAACCGGACACGGGTGTACAGACTAGAAGATCAACACAGAATGAATGCAATTTCGCAGGATTTTTATCTCAAATTGAACCTAAAAAGGTTGATGAAGCTCTTGATGATCCAGATTGGGTAACTGCAATGCAGGAAGAACTCAATCAGTTCAAAAGGCAGAAAGTATGGAAGCTAGTGCCAAGACCAAAAGATAAATCTGTAATTGGCACTAGATGGGTGTTTAGGAATAAACTGGATGAAAATGGTATTGTTACGAGGAACAAAGCTCGATTGGTAGCAAAGGGTTACTCTCAATAAGAGGGAATTGATTATGATGAAACCTATGTTCCAGTTGCAAGGCTTGAAGCAATAAGGATGTTCTTAGCATTTGCTGCACACTCCAACTTTAAGGTTTTTCAGATGGATGTGAAAAGTGCATTTTTGAATGGAGATCTAGAAGAAGAAGTCTATGTTGAACAACCCTCTGGGTTCGAAGACAAGGAATTTGAAGGTTTTGTGTACTTTCTCTTCAAAGCTCTCTATGGTCTCAAGCAAGCCCCTCGAACATGGTATGATACTCTCTCCAAGTTCTTACTTGAAAATGGTTTACAAGAGGTATCATCGACAAAACTCTTTTTCATAAAAAGCATAAAAATGATATAATTCTGGTGCAAGTATATGTGGATGATATAATATTTGGTTCTACTAATGATTTGCTATGCAAGAGATTTGTTAAGCTAATGCAGAGTAAGTACGAGATGAGCATGATGGGTGAGTTGTCCTTCTTCCTTGGACTTCAAGTTGTTCAGAAGCCTGATGGTATTTTCATCTGTCAATCAAAATACATAAAGGATCTTCTGAAGAAGTATGGGATGGAAGAAGCAGCTACTGCCAAGACCCCAATGCCAACTGCTGTCAAGCTTGATCAAGACAAATCTGGTAAGTCAGTTGACATCACGAAGTATCGAGGTATGATCGGCTCTCTCTTGTACTTAACTGCTAGTAGACCAGATATTATGTTCGCAACTTGTTTATGTGCTAGATTCCAGGCTGACCCTAAAGAGTCATATCTTATAGCTGTTAAACGTATTTTCAGATACCTTAAGGGAACCCCCAATCTTGGGATTTGGTACCCTAAAGGAACAGATTTTGACCTAATTGGCTATACAGATTCTGACTTCGCAGGTTGTAAGATTGATCGGAAAAGTACTTCTGGAAGCTGTCAGTTTCTAGGAAGAAGGTTGGTATCTTGGTAGTTGTTGTGCTCAGATCTTGTGGATGAGGAATCAACTTCAGGACTATGGACTCATGTTGGACAAAATTCCAATTCTATGTGACAACACGAGTGCCATTGCCATTGCCAACAATCCAGTTCAACACACCAGGACGAAGCACATTGATATCATGTATCATTTCTTACAAGAGCATGTCATGAATGGAACTGTGGTATTATATTTTGTTCCCATAGATGAACAAATTGCAGACATCTTTACTAAACCACTGGATGAATCCACTTTCTCCAGGTTAGTTGGTGAACTTGGGATGTTAAATCTGTCTAATTAATTTTGGATAATCAATAACTTCAATTTGTTATAAGTTCACATGTATTTTAAATGTCCATATGTTTAGTACTTGTGAATTTGTTTTGCATCTAGTCCTCTTTTTATAGTTATCTCTATATTAATTACCACGCTTATAAATGCTATATTTTATGGTAATTAGTTATAGTAGATAATTGAGTTAATTGTAGCATAATTAAATAAATATTTTATTGACATATATCAATTAATGATATTTTGTTAATTTTATGTCTATTTAATTGTGAGTTTATCTGATTATTGTGGATTAATTCTTGATTTACTGTGTGATTATTTTTAAATCCATAATAATTAGAAGTATTATATGTGTATGTGTATAGACTGATAGGTTTCGGCGATAAGATGTTTTTTCGGCTAATTAGGTAGTTAGGTGAGAAATTATTGAGCGGTGTTATTTTTCAAACATAACCTGTCACTATTACACCTAACCCACTAATACTTGAAACCTTATAAATGATGAGTTTTTGTTTGTGTTTAACATCATCAATTTTCAGATATACAGAGCATATACACACAATTGCTGAATATTTCAAGCTTTGACCGGAAAGATCTCACAATCTAGCTGGTGGTTTTTAGAGCGGATTTCATATTCTTGTTATACGCACTAACCCTTGTTTTTGAATTTCCTCGAAGTTTTTAAAAATGGCATTGCAGGGAAGCTTTTTAATTGCTAAAGTTAATCCTGTTTCCATTCAGCAAATCGAAACCATTCAGGATGAGCAATTTCGGGCTTGGACACAATTTCTGAATAAACATTCATTAATCCGCTATGCTTTAGTTACACAGGTGCAACTTAACCATGATGCATTGTGTGAACTATATTGTAGTGCGGTTAACACTTCTGGACAGGACGGGTGTGCATTCACATATCGACTATTTGGTAGGTCGATTAGGGTCACTGAACGAGATGTTAATCGAATTCTTCTTTTTCCTATGGAAAACCTCGTTTGTGATCCTACACCCGAACAGATTGAAATGTTCTTTCGCTTTATAAGGTACCAAGATGGCAATTTCAACACTGGTAATCTATCTAGAACGTTTCTAACCCAGTATTGGAATTTCTTCTTTCACACTCTTAACCATGTTTTTTCCTCAGATAGAACAAATCAAGATCGAATACCTGAATTTATTCAAATAATAGGGTATGCGGTCGCCAATAATTTGAGGATTAATTTTGGAAAAATAGTGCTTGGTCAAATCATTTTAAAAATGAAACGCTTGGGAACAAGAGATGTTCGGACTCAAAATGTCAAATGTCTATATCCAAGGTTTCTACAGTTAATATTAAATGATTTTTTGAATGATGAAGACAGGGTACGCTTGGAAAATGGTCAAAAGGTGGAATGTTCTTCATGAAGACGAATGTAATTAATTACATAAGCAAAAAGAAATATACGGATGTGCCTACAGTCCTAACTGAATATCTAAAGACTGTCCCACTTCCGTTGTTACCATGACCAGTGAGAGCAGGTATACGACAAGGTAATATTTCAATCCCTGCTATTCCAACCTTTGTATTCCCTATTGTGTCACAGGAAATAAAGTTTCTACAGCCCCCAGTGGCCATCTTACCCGACCAAGAGCAGGAAATCCCACCGACTCTAACACAGGTCGAAGAGCCCATTCTACAAATGCAAACACAAACACAACAAACTCCTACACCTCAATTGTCACTTAAACGACCAGTTATTCACATTATTGAGGGAGATAGTGCCTCAACAGCACCACATAAGGAGTTAGTTACATCAGCCGCTCTGCCTCATTCTAAACGGAGTAAACCCAATGAACCTGAGGTAACGGTAACTATTAGTGAAACAATTCTTTCTTATCCAATGAGTGCAAATGTAAATGAGATTGAATTGACGGGAGCAACTATCTTGAGTTCCATTTCACGGAACATAAGAGTGGTTGATGATCTTTCTAAAGATCAAATGCCTTCACAGGCATCCGAGGTGGAATTGCCTACCTCAATAACTGCTGGTGAATCTTCCATTTTATGGAAAGTTCCATCGGTAGGAGGTTCTTTTATGAACCAAGTGTCTTCACAGACGTACGAGGGAAACTTGGGTTTTGTGCCATTTAATCGATTCAAGTTTAACCTCCCAGAGGGAAAATCTCTGGATCTCTTTCGAGATTTACCACTTTTTACCAGTGGTCGGCAACTCGCTTCATGCGAGGACGGAAGCTCACGAACTTTCATTGCACCATCCGTGACCTCTGAAAAGGGGGCTAGGATGATTTCATTTGCAGGTACACATATCGGTGGAAGCTCTAGAGGAAAGTTGAGGGAAACACCAACAGAACATGTAAGTGTAACCCAAACCACTAAACCGAGTGAATATAGAGTGTTAAGTGAAACACCTGCAGAACATACGAGTGAGCAACCTACTCAACCACATGCACCTGTAACCAGAAAGGAATATAGCAGACTCCTTACACGGGTCCAAACAATGGAGAAAGAGTTGCAAAATATCTATAAATCCATTGCAGAAATAAAAAATTTGCAACTTATTCAACATGATGCATTCCAGGTTCAATTAAGTTCCATGGCATCCCAGTTTAGTCATGCAATTCATTCCTTGGGGAAGACAGCTTCGTCTAATTTACCAACTCCACATCCTACTACTCTGGAGGATAACCCAACTGAGGGGGAGAAGGTGGATGATCAATAAGCTACTAGGCGTAATAAGGGCAAGGAAAAGGTTATTGACACAGAATTAACTTTATTTTGGGAAAGGAAAAGCTAATTGGAATATTCGTGCTATGTGGAAAGAAAGCAAAGGCAAACTTGAAGATATGTTCAGTCTAGAGGAACAATTGTCTTGTACTTGGAAATCTGGAAAATGTATATATGATCCAGAATGTAATCTAATATTATTTATCTTTGTATTTCATTTTTGTTTTTTTTATCAGTTGAGTTATCCTCTAGGAATTTGCTTGTCAAACCCTAACAATCAAATAGGGGGAGATTGTAAAGCATAATGTAATGTAACATGTAATAGAGGACATATATAACTCAACTAGGATAAAAGATAAATAATATTAACTCTATACATGGATCGTGAAGGTTGAAGAACAGGCATCAACAAGGATCAAGTCGCTGAAAGAAGTTCATTAACATGATCAAGCCTCAGTGACAGAATAAATGTACAGATGATTCAGTTGAAGGGCCAAAAGATTACAGTGGTCTTAAAGACATGATACAGACCATGAGTGAATGTTAGTCGTCTGTGAACCAGACCTGTTGCACTAGGTGTCAACACTTCACAAAAGAATCGAAGTATCTAACTCAGAAAAACTGTTAAGAGATATGATTGAGTTTAGAGCAGTATTGATATCCTCAATTTTGGAAGCTGCATATTTAAGGATGTCAAATTAAGAGGAAAATGAATAGTATTCAAAATCACTATTCATATGAATAGTAACAAGAATCACTATTCATATGAAGAGTAACCGAAATCACTATTCACATGAATAGTAACCGAAATCACTATTCACATGAATAGTACTATTCATATGAATAGTAACCGAAATTACTATTCATGAATAGTAACGAAAATTACTATTCATCCGGGGCCCACGTGAATAGTACTGTTCAAATAGTGGCTGGTGGGGCCCACGACCAAAATATTTTCAACAGACACATTTTTGTGGTTGTTGGAATAGTGTTACTATGCAGGTGGGGCCCACGGGGGTTGTTGAAATAGTGCAGCATAGTGACTTTCTAAAACCTATAAATAGGCCTGTTGTATTTCATTTCAAAACACACCTCAACACACAACTTTCTATTCTCTCTCTTATATCATTTCTGTATAAGCTGCTAGACAGTCCATCTAGTAGGAAAGCCGGCTTAGCCCGCTTTTAGGAAGTGTCGGGTAGAAGGTCCTCGTGCCTAAACTATCCTAGGAGTGTTTGATTTTGTAGCTGATCCATAGGATTAGATTGTGTAACAAACCTCCGGGTTTTATCTATTAAAAGATATTTCCCACACAGTTGTGTTATTTCGATTTAGTATTTTTGATTTCATATCCACATCAAAAATCGAAATATTTTTTTGAATAACGTATTCAACCCCCCTTCTACGTTATTCCGGACCTAACAGTGCATGCTCACGCCTAAAGCTGCATGATCACGCTTCTTTTAATTACTATTTTATTTTAATTAGGATTTGTTTTTATTTTGTTTTAGGGTTTTATTATTCCTATATAAACAACATCATGATGTAATAGATTATAATCATTTATTGAAATTAAAATCCTAAGAATTTTTTTTCTTATTTTTCTTGTGGATTCAAGAATCCCTTGTGGATTCAAGTTTTTTAAGGATTTCTCGTGTAAGGTTTTTGTACATATTAAATTTATGTAGGATAATTTTCAATGCTAATCGAGGCTCACGACTCGCGAGAAGACAATAAAAAATAAAGGCACGAGCATGTTGCTGAGGATGCTTGATGGCATGAGCACGCTGTTGAATGACATGATCATGCCAAATTGGAAAATCTTGGCAGACGCTTCAAGCGAGAGGATTGAGAGATTGTGCATGCTCACGCTTAAAGTTGCATGATTACGCTTCTTTTAATTACCATTTTATTTTAATTAGGATTTGTTTTTATTTTGTTTTAGGATTTTATTATTCCTATATAGACAATATCATGATGTAACAGATTATAGTCAATTATTGAAATTAAAAATCCTAAGAGTTTTTCTTTTATTTTTCTTGTGTATTCAAGAATCCTTTGTGGATTCAAGGTTTTTTAGGATTTCTCGTGTAAGAGTCCTTGTAAGGGTTAACGCTTGCTTTTACTTGGCTTCTGTGTTGCATCAGTTACTAAATTATTATTAAATAATGGGTCGGGTTGCTGAAATTCAGAATGAGTTGGGTTGGTTTCTAGTTTCTATTATAATTTGTTTGTTGTGGAGTAAGACCCTATATATAGATCACACATCCCCTATATATAGATCACACATCGCTCTTTGTGACATATCGATCATCTAAAATTGTTTCTCACACCGATCGTCTAAAACTGCTGCTAGATCCTTCGACTTTGTTTATCAGTAGTTTATGTCTAGTTCATTCATTAATTATGTACCAACATAATCTCTTTAATTTTAACTCTCACTATATAAATCTCGTCTCTCTCTCTCTCTCAAACACATCAGTTCTCTAAAATTGTTGTAAGTATTCCTTCAACATAATCCCTTTAATTTCAACTCTCAGTACATGGATCTCGTCTCTCTCTCTCTCTCCCTCTCTCTCTCTCTCACTCAAACACATCGGTCCTCTAAAATTGTTATTATTCATCCTCCGATTTCATTTATTATTAATTTGTGTTTAATTTAATCCTCTCTCTTTCTCTTTTTGTCTCTCTATCTCCCGTTCTCTCTTTCATCGACCTTCTAAAATTGTTGTTATCCCTAAACGATTATTATTAATTTGTGTTTAATTTAATCCTCTCTCTTTCTCTTTTTGTTCTAAAATTAATCTGTTAAAATTATTAAATCGAAACGTTCAGGTTCGTGAACAAATTCAAGCTCGGCTCGATAAGGAATCTGTTAAGTTTAATTAGTTTGTTAAGAATTTGAGTTCGAACTCGAACAAAAATGGGTACATTAAGCTAGCGAGTTTGAGACCCGTTATTAACAAGTGCATCTTGAGTTCAGCTCGAAGTCGTTCAGGTTCAAGCTAGGTTCGTTAAAACTCGAAAAAAAGTACATATATCATGATATTTCATGATATTCCTTACATTTTAAGTTTAAACTTACGGTCCAAATATCTAATATGCGAATCTTTTAGAAATAATACATTAAATTTGAGGTTGGGTTGAATCGAAACCGATGATTAGTTGGATCAATTGGATTTGAACCTTTTTTTCATGTTAAATTTTATAGTTCATGAATTGTTTGTTAAGGGCTCGAGTGTGGATCGACTCGTTTTTGTTTGACAAAAACTCGGGTGCGATTTGATTTGTGAACGAACTTGAGCTCAAACAACCTTTTTTGTACGATAAGAAAACTCGATTCGATTCGGTTTGATAGGATAAAAATTAAGTTCGGCTCGTTGAGGCTAAAGCCGGCACGACTCTATTTATTTACGCTTTGTGTTTAATTTGTTTGATCTAGGATTTAGTTATATATATTGATTCTTTATCAATAATTTTTCTCATTGATTTAAGATGCAATATATCGTACATTTTCGATATTTGCAAAAATTCCTAAGATTTCATTTTAAGTGAGTAACTAACCAACTCATCTAAAACCATAAGGTATTAGAGGAAGACCCAACTAGATCTTTATATTATATTCTAATACTCCCCTCACTCAAAAGCATATTTTTGGGTCGAAAAGTGGATCATGGACGCTCATCTTTGGAGCATAAATTGTCTTCGTATCCATATTAAATATTGAAAATATTGGGATTTACGTGCCTGAACTCTGATACTATCCTAAGTAACCAGTCGATTCCATCAATTTATGCGGATGATTTTTCCACCTTCTTGTTACCAAACTGAAAAAGAAAACACAAATTGATGACAAAATTCTAGTGACAATAAACGTGTGGATCATAAAAGAAGCAGATAAAGGAAAGGAAAATGCAAGAGGAACGATAACTGAAGTGAACAAAAAAGAGTAACTTTTGCTAAAAGGAGGGCATAGAAAAAGGCTTGGTGTTTCTTCTCTCTAATGATTCTTTTGTTATACGGTTTGGCTTTTGATATATGTTAGCATGCCTATCACACTCAAACGAACGGAAGGGTTGAGTCTACGAGAAGCATAAAACATGAATCTTCATGAAACTCACACTTAAATGAGGAATATAGTATATGATTTTCAGCAAAAGCTCATGAAAAAGTTTTACTTTTAGAGGGGTCATCCCTCGTGCGCGGTGCGTATGTGGGAGAAGCTGTTGATATACATGCACCGTTTGTCTTCCTTAAAAATAATTTATAAATTATTTATTTCGAAAAAATTTTATATTCACATTTAAAAAAAAAAAAATGTGTATGAGAAGTTTAATATTCGATATGATCCAAAAATAAGTTATTTATTTTGAAAAAAGTACATATTTTTGTGTCTTTTTTTAGAAAATTAACTTATTTCTGAAAAATAAAATTTTCCAAACGGGACCATAATACTACAACTTTGTTTACACAAAGGGTGGAGCATGGAACAAAGTTAAATTTTCTTTTTAATTTCGAGTATTTTAATGTTATTCAAAAAAAAAATCAAGTATTTTAATCAGCAATGATTTTTTCAAAAATTATACAGAAACCATAATTTTGGTGGATGCTAATTTTCGCCAGTAGTAACTTTACGAATAACTAACCTAGCTGAACTTGCAATGATAAATGTTGCGGAGTACCTCCGTCTCATTAAACATTTCTTGTTTGACTAAAAACACGGATTTTAAAATAATGAGGTAATAAATATTGTTTTTTAATGGAGTAGTGGGTATTGAATATTGTTTTTAAAGAATAGTGGATGGAGTAGTGAATATCGAATATACTTTTTACTCCTCCGTCTCACAATTCTTTTCTCGTTTAATATGTCGGGATTATTCATAACATGAGACAAATTACTAATTTACGTCTAATCTATAAGTCCAAATATAGTCACGAGTGATCTTGTTGGATTCGTATTTATGAGTACTTTAATACAGTGAAGTTTTTATATTTAAAACTAATACGAAATTAAAGATATTAACGATCAAATGTGTACGTTGGCAAACGTGATAAAGATAAACAAGAAAAGTTTTAAGAGACGGAGGGAGTAAAGAATAGTGGGTAGAGTGGTGGGTATTGAATATTGTTTTTGTAGAGTAGAGGCTGAAGTAATGGTTATTAAATATTGTTTTTATGGAGTAGTGAATGTAGTAGTTGGTATTGAAGTATTATTTTTAAGGAGCAGTGGTTATTGAATATGTTTTATATGGTTTTAATAAAGGGGAAAAGTATTTTGAATGTACCGAAAAAGTAAACAGGAAAAGTTTTAAGAGACGGAAGGAGTATGTTATAACTTATACTCCAATATGTATTTATAATTTGATCAGTTTGTAACATATTCCATTTTTTAACATTCGAAGCAGATTTTTCCAAATCACGGCCGAAGGTTTCATACCAGTAGACAGTTCACAGTAGTTACTATTTACTAATTGTTACTTCATGTGTCCATCCATTTCTTAACATAAAAAATTGCGTATTTGACACGCATTTTAAGATGCATTAAGCATAATTTTATAACTTATTTTTTATATTTTATTTTTTTGTATAAAAATAGGATTATTATATTTTTATATAAAAAAAATAAAATATCAAAAATAAGTTATAAAACTATCCTTAAAATACATCTTAAAATCCGTGTCGGAAACTGATCCGTAAATGTTAACTACTCAATGGGACGGAGGAGTACTTGTATTAGCATCTAGTGATTAGATTAATAGTGCCGGCTGTGTGTCATTGGCTAATGGCTATAGCCAACTTGCCAAGGACTCGTTTTGTACGTGCAGTCTGGAAATAAAAAAACAGCTCTGAAAATAAACTTTCCCTTTTCACATATTTTATACATAGATTTTTCTACTATGTGTATAAAGGTATATAATAAAAATAAGTTATTAAATTTTAAATGATTCATTTTTATTAATGATCATAGATCTTCTTGTATGCACAAAAATTCCATTAATAATAAGAAATCACCTAATAAAAATGTTATAAAAATAATGTATACTCTTGGATACATTACACGCATTAAAAAGATCTTACATACATTATTGTCCCGCAGGGTCGGTCCTAGATGGCGAATGTGTAGGGTACCATTCCGTCAAAAGTCACCAAAAAAATAATATATATGTAGTAAATAACATATTTAGATATATAAATTGATATACTTGCAATTGAATGTATTTTTGAATACTATTTTTTTTTTCAATTTTATTATTTTATTTAATTAATATTGTTTTGAATATGAATAAATTTTTTCTTTACAATCTTAAAAAATAGAGATATTATTTCAAAAATTCATCTAAAACACCCAAATTTCTAGGTAACAAAGTGTATTATCTCGTATTAAGAAATGTTTCATTTCTTACTCTGTTTCCTTTCTGTATTTTGTGTTATTATTTAAAATTATGAAATACTAATATTATTAGATTTCATTTCTTTTTAGAGTTAAATGCATTTCGTGTACCTCAATTATGCACATTATGCAATTTGTGTACCTGAACTATCAATTATGCATTTTGTGTACCTGAACTTTATAAAAACAATCAATTTGTGTACCTAATTTTTAAGTGTGCACTTTGTGTACCTAAATTTTATATGAACATTCAATTTGTGTGCCCGAACTTTATATACATGTGCAAAATTTTATATTTTATATTGAAAATTTAGAAAAAATTAATTAAAATTAAAGTAAAATATAATATATTAGATATTATATATAAAGTAAGAAAAAAAATCAGAGACGAATAATATATTTGTTTTTTTAAAAGGCAAATAATTTTGTTTTATATTTATTTTAATTTTTTACAATAAAATTGTAACATTCAGTATTGTAGATTTTTGGAGAATAATGGTAAATTTTATTTTATATTTACACCAAATTTTTAAATTTTAAATTTAATGCAATAAAGAATGTTTCAAATCAAACAAAAATTGTTACTTTATATATATATATATATATATATATATATATAATTTATAATTAATTTAAAATTGTTACTTTATATTACTTTATAATTAATCTATTTTTTGAAATAATAATTTCAAAATTTTCATTTAAAAATAAAATTTTGCACATGCATATAAAGTTCGGGTACACAAATTGAATATTCCTATATAATTCAGTTACACAAAGCGCACATTCAAAGGTTAGGTACACAAATTAATTATTTTTATAAAGTTTAGATACACAAAGTATACAATTGATAGTTCAAGTACACAAATTGCATAATGTGCATACTTCAGTACACAAAATGCATTTAACTCTTCTTTTTACATCGATCAATTTTGATTCGAATGAGATCTAACAAAATAATTGAAAATTTGTGTTAAGTCTTGAATTTTATTCGAAAATCGGGTCTACGTCTAAACAAAAATCCCACATTTTTGATAGTCTTCAAATTACTATCTCAATGGTTGTATATCTATTATCTATTATATATATAATAGACCAACAAGGGATAAAAAATGTGAGACATTTTAATGCACTTGAAAAGACTTTTTTACCCCCATTTTGATCCACCTAAGCATGCCACATAAGCCAATTGTCTACCACGTCAGCCACATCACCTAGGTAATTACACTTTAGTGTATTAAACCCTCCAGTTACATACTTAGACGTCTTTTTGTCTTTCTCGCACACAATCACATACAGCTCCTTTCGGCTCTACCCTCAACCGTCGCTGATTATTGTTTGGATTCTCATTATCATCAATTTGGAGCGTCCGTGATCAGGTTAGAATGCTCTGCTCTATCTAACTACTTTGTACTTTCACTTGGTCATGAACTCATGATGTAATAGTGATTCTGGATTCTACGGATGACATGGTTTGATGTCTAATTTGTGTGCCAAATGATCCTAAATGGCGAGACTAATTATTTTACCTATTATTTTGTACTTATCAGATTACATTGACTCGATTAGGGTATTAGATTCAAGCCTGGAATAGAATTGTCGTTCCAAGCCCATTCTCTTGGAAAATTAGCTCTATGTGAGACCCAAAAAACGAAATTAATGGCAACATAATGTATTGGCTGAAAATATTTTTCCTCCTGATTGGCATTTAGGATTAATAAAATTTTTTAGCACGGCCTGCACTGCCCGCCTTTGTTGTAATGTGTCTGATAGAAAATTAGTCGCGTCTTATGTGTGTCGCATAAGTTTGTGTAAATGTCCAACGCCCAAAAAGTAAGCTCTTGTCATACTGTTCTGACGTTGCAAATTTTCTAATGGTTGGTCTTAAAATATAACATGACGTTTGGCATATTGGTGAGATGTTTGAGTCGTAGGTAAGATTATAAGAATGCATCTCAACTTTGAATAACCAAATCCGAAAATAATTTTACAAATGGCGTATTCTACAGTAAGCACCATTTTCGTATATTTTACGTCATCTGCATAGTCCCATGTCCATTTTGATAAAATCTCTACAATCTGTCACGAATTAGTGTGTCCCCTCATCTGAATTATATGGTCTTAGAAATTAGATCGAAATGTACAACATTAACGGCATTCTCCCCCTAGCTGGGGGTTCGCTGATGTAAGCGTTAAACCTTATGTCATGTTACCTGATTGGATGTGTTTTAATTGGAGACATTATAACTAGGCGGTGTACTTTATTTTAATACATGATATTATTTTATATCCGGAGCCTGTGGTTGGCATGGAGGGCTGTGCAGGTTCCCTAATGCTTAGTGCATATCATTGATGCATTCATATAGATCAATATGGGGATTTCGCATTCTTAGGGTAGGTCCACACGAATTAAAATTCTGTTTTCTGATTCATATTTTAAGAGTTGCTCAGATGCATTCAGTTTGTGGGTTTGTTGTATATGTTTGCGATTGAGGTCCATGATCATTAATGACCGTAGGTGTTGAGTATTGAATACGGTAAAAGAATACAGAGGGGGGGGGGTGAATGGATTCTTGAACTTTTCTTGATTGAGTCTATGTAGCAGATAAGTGCCTGTGTGTGTAGAAGTGAAGGTGCGGATAAATAAACAACACAACACGCAATATCACTTTAATCTAATGTATATTAGATAAAGGTTGCTACAATCTGTGAATACAAATGGTAGTATTCTCAGCTTCGTTTTTCTCAGAGAGATATAGCTTACAGTGTATGAAAAACTAGACTCACAAAAGTTGCTAAGTTATGAAGTGAGGCTGTGTCCTTATAGAACATGGATACAGCCCACTTACTGCAAATAAGGTAGCTAAACAAATTACTTTCTAGTCTGTCTATCCTTTTTGAGTAAGTGTCCAAACGGTTACAGATTTGACTTTGCAAAGCCTGTTTAGATCCACTTCTTTAGCTCCTTGTCTCTTCTATATCTCTCCAAGCTTCCTTGTAGGCTTTCCAGAGCACGTTACAGATTGTGGTCCATAAAGTGCATTGGCTTGTTGCAGGTTTCTGACTTGTACAATTTCTTCAGTATTTTGTCTCCAAGAATGTATTCGAGAAGTGACTAAGTAAGTGATTCGAGAACTAGAATTGACTTGATCGATAACTCTGAGTTCTCGAATACTGTTACAGTGACATATCGAATCACTTCTCGAATAGCTCTTTTCCACCAGGATTCCTTGAGTTGTCGAATAGAGCATTTGACTTATCGAATCCTCGAGTTGTCGAATAGCTTTCTGAGTCTTTGAGATATCGAATGGAACTTTGACTTGTTGACTCTTTGAGAACTCGAATACCATCTTGACTTGTTGACTTCTTGAGTTCTCGAATAGAGTAGTAGACATATCGAATCCATGAGATATCGAATGAGATATCGAACAGTGTATTCAGAGATATCGAATAGTGTCTTGAGATATCGAATCTCTGACTTCTCGAATGCTGGACTTCTCGAATGGACAAATATACTTCTCGAATTGGTACTTAGGCAAATTCTTCATTTCTTCAAATCCCAACTGTGATTATTTGGCAGTCTTTAACTCCTTGCTTGAGGCATGAACCATGGAACTTCTTTCAAGCATTATTCTAGACTCTATTTGTACAGTTGCACAACTAGGATTTGATGCCTATTACAAGTACAATACAAACAGAAACTCTACAACTAGAGGTTCCCTCAGTTAAGAGGTCAAGTAAGTAATGCAAAGCATTACAAACAATTAGGCTTGTTATTAGATGTGTACAGGCATGCCTCTGTAACTAACAATCTCCCCCAAATTGTGAGTGAGACCCTTAGTCACAATTTCATGTCTGATAATAAGCCTAACATACATAAAGATAAAACTTTAAAAGTACAGGTATGTATTTTGATTGAACACATAAATGAAATTACAAGATAAATACTCTTACAGTATGATGAGGTACTAGCCATTTTCTTTTGATTGCATCTCCATTGCTTTGGCTTGTAGATCATCATATGCTTTCTGTTTCCTTTCTTTCTCCTTTCTTGCAATCTCATCTACTGCTCTCATGATTTCTGTCATAGCATCCAATTCTTCAATCATAATAGAGTTTTTGAAATCTTCAAGCACTGGCTTCAGAATGTTGGCAGGATAGTGACTGAGTAGGTTCATTCTTATATTGACATTGTCTCCATTTCTCCTCCTATACTTCACCACATAGGGATCAAACTGAACTCTACACAATCCCGTTGCCCTTAGCTTTTCTGCTTCAATCTCCAGTCTATCAATTTCTTTCTCCCTTTCTAACCATTTCTCATAGCAGCCCTTCCTTATCTTCTCAGCATATTCTTTCTTCATTTTCACAAAGTCAATCAATTCCAGCTTCCATACTTTCTCCACCTTGTCCTTAGAATCCAGCAATGCAATGATTCTTTCTATCTCATACAATTTACCCCAATGTTGACAACCCCCTTGTTTGAACTTCATTTCTTTCCCATCAGTGTACTTGATTTCAAGGTGGTCATCCACAATTGCAGCATAGCATATCTTTTGAGCTCTTAGAAATTGCAGTTGCTCTTCATCAAAGTCTTCATCAAGTGGCTGGAGTTTCAATCCTGGAATGATTGTTAGGGCTCTAGAGTTGGATAGCTTCACTCTCCTTGCAGCATGTTTAAATTTTATCCTCTTGACATGGTTGCTTGGCAGAAATCTTTGACCTTGGTTGGTAGACCATAGTAGTATTCCATTAGCAGATTGCTTTCTGAAACATACACATGGTTTCTTGACTTGAATCTTCTTCTTTTCTTGAGATGGTAAGACAGTTGCAGAAGCCATAGATGTAGATTTTGCTAGGTCACTACTAACAGTATTCACCCTAGACTTAGAGTCTTGTGTTGTGGTGAGATTACTGCTAGTATTGCCTAAGGCTTGCTGTCTTCCACTCTTTCTCACATATGTTTTACCTTGGTCATCATCATCCTTTTTATCCTTGTCTCCCTTTTTCTTCTTATCTTCATCACCCTTATCTCTCCTGTGATGTCTTCTCCTCCCATCACCTTTGTCTTCAGAATCATCATCCTTATTTCTCCTAGGTTGAGCCATCTCTGGAATTTCACCAGTTGCAATATAGGTTCTGAGGATGTGCAGTGCCTCAGTTTCTTCAGCATTTCTGGCTCCAGCCTTCTTCTGTAATTGATCAATGATGGCAATGATCAGTCTGTGATTTCTGGTGGTGAGATCATGGGGAATGACCAATTGCTTGATATCTTCAATTCTGGTACCAGACTGATAAATAATTGTCCATGGCTTCTTGATCACTTCTGGTAGCCTTGTAGGTTGACCATTCCTCAAATCATCAAACAGACTCTTGCTGTTCTCATTTTTCTTCTCAATGATCTCAAGTATGGCATCTATCTCTGAGTGCTTTAGGTCTTGTAGAGTCTGGTATGTTAGATGCCATATCTTTAGTTTGGAAACCATCACTATCTCCTTGACCCATATATTGTTGACTTTCTTGGGGATGACAGTGATGTAGTCTATCTGCTTCTTCACCTCCCTCAGATAAAACTGAGTGTCACCAACCTGTTCCCTTATGGCTTTCAGAAACTCCAAGAAGGCTTTATCATGATAGTCATTGGAGTTAGCAACTTCTTGTAGCTTGGCCTCAGTAACAACTTTGACTTCTACAGGCTTGGCACTCTCAGATATAGAGATTGGAGGTTTGTCAGATGGCATACTCCCTGCAACCACTGTGGTAGTTATGGATTGCTTTTGTCCTCCAGGAGTAGTGATGTGCACAGTTGGTAAGGTGACAACTGGCAAGATAGATGGAGGCTCATCTACTTTGGCTTTTCCCTTGCCAGGCACATTTGCTAGAGACTTAGAAGCCCTTTGTTGACCACCCTCTTTGATTATTATGCCTTTCTCTCCCTTTGTCTCCCCCTTTGAATTTGAGTTCCTAGCCTTCTTCTCCCCCTTAGGCTTGTTGTCAGGCACAGAGGCTGTAGAAATGACCTTTGGGAGTGAAGATTCATCAGGTAGAGGGAGACCCATATGCTTCATCATTGCAACTAATATGGATTGTTGATGCAGAAGGACATCAGCTGTGGTGGATGCTTGAGTGTCCAACTGATCATTTAGCAATGCAACCTTTTCTGTGAGATGAGCATTGGTCTTGGTGAGAGTAGCTACCTCCTGTTCAAGAGTGTTGACCTTAGTGAATAACTCATTGGCCTTGAAGCCAGATAAAGATTGGTCCTGAAGCCTCTTCACTTCATATTTAGACAATTCATGCACAGGGACATCAGTCACTAGTCTATCTCCATAAAGATTTTTGAACATTATCCTCAGCATGGCATTGGCATCTGTAGTCTGGTCAGATAGATTCTGAAATTTATGCCCCAGACCTGTGACAGCATCTTTTAGCACAGCCAGCCCATTGTCCACCTGAGTGCAGGTAGAGTTGCAGTGTTTGATGTCCTTGAACACACTGTCCAATTGAGGAAATTTAGCATCAAAGGCCCTCTTGACTTCTGCTACTGAAGTGGCTGTCTTATCACACACCCTGTTGACTTCAGTTTTGACTCCCTTGCCAAGATAGTGTGCAGCCTTGAGGAAACCCTTGTAGGAGTCATTTACAGCTTCATACACTTCACCAGGTGACAGGGATTTTGCATTGAAGCCTAGTGAAGTGATGTATTCCTCCCTGAGATGCTGAAGTGCTTCATCGAGAGTAATATCATATTTTCCTTGCAACCAGGCATCTATGTTGCCATCTCTCTCAGCATCATCAATGATCTTTGACTTCTGCACTTCCACATCATCCCTATGGCATAACAGAATAGCCTCATAGTCTGGATTGGGCATGTCTGCAGTGAGAAGGTGCTGAGCAATCTTTGTGAACTCAGGAATCTGATCCACAATTAAGCTTTGAAGTGCTTCAACCGTCAATTGTTGTGGAACAGACCCTGATCCTGAAGCACTGTCATGTTGCACAGGCTTCAGCCATGTTGACATGAAGTCAGAGCTAGAGCTAGGCAAGCTAGTCTCCTCAGTTACAGATGCAACTTCTGTAACCGGATGGATTGGCTCTACTACTGGTGTCACCACAGAAGTGGGATGAATTACACCAGCAGTTGACACAGGCACAGAGTCTCTAGTAAAAACTAGGGGAACCTCTGTGTTTGTGATGGTGTCATTAGGATATGCCTCAGCATGCATTCCCTCACCATCTAAATGTGGGTTCTGAGTGGTGAACAAAGTGTCATGCACTAAGTCACTTGAAATTATTGGCTCATCAAGAGAAAAGAATTCTTGATGATCAATACCTTGCATCTCAGTTGTCTGAGTTGCAGGTTCCAAAGAAATTTCAGAGATAGATTCTGGAAGAGAAGTGTGTTTTAGAGTAGATTTTGGCAACTCCCCCTGAGAGATAGAGGGAGTTTCAAAAGTGATGTGCTCTCCACTCAGTGTTGTGCCAGCCTTATCACTCCCATGTGCTGACTCTATACAAGAAGGTGCATTGGGGAGGATGCTTGATTCTATAGGTGCACCCTGTTGAGAGGATACACCTAGTGAGCTGTGTGCCCCTGATTTTACAACTTCAGCCATTTGTGTGACTGAAGAGGTGGTCTTAGTTTTCTTCTTCTTTGTTCTGTGTAAGGGTGACTCAGGTTCCTCACTTCCTAGACCTAATTCAACAGCTAATGCTGCTTCAGACAAGATATTTAAAGGTGCAGACATTACTTCCTTTCTCTTCTTTTTACTAACATCACCCTTTTGAGAGGATGATGCAGTTGGCTCAGTAAGAGGTAGAGTGTTTGGTTGAGAGGGTTGGTTAGCAGGCCCTGGGTTAGCATTTTGTTCTACTTGCTTGGGCTGTGCTAACTTAGATTTTGCATCAAATGTTGGCATGTTGTGGGGGTAAGTCCTAAGCAAACTCTCCATATGGGGAGTTATGTTCAGTCTTACATCCACATCATTCCTAGTTTCCAAGTTACCAAAAATGAGTTTGGTCATGGACTTAGGATAGCCTATTTTATTTTTATCAATCCCAGGCAATTCAATCAATGAAGCATTTTTATAATTAAGTACAGATTGAATAAAGCGAGGGAAGAAAATATCAGTACCTCTCTTGGTTGTGTTCTTACCAAGTCTCCCATATAATTCTTGAAGTATGATTTGGCCAACATCTATCTTCTTTCCATAGGCCAAAGCATATCCAATTTGCTGCACAGGTGCACTGATTTGGTCAAAGCTTGATTTCCTGGCAGTGAAGACTTGGAGAAGAGTTGCAAACACATAACTCCACTCCTTTCTCAGATTCTTTCTGTTTAGCTTTCCAAGGTTAATCCCATCTGAGTAGTTTATGAACTCAAAGAATTCCTCCAACTCTGCATTAGTGGCCAGTCTGTCAAATGACTCTTGTTGTAGGCCTAGTGCTTGGTTCATGTCTGCAGTAGTGATAGTGATTTCCTTATCTTGAACCTTGCAGTAGATGACATATGAAGTGATTGCGTTTTCCAGGGCTACAACCTCCACAATAGCAGTACTCCAGAATTGTTCCAGAATATCTAGATATAGAGTTGGGTTGGCAGAGAGTGCATCCTTGATATACGACTCAGCCATCCATTTCACAAAGCACTTGAAATTGGCATTGGGTGCTTCAACATCACTAGTGAGTGCGATGAAGTTGGTGTTAAACTTTACTGTTGCCATTTGTGTAGAAGAGGGAAAAGAAATTGAAGGTTGAAGAAGAAATTTGGCTTTTCGTAGCTAGGGTTTCAGGGGTTTAGAGAGTGTAGATGCTTGAGAAATCGAATGAAATGAATCGAATAGATGTGAAATTGTATAAGTATGAAGTACTTGAATTGTCGATTAGCAGACTGTTTTGTATCGACAAGTCAGGCATTCGAGAAGTAGAAAACAACTATTCGAGAAGTCAAGAATGGCTTAATCGATAACTCAAGCAGATAGATACTCACAGCTGGCAGTTATCTAACTTAGAAATAATTCTAAATTAAATAATATGTGTTTTTATGAGTGAATTAAACTTTTAGACAAAAAGTCCAAAATCGATTAAAATTCAGCGAGAATTCAGCCTTTTCAAATGATTCGAGAACTCAAATATAGTGTTCGAGAACTCAGTCATTCGAGAACTCAGTTACTATATTCGAGAAGTCAATAATTCCTCTATTCGATATCTCAGAAAGACTCTATTCGAGAACTCAAGAGTGCTCTAATGAGACTTATTAGAGATGTCGAATAGTGAATCATTCGAGAAGTCTGACTTATCGAACTATACCCATCACTCATAAAAATTTGATTTTCACTATCTTTTTAAAATCTACCAGACATATTCATTGAAAAATATCCTAGCAAATCAAATAGTGATTTTCTCAAAATTTCATAGAAATTTTAAGTTAATAAAAATATGATTTTCCACATATTCAACAGATTTGAAATATTTATAAATCATATTTCAGCCAACACTTACTCCAAAAATATTGAGAATTTAGATAAAGTAAGTGTTTACTGCTGCAACAATCTAGATGATGTATTCACTTAGCCAGAATCTGAAGAATTCAGCATTCCAATCTCACTTACCAACCTTGTGAAGGTGGCTTCATCTAATGGCTTAGTGAATATATCAGCTAGTTGTTTATCTGTAGAGACATAATGCAACTCAATGGTTCCATTAGTTGAATGTTCTCTTATGAAATGATATCTGATGTCAATGTGCTTTGTTCTAGAATGATTGACAGGATTGGCAACTATAGAGATTGCACTTGTGTTGTCACACATGATTGGAATTCTTTCCAACACAAGTCCATAATCTCTAAGTTGATTTCTAATCCAAAGCACTTGAGCACAGCAACTTCCAGCAGCTATGTATTCAGCCTCAGCTGTAGAAGTTGACACAGATTGTTGCTTCTTGCTATACCAAGAAACTAACCTTTGTCCAAGAAACTGGCAGCTTCCTGAGGTGCTTTTCCTATCCACTCTGCATCCAGCATAATCAGCATCAGAGTAGCCAACCAGATTGAACCCTGTGTCCTTAGGATACCATAATCCCAAGTTAGGAGTGCCCTTCAGATATCTAAAGATCCTTTTTATTGCAATCAAATGTGATTCCTTTGGATTTGATTGAAACCTTGCACACAAGCATGTAGCAAACATGATGTCTGGCCTACTTGCAGTGAGGTAGAGTAGAGAACCAACCATGCCTCTGTAGACTGAGATATCTACTCTCTTGCCTTTAGCATCTTCATCCAATTTAGTGGCAGTGGCCATGGGTGTCTTGGCAGGTGAACAATCTTCCAAGTCAAACTTCTTCAATAAATCCTTGATGTACTTGGTTTGACTGATAAAGATACCATCCTTCCTTTGACTGACTTGCAACCCTAGAAAGAATGTCAACTCTCCCATCATACTCATCTCATATCTGCTCTGCATGAGTTTAGAGAATTTCTCACACAGTTTCTCATTTGTAGAACCAAAAATGATATCATCCACATAGATTTGAACTAGGATCATATCATCACCATGCTTCTTGTAAAACAGTGTCTTGTCCAATGTGCCTCGAGTGAATTGATTTTCAAGAAGAAATTGTGATAGAGTATCATACCATGCTCTTGGAGCTTGCTTAAGTCCATACAGTGCCTTAAGCAATCTGTAGACAAATTCTGGGAAATGTGGATCCTCAAAGCCAGGTGGTTGTTGCACATAAACCTCTTCTTCCAACTCTCCATTTAGAAATGCACTCTTGACATCCATTTGATAAACTTTAAAGTTTGAATGAGCAGCAAATGCCAAGAATATTCTAATGGCTTCCAATCTAGCAACAGGGGCAAATGTCTCATCATAATCAATGCCTTCCTGTTGAGAGTATCCTTTTGCAACCAGCCTTGCTTTGTTTCTTATTATTACACCATCTTCATCCATCTTATTCTTCAGAACCCATTTTGTTCCAACAATGGTTCTGTTCTTTGGTGCAGGCACAAGTTCCCATACTTTATTCCTTTCAAATTGATTCAGCTCCTCTTGCATGGCAATAATCCAATCTGGATCCAACAATGCATCATCAAGTTTCTTAGGCTCAACTTGTGATAGAAAACATCCATAGAGGCACTCATTTTGAGTTGCTCTCCTAGTCCTTACTCCTGCATTAGGATCTCCAATGATTTGCTCTGCAGTGTGTGATCTATCCCATTTCCTTGAGTGTTCAGCCTGATTTCTCATCCTTGATGTTGCTTCATCATCCTCATCATGATCATCCTCATTTCCTCCCCCTGTGAAGTTGCCATTACTCACAGGTGTGTCTTGGATGCTTGTTTCTTCACTATTGATTGGCACAAATTCTTCTCTTGTATCATTATTCACTTGAGTTTGTTGAACTTGAGTTTCAACTCTAGTTTCAGTCTCTTCATCAGAATCATCTAGATTATCAAACTTCAATGGATCTTTGTCTTCATCATTGGCTTCTTCTAGTCCAGGTAGTTTGCTGTCATCAAATGTTACATCTGTGCTTTCCATAACTTTCTTTTGACTGATGACATAAACCTTGTATGCAATTCTTTCCATAGAATAGCCAAGAAAAATTCCTTCAAATGCTTTTGCATCAAACTTTCCAACATATTCAGAATTGTCCTTAAGTACAAAGCATTTGCTTCCAAAAGTATGAATATACTTCAGTGTAGGCTTCTTTCCAGTCATCAAGTTGTAAGGAGTCTTTCCAGTGTTTTTGTTGATGAGGGTTCTGTTCTGAATATAGCATGCAGTGCTCACAGCCTCAGCCCAAAAACATGTGGGCATTTTTGCATCAAGTAACATTGTTCTAGCAGCCTCAATTAGAGTTCTATTCTTTCTCTCAACAACTCCATTTTGTTGTGGAGTCCTTGGAGCTGAGAATTGCTGACAAATGCCATTCTCTTTGCAGAATGCTTCAAGTGTGGCATTTCTGAACTCTGTTCCATTATCACTCCTCAATGCAATCACACTTGCATCGTTTGCCTTTGCTTCCTTGTCAACTTTCTTTATATGCTCAATGATTACTTGTGGAGCCTTATCTTTTGATGCCAGAAATTCTACCCATGTATACCTTGAAAAATCATCAACCATTACCAGGGCATACTTCTTTCTTCCAAGTGACATTATGTTAACAGGCCCAAACAAATCCATATGGATAAGTTGTAGTGGCTTGGTTACAGATGTCACTGTCTTTGACTTGTGGCTTGATCTCTTCATTTTTCCTTTTTGACAAGCCTCACACACTCCTTCTTGGCAGAATTCAAGTGTGGGCATGCCTCTCACTAACTCTCTTTTGACTAGAGAATTAATGGCCTTAAAGTTCAGGTGTGATAGTTTCTTGTGCCACAGCCAACAATCTTCATTTGATGCTTTTGAGTAAAAGCAACAAATTTTGTCCTTGTTTGCAGAGTCCATATTGGCTACAAACAGGCTTCCCTTCCTTACTCCAGATAGAGCAAAGTCACCAGTCTTCTTGTGGGTGATCAAACATTCATCTTTGTCAAAATTCACTTTGAATCCTTTATCAGTAAACTGACCAACACTTAACAGATTATGCTTGAGCCCCTTGACTAGTGCTACATCTTCAATGATGACATTTCCAACTTTCAGCTTGCCATATCCCAATGTGTTACCCATGCTGTCATCTCCAAAAGCAACCATTGGGCCAGCCTTTTCCTCATACTGTGATAGCAGGGCCATATCACCAGTCATATGATTTGAGCATCCACTGTCCAAAATCCACATGACCTTCTTTTCACTTTCTTTGCCCTGCAACCACAAAGGTATTACTTTTCCTTTGGTACCCAAACAAGTTTGGGTCCATGTGACTTAGAGACAGTTTTATCATAAACAACATGCTTGTTAACTTTCTTAGTGTCAGTCTTCTTGTCACTGTTGGAAGTCTTAGAACCTGAGGTTTCAGACTTAGGTGATAAAGGTACCTTCCTAGCTTTAGGAGGACTTGAAGACTTTGACCTTGTGTAGTGTGTGTGAGAATTGTGACTGATACAACCATCAATGAACTGTCTTCTTAAATTAAAATAACTAGTCATAACATTCATATTGCATGGCATACAGTCAAATTTATCACAGAAGGGTGCATCTCTATGTCTTAGAGGCACAGAACAATCATAGAAAGGTTTAGACACACTACCAACAGGTTTCTTGCATGCATGAGTTAGATGGTTGGTACTGAAACAGTTCTGACAAGTTTTCCTAGGGGCATTAGGCATATAAGCATAGTTGTTATCCTTGTTAATCCCTAACTTGCCATTTCTGTTCTGTTTCCTTTTAGTCACTTCCTTTTCTGATTCACTCTTCCCAGCTGAGACAAACTTAACAAACTTCTTAGGTCTTGGCCTATCAACTACTGGCTTCTTGGTCTTTGACTTGACACTCTCACCCTTAGAGGATGCTTGCTGTTCACTAGATTGTGCCTCATCCTCATCATTCAACATTTGCTTGATGAGTAAGGCATCCTCATCAATTTCGAATGTTGATTCCTTAAAAATTGGATTTACAGTTTTTCTCAAAATGTGGGGCACTTTCTCACGAACAGCTGTGTCCTCTTCGATGACAGCATAGCCTTTCCTTTGTGTGAGAGAGTCATAGTCAAGTCCAATAGCTGCTTTAGGTTTAGCTTCAATTTTCTCACAGTAGGATTGCACTAAACCAGATGATTTCTTGAAAGTTTTAAGTTTGAATTCATTCTCAGCTAATTCATCCCTAAGAGCCTTCTCTACTTGACTAGCACATAGAACCTTGTTCTCCAAATATTCAACTTCTTTCTTAAGGTTTTCTACTTGCATAGCAGTTAGCTCAAGTTCCTCATTCTTTTTGGTTAATACTTCATTTCTAGTAGACAGTTTAGCAATCTCCTCATTAGCAGCAGTCATACTAGTATGAATATTAAACATTTCAACAGATAATTGTTCAATCATGCATTTGTATTCAGAAACAGACATGTCTATAGTAGTGAGAGATGGTACCTGAGAATCAGATGAAGATGAGTCATCCTTGGAGTTGGCCATCAAGGCATAATTGCAGAATTCTTGTTCCTCTTCATCACTCTCAGAATCATCCCAACACTTCCCTTCAGCTATGTAGGCCTTACCATGTGTCTGCTTTTTCAGAAGGGCCTCATACTTAGCTTCTAGCTCAAGATAATCTCTATCCTTCTTTTTAGGCTTCTTGCATTCACTGGCAAAATGCCCTAGGTCATTGCATCTATAACACCTTACAGATGACCTATCCACATAACCGGTTTTGAACTTATTTCTGTTTGGTTTCACAGGTGCCTTGTTCTTGTTGGCTGAATGGTTTTGAGTTTTGGGTTTGAAGGGTTGATTTCTTTTAAATCTGATGTTTGGAAATTTTCTGGCCATGAAAGCATATGAAGTATTTTCCATCCCATCAAGTTCTTCCAGAGTGTAAAACTCCTCTTCTTCTTCCTCCTTTTCCTCAACAGGTTCACTCACCCCAGCTTCAGTTTCTTCATCATCTGCCACCTCCTCTATCCTTAGTTGGCTTGTAGATGCTTCTAGGTCCAGAATGGATTTGTTGACAATCAAGGCACATGATGTGTTTATCATCCTACCTTGGTTTGCTTGGATAGCCCTCTTCTGAAGCAACTCAAGTTCATGAGTCTTTAGGACTCCATAGAGTACATCATAGGTGACTTTGTTCAAATCTCTCTCTCTAAGGGAAATGACTCTTTGCTCCAGATGATTTGGTGAAGACAACAGAAATTTCATATTTAACTCCTTGGCGCTGTAAACCTTTCCATTCATTTGCAACTCAGTAACTAGCTTGTGAAACCTTTCAAACATTTCAGTGATGCTTTCCTTGGGCTGTGCCATAAAAGCTTCATACTGTGTGACCAGTATCTGTTTCCTGTTTTCCTTAACCTCATCAGTCCCTTCACACAACACCTCAATGTGATCCCACATCTCTTTAGCAGACGTGCATGATGCAATGTTTGCAAACATTGACATATCCATGGAATCAATGATGAGCAACATGAGGTGGCTGTCAAGAGCAACCTTCTCCCTTTCTGACTCTGTCCACTTTGATGGATCCTTGGCCTCATAAGCTCTAGGGATTGTTATGGTTCCAACAGTCTTTTCTGGTATCTCTTGTTGTGGAACAAAAGGACCATTCTTGAGAATCTCAGGATACAAGGGATGAGAGGCTTTGATGAACAACATCATCTTTATCTTCCAGAGGTTGAAGTTTTCTTTATCAAACTTAGGGACCTTCACCGTTCCTGTAGTCTTTGGTGTATTCGAACTCATGATCGTTTCTCTGTTTTTGAATAAACAGCCCGCTCTGATACCACTTGTTGAGTATTGAATACGGTAAAAGAATACAGAGGGGGGGGGGTGAATGGATTCTTGAACTTTTCTTGATTGAGTCTATGTAGCAGATAAGTGCCTGTGTGTGTAGAAGTGAAGGTGCGGATAAATAAACAACACAACACGCAATATCACTTTAATCTAATGTATATTAGATAAAGGTTGCTACAATCTGTGAATACAAATGGTAGTATTCTCAGCTTCGTTTTTCTCAGAGAGATATAGCTTACAGTGTATGAAAAACTAGACTCACAAAAGTTGCTAAGTTATGAAGTGAGGCTGTGTCCTTATAGAACATGGATACAGCCCACTTACTGCAAATAAGGTAGCTAAACAAATTACTTTCTAGTCTGTCTATCCTTTTTGAGTAAGTGTCCAAACGGTTACAGATTTGACTTTGCAAAGCCTGTTTAGATCCACTTCTTTAGCTCCTTGTCTCTTCTATATCTCTCCAAGCTTCCTTGTAGGCTTTCCAGAGCACGTTACAGATTGTGGTCCATAAAGTGCATTGGCTTGTTGCAGGTTTCTGACTTGTACAATTTCTTCAGTATTTTGTCTCCAAGAATGTATTCGAGAAGTGACTAAGTAAGTGATTCGAGAACTAGAATTGACTTGATCGATAACTCTGAGTTCTCGAATACTGTTACAGTGACATATCGAATCACTTCTCGAATAGCTCTTTTCCACCAGGATTCCTTGAGTTGTCGAATAGAGCATTTGACTTATCGAATCCTCGAGTTGTCGAATAGCTTTCTGAGTCTTTGAGATATCGAATGGAACTTTGACTTGTTGACTCTTTGAGAACTCGAATACCATCTTGACTTGTTGACTTCTTGAGTTCTCGAATAGAGTAGTAGACATATCGAATCCCTGAGATATCGAATGAGATATCGAACAGTGTATTCAGAGATATCGAATAGTGTCTTGAGATATCGAATCTCTGACTTCTCGAATGCTGGACTTCTCGAATGGACAAATATACTTCTCGAATTGGTACTTAGGCAAATTCTTCATTTCTTCAAATCCCAACTGTGATTATTTGGCAGTCTTTAACTCCTTGCTTGAGGCATGAACCATGGAACTTCTTTCAAGCATTATTCTAGACTCTATTTGTACAGTTGCACAACTAGGATTTGATGCCTATTACAAGTACAATACAAACAGAAACTCTACAACTAGAGGTTCCCTCAGTTAAGAGGTCAAGTAAGTAATGCAAAGCATTACAAACAATTAGGCTTGTTATTAGATGTGTACAGGCATGCCTCTGTAACTAACAGTAGGAGTCAGGAGAAGCACAAGAATTGGCAGAGGGGAGAGCATGTAGCACTAAAGCTATGTAATGCATATACAAAAAAGTAACATGCATAATAGAAGGTTTAGAAACAGATAATATGTTATCTCACACATGTGGCTATTCATATTTTTTTTTATTTTTCCCGCTTTTGATCTCCTTCCTCTCCACCTTCACTATACACTATATCCACAACTACGTCTTTGAAGAATCTTTTCATCGAACTGCAACTGGTAATTAATAAATCTTTGAATATTTTTTTGGGTGTGTTTCCCCCTATTAATTTATTTAATTCCAGTCTTACAAATGGTAGAGAAGAACAAGCGCGAGCAGATTATTCCAGCTCGGGAAAGGAAAACATAGATAATGTAAAATGATAGGAACTGAGTATTATTTAGCGCGGGGCACGACACATTTTACAGGGTGTTGGACGTTTGTAATTATAATATAATTACAAACATTATAGGGGCACATTAAAAAATCTAAAACACTTTATTCCAATGTATTTCCTGCAAATATTCATAAAAAAGGGTCTGAGAAGTGCAGATTTCTTTTCCGAATCATGATTTCAAGCTATAATTTTTGCTTTTGTAGGACATAAACCAACTGCAGCTCAAGTCCAGTAAGCCGGGCAGGTACTTGTCTGTTGAACCATTTTGCGGATCAGCTTCAGTTACCAATCAAATTTTAGCTAGCAACCGGAACACTTTCACTACCTTTGCCATTGGGAAGACACTGAATGAACAGAAGATCCAAAAATAGGGCTCACGACATCTAATGGCCATTATTCGCAGGTATCAAATGATTTAATTTTTCTTGTCTGTTACATATTTGGTAAGCTCGTCTTTCGTATTTAATTCAAGTGAATGACAAATTGTTTGCCTCAGTGTATTAAATTATAAAAGATGAGTTCCAATTTGAATTTCGATGCTCACTCCTTTTGTAAGCTGCTTTTATGTGTCTATTGTCACTTTATATTTACAACTATACGTGCAAATATTTATATTTAAAGATACTCGGAGAACTATAAACTTAGTTGCCTAATTAAAAATTGGATGTGCAAAATGTTCATGTTATACAATATCTTATTGATAGATGACTTTCGTATTCCAAAATGAGAGGAACTAACCTGTACAGAGTTTACCTCAGTTTGAATGTTTGCCCTGATTCTGTGATGGGGCATTTGCTCACTACATTATGCAACAGAAAATAAGGTCATGGATTTATTAATCTGTAAGCAATCGTGAAAGAGTTATTAACCGGTTACCTTTTACTTTTGTTTTATTTATATTAAATCACTTTCCAACTGCCATTTTTGGTTTTGATACCGGTTGGATCAGAGGTCTTATTTTCGACTATGGTGTGCCATTTTTGGTTTTAGTTTGGACAGATATTTCCTATATACCCCGTGAAAGTGTTTCAAAAGGGATTCGACGACGACTCTTCAGCCCAAATCTATGGTTGTCTGGTGCATATGACAATCGGACTATGATCAAAAGGTATGGTTAAATACTTGAAGCTTAGATACCGAGTTATTTTTATTCATACTAACATGACTAAAACTTAATCTTAAATGTTAAAATGATGAATATGCACATTCTTTATATAATTGAAGCTTTTGTTCATGTAACAATGATAGCGGAGCTTTACTGCTTTGACTTTAGTGTAGCATCTCAGCTGGCTAAGTAGAAAGAATTTAATTTTATTGGAGGATCCTTATGTGTGGTTTACTTGGAATTTTTCCAGCAAATGGTGTGATCCCTCCGTCCCCAATGCATACCAAGGGTCTCGCAACTGTCAAGTGGAAATTTGTATACTTAGAACCGTGCAATATACTCTTTTAAAAAATGTTGTATTGTGTACATACTATCTATAGTAGAAAGAGTCCAGTTGACCAAGATTACAAATAGATCCATTTTGACTTAAGAATATGGGTTTTTGATGCCCTGAAAAGTAATTTTTGTGCCTATTTGTTAAAGTCATTATTTGTAGCATTTTTGAATGTGTATTGTTTAAGGAATAATGGCCTAATCTTAGAGCATGGCTTATTTATTTAGTACTGACAAGTAATTTGGGACTAGATATGTTGCCTACGTGTAATGATACTAATTTTATATCACAAGGGGCTTATAACAACATTCTCCAACTACACAGAAGAAACACAAAATAGATGACAATTACAAATAGTATTTAAGAAAGAAAATAACAATTCCAATTGCACAACCTAGCTCGCCATTGGCAGGGTAAGGGAAAGTGTCATGATGTGTGAGCCTTAACTTTATTTTAATAACTACAGATCCATGGTTAACAAACACACCTGCTAGGTAACCATCACCAGAAATAGATGCATTATTGTGAATCTTTAGTCATTCAGTTGCGGAACTAGAAGTAGGAGGAATTAGATCGTCGCATGGTCTTAAAACTAGATCAGCATTGATAGCATTAATCACCATTAAGACAAGAATAACAAAAACAGAACAAGCAGATATGATCATCATCAGCATGTAAGCTATGAAGCTTTTTACTTCATACGCGTGCTCAGTGGAAGATAGTGCCAGTATCGTTATTGGATAAGAGTAAGCCCACCATGCAACGTTGAACTTCCTCATTGATTTCTTGAATAAGTATGGCCTACATATCTATTTTTTATTTGCAGAACAAATTTCAGAAGCTGAATATGTATAGATTTAACCTGTACTCTGTTGCAATTGAATAGACATAACTTGTATGGTAGTAAAACAAAATGATAAGGGACTTGACTGTTGTACTAATTCTCAAGGTCTTCTCTAAAGATTTATTGTAACATTTATTATCTTGCATAATTGTTCAGACGAAAATGCATATTCTTGAGTTTGCAAAAGCACACTTGCATACTTCTGCTGAAGTTGTTATTATCCCTCCGTCAACTTGATGTTTACGCTTAAAAGTGACAGCTTAGTTATTCATTAATCCTATTATATAATAATCTGATGCCGTGATTAACCAGACACTTCTATAACCATATGAGACCAGCAATAATTTAGTAACTTTTTTCTGACTTATATACAGGGACAATCTGTCTTTATAGTTTATACTAGGTAGCTAGGTATAATTCTCACCAGGGAAATGAAGAGAAACAGTGAAAGAAAGAATAGCATCTTTGAAAAATAGTCATATTTTCCGGAGATGGAAATCCAAGTTAAGTTGGCCATGCTTGGAGCTGCAATGAATAAAAAGAAAACAGGCCGTAGCATAGCATGAAGGCCATCACTCCCAGCTAATCTTTGATAAAGTGTAACAAAGAGTACTAAATAATGTACCATCCCCAAAGAAAATATACAAATTGCACTCTCTGTCCATCCCATTTCTGCAGCTGCTCTGGCTCCAACCAAATTACTACCAATTACAGATAATTGGCTAGCTGAATTCGCCACAGCTGATAAAAATTGCTTACCTTCCGTAAACCATTGACCAAAAATCTTAACATCTTGAGCAACTATAGGTACAACAAAAATCCACCAAAGTAGTAGATAGTACAGAGTGTTTGGGGTGAAAAAAAGTACTGATTGAAGCAATAACAACCATGATATCCAAGGTGCAAATAAGTAGTTCATGCCAACATGATCCAAGAACTCATTCTTCACACTCTCAAAGATGTAGAAACACTTTAGTATATAAAGTATTGAAAATGCCAGGACCTTTATTATTGCTTTTAGTATATAATTCCTATCAAGATATTGCTTTTCTAATTCAGGTGCACTACCTAACACTCTGTATCTTTCAGTTTATAATAGATATGGGATTCCTCATGGTGTAAAAGGATACGAACTATGGATGAACATCGGTTGCGTGTTGGGACCAGCCGGGATTACATTTCAACAATCTTCTGGAAGCAGGGATAAAAGTATTCTTCAATGTGATATACGTGCTCAGGAGAACTATGTTAGTAAACTAAGCGGACACATGTCAGAGGTTAGTTACCAGTATTTTTTAAGCTTGGTTTGCTCTTCTTGTATCTTATTTCATTACCCCCATTTACATATTCTGTTCATTTTCAGGCAGGTCAGTGGTCTGAAGTGGTCATACGATAACCGTAAATTAGCATTTGTTAAAAATGATAATAGGGTATGTAACTGGAGTGGCCTATACTTTTCCCAAATTAAATTTCAAATTTTTCTGTCCATACGGTGCTATCTAGAGGAAATACTAATGGTCAATATTTACTTTGGACTTTTAGAAGGAATCGAGGGTTATAAGAATATTTACAACTTTTTCCTGCAGTTTCGATAGGAGTAATATTTTTAAAATTATTGACTTAGTTTTTTTAGAAAGGGTTCTGTTTTGAGCTTTCGGTGTGATTATGCTTGGTTATACCTATATGATGCTAAACTTTTTTCGATTAAATTTTTAATTGTTTTCATTATTGATAAACAAAAGAATGTCTTTTAGAACTAAAAATATGCACATTATGCTGTCGTTAAATTCCTCGCACATTTAAATTTTTACTTGAAACAATTCTATATTATTAATCACAAATTAACAAATTATTTACAAGAAAATACGAAGAAAAAACATAATTTATAAATATTTAATTATAGAACTCTACATATTACATTTATGAAGAGGTATTAAGTATAAAAGAAAAAATATATTAGTTCTAATGATCACTTTGTTGAAGATAGTTATGATCAGTTGATCACTAATGTTAGCTACATTGTTTAGTATATAATCTACTTATAATTATGTATAACGCCTTACCAGGATGCATGGGTAACCCAAACATGTAATAAAGAACAATGCTAGGGATCCAAAATGGTTCCCGAATTTGTTCCCGAATGCCAAGTGGCATGATTTGATTTGTGTTATTGATGTGCATACATGGGAGCCTTTTTATTTTTAAATTAAATATCCAATCAATAGTTGCCAACTCCTCATTCGGGAGCAAATTCGGGAACCCTTTCGGGGTCCCTAGCATTTCTGTGTGATAAATTTCATGCTGGCTAAATTACATGCAAGTGGGTTGCTGGATGGACAACATATATTGGTACTTGGGGCAAGTTTTCCTCTAAAAAGTTCTATGAGGTAATATATCTATAACTAATCTCATAAGTCATAACCTAAGTTAACATTGGTCATTTTGTACATAATATATTTTGTTGTTTTTGTTTGTGCTGTTTGTTACAATATGGTCACATACATGAAATTATGAAATTGTTGTCGTAGTCGACTTTCTACCACAAAAGGTAAGAGACATCGTCCAAAACATATTATAATTGTACACCAACATATAAATTATGGTTGCTATAATAAACACATTGTACATCGTACCAAGTGAGGTCACAACTATATGTACTAAACCTGGATCATCAACAATTTAATAGCAATAATTGGTTATTTTCCTTGATACGGTGATGTGGTATCTTATTGGATGGGATATTATTTGTTTATAGATTTTGCAGGACACCCGATTCTCTTGGCATTTGAGTTGATAAATGAAGCCACTTGTGCCACGTGTCACTTTGGATGCCTTAACCAGATACTACCAAGAAGGTTATAATGCAGTAAGGAAGTCCACCAAAACAACGTTTCTGTTTCTGCCGACTCACATAGGAATTAGAGTAATGATCAAAACATGGAGTTACTTTATCTTGCAAACACCCTTGCACACTCAGTCGTTGTTCACCACTGTAGTGTATATATAATCAACTTTCGTAGGAGAGTTCTGACAAAAAATAATTTCGCAGAAGAGTCCACAAGAGAATGTCAAACACGTATATAATGATTCAATTGTGTGAACAATTGTTTGATATGTAAATGTAATTTTTTACGCTTAAAACACTTTTTCCAATGTAGCAAAAATCTCATTTGCCCGAAAATAGGGGCAGAGATGATAATTTAACTTGTACCACCTGCACATTCAAACCCATTTTTTTCAAAATATACATAACATGCTAGAGAATGACCCGTGCCTCACACGGGTTATAAGGCTAGTTAACTAGATACCTAGCAAACCTCTGACTGAATTTTTTTTTCTAAGTAGCTTTTTAAAAATTACTAGCTTTTTGTTCAAAAATTTATTTCAATCCATTAACTACTACTAAACACTAATATTAAAGATTTGAAATGATCACAACTCTAATTTAATTCAAATCTCTAATTTTTTCTCAAACCTCTTGATACCTCCATTATATTTTTCTTTTTATGATAAATACTCACTTCACACCGGCATGATTTGATCTAAAATTTCCGTTCGGACAACATCATCCATGGATAAGCTTAAACCTCTACATCGAATAAGGACAACTGTACTCCAACATCCGGCTAACGTCAGTTTCTTGCCATTAATACACCAGTGGCACATCCTTGAATTATACCCTAATCCAAGGCTATATTAGTAAATTTACCCAGACTTAAGTACCAACAACAGTAACTAATCATCGTATTATCTATCTTTATTACACTACAAATCATTTTGTAATGACTTGCATGGCCCCACCCATCTCAACATAATTACAAAATAACAGCTAGAGAGAGAAAGCTTTTAGTCTCTTGGCTTCTTTCTCATTTCCTCCCCATCCTCTCCCTCTCTATATTACTATATATATATACTTACATCTTTTGTGTGTATTTATCTTTGTTGAATTTGCACTAAAATCTTGAATTTTCAGATTCAGTTTTCTGCTTATATCTTGGCCTTAAGTGTGATCACTTGTCAACAGTAAATACAATTTGATTTTAAAGAACTGGGCTTCTATAAAATAATACTAGTATATATATATTTCAAGATTTTCTTGATCTAGATTAAAGATGAGTAATTTATCAAACAATAGTGTTGAGACTGTAAATGCTGCAGCTACTGCTATTGTTAATGCTGAGAGTAGAGTCCAGCCCACCAGTGTTCAGGTAATTCTCTTCATTTTTATGTTTTTTGGTAGATTATGTATGTATTGTGTGTTGTATGGTATTGCTGGGTGATACAGTTTTGATCTTTTTGGATTAGTTTGATTATTTTGTTAATTGGGGTAGTTTGGTAATTCAGTAAGTAGATTCGACATGCTTGGTCTAAATGATCGGGAATAATCTAATGGTAAAAGCCTATCCCAATGTTGAAATGAACTCAGGTTCGATCTTTATAGTAAAGTAGTAATGAATTTTTGTCCAATTTTTTTAATATTAAAATCTTTGGTATGTCTTGGGTCTTGTGTAGTTATGGTGAAATTTGTAGTAATATGTATGTACTTTTTACTTATAATTTTGAGGGTATAAAGTTTGGGGTTTCCTAGTTAGAAAGGTGTGGTCCATCACATGTTTAGGAATTCTATGCATAAATGGAAAAAAGTTAAAGTGAAAATAGAATCATGACTGAGTTACCAACACTAGTGACTTTTACTGACTTCTATAGATGTTTTTCCTTAGGAATAGCTTTGGTGGAATTTGAAGTTTCTAGTTATATTGATCCCTTAAAGTTTCCTCATCAGGTAACTCAAATATGGAGTGAATCTATTGGTTGTGATCATAAAAAGTTCCAGATTTTTTTTCTATGTTTAGGGCATGTGTTTTTTTTTTGCTAAGCGTTTAGGGCATGTGTTTGATATGGCGTACATAGGTAGATCGCCTTGCGGCGCTTTTTAGTTTGTTGAGGAAGTCCATAAAGTCAAAATTGAGTCATTCAGGTCTTGTAGGTTGCTCGCCTTGCGGCGCCTTTTAGTTCTTTGAGGAAGTCCATAAAGTCAAAAATGAGACTATCAGGTCTTGTAGTTTACGTGCTGTAGATTTTCTATGGAGTGAATCTATTGGCTGCAACTTGTGATCGTAAAGGCTTCAAGTTCAAGATTTCTTTTAATATGTTAAGGCCATGTGTTTATATGGCGTATATAGGTAGTTCGCCTTGCGGTGCCTTTTAGTTCATTGTGGAAGTCCATAAAGTCATAACTGAGACAATCAGGTCTTGTAGGTAGCTTGCGTTGCAGCGCCTTTCAGTTTTTTTCAGGAAGTCCATAAAATCAAATATGAGACAATCAGGTCTTTTTGTTTATGTGTTAGATTTTTTTATACTAGTTGTTTAGTTTCTTTTTAGGACTAGAACAGTTAGGTTTTGTTGATACTTAATTCGTAGATTGCTATATGATTTGGTGATGCGGATAATGAATTGAAGTAATGCAATTAAAAAATTTGATTAGACAAGTGCATAATTTTGATCAGCTTATAAGTAACTTTTAAAGAACCCCAGACGGCCCCGTTAACTATTAAATAATTCTATGCATTTAGAAGCTTTAGCATTTGTTTTTGAATGTTTCTCAGTTTTGATTGAATGATTGTGCCAATCTTTTAACTGACAAGACAACGTGTTAGTTTAGTACATAATGTTATGAGTATACAAAGACTGTATGTGTGAATCTTTCTGGAATTCTGGGTGCTGTGAACAAAGAAACAGAAACTTACAAAGGCCGTAATTTGAGTATACTTGCCACTTGGAAGATATGATAAAACAATGTTGTGAACAGAACCTAATGGAAGTATAAAAACTTCAAGTAACAGTGTCACAGATGTATTGATGGTTATTCTTTGTGCTTGTCAGGTGATACCAGTTATAAATACTTAACTGACAGTGAATGATCCTGCTACCAACTTTCTCAAACTCTGTTTGTTATACTAAATTTATGCCATCAAGAAGTATTCGAACAAAATATTTGAAACTGTGATTCCTATGGCGGCGGTGAACATAGTTTTCTGGGTAGCTACTAGCATGCCATAGTATCCTTAACATTAGGCGGACAAAAAGATGTATAGTGTGGTAGCTTTGGTGCTACTTACAACATTAGAAGTCCTTCATTTTGTGGATCTGGCAAACTACTTTATGAAATCGGAATCTGTGATAATTTTTCGTATCTTGTGCACCATATATATGTATTTCTCTTACTATCCAATTAGCTGGATAAGCAGCTGCAAGCCTGAAACTAGTAACTTACAGAATGTTGATTTTGATTGCAGAAGAAAAAATGGGGAAGCTTCTGGAGTTTGTACTCATGTTTTGGCTATTCAAAACCCAGCAAACGAATTGGTCATGCCAGCCTAGTTCCTGAGCCAACAATTCCTGTATCTGCTGCTCCTGTTTCCGAATCTCTTAACCAAACATCAACCATAGCATTTCCTTTTATAGCTCCTCCCTCTTCTCCTTCATCTTTCCTCCAATCAGATCCTTCCTCTGCCATTCAGACGCCAGGTGGATTGATGTCCCTCACATCTCTTTCTGCGAATGTCAACTCCCAAGGTGGCTCCATATTTGCCATTGGTCCCTATGCTTATGAAACTCAGTTAGTTTCACCCCCTGTCTTCTCTACCTTCACCACTGAACCATCTACGGCCTCATTCACCCCCCCTCCTGAACCTGTGCAATTGACGACACCTTCATCACCCGAAGTGCCTTTTGCGCAGCTTTTGGCATCATCTCTAGCCAACCCCCTAACCCGCCCCCGAAGAAACAGTGGGGCAAATCAAAAGTTCTTGTTGTCCCAGTACGAGTACCAGCCTTATCAGGTGGGGAGCCCAGGCAGTTACCTTATATCACCAGGCTCAACAATTCCTAATTCAGGTACATCTACGCCTTTCCCTGACAAGCTACCTCTCATTGAGTTTCGGGTAGGGGAAACTCCAAAGTTCTTAGGCTATGAATATTTTTCTTCTCAGAAGTGTGGTTCAAGAGTAGGTTCAGGATCTTTGACTCCAAATGGTTTGGGTTCAAGGTTAGGTTCTGGCTCATTGACACCCAATGGTGGTGTTTCAAGGTTGGGTTCTGGTTCTGTGACGCCAAATGGTTGGTGTTCGAAGGTAGGTTCTGGTTCTTTGACTCCAACCGAACCTGTGTCTAAGGACACTCTAATTGTGAACCAAATTTCTGAGGTGGCGTCACTTGCCAACTCAGACAGTGGGTCTCAAGATGAAGATATTGTTATTGGTCATAGAGTATCATTTGAATTGCGCTGTGAAGATGTTTCAACATGCCTAAAAAAGAATTTAAGCTCTACAGAAGAATCCGTATCAGAGTTTCAACATGATGTGACAGCTGAATGCGCGAGCACAGACAAAGCCGTATCAGAGAAAACAATGAGTACTTGTGATTGTGGAGAGAGTGAGGCTGTCATGCCCAGAAAAGCTATAGAAGAAGGGCATGAGAAGCAGTGTCAGTGTAAGAATAATTCCAGCAGACATGGTTCAAGCAAGGAATTCAAATTCGATAGCACAAAAAGTGATGCCTCAGAAAATCCTACTATTGGCTATGAATGGTGGACCAGTGACAAGGTTGTTGGTAAGGAGTCAGGATCCAAGAACTGGACTTTCTTCCCTATGCTCCGGCCAGAGCTCAGCTGAGTCTAATCTCACACATTCCTTCACCTCAAAGCGTCCTTGGTTTGGAAGAACTACAAAACACACATTCCTTCACCTCAAAGCGTCCTTGGTTTGGAAACGGATTGGTGAAAATGAACATATGCACAATCAATCTAGACATAAAGTGATGCTTTATTCGGAGTTATAGATCAGACCAGCCGAGAATTTCAGAGCATTCTTACCTTGCACTCTAAAGCCAATCGCAGGATGCCATCTCCTCATGCCTAACGTGATCACTTATTTGAACAATTGGTCCTAGCTTCTTGAATTATCTTTTTCCTATGCATACTTGAAACAATAAATTACATGTACAACTATATATGTTCTAAATTCTTTTGTCTGCACATTTATGATTATAAGAAAAAAAATAAATGAATATAAATTATTTCTTAAGTTACCATTGAGGATGTTAGGTCAAAAGATTGTAGTTGGGTGTGGTTTTTTTTTTTTTATTGATAATCCGGTGTCCGGGCCAGCTTGCGCGCACCTCGACTAATCCGGAGGACATACTAGCACACTCATACCCCTGACCATGGTAGTCCACTTAATCCCGGAACATTCCACGAAATCGAACTCGTTATCTCAAGGCAGCAAGCCTTAAGCGCCACTGTCCGATCCTCTGAGACACCCGTGGGGTTATTGGATGTGGTTCTTGTGTTCTTCCCTTGATGTTCTCAAATCTCTTTACCACCTACTACCTCTCCTCAGTTTCAGTTTTTTCTTCCCTACGATTTCCTCTTCTTCTTCTTCCTACCAGTTTCTTCTATTTAACTTTTTGCTGAATCATTTCCTTCTAATTCTGACTGTTACCAAGAAGATATTTGTTTGAAAGACAAATCAAGTTTGAATTGTTAGAAGTTTCATTCTTGTCCTGCAAGATGAGTCGGGACCAAAACGTGTTTTGGTCTTTGAAAAATGATCACTTTTTTTTTTTGGGTCCAAAATTATGAATGGTTGCAATAGTTCTTAGCAAAATGATGGCGAGATAAGATTGATTATTACATTTAAGCCGACTGTTTTATAGTATTATTATTTTAAGGTTCTATGCATCGATTGTCTTCATCAGAGATCTATTTTACTTGTCAAATCCATCCATTTCCTTTTAATTTGTTATTATAAATGTAACTGATCGTAATAACACATCCTCCCCCTGTCCCATTCATTTCTTTACATAAAAAATTACGTATCTAACACGTATTTTAAGGTGAATTTTAAAGATAGTTCTATAAACTATTTTTGATATTTTCTTTTTTTTGTATAAAAATAGGATTGTTCTATTTTTATACAAAAAAAGAAAATATCAAAAATAAGTTATAGAACTATCCTTAAAATGCATCTTAAAATCCGTGCCGGAAACTGGTCCGCAAATGTAAACTACTGGCCGGGACAGAGGGAATAGCTTATGTTAGCAAAAAATTAAAACTTAATTATCACATTTAGAAAATGCACATATTAAGAAAATTTTAATATTATATATTATTTTCATGTACGGCCTCTAATGAGACTAGTTGTAAAATTAAATGTATTGAAATGAGAGTGTTAGGTCCGATAAGATTGTAGAAGGGGGTTGAATAAAATCTATACCATTTTATCGAAATTTGTCCTTTGAATAAAATTTGATTTAGACAAATTTGTGCGGAATAAATTGAAACAAATTTCAATTTGAATATAACAATATATTAACTTGATGGGTGTTACAATTTCAGTACAGATTAATTATCAAGTTGATAAAAACAAATTAGAAAATTCGACATGAACTTTTCTAGATTTGTTAATAAAAATCAAGATAAGTGCTAGGAGTAAAAACTCGCTAGTAGTACAAGAGACACAAATAATTAAGTTCTACCGGATAAAATATTACAAAGGTAGCAAGCTTGATTTACTATAAATTTTTCTGTGTATGTGTTCTTGAGCTGTTTTGAGAGAGAAAGTGAGCTGCTGGGTCTTTTTGATAGATATTATGTTCTGTATGTATGTTCTGTCCGTTTCTGTCTCTTTTATCACCAGGATATGCCAACTGTCATAGTGTCCATATTTAACACTATTATGACACTCGCTATGACAGTTTCTTGAGCTTCTATGACACTTGCAAGGCTGCTATGACACTCGGTATTACACTTCCAGGAGCATCATGACAGTCGGTATTACACTTTCAGAATCTATCATGACAGTCGGTCGTATTACACTTCCAGAATCATTATGACAGTCGGTATTACAGTTTCTGAAGCATTATGACAGTCGGTATGACAGTTTCCATATCCTTCATTATGACAGTCACCTCCCAGCTATTATGACAATTGTCTAATACACTCGGTATGACTCTCGATCTCTACGATAGTCTGTTGAGCTTTGTATGATACTTCTGTATGACTCTCTCTATGACAGTCTGTTGAGCTTTGTATGATACTTCTGTAGAACTCTCTCTATGACAGTCTGTTGAATGTCATATAAGAGTAAATTTCAGAAATTCATTTAACTTTAATTAAATTCTGATTTAATTAATATATTGATTAATTTAAAGAATAAACTAATTCTAGTTGAATTAATTTACAAAATAAATTAGCCAACTTATTAAATTAATTAAAGGAGAATTAATATAAAGTCCTTTAATAATTATATTAATTCCAACTTAATTAATCTTTTAATTAATTTACAGAATAAGTTAATTGTTATAACTCGAATTTTCAGAGAATGATTTTATTATTATTTTAAGATTAATAATGATTATCCTAAAATGAGGAGGAATTTTTTTTTTTATTTTATTGTTCATTATTCCAGTTCAAGGAATTTCAAAAGTAGATTATTTAATTTTCTTCGGTTAAGTGGAACCGGGTACCTTTTAAAATTTTATTGACCGAGTAGATATCTCGAGTCAATAGTTATTTGGGCAATGGCTTAGTTTTCAAAGTGTGGATTTATTTAGTAAAGATTTTATTTAAATTACGGAATAATTTAGAGGTTTAAAATCCTTAAAAGATGATTATTTTAATTATTTGAGGATTTACAGAAATTACTCGATTAATTTATAAATATCGAGAATTCAAGGTTTTACTAAAACATTAGTGTTTTTAGTATTTTTATAAAGCCCGGTAAATTGTGATTTATGAATCACAATTATTATTTTTATGATTTGTATTTATAAATTATTAATATTTGTAAAATGCATATCAATTTAGAAAATTGAGATTTAATTCTATTTCTTTCTCCGAAAATCTTTAAAAATATTTTAGTATTTAATTATGCTAGAATTATTATTATTTTTACGGATCAAGATTTCTAACCCAAATTATTACTTTATCTGAGTGATATTTTGCGGGTTTAATTAGAAGTGGGTTATTATTTTGTAGTAGTATAAGGGGATTGGGCCAAGCCCAATAAAAACACACACAGCAGTTATACATAGTCGGGGAGAGAGAAAGTAAAATTGGGGGAAAAATTAGAAAATTAGGGTTAGAAGAGAAAGGGGGAAGAAGAAATTGAATTGGGGGTTGTAATTGAAGGAGAAAAAGAGGGGATGAGTGTGTATATATATAGATATCGCGTGTGTGTATATACAAATGTGTATACGCGTGTGTATGTGTGTGTATATGTGCATGGATGTGTGCGTGTATAGGCAGCGGTGGTGGGGGTTCCGAGCGGTGCCGACGAGCTCACGGCGGCAGGCAGCTCCGGCGAAGTCGAGTGGTGGTGAGGCGTGGTGATAGCAGCAGTAGGAAGGAGAGAGAGAGAGAGAGAGAGAGAGAGAGATTTTCCAGGAAGGGTGAAGTGGTGGAGATTGGTTCCGATGGTTCGATCTTTGGTGGGTCAAAATCGAAATGGTATAATTTTGCATTTTATTTATTTAATTTTCGTATTAAATTAGTTGTAAATTTCGATAGTTTAATTGTTGTAATTAAATTAGTTTTAAATTGCGAGTTAATGTGTTAATTTTCGTAATTAGCCTAATGTTGTAAATTATGAATATTGCTGTATTTATGAAATTTAATTCGGAGAGTATGTTGGTAATTATAATTGTGGAGGTTAGTTGTGGGCCCGATTATATGTGGGTTAGTGGTTGTTAAATGTTAATTGCTAAATTGGTAATTGTTAATTTTCGATTGTAATTGTTAATTGCTAAGTGCTAATTGTTATTGTCATATAAGGTATAGTGATAAGAGTTGGCTAATCTGTAAATGTCTATGTGTTAAATGGTATAAGTCGGGTAGTAGTAATTGTCAGAAGTCATATTTGTCAACTACGTGGTGTTGGCTTAAATGTGGATAAACTTAGTTTACTTTCTTTAAATGTTGAGGTGCCGCATGTCTGGGCGGATACTTTTCCTTATGTGCTAGGTGCCGCATGTCTGGGCGGGTACTTTCTGTACTTGTTTACTTTTATGTTGCTGCAAGTTGAGGCAGATTTAATTTTTGTAAAAACATGATTGAATTGTTTTTGATTGATATTGAGGGGTTGTGCCCATAGTCCGATAAACGAATACTTCATGCCGAAATTTTCTAAAAATCCCCTGCGATTAAATATATTTCATTTATTAAATTTCAGTGGTCTAGAGGCATGAAATGGATGTTAATTGTTTATGTGAATATGTGTTAAGTAAATTATTCCGAGGGTTAATTGTTGTCTCGAGGATTAATCGTGTTTTGATGATATATTAAATTGGTTTAAGTCTATTAAATGGATATAAGTGTGTTATGTGCATTAAATGGTAATAGAGTAGTCAATTATAGGGAGGACACATATAGTTTGACTTTATGTGACTTAGTGGAAATTCCGAGTGGTGTCTACTCGAGATACGAGGTGGGACTGACACGTACTCGTAATAATTACAGTACCATTAGGACGTGATCAAGTGGAGCAACGTGTATCAAAAAGGAAGGATCGAGGCATCGTGTAAAGTTCATGGAACTGCTTGGGCAAAACGCCAAGGATTTATTCGCGGTGTTCCGTTTGGTGCTAAGGACCAGAGGCATGTTTATTTATACATACTCTATCGTTCAGAGTATATTTATTTTGAAATATATGTAATGGGTGGAATAAGACTTCAGTCCATATTTGCAAGATTTCTTCTATCTTTATCTTGATAAATTGTTTACTTTTAAGTAAAATGGTTTGACTGGAAATATATGTGATATGGAGAGTGTGATATACTATAAGGAGTAAAGTGATATGAGAAGGAATAGTATCAGTTGTTATTTATGGTTATTTTTATGAAATTATGGTAGCAGTTGTTATCTAAAGTTATTTTATAATATTACAATTATGTGTAAATTGGGGATGGTTGAGTTCTAAACTGTTTCAGACGTTATTAATAAATATTTTGTTATATAAGGGGACAAGGGTTGATATTTACATATTTTCTTAAAAGGGATTTACATGTAAAGTATTTTAGTTGGTGTACTTTAAAGGTATTGATATATGAATGGAAAAATGGAAGGGGTTATCTTGTAATGTATATTTTCGAAAACCCGGACAAAGTTTTTAGAAAGAATTTCGCAATAAATAACCTAATGGCAACATCACTAATAAACTAGTGTTTATTTAATTAGTAGATACCTCTTGAAGCATCTACTGATTAAAATTAGATGAATATTATTTTTAAAACGTTTTCTTACAATCGCTTTGTTCCGGAATAATAATAAAGATATTTCGATGGTTATAAATGAGACAGTTTTGGTTAAAAATGTCTGGAATGATATTGATAAATGTTATTTTAATGGTTATTTAATTCAATGAATATTAATTATAATATTCATTTAAAAGGGATTATTGAATAGTTATTCTTTAGATATTCTAAGTGTTCTAAGGGTGATTAAATATTGTTAAAAGGTTGTTTAAGGAATGTCATAGTGAAATGAATGTATGTCTTGAATTGTATACCTGTATAAATGTTTTCAAATGATTATAATACGGATATGAAAATGGAAAGGTGAAATGTGAAATTTGAAATGGAAATGAAAATGATATATGTGAATGGAAATGAGAATGGAAACGGAAAAATGGGAAATATGGAATGGTGTTTTATAAATGGAATATTGATTGACAAATGGGGATTGCAACAAAAAGCGTAAGAGGTTGTGTGCGGCACAGTCCAGCACTCAATATTTTATTACGGCCCAAGAGTTGCCGAAGGAGGATGTAGTAGGTAGCCTTCCTCCAGGGTTGATGACCAGGTAGGATCATCCCTTCTACTAGTAGTAAACAGAGAGCAGGTACGGTCAGGCGACTGATCATCGTCCTATGTATCTGGCGCTAGCGGATATCCCCAAAATTTTTAAAGGAAGAATTGATAATGGTTTCAGATTGGCATACTGAAAAAGGAAAAATGGTATGAAATTATGGAATTGTTTTTATGGATTGAAGAGAAACTGATTTTATATTATTTTTATATAATTGTTGTATAAAAGGAAATGGAAAGATTATATTGAGAGATTTATTTCAAATGTTATATTATCTTGAGATATTTTACTGAGATGATGTATTGATTATTATCGTGTTATAGAAGAGAAACTGATATTATATTATATTAGAAGAAAAACCGATATTATTTTGTTCTATATTTCTTTTCTTATAAAGAAAAATGGTTGGTGTATTACTGCGCAAACAAGATGTGGCTATTTATGGTAATAATCTATTTAATTACCTTGTAACGGCATCTTTTATATTATATTGGTATATTGTTCAGTTGATATTATTTTCGAACATTATACTTCCCCTATATAATTTCGTGGTTATAAATGTTTCAAGAATGATATTAAGTATCAGTTGAATGTTGGAAACCCATGCACATGATGGGATATTTTGTTAAACTCTAGTAATAACTTGCTGAGCAATTCTTTCGCTCATACTTGCTTGTTTTCAAATATTAACTTTTCAATGGAAGGTAGCCGGACGAGGTTATCTGCATGGCTTAGATGAAGCGGGCAGCGTGCCCTTATGAAGACGATATGATCTAGAAATTTATAGCTGGAGTAAGTTATATGTAAGTATATTGATGTGTAACATATATGTTACTTTGCATTAAATAGTACTAGTTGCTGGTGTACTTCTCAACGAAGTTATACTAGTAGTAAGGAGTTGATTCTTGTTTCTAGCCCTATAACCTAAAAGATGCTTGGTGGTTGGGGTCTCAAATGTTGTAACTCAATTATAAATGATTACAGATGGTTTAATGTGGCTAAACAGGTGATTTGTTATTAAGGATTTCCGCGTGATGACCAAATCCCTGACCCCGGATTTGGGGCTGTCACAGAATGGTATCAGAGCTAAGGTTATAGTAAACTAGAAACGAGAGTGAGTAGGAGTGTGTATAGTTATGTGAGAATGTCAGAGCTCATGTAGAGTTCATGTTGGACTATCGGGTGTAGTGCCAATGATTAAGTTAAGATTTGAATGCTATGTTGTAGGATATGTTGATATAGAACTCCCTGAGATTATTAATGTCGATGATTGAATCCTTAGTGACTATTACGAGTCGACGATGACGTAAGTTATCAAGCACCTTAGGGTGTGCATGGAAAAGAACAGCTCTGGGATCGAACGATTATCCGTCAGAGGAGCCGACATAAAAGGCATCCATGGAGACCTTGGCAATACCCCCATTGGTGAATCTTTTTGATTACCTCCCCAATCTATGAATTATTTGACATCTCTCTAAGAGAGAATTGTGATAAATGATATATTTCCTCTTCGAAGTTATTTTTATACTTGTGTTAAGTCATGTTTGGTTTCAATTGTGCCAAGGGCTTTCATTATACTTACCTTCAGGTTTTGGAAGCCCTATCAAATGATATTATTTCAAACTTCCACTTTTCTTCAATAGTGGATAATTCAATGGTGATATAGCATCACTTGCTTGTGGAATACCAGTATCTTTCTGGTTATCATTTTCTTTGGAAATCGCGCCTTGGAAATTGTTCGATTTTAATCCAAGGTGTCCCTTTGAGAATTTATTGTCAGAAGATGATTATTATTGACTTGACTTTGAATTTCTTTCATACTTCTCAACTTCCACTGAGACGAACAACCCTATACTGATAGGGGCCACAAGGACTATCTGTCTGTGTGATAGAAGTCTGACGGGACGCCGTCACTTGTGAGTTGTGAAATACAAGAAGGCTAATTACCTTTAGTAATGTCTTAACTGAGACACGCAACGTGAGTTCTTATGATCATATTGATCTCTCAGTAAATTCTCTTATTTCCAATAAGGTTTGTTTCGAAACTCATAATCCTATGGTCACCAGTGGGTGACATTTGTCTTGATATGACAGCTATCTTTTCAAAGCTTCATGATTCTTGTTATCTCTAATGAATTTCAAGGGGATGCCAACCAGGTCGGTCAAGTCGAAATTCGCTGATAGAAATTAGATTCGAGCGGAATCGCCAAGAGCAGGAGCGAATCCCAAAACGAATAGAATATCAGTGACGTATCGATAGAATTAGTTCGTTCTCCCTCTCAAGAGTGTTATGTTAATGAAATCAGTGAACTCTCTCTCTCAAGGATAGGATGATAATGGCAAGTTGGTCGAGACATATATGTGAAAGGAATAGTGATGTGTCAGATAGATACCCTATAGTTGAATTGAGTTTTTGGAGGAGTTGTTTATGAATGGACGCTATATCTGGTTTTGTAAAATAAGTGTCGATGATGAAAGAGTTAATGAATCCCAGTAGTGGCCTTAGCTGATTCCGTGGACGGAATCCTTTTAAGGAGGGTAGACTGTAATAACTCGAATTTTCAAAGAATGATTTTATTATTATTTTAAGATTAATAATGATTTTCCTAAAATGAGGAGGAAATTTTTTATTTTATTTTATTGTTCATTATTCCAGTTCAAGGAATTTCAAAAGTAGATTATTTAATTTTCTTCGGTTAAGTGGAACCGAGTCCCTTTTAAAATTTTATTGACCGAGTAGATATCTCGAGTCAATAGTTATTTGGGCAAAGGTTTAGTTTTCAAAGTGTGGATTTATTTAGTAAAGATTTTATTTTAAATTACGGAATAATTTAGAGGTTTAAAATTCTTGAAAGATGATTATTTTAATTATTTGAGTATTTACAGAAATTACTCGATTAATTTATAAATATCGAGAATTCAAGGTTGTACTAAAACATTAGTGTTTGTAGTATTTTTATAAAGCCCGGTAAATTGTGATTTATGAATCACATATTATTTTTATGATTTGTTTTTATAAATTATTAATATTTGTAAAATGCATATCAATTTAGAAAATTGAGATTTAATTCTATTTCTTTCTCCGAAAATCTTTAAAAATATTCTAATATTTAATTATGCTAGAATTATTATTATTTTTACGGATCAAGATTTCTAACCCAAATTATTACTTTATCTGAGTGATATTTTGCGGGTTTAATTAGAAGTGGGTTATTATTTTGTAGTAGTATAAGGGGATTGGGCCAAGCCCAATAAAAACACACACAGCAGTTATACATAGTCGGGGAGAGAGAAAGTAAAATTGGGGGAGAAATTAGAAAATTAGGGTTAGAAGAGAAAGGGGGAAGAAGAAATTGAATTGGGGGTTGTAATTGAAGGAGAAAAGGAGGGGATGAGTGTGTGTATATATTTAAATATCGCGTGTGTGTGTGTATACAAGTGTGTATACGCGTGTGTATATGTGCGTGGATGTGTGCGTGTATAGGCAGCGGTGGTGGGGGTTCCGAACGGTGCCGATGAGCTCACGGCGGCGGGCAGCTCCGGCGAAGTCGAGTGTGGTGAGGCGTGGTGATAGCAGCAGTAGGAAGGGGAGAGAGAGAGAGAGAGAGAGAGAGAGAGAGGGAGAGATTTTCCGGGAAGGGTGAAGTGGTGGAGATTGGTTCCGATGGTTCGATCTTTGGTGGGTCGAAATAGAAATGGTATAATTTCGCATTTTATTTATTTAATTTTTGTATTAAATTAGTTGTAAATTTCGATAGTTTAATTGTTGTAATTAAATTAGTTTTAAATTGCGAGTTAATGTGTTAATTTTCGTAATTAGCCTAATGTTGTAAATTATGAATATTGCTCTTTTCTTCAAAAAAAAATAAAATGAATATTGCTGTATTTCTGAAATTTAATTCGGAGAGTATGTTGGTAATTATAATTGTGGAGGTTAGTTGTGGGCCCGATTATATGCGGGTTAGTGGTTGTTAAATGTTAATTGCTAAATTGGTAATTGTTAATTTTCGATTGTAATTGTTAATTGCTAAGTGCTAATTGTTATTGTCATATAAGGTATAGTGATAAGAGTTGGCTAATCTGTAAATGTCTATGTGCTAAATGGTATAAGTCGGGTTGTAGTAATTGTCAGAATTCATATTTGCCAACTACGTGGTGTTGGCTTAACACTACACCATAACCAGCCTACGGTAACATAAAAAAAATGTTACAGCAGGTACATTATATGTTACCTTAGGCCCATAAAATAGCTAAGGTAACATTTTTCTGGTGATAGCTCTCAGCATGTTGCCTTAGGTGTCTAAGGTAACATTTTTTATCACTAAGGTAACATGCAATTTTATGTTACCATAGCTTGCTATAGCAACAAAAATGAGGGCTATGGCAACTTAATATATATGTTACCTTAGAGGCCTAGATTTTTTTTAAAACAGATTGTGGGGTCCACATTGATTTTCATTAGCTTTTATATAGCAACATTTCCATTAGCTAATGTAACATCTTTTCTAGAAAAAAATGAAAAAAATTGCACGCACATATTATGCGTCCCTAAATAACCTTTTCATTTCTATACACCATTCCAAAAATTACATCCATAATCCAAACATACTAAACCAACTCCCAAACACGCACCAAACATTCTAAACCAATTCACTACTACATAGTTAAAATACTAATAATTCATAAACTTAATTAAAACCAACTAATTAAATCCATACTTAATAGTAGCCAAAGTTAATCAAAAAATATCATAATTTCGTCGTATAGAAGAAGGCAGGGAGTATTTGCGGCCATTTTTTCTCTCTTGTTCTTTTCCAACTGCTGGAGTCATTCCCTTATGCTTGGAATTCAATCTCTAGTTGGTACTCTTCATGCCCTTGAAGACCACATAATACATCTGTGCGTCAAAATTAACAGGGCAATATGAAAACAGTCCCAGAAGAGCTTTAGTCTATATGTGAAATTCACAGTGAAGCCAACAAAGTAGAACTGCAAATGGTACATTACAATGAAATTATATGAGTATTGGAACAAGATTTTAGTTTAAGTGGGAGAAAAAATTAGAAGCAAAATAATTTCACAGAAAATCTCATATTTCATTAAGGTTTAGTAATTTAAGTTATTAAGAAAAGATACACGGACTATATATTTGTAACTTACAAATAAACAGTCTCCACATAATTTATTAATGATGCACCAGTTTGACATAAAACTGCTGTCTATTTACACACCACTGAACACACTGGGCATTCCATGTAAAAAGGTGGGTCAAACGTGCTCATTGCTGAATAGAAATGCAGGATAATTTGAGTGTTTTGCATTTTAGTATATAGAATTATGAAAACAAACTATCAACAAATAACTTCCCCAAGTAATCTCTTCTCAAACTCATTTTCAGTAACCACGTCCTTCAAAAAATTTTGCATTAATTTCCATATTAGACAGATTTCAACATACTTGGAATTAACGCATATTAGATATATTGCCATGCACACATACATTAACACATATAGCAAGATACTGTAATTACTACCTTCAGTGATTTCTTCGAAGTCTTGGTTTCATTTTGTACACCCTGTAGAATGTCAAGCCCATATCTAATATTGCAAACGTAAACAGTAAAAATAGGCAAAATGATATTTATATCCATTATTTTTCGTACATTTACTTAACTATTTTTATTACTTGATGTGTAAGTTATATACCTATCACTAGATAGCACAACTTTGGCATCTTTGGCAGGAGCTTTAAAAACTTGCATGAAGTGATGACTCAAAGCCCATCCAACAACTTTCTCCACACGTATCGTAATAAAGAGAATAATCTCAAACATAAAATATAAATCCAACCCATATTAAGATAATGTTGAAAAAAAATACTTAATAAGAAAACTCACTTTCATTGGTCAAGGCTTATCCTTTTACGGATAATGTTCCAAGCTCAGGACATTCAAATCCATGTCTGTTCAAAACTTGAAATCAAGAACTCATTATATTTACATTATAGGGTAACAACCAAAAGTAAAAATAACTAAAAGAAGCAATTACCATTCTGGAAATGCCTTGCATTTCTTTTCTTTGATTTTCCTTCCACTGCCTGTGACAACTTCACAACTTCATTTTCTCCTCTCTTCTTTCTGGCAAGAAATTCTATGTGCAAGAATTGCGCGGTAGCTCTGTATAGCATATCAATATGAGTTTAAACTACTATATATATATACTTGAAGTACAGGAAGCACCAGAAACCAAAATTAGATTTACACGGATACGAATCTCACCTGGTTCAATATATTATTAGATACCACTGTATAAGATTGGAATGTATATGTAAATTCTAACAAATTCACTATTGGGTTCGGACCAACAAATTTAGCCGACTAATGCACTCACAGGTTGGTGATATTTTTTTTGGCCTCTAAGTTCTTGTTCTGAATTTATAAAATTATGAATATACAACAGATGCATACATTGAAAACTAACACAACACAACATATACATACAAACAGATGCAAGCATACAAATATTCGAAGGAGAGAAAGGGGGTAATACTTACGAATCGTAGCCCCAAATCCACTTAATTGAAGCCACAAATCGAAAGCCCAAGCTGGAGAAGGCCTGAAACTGAAAGTAAACAACAATTAGTTGAATCTTAAGTGCAAAAATAGATTCAATTAAACTGAAAACAGTGAACTCCTAATCAGAAAAAGCCCTAAATTGAAGAAGCCCCAATTTGAAGCCTCAAACCGAGGGGTATATTCAATTGACCAACCTCAAACAGATTAAGTACGAGAGAGAAGATTTAGAGAGGTTTATGAGAGAAGACTGAGAGGGAAAGAGAGGTTTGAGAGAGAGAGAGAGAGAGCGCGCGAGAGAGAGAGCCAGAGAATGAGAGTGAGAGGTATTGTGTTTAAGTGCAAAGATTTTAGACGGGCGGGATAATTGGCCACTAAAACATTTCATTGGGAACGCGCATCCTCTTTTTTCTAGTTTTTATTTTACAATTATTTTTCTGTTGTTTTTTTGTTTTTATAATATACATTTTACATTTAATAAATAAATAGAACTTAAACAATTATAACAATTAAATACCTTGATATTAAAAAAAACTCATTCGATTGGTAAACTCTTACTTTTAAAAAAAATGAAATATTACAAAGATAAATGTGATTTTCAAATAATTAAATAATTTTTTTATTAAAAAATTCAAAATTGAGTTTATTAATGATCTAAGGTAACATATCATGTATGTTGCTAACATCCAACACTTTAAAGCTAAGGTAACATTATGTTTGTGGCTAATGTAACATAAAAAATAAAATGTTATATTAGGTCCAAAGTAACATGCTAAGGTAACATATTCTAGCAACATCCATGAAAAAGATGTAACGATAGCCCATCTATGGTGTAGTGTAAATGTGGATAAACTTAGTTTACTTTCTTTAAATGTTGAGGTGCCGCATGTCTGGGCGGATACTTTTCCTTATGTGCTAGGTGCCGCATGTCTGGGCGGGTACTTTCTGTACTTGTTTACTTTTATGTTGCTGCAAGTTGAGGCAGATTTAATTTTTGTAAAAACATGATTGAATTGTTTTTGATTGATATTGAGGGGTTGTGCCCATAGTCCGATAAACGAATACTTCATGCCGAAATTTTCTAAAAATCCCTTGCGATTAAATATATTTCATTTATTAAATTTCAGTGGTCTAGAGGCATGAAATGGATGTTAATTGTTTATGTGAATATGTGTTAAGTAAATTATTCCGAGGGTTAATTGTTGTCTCGAGGATTAATCGTGTTTTGATGATATATTAAATTGGTTTAAGTCTATTAAATGGATATAAGTGTGTTATGTGCATTAAATGGTAATAGAGTAGTCAATTATAGGGAGGACACATATAGTTTGACTTTATGTGACTTAGTGGAAATTCCGAGTGGTGTCTACTCGAGATACGAGGTGGGACTGACACGTACTCGTAATAATTACAGTACCATTAGGACGTGATCAAGTGGAGCAACGTGTATCAAAAAAGAAGGATCGAGGCGTCGTGTAAAGTTCATGGAACTGCTTGGGCAAAACGCCAAGGATTTATTCGCGGTGTTCCGTTTGGTGCTAAGGACCAGAGGCATGTTTATTTATACATACTCTATCGTTCAGAGTATATTTATTTTGAAATATATGTAATGGGTGGAATAAGACTTCAGTCCATATTTGCAAGATTTCTTCTATCTTTATCTTGATAAATTGTTTACTTTTAAGTAAAATGGTTTGACTGGAAATATATGTGATATGGAGAGTGTGATATACTATAAGGAGTAAAGTGATATGAGAAGGAATAGTATCAGTTGTTATTTATGGTTATTTTTATGAAATTATGGTAGCAGTTGTTATCTAAAGTTATTTTATAATATTACAATTATGTGTAAATTGGGGATGGTTGAGTTCTAAACTGTTTCAGACGTTATTAATAAATATTTTGTTATATAAGGGGACAAGGGTTGATATTTACATATTTTCTTAAAAGGGATTTACATGTAAAGTATTTTAGTTGGTGTACTTTAAAGGTATTGATATATGAATGGAAAAATGGAAGGGGTTATCTTGTAATGTATATTTTCGAAAACCCAGACAAAGTTTTTAGAAATAATTTCGCAATAAATAACCTAATGGCAACATCACTAATAAACTAGTGTTTATTTAATTAGTAGATACCTCTTGAAGCATCTACTGATTAAATAAACCTTATTCGTCTAATTAAATTTATTTAATTAGATGAATATTATTTTTAAAACGTTTTCTTACAATCGCTTTGTTCCGGAATAATAATAAAGATATTTCGATGGTTATAAATGAGACAGTTTTGGTTAAAAATGTCTGGAATGATATTGATAAATGTTATTTTAATGGTTATTTAATTCAATGAATATTAATTATAATATTCATTTAAAAGGGATTATTGAATAGTTATTCTTTAGATATTCTAAGTGTTCTAAGGGTGATTAAATATTGTTAAAAGGTTGTTTAAGGAATGTCATAGTGAAATGAATGTATGTCTTGAATTGTATACCTGTATAAATGTTTTCAAATGATTATAATACGGATATGAAAATGGAAAGGTGAAATGTGAAATTTGAAATGGAAATGAAAATGATATATGTGAATGGAATGTGAATGGAAATGAGAATGGAAACGGAAAAATGGGAAATATGGAATGGTGTTTTATAAATGGAATATTGATTGACAAATGGGGATTGCAACAAAAAGCGTAAGAGGCTGTGTGCGGCACAGTCCAGCACTCAATATTTTATTACGTCCCAAGAGTTGCCGAAGGAGGATGTAGTAGGTAGCCTTCCTCCAGGGTTGATGACCAGGTAGGATCATCCCTTCTACTAGTAGTAAACAGAGAGCAGGTACGGTCAGGCGACTGATCATCGTCCTATGTATCTGGCGCTAGCGGATATCCCCAAAATTTTTAAGGGAAGAATTGATAATGGTTTCAGATTGGCATACTGAAAAAGGAAAAATGGTATGAAATTATGGAATTGTTTTTATGGATTGAAGAGAAACTGATTTTATATTATTTTTATATAATTGTTGTATAAAAGGAAATGGAAAGATTATATTGAGAGATTTATTTCAAATGTTATGTTAGAAATGATTGATGAGAACAGTGTTTGGAAGCTATAGTGACAAAACAGAGTTTAGCTGAAAGCAGTCAGAGTTTAGTTAAACACTGACTGGAAGCGCAACAGAGATTGTTAAACTCTGTAGCGGTATTGTCTGAAGAGTCAACAGTGTTTGAAGATTGATACAAGATAAATTTGGAAGCAATATCTTTGAAGATTGGAAAGCTGTCAAAGAGATTGAGTTGACTTGGAAGACTAGAGTAATCGTGATTGATATCAATTGTATAGCTTAATTATAGGAGAATCAATTACTGATTGTATGAAGCTGTATGTTATATAAATACAGTGAGGTTAACCCTAGAAGGGTATCGAACATTGAGAAATTCATTGATTGTAACCTAAGCATCTCTCTGTGATATTTTACATCACTGAGAGAGGAATTGTTAATTCCAAACAGTTTTTAAGTATTAAACAGTGTGTTCTTGTTAAGTTACTCATACAGTATTTGATTACCTATTGTGTATTCGACCTAACAAGTGGTATCAGAGCCAATCTGTTACTTTATTACAGTTAAAGATCCAAAACACAATAGTAATCAATGGCAGAGATACCTCCACCATCTGAGAAAGCCCCTACTACTGTTAGTAGGTATGAAACAATTAGGGTTCCTATACTTAGGCCATCAGAGTATGCAATTTGGAAGGTGAAGATGACCATGTTTCTGGAGGCTACAGATCCAGAATACCTTGATAGAATTTATGAAGGTCCTCACAAACCTACAAAGTTATCTGCTGCTGCTGCTGGTGAGGAATCAAAGGTCATTCCAAAAGAAAAGAAAGATCTAACTGCTGAGGATCTTTCATCTATTGCAAAGGATGCAAAAGTAAGACACTTACTTCACAGTGCATTAGACAATGTTATGTCTAATAAAGTGATTAATTGCACAACTGCAAAGGAAATATGGGATGCACTTGAGGTTAGGTGTCAAGGAACTCCTGCAATCAAGAAAAACAGAAGAAACATACTCACTCAGGAGTATGAGCACTTTGAGGCAAAGTCTGAAGAAACCATGACAGAAACATTTGACAGATTCTGTAAACTGCTCAATGATTTGTCATTGGTTAACAAAGAGTATGATTTAGAAGACTCAAATCTCAAGTTTCTTCTTTCTCTACCTGAAAAGTGGGATGTGAAAACAACCACCATAAGAGATAACTATGAACTTGGTGAAACAGAAATTGATGAAATTTATGGACTGCTCAAAACCCATGAATTGGAATTGGAGCAGAGAAACAAAAGATCAAGTAGAAAGTCAAAGTCTGTTGCACTTAAGGTTGAGGAGAAACCATCAAAGAAGGAAGCATCAAGGAAAAAGGCAAAAGGAAAAGCTTTAGTCATACACTCAGAAAGTGAGTCATCAAACACTGATGTTGACTCAAACACAGATGGAACATCTGATTCTGAAGATGATGAAGAGATGATGCAAATGGCTGCATTGATGGTAAAGACCTTCAAGAAGATGGGATTCAAGAACTTCAAGAAAGGAAAGAGATTCTCCAAGGACTACTCTAAGTCTGACAAGAAGAATTTCAAGAAATCTGAGGGAAAGGACTTCAAATCTGGTAAGAAAGATAAGTCTGAGATTCAATGCTACAAGTGTAAGGAGATGGGTCACTATGCTCCTGAGTGCAAGAAGGGTAAAACTGAAAAGGCACTCTACACCAAAGGCAGAGATTGGGCAGACACTTCAGATTCAGATGAGGAAGTGAACTATGCACTCATGGCTACTACTCAGAATGAAGATGATGATCTAAAGGTACCCCCAACTACCTATGCTTATAATACTGATAATATAACTGAATTGAGAATTTATCTTAAAGCATTACATATCAGTTATAGGGATCAGACTTTAGAAAATGAGAGGATAAAAAATGAGTGCTCTCAACTCAAAGATAAAAATAAACTTGTTGAGGAACAGCTAGAGAACATGAATAAAGTTCAGAAAGAGAGAGATGATGCAGTGTTTATTGAACAGGAGTTGCTAGGTAAGTATAAGCACCTAGAATCTGAATTGGAGGATGCTAAACACATTATTAAAACTTGGACACACTCTGGTAAAGACACTCAAGAAGTGTTTCAGTCAGATACAGTAGGTCTAGGTTACTCTGAAGGAGATGAACTTAGATTTGAAAATTTGGTAAAAGTTAGACCACATCGTTCATCTGAAGGTAATGTTATGGGAACAGGTGGACCTAAGACTGAAGCTGAGAAAAAGGCTGTTAAAGAATCATATGCTAAGACTTTTGTTAAAGAGGCTAACATTGGTTTAATGACAGATAAACAACTCAAGCATAAGCTTAAAGAGATAAAATCTGTCAACAAACAGAGAATGCCTAAGAAAAACAAAAATGGAAAGGTAGGCATAACATCAGGAATTAAGCCAATGCTTGCTTCATTAGCTCCTAGAAAAACATGCTTTAATTGTGGTAGCACTAATCATCTTGCTAGTTTCTGCAGTAAGAATAAGAACATTAATTCTTTGCCCTCTAAAACTGCAGTTAAAAATGATTATGTGAGGACTAGACCACAGACTTTATGTACACACTGTGGAAGTACATGGCATTCTATTTACACTTGCAGAGATTATCATGCTCTTTACTATAATTACTATGAACCCAAACCAAATTTGAAATGGGTTAAAGTAAACTCTGCAAATGTAAACTCTGAAAAAGTTAGCTTAAACTCTGATAATGTGAATTCCGCTGCAAAAGCTAACAGAATTAAGAAAGCCAAAGGATCCAAGCAAGTCTGGATCCTTAAAACTAACAATCAGTGATCGTTTGTGATTGCAGGGCACGAGGGTGAGTACCCTAGTCGTGGACAGTGGATGTTCAGGACACATGACTGGAAATAAAGCCCTGCTATCAGAGTATGAGGAGAAGGCTGGCCCAAAAGTTTCCTATGGAGATGGCAACATAGGACATACTCTGGGATATGGCAATATTAATCTTGGGAGTGTCATCATCACAAATGTAGCTCTGGTTCCAGGACTCAAGCATGATCTGCTATCTGTGAGTCAAATCTGTGACAGAGGATATCATGTAGATTTTCAGCCTGAATATTGTCAAGTGATCAGTAAATCTACAGGGAAAGTTGCTCTAGTTGGAAACAGACACAATAACATCTATGAAATTAAATTGTCAACAAACACTGATGGCAAAGCAGTGTGTCTGTCAACAAGAATGTCCAATGAAGAGAGTTGAAAGTGGCACAAGAAACTCTCTCATTTAAATCTGAACAACATCAATGAGCTAATCAAGAATGATCTTGTAAGAGGTCTACCAAGGTCTTTGTTGAATGTAGAAGGCCTGTGTGATTCTTGTCAAAAGGCCAAATAGAGAAAAGCCTCCTTCAAAAGCAAATCTGAGTCTTCAATTGTTGATCCTTATCATCTCCTACATGTGGATCTTTTTGGACCAGTGAATGTGATGTCTCTTGGAAAGAAGAAATATGCACTAGTCATTGTTGATGAATATACCAGATACACATGGGTATATTTTCTTGCAAAGAAGGATGAAACTGCATTAACACTGACAGAACATATAATCCAACTGGACAAAGGGTCAAAGAATCAAGTGAAGATAATCAGAAGTGACAATGGAACTGAATTCAGGAATTCATCAATGGAAGAATTTTGCAAGAGTAAAGGAATCAAACAAGAGTTTTCTGCACCTGGCACTCCACAACAAAATGGTGTAGTGGAGAGGAAGAATAGAACCTTGATAGAAGCTGCCAGAACCATGCTAGATGAAGCAAAATTGCCAACATACTTCTGGGCAGAAGCAGTTCAAACTGCTTGTTTTACTCAAAATACAACACTGATCAACAAGCATGGTAAAACACCATATGAAATGGTGAAGAAGAAAAAGCCAAATCTAAAATATTTTCATATTTTTGGATGCAAGTGCTTTGTGTTGAAGACTCATCCTGAACAGTTGACAAAATTTGATCTAAAGGCAGATGAAGGAATTTTTGTTGGCTATCCACTGTCAACTAAGGCATTCAGAGTTTATAATCTGAGAACTAGAGTGATCATGGAATCAATTCATGTGTCATTTGATGACAAGAAAATAACTGGAATTGAAGATGTCAATGAACATGATCTACTTCACTTTGAAAATGAAGATTTATTCTCTGAAAAAGTAAACTCTGATCAGACTGATCTGACAAACTCTGAACCTCTACTGGTAAATACTGAAGAAACTCTTCAATCAGAAACAAGGGAAGAACCAGTTGAGGGGGAGCATGAAGAATCACATCAAAGTGATAATTCAAACACTGAAAGTGATTCAGTTGATAATTCTGAATCAAACTCTGTTGATAATTCTGAGCAGTCACATTCAGGGGGAGCATCTGAAAATGAAGAGAGGCACCAAGGAAATCAGGAAAGCATGGATCAAGGGGGAGGATCACATGATGACAGAAGCAATTTGCCTTCTGCAAGAAAATGGACTAAGTCACATACACCTGATTTAATTATTGGTGATCCAGATGCAAAAGTAAGGACAAGAAGTGCAACAACAAATGAATGTCTGTTTCATGCATTCTTGTCACAAACTGAGCCAAAGAAAGTGGAAGAAGCTCTTAAAGATGCTGACTGGATAACAGCAATGCAAGAAGAGCTAAATGAATTTGAAAGAAATGGAGTGTGGACCCTTGTACCAAGGCCCAAAAATAGATCCATTGTTGGTACTAAATGGGTTTTCAGAAATAAAACTGACAGTGAGGGTGTTATCACAAGAAACAAAGCAAGACTGGTTGCAAAAGGCTATTCACAACAGGAAGGAATAGACTATGATGAAACATTTGCTCCAGTTGCTAGATTGGAGGCAATCAGAATCTTTCTAGCATATGCCTCTCATAAGAAATTCAAAGTGTTTCAGATGGATGTGAAAAGTGCATTTTTAAATGGAAAACTTGAAGAAGAAGTGTTTGTGGAAAAACCACCAGGTTTTGTAGATCCAAAATATCCAGACCATGTCTACAGGTTAGACAAGGCACTCTATGGACTTAAGCAGGCACCAAGGGCATGGTATGAAACCCTTGCCAAATTTCTACTAGAAAGTGGATTTCACAGAGGTACTATTGACAAAACTCTGTTTTACTTCCAATCTGGTAGTGACTTGCTCTTAGTTCAGATATATGTAGATGACATCATTTTTGGATCTACTAATGATAAACTCTGTAAGAAGTTTGCCAAACTCATGCAGTCAAGATATCAAATGAGTATGATGGGAGAGCTTAGTTATTTTCTAGGCTTACAGGTGAAGCAAACAGATGATGGAATTTTTGTAAATCAAGCAAAATATACCAGAAATCTTCTCAAGAAATTTGGTATGCTTGACTGTTCATCTTCAACAACTCCCATGGCAACTGCAACAAAATTGGACAAAGATGCAGGGTCATCAGTAGATATGACAAGATACAGAGGAATGATTGGTTCTCTACTCTATTTAACAGCTAGTAGACCTGATATCATGTATGCCACTTGTTTGTGTGCAAGGTTCCAGGCAGATCTAAGAGAACCACATTTAACAGCAGTAAAGAGGATTTTTAAGTACCTCAAGGGCACTATAACTTTGGGGCTGTGGTATCCAAGAGAATCAGAGTTTAAACTACTTGGTTATTCAGATGCAGACTTTGCAGGCTGTAAGATAGACAGAAAAAGCACCAGTGGAAGTTGTCAATTTCTGGGTGACAGACTTGTTTCCTGGTACAGCAAGAAACAGAAGTCAATATCTACATCTACAGCTGAAGCAGAGTATATTGCTGCTGGTAGCTGCTGTGCACAGATTTTATGGATGAAGAATCAACTGCTGGATTATGGATTAAGGTATACCAAGATACCTATTTACTGTGATAATCAAAGTGCTATTGCAATGACAGGTAATCCAGTACAACATTCAATGACAAAGCACATCAGCATAAGGTATCACTTCATCAGAGAGCATGTAGAGGAAGGCAACATTGAGCTTCACTTTGTATCTACAGAACAACAACTTGCAGATATCTTCACCAAGCCATTGAGTGAAGCTACATTTACAAGACTGGTCAATGAACTAGGAATGGTCTCTAGTTTTGACTAGAGATGTTGGTTAGACTCAAAGACTTATCTCTAAAAGATATTGCTCATGTTTCTGCAAATTGTTAAGTGCTATGTGAACCTTAGTATTAAACTCTGTTCTGCATGCTTATGTTTAAAACTTGTTAAACTCTGTCAGCATGTCTGTCTGTTAAACACTGTTAACAAGTTGGATACACTCAGTGAATTCAGAATTGATTTTTGTCTGAATGAAAACACCAATGAAGAAAAATGTATGAAGCATGATTCTCAGTAATTAAAATCATGATTCTTTCTGAGTCACTTTAATCTAATCAGATTTTGTGCAGTAAATCAACACAGCATGATACTGTTTCATATTTATAGCATCTCTTAGTTTATTCAGTCCTAAACTCTGAGTTTATGAATATTGTGTGCATTGCCTCTCATAAATAATTTTGGTTATTGATGAACTCTAAACTCTGATAAGTGACATTCTGTTTCCAAAGGTATGGTTCCTGGTGATTCCTTGTTTGTACTTGTGAAAACCATAAAACTTGAGATGTGTCATTGATTAGTTTGGTGAGTTCAGATTCATGTCTACACCCTGTGAGAGTTTGAGCCAAATCAGTGATTGATACATTTTCTATCAATCAGTATTTATTGTTGTGTGATATTCATCAGGAAGTATGTTTCTCTAGAACTTGTATTAAACCATCTTGAGACTACATGATATGTGTGTGCATGAAAATGATAAAGGCAATAGGATTTACCATTCCTTCAAACACTGTTCAAAATTCTTTTGAACACTGTTCAAACTCTGTATAAACACTGTTCATAAATACCACCCTTAGTAAACCCCTTTGAGCCTAATTAACTGCTCATTTTCTTAAACTCTGAAGTATACAGAGCAGTTATATTTTTTTTTTTTTAAAAAAAATAAAAATCAAGCAGGTGAGTGTTTCTAAAGAAAAGAAAAGCTTACTCAGTATATATGCTAAATAAATAAAAATAAAAAATTAAAAAAATAAAAAAAAAGCATATATACTGACCTTGTACAAATATGTACTAACAGTGTGACTGAACACTTTGCTCTATTAAAATGTTCAGCTTGAAATTCACTCATGAATAAAACATCTCTATTCATCTGTTTGATCTTACTCCATTACAACCCTGAATAAAGTCCTTTTGATTTGTGCATACATGTACTTAAAGTAGTGTAGAATTGGTGGACATTCAAGCATATGGTAGATTCTGCTATTTCTGATTGAATGTGAGTGTAAACACTTCACCTAAACACTTGTGTGCTTCGAGAGTTTGTGAGATTATCAAATTCATGACTGTTATTCACTGAATGATGCTCTGATTTCTATCTCTTGATCTTTTTGTCTTCAAAGACTGTGTGCTTATTTGGATAATCATGGACATCAAAGGGAATGGAAGTTTTCAGATTTCTGTATTACAGTAACTACAGAGTTTAGCATTCATCAAACAATCAGTGTTTAATATGAGAGTTTGTGCATTCAGTGTTTATTGATTTTTGTTATGGATTTTATGAAATATTAGATGCTCTAAAAATTGATTTTAGTAAACTCTGCTTCACACACACTCATATTCACAACTGTGCAATTTTTGAAAGGGTTGTTAGTGATAAAGTTGAAAAATTGATAAACACTGTTGAGTTGTGTTAAGTACTCTAAGGTAAAGTTTCATTGAGACGATTTGACTATTTTGGAGTAATTTGGGTAGTTGACAACTGTTAATTAGTGTAAATATGTCAAAGTGTCGTGATTATAGGAATGACAGCGGTAATTATTAAGTGATCCATTGGTTGTTTGACACGTGTCCCATGATAGTGTCCCACTCACACATTACTCTACAATTAGTTGCGCGCTTTTACTGAATAAACGATTGAGTTTTAGTTTTACTCTAATCGTTTTTGTTCTCTCACTTCACATCGATTAATATTCACCCACTCACAGTTACTTGCATAACCAATCACTTTCAAAATTCTCACTCATTCTCCTTCACATTTTGGTAAACACTTACCATACATCTTTTCTCTGAATATCTTCGTATCATATCTTACTAATGGCAACCAAAGCGTTTGATGCAGCAGGATTAGTTTTTCTTCCTAGCAACTATGCAGCACCACTGGAGAATGCAAATGCTCCAGAGGCGTTTCATTTGTTTCAAAATTTCTTGAAAGACTCTGAAATAGGGAAGGCATTAACTGCACCACCAATACTCCCTGCTTCACAAATTGCTACTTTCTGGACAAACTCTATGTATGATGATGGAGAAGAGTCTGGCACTCCAACAATCACTTTCACTTATGCTGAATCAGAGTATATCATTACTCCAACTACGGTTAGGGATGCTCTGGATTTTGAGACTCACACCTCTTACAGTGTTGTTGGTCATGATCGCTTGAGGACAATGTTGCATCAAATTGGATGTGCAGGCAACTTGAATAAGCTAGGGTCTCTGAGAAGGCCGCTTTTGAGAAAGGAATGGAGCTTCTTTTTCGATTGCATTACAAGAGCTTTTGGAAAGAAGACAACAAATTGGGATGCACTTCCTCTTGACACTCTCCAAATTGGTCATGCTCTACTATATGGAGGTAATTTCGATTTTGGTAGACTAGTGCTAATGAATTTGGGAGAACGTTTGTCTGAGCCTACTTCTGTTTATTTTGCTCGTTTTTGTCAAATGCTATTCACTGCTTGTGTGCCTAATCTTACAATTGATGAAGCTGATGAAATTCAGTCTTTTCAAGTTGCTAAAAGGATGTTTTCTGATTTGACAAATAAAGATCTCACTAAACAGCAAATACCTGATATGTTTATGCCATTAGCCTTACAAAACTATGTTAACCAACCTCAGGATTCTCAATCACCATAACACATGCCTGAACCATTAGACACCATACATTCTGAACCAACACCCAAAACACCCACAACAACTGTACCTACTACATCTCATCAACCACAACCAGAACACATAAACTCTGAAACCTTAAACTCTCCAACAATAAACTCTCCACCACTAAACTCTGAAACCTTAAACTCTGAGCCAGCACCTACTGAAAAACCCAAATCCAAACCAAAAAGAAAAATACACACCGCCCAAAACACTAAACACTCAAAGGCTAAACAGACATTACTTGGAGCTGTGTATACTAGAAGAAAGAAACAAAAGGCAAACAGACCTTCACTTTCACCACCTAAAGAGAGCTCTAGTGAAGAAGAAGAGGAGATTGTAGTGCCTCAAGTCAAGAAGAGAAGATTAATTCTTTCAGAATCAGATGATGAGAATGTTGTTAATGCTCCAGAGGTTGTTTCACAGCAAACACCTACTGTTGAGATTGAAGAGAATGTTGCTATACCTGCAGAGGTTGAAATGCCTGCAGAGGATATTGTGGCTGTCAATGTTAAAATACCTGCAGAGGTTGAAATACCTGCAGAGGATGCTGTCAATGTTAAAGTACCTACAGAGGATAACATGCTTGTAGAAGAGGATCACAGAGATGATTTTTCACCAGTGAATGATGTTCTTGAATCATTTCAACCAATCCTTGATCCTATCTCACCTGTTGTTCATACTGAAGCTCCTGGTGTAGCTGCTGAGCCTGCAGTTAATTTACCTGAAGCTGCAGCATCACACACAGAACTGATATCTAATGCTTCTCCAATTCCAGATAAAGGTGATGAGGTTGATCAGGCAACTAAGATAATTTCTGAATCTATGACTGTTGAAGCTACACATACAAACTCTGTTGCAGAGCCTGTGCAACATGAGGAGACTATTGAAAAGATTGCAGAAGTTGTTGCAGAAACTGTGGCTGACAAAGCTCAGCACAGTGGTTCTTTAAAAGATGCTCAAACTAATGATGCAAGTGTTGAAGATGAAACTGACAGCAGTGCAAACTCTGATTCTTTTCTGAGTGCACCAGTACAGACTGAAAATAAACATAAACCTTTTGATCAGCCTTGTCCATCTCATGCAATTGAAGTAGAGCACCTTGCTAAATATGCTGCTAATTGGTATAAACAAGACTGTATTTTTCCAAAAGGGAGAGCAGCTGATTTTGTTAAGCAGACTGCAAGTAAAATTTCAAATCCAGAGATTTTATCATGTTTAAAGGCAACTGTGGTACAAGTCAAAACTCTGGATGGAAATTTTGCTGACACAAAACAAGAAATTGCTTCTTTGAAGACTGAGATACAGTCAAGAGAAATGAAGATGGAAAGAGAGTCCAAAATCAAAGCTGCACAGCTGTCTAAAGTTCAAGATACTCTCTTTGCCAGGCTAGGAAAGGTTGAAGAGAATCAAGCTGCTTTGTTTTCTAAGGTTGTTTCTATTGCTAATTCTTTGGAGCTCATTACATCTATACTCATTCCTGATGATGTCAAAAAGGGGGAGAGAGTTGCTAAGTCTAAATGCAAAGTTTCTCAAACTCTGCTTCAAAAGGATGATGCTGGAGATGGAGGGGCAAGTGATAAGAAGAAGGGTTTAAACTCTGAAACACTAACTCTGAGATCTGGCAAATCTCTTAAGTCACAGTCTGTTGGAATAAACACTGAAACTCAAGGTACTTCAAAAACCAAGAGTTTGGAATTAATATCAAATCCAAAGACTGATGAGGAGTTAGCTGTTAAGCTTTTAATGGAAGAGAATGCAGAAGGAGTTACTATAGAAGATGCTAAAGCTGAAGAGAAGAGTCTGTAAGAAAAGCATTTGAAGACTTTAAAGTCTGATAAATTGAAGAAGAATGTGAGAGCTGTTAAAGTTGCAAAGCCTGTTCTTAAAGGCATTCAAATCAAAGAACCAGTTGGTACAAATCAAAGAATGCAAGTGTTCAGAAAACCAACAGATGAAGAAGCTAAGCAAAAGCTGAAAATTATTGTTACAACCTCTGTTGATACACATGTTGTACAGAAGAATGAAGACACAACATCTGTTACTACACAAGTTGTGACTACACCATTATTGTCTTCTCAGTTGAAATCAACATTTGGAAAAGGTGTTCTTCATGATTCAAGGCTAGAAGCTACAGTTCCAATGGATTTTACTGATAGTAGAGCTTTATCTGGTAAAGTTGGATACAACAAAGAAGGTATAGGCTCACACAGAGACAAAAGGCAATATGTTGGTCCCAGAGATCCTTCTTCACTGTCTGTTCCAGGTCGTGGTGTCACTCAAGAGAGTTTAGACAGACTGGAGTCAGTACAGCTTGTATATCAGAAGAGTTTAGAGAAGGATTTCTTGCTATATTTCATGGCTGATGGAACAGTGTTTAAAGTTTCTGAAAAGGATATTGAATTAAAATACTGGGAAGAACTTGAATATGTCCTGTATATTTTCAGAGTGAGAAATCAAAGAGCTCAGTCAGTTGCAAATGTGCTCAGACAAAGGATGATTCAAAACCTTGCAAGAAGAAAAATGAAATTCAACAGTAAGTATGTTCCTAAGTACAGAGATTGGAATGGCAATCTGATAGAAATGGAGAAGGGAACTACAAAGCTGAAGACTGATCTTGGAATCACTATTCTGGATTTTAATGTGAAGTCTGAGGAAGTGAAATATATCAGGCTGGGAAATGAAATGAGAAGAAACAAAATCTACGATCTTAGAGCTGCTATCTATCAAACTGATGAGAATGATCCTCAGTTGAGAGAAATCAAGGAAGCCATGCAGATAGAGCTTGAAAATGCTGAAAGAAGATTGCTTATAGACTATCTCAGAACAATGCCAGATCTACAAGAGATTAGAAATTAAAGTCTGTAAGAATTTTCTTATTTTCTGTAGAAATTGTTAAGTAATAGCTTAAACTCTGTTTGTATGTTAGACACTGTAAAACTTTGTGTTTGTTTTGACATCATCATTTACTGTAAACTTGTACATTGTTGCTAATGGACAAGTTGGGGGAGATTGTTAGAAATGATTGATGAGAACAGTGTTTGGAAGCTATAGTGACAAAACAGAGTTTAGCTGGAAGCAGTCAGAGTTTAGTTAAACACTGACTGGAAGCGCAACAGAGATTGTTAAACTCTGTAGCGGTATTGTCTGAAGAGTCAACAGTGTTTGAAGATTGATACAAGATAAATTTGGAAGCAATATCTTTGAAGATTGGAAAGCTGTCAAAGAGATTGAGTTGACTTGGAAGACTAGAGCAATCGTGATTGATATCAATTGTATAGCTTAATTATAGGAGAATCAATTACTGATTGTATGAAGCTGTATGTTATATAAATACAGTCAGGTTAACCCTAGAAGGGTATCGAACATTGAGAAATTCATTGATTGTAACCTAAGCAGCTCTCTGTGATATTTTACATCACTGAGAGAGGAATTGTTAATTCCAAACAGTTTTTAAGTATTAAACAGTGTGTTCTTGTTAAGTTACTCATACAGTATTTGATTACCTATTGTGTATTCGACCTAACATGTTATATTATCTTGAGATATTTTACTGAGATGATGTATTGATTATTATCGTGTTATAGAAGAGAAACTGATATTATATTATATTAGAAGAAAAACCGATATTATTTTGTTCTATATTTCTTTTCTTATAAAGAAAAATGGTTGGTGTATTACTGCGCAAACAAGATGTGGCTATTTATGGTAATAATCTATTTAATTACCTTGTAACGGCATCTTTTATATTATATTGGTATATTGTTCAGTTGATATTATTTTCGAACATTATACTTCCCCTATATAATTTCGTGGTTATAAATGTTTCAAGAATGATATTAAGTATCAGTTGAATGTTGGAAACCCATGCACATGATGGGATATTTTGTTAAACTCTAGTAATAACTTGCTGAGCAATTCTTTCGCTCATACTTGCTTGTTTTCAAATATTAACTTTTCAGTGGAAGGTAGCCGGACGAGGTTATCTGCATGGCTTAGATGAAGCGGGCAGCGTGCCCTTATGAAGACGATATGATCTAGAAATTTATAGCTGGAGTAAGTTATATGTAAGTATATTGATGTGTAACATATATGTTACTTTGCATTAAATAGTACTAGTTGCTGGTGTACTTCTCAACGAAGTTATACTAGTAGTAAGGAGTTGATTCTTGTTTCTAGCCCTATAACCTAAAAGATGCTTGGTGGTTGGGGTCTCAAATGTTGTAACTCAATTATAAATGATTACAGATGGTTTAATGTGGCTAAACAGGTGATTTGTTATTAAGGATTTCCGCGTGATGACCAAATCCCTGACCCCGGATTTGGGGCTGTCACAGAATGGTATCAGAGCTAAGGTTATAGTAAACTAGAAACGAGAGTGAGTAGGAGTGTGTATAGTTATGTGAGAATGTCAGAGCTCATGTAGAGTTCATGTTGGACTATCGGGTGTAGTGCCAATGATTAAGTTAAGATTTGAATGCTATGTTGAAGGATATGTTGATATAGAACTCCCTGAGATTATTAATGTCGATGATTGAATCCTTAGTGACTATTACGAGTCGACGATGACGTAAGTTATCAAGCACCTTAGGGTGTGCATGGAAAAGAACAGCTCTGGGATCGAACGATTATCCGTCAGAGGAGCCGACATAAAAGGCATCCATGGAGACCTTGGCAATACCCCCATTGGTGAATCTTTTTTATTACCTCCCCAATCTATGAATTATTTGACATCTCTCTAAGAGAGAATTGTGATAAATGATATATTTCCTCTTCGAAGTTATTTTTATACTTGTGTTAAGTCATGTTTGGTTTCAATTGTGCCAAGGGCTTTCATTATACTTACCTTCAGGTTTTGGAAGCCCTATCAAATGATATTATTTCAAACTTCCACTTTTCTTCAATAGTGGATAATTCAATGGTGATATAGCATCACTTGCTTGTGGAATACCAGTATCTTTCTGGTTATCATTTTCTTTGGAAATCGCGCCTTGGAAATTGTTCGATTTTAATCCAAGGTGTCCCTTTGAGAATTTATTGTCAGAAGATGATTATTATTGACTTGACTTTGAATTTCTTTCATACTTCTCAACTTCCACTGAGACGAACAACCCTATACTGATAGGGGCCACAAGGACTATCTGTCTGTGTGATAGAAGTCTGACGGGACGCCGTCACTTGTGAGTTGTGAAATACAAGAAGGCTAATTACCTTTAGTAATGTCTTAACTGAGACACGCAACGTGAGTTCTTATGATCATATTGATCTCTCAGTAAATTCTCTTATTTCCAATAAGGTTTGTTTCGAAACTCATAATCCTATGGTCACCAGTGGGTGACATTTGTCTTGATATGACAGCTATCTTTTCAAAGCTTCATGATTCTTGTTATCTTTAATGAATTTCAAGGGGATGCCAACCAGGTCGGTCAAGTCGAAATTCGCTGATAGAAATTAGATTCGAGCGGAATCGCCAAGAGCAGGAGCGAATCCCAAAACGAATAGAATATCAGTGACGTATCGATAGAATTAGTTCGTTCTCCCTCTCAAGAGTGTTATGTTAATGAAATCAGTGAACTCTCTCTCTCAAGGATAGGATGATAATGGCAAGTTGGTCGAGACATATATGTGAAAGGAATAGTGATGTGTCAGATAGATGCCCTATAGTTGAATTGAGTTTTTGGAGGAGTTGTTTATGAATGGACGCTATATCTGGTTTTGTAAAATAAGTGTCGATGATGAAAGAGTTAATGAATCCCAGTAGTGGCCTTAGCTGATTCCGTGGACGGAATCCTTTTAAGGAGGGTAGACTGTAATAACTCGAATTTTCAAAGAATGATTTTATTATTATTTTAAGATTAATAATGATTTTCCTAAAATGAGGAGGAAATTTTTTATTTTATTTTATTGTTCATTATTCCAGTTCAAGGAATTTCAAAAGTAGATTATTTAATTTTCTTCGGTTAAGTGGAACCGAGTCCCTTTTAAAATTTTATTGACCGAGTAGATATCTCGAGTCAATAGTTATTTGGGCAAAGGTTTAGTTTTCAAAGTGTGGATTTATTTAGTAAAGATTTTATTTTAAATTACGGAATAATTTAGAGGTTTAAAATCCTTGAAAGATGATTATTTTAATTATTTGAGTATTTACAGAAATTACTCGATTAATTTATAAATATCGAGAATTCAAGGTTGTACTAAAACATTAGTGTTTGTAGTATTTTTATAAAGCCCGGTAAATTGTGATTTATGAATCACATATTATTTTTATGATTTGTTTTTATAAATTATTAATATTTGTAAAATGCATATCAATTTAGAAAATTGAGATTTAATTCTATTTCTTTCTCCGAAAATCTTTAAAAATATTCTAATATTTAATTATGCTAGAATTATTATTATTTTTACGGATCAAGATTTCTAACCCAAATTATTACTTTATCTGAGTGATATTTTGCGGGTTTAATTAGAAGTGGGTTATTATTTTGTAGTAGTATAAGGGGATTGGGCCAAGCCCAATAAAAACACACACAGCAGTTATACATAGTCGGGGAGAGAGAAAGTAAAATTGGGGGAGAAATTAGAAAATTAGGGTTAGAAGAGAAAGGGGGAAGAAGAAATTGAATTGGGGGTTGTAATTGAAGGAGAAAAAGAGGGGATGAGTGTGTGTATATATTTAAATATCGCGTGTGTGTGTATATACAAGTGTGTATACGCGTATGTATATGTGCGTGGATGTGTGCGTGTATAGGCAGCGGTGGTGGGGGTTCCGAACGGTGCCGATGAGCTCACGGCGGCGGGCAGCTCCGGCGAAGTCGAGTGTGGTGAGGCGTGGTGATAGCAGCAGTAGGAAGGAGAGAGAGAGAGAGAGAGAGAGAGAGAGAGAGAGGGGGGGGGGGGAGAGGGAGAGATTTTCTGGGAAGGGTGAAGTGGAGGAGATTGGTTCCGATGGTTCGATCTTTGGTGGGTCGAAATAGAAATGGTATAATTTCGCATTTTATTTATTTAATTTTCGTATTAAATTAGTTGTAAATTTCGATAGTTTAATTGTTGTAATTAAATTAGTTTTAAATTGCGAGTTAATGTGTTAATTTTCGTAATTAGCCTAATGTTGTAAATTATGAATATTGCTCTTTTCTTCAAAAAAAAATAAAATGAATATTGCTGTATTTCTGAAATTTAATTCGGAGAGTATGTTGGTAATTATAATTGTGGAGGTTAGTTGTGGGCCCGATTATATGCGGGTTAGTGGTTGTTAAATGTTAATTGCTAAATTGGTAATTGTTAATTTTCGATTGTAATTGTTAATTGCTAAGTGCTAATTGTTATTGTCATATAAGGTATAGTGATAAGAGTTGGCTAATCTGTAAATGTCTATGTGCTAAATGGTATAAGTCGGGTTGTAGTAATTGTCAGAATTCATATTTGCCAACTACGTGGTGTTGGCTTAACACTACACCATAACCAGCCTACGGTAACATAAAAAAAATGTTACAGCAGGTACATTATATGTTACCTTAGGCCCATAAAATAGCTAAGGTAACATTTTTCTGGTGATAGCTCTCAGCATGTTGCCTTAGGTGTCTAAGGTAACATTTTTTATCACTAAGGTAACATGCAATTTTATGTTACCATAGCTTGCTATAGCAACAAAAATGAGGGCTATGGCAACTTAATATATATGTTACCTTAGAGGCCTAGATTTTTTTTAAAACAGATTGTGGGGTCCACATTGATTTTCATTAGCTTTTATATAGCAACATTTCCATTAGCTAATGTAACATCTTTTCTAGAAAAAAATGAAAAAAATTGCACGCACATATTATGCGTCCCTAAATAACCTTTTCATTTCTATACACCATTCCAAAAATTACATCCATAATCCAAACATACTAAACCAACTCCCAAACACGCACCAAACATTCTAAACCAATTCACTACTACATAGTTAAAATACTAATAATTCATAAACTTAATTAAAACCAACTAATTAAATCCATACTTAATAGTAGCCAAAGTTAATCAAAAAATATCATAATTTCGTCGTATAGAAGAAGGCAGGGAGTATTTGCGGCCATTTTTTCTCTCTTGTTCTTTTCCAACTGCTGGAGTCATTCCCTTATGCTTGGAATTCAATCTCTAGTTGGTACTCTTCATGCCCTTGAAGACCACATAATACATCTTGTTATTCCCAGATTACACACTTGTATAATTGTAGAAGGGGGGGGGTTGAATACAATTCTTGATTATTATAAATCTCTGATAAAAAACCACAGAAATCTATAAGGAAATAATTGCTGAATAAGAAATGGTTCACAAACACATAAAAAATCAGGTGGTTAAATGTACCACCTGAGACTTTTATTCGAAGAAAACCCTGTGATACAAGTGTACACAGCTTCTGTGTTTACAACTCTTTGCTTCTAAAGATATTCAAGAAACCCTAAGCAAATGTGTATGTTTTCTTACCTCCTAAAGAGTTGCTACACTTGGTTATATATTCCAAGTTTACAAGTGCTACAGGAATAAGATAATATTAATCTAATTCAAGTTGACTTGCTACTCCACTCCAAATCCACATGTAGCCGAAAGGTTGTCCTTGTGAACAGATATGTCCCCTGCACCTTTCTTGTATGTACTGTGTAAATGGAATGCTTCTTTCTTCTGTGTTTCCAAAGTATGGCTGCCATATTGCTTTTTATACCTACTATCAACCCATGTGATCTGTCAGTCAAACCTGTCCTTATCAACTGCTAATTCCTAGCATAGGATAAAGTGACAATGATTATCCGTTGATGTTGTGTCTACTTATCCGTTGATGGTAGTTTGAGCTGTATCCGTTGATCGAGTAGATTTGAGTTGTATCCGTTGATAGAGCCCTGTTCTCATCCGTTGATACATTTTCACTTAGACAGAATTACATAGCATAGCTTATTTACAATTGGCTACCCTATTCTGCCTATCCATTGATGGTCAACATGACTCTGAATAAAGACACTATCAACTGATAAATAGAGATATTGCAGTATGCTACAAAACCTCATCCGTTGATGAGCTACCTGTCAACGGATAGAGTTATAAGGTCTTATCCGTTGACAGTTACAAAACTTGACTTATACAATTTTGCTTGAATGTTAAGTTATCATCAACTACAACATATTCCTAACAATCTCCCCCAATTTATACTTGATGGCTATAAAGCATAAATTCATAACCTTGATGATAACAAAACATTCCTAACGATATATACAGACTTCAGTATGCAAACATTGTATTAAGCTACAAAAATTAAAAACAGAAAGCTTTAAGAAACTTATCAGAGATGTGCTCCTTTAGATTGAGCAGATTAATGAGGTTTCCTCTCTCTGGTTGGCTGCACCCTTGACTTTCCTTCCTTGGTAGAGTTGGACTCAATTTGCACTTGAAGTTGCCTATAGAAGGTATCTTCTTCAACAACCTTTGGATTTAGCTTTAGTTGTAACCATCTCAGGTAGTCAGAACTAGCCTTTGACAATTGGTCTTCTAACCTGAAGAATCTCCTAGTGCCCTCATTATCCCTGAACTCCATCATCCAAAAGGGTTGAATGTGGATTTTCTGTCCATTATAAGGGATCTTCATTTTCTTTGGTAGACTTGAGGGTGAGTTCCATTCTCTCCTTATTTCTTCTATTCTGCTAATTATCTCCCTTCTGGCTATCTCAGAGAACCCTGTGTGTCTCTTGAAAGCTGAGAACACTCTGGTCAATGTATGATAATTTTCTCCAAGAACCTTCTTTAGTGGCCATGTCCTCTGACTTCCTCCCTTGTAGACAAACACTAATCTCTCAGGCTGATTCTTGTACTTGTCAATTCCTCTTACTTCTGACAATTCATCCAAAAATAGATTCATGTCAGAGTATTCTTCAATTTCTGCCTGATAGATAAAGTCTTCTTTGTTTTCCAAGATTGGTTGTTTGACAATGGCAGGTACCCTAGCAACTTGAACTGGTCCCTTTGAAAGTTGCTTCTTTGGAGCCCTTTTCTTCTGTTTTGGATTAAGCAAGAATGAAGGAACTTCAATTGAATCAAAATTCACTGGTTCCTCTTTAGGCCTTATGGGGTCACCATGAAAGTTTACAGTTGGGTCGATTACTAGTGTAGACATAGGTACTGGTGAACCAATTGTTTCTTTTTCTGGAGAGGGTTCTGGAGAAAGAACCCTCTTGGTTTTAGCTTTCCTTCTTCTAGGTTTGATTTTGGGAACTTCCTCAGGTTCCTTCATTTCAACCTCTACCTCATCCATTAACTCTTGAGCTAGCCTGGCTTGCTTCTCTTCTGAGTTTTCATGTTGATTTTCTGTACTTGGATGGGCTTCCCTTTGGATTCTGGAGACTTCTTCTCTTTTAGCTTCCACAAATCTAGGATGACTGTTGGATATATTTAATACTTTTCCATTCCTCATGATTACAACCATCCAATCTCTTACACTCTTATTTGTCTGAACTTTGAACTCCATAATTGTTTTTCCCATTAGCTTTTCTTCATCATTCTTGGGAAATGGGTAGTCCAATTGAAGCTTGTTCTTCCCATTTTCCTTTGGTGGTGAGTAGGCTCTGGTTTTGATAGCTGGTTCAAATTCTTTGACAAATGATGGCTCAGCATCATAGAATGTAGGAGCCACAACCCTTGGAGTGAGCACCTTCATGATTGTGGTTGATATTGTTGGAGCAGAAGATTGAGCATTAAGGAACAAAGTTGATGCAATTGATTCATTGATCATCCTCTCTGTCCTTAGAATTCTGTCATTAGCCTCCTTGTTTATCTTTTCCAAAGCTTCTATCCTGGCTTGCCTTTCACCATCTGAGATGTCTTCTAATCTTTGAATCTCAGGCAAAGCCACTTGTTTCTTCACAGGGGAAGCCTTTATCTCAAACTCTGTTGGATTGACCACTACAATAGGCTGTTGCTCCCCCTCAATATGTGCTATCTCACTACTGGTAGCTTGAAATTGGCCAGTAGATGTTGCAGCCTCTGTGCTTGTTCCCATTTTCTCCCCCTTTTTGTTAGCATCAAGGGTTGGGGTTGAAGCTGCAAGTAGCATTTCCAGTAGTTGAGTTTGTTTTGTTTGATTGGCAATGATGGTGTGCAATTGAGATTCCATACTATCCACCCTTGAGGAAAGAAGCTGAACAGACTTAGCCAGGCTATCTTCTTTGAGAAGTTTGCTAGAAAGCACCTTCTGAGTGGTAGTAGGAGCTAGTGCCTCAATCCTGGCATCTAGTGCTATTTTCATCTCTCTAATTGCAGACTGGACCTCCTCTTGCTGTGTTCTTTGAATAACAGATTGCATCTTTTGTAATTTCAGGGAGGCCATTACTTGCTCAAGAACAGTCTTTCTCTGTGGTTCTGCAGTTTGGTGCTCAGCCTTAGCAGATTGGTATTGCTTCATGATTTCCACATTGAGATGCCCAAGTTCAGTGGCATTGGAAAACATCCATCCTGGAGTTTCATCTTCATTTATGTCTTCACCATCTGAACTGTGACTGTCATAACTGCCAAACTCTTCACTTCCAGCATTTGGAGACAGGGTTTGTAAAGCTTCTTTTGCTCTTTGAAGAGATTCTGAGGTGTGCACTAGGTGCATTGCCTCCTCTGCCTCCACATTGCCCTGCTGTGCCATGACTTGATAGGCAGAAACAGGATGAGTAAAGGTTTCAGGATCCAAAGAGATGGAGTCAATAACTGACTGATATTCCTGTCTAAATTCCATCTCTTTGGAAGCTTCATTAACCTCCATTAACTCACTTGCAATGACTGATTCTTCCTGCCTTATTTCTCCTGTAGTCCCTTCTCTCCTCTCATCTCTCTTTTCTTGCATCAGGGGCTCCCCCTGGCTCACACCTCTCACACCCTCACCTTCACCTACTAAGGTGGAACTCTCTAGCTCTCCTTTTGCCTGACCGGAAGAAATGGTCAGCCTCTCATTGATTTTCTCTCCTTTTGCCTGCTCACAAGGCAGCCTCTCACTCCCTTCCCTCATTCCTAAAAGTGTTTCAATTACTACAAACTCCTCCACAGTTGACATAGGAATGTCACATTTTGCAGTGGTAGAGAGAGTTGTCAACGGATAAGGAATATCCGTTGATGTAGTAGTTATTGCTGTCAACGGATAGTTAGTTGAAGACATATCCGTTGATGAAGAAACACTAGTCAACGGATGAAGGATATCCGTTGATGAAGGTAAACGAGTATCCGTTGAAGTGAAAACCAACACGGAATCTGTGGTGATTGATTTTAAGGAAGAGGCCACAGATAGTGTTGTGAATTCAGGAATGGAAGATTGATGGCCCAACAAATCATCTAAAAGAGGATGACCACCAATTGTTGAGTGGGGCTTCTCCAAGAATTTTAAAGATGGAGAATCAGGAATTGATGTAGATATCATATCCACATCCAGAGATGGAGTTGGTGATGGTGGATCAAAATGTGTATCGATTTGAAGGTTAAGATCAAGGGGCTGTGACTCCACATTTATTGAAGTCACATCAAACTGAGTTTGAGAAGGTACAGTTTGCTGTACAGTGTGTGCACCCTGTGATTCCCCAATGGTTTTGGATTTTACCCTTCTACCATAGGTTTTTGAGGGAGAGCTATCTGTGTCCCTTGCCCTTTTGTGCTGTGTTCCTGAAATGGAACTCAAATTAGTAGTCACACCCTGTTGAGAGGGTGTAGCTAGAAATTGGCTTGTAGGTTCATTAACAGTCTTTTGAGAGACTGAAATGTTATGTGCACTTGCCTTACCTTCCTTATCCTTAGGGCTTCTTTGATGTTCACCCTGTCCCTCACCACTCACTACCACCTTCACACTCCCCTCAAGAGCTTTGGTAGTTTTTGCAACAGATGCCTTTTGAGAGACACCTGAGGTTTGTCTTTTAGATTGTGGTTTAGGAACTTTGGATTTGGTCACTTTGGTAGGAGCCTGTTTGGTCACAGTCACAGACTCCATTGTGACACTAGAAGGCAAAGAAATTTGGGGGTTGGAGATAGGAAGTTCAGGGTTGGAAACAGTTACCTGAATAATTGGTAGATATACCAATTGTACTTCTGCATTTAGGTTCATTCGAATCAAATCACTTAAGACTCTCTTCTCCTGAACAAAACAATTGAACTTGCTATCCGGGTTAGCAATGGATAGCTCATTCTCAGATACATGCAGTGCTAGGAGCATTAAAAATCTAGCAAAATAAACATTCTTGCCCCTAGTTTCCTTTTTACCTAATTTAGCTGCTATCTCATACATGACTAGTGTGCCAAAATTATAAAATTTATCAGTTAAAAGCATACAAAGCATAATTAGCATGGAGTTGGTAACAGCATCAAAGTTACTAATCTTGCCAGAAAAAGTTTTAATGAAGGCATCACAAAGATAACTCCATTCCTTAACCATACCTTTCCTAACAATTTTCCCTAAGTTCTCAGTACTAAGGGTATAATTTATGGAATTAAGCATGGTAACAATTTCAGCATTAATGGGTTCCTTCAGACAGTTATTCTCAGGCAATTTTAAACAAGCAGTTAACACATCAGAATTAACTACATAATTTTTACCCTTTAAAGAAAAAGCAAGTGTACCGTCTGTGCCATTGTACTCAGCAGATGCCCACATCTCTTCGATAACCTCATGGATTAGAGGAGTGGTGGCAGTCATAGCGTGTGACAGTTTGCATTTCTTCACGAAATTCATCATGGTGTGATATGCTTCTGGAGCGTTCACAGTATCAACAAAGGCCGCGAAATTGTTCTTCTCATAGGTAAACCCGGTGGAAGACATCATCTTAACAATAGGCGCCATTGGAGTGTTTGAGCTTTTGTTGCAGAGAGAGATTTAGTGAAGAGGATGCAGTTAACTAATGAGACTCTTGAAAATGAATAAAGGTGAAATGTGAGAATACAAAACAGCCTTTTATATATTCCAAGAATTAAAAATGAAATAATTAAGAGTAATTACCCCATTGGTCAAAAGTAACTGTCAGACAATAAATAAAAAGGAAAGAAGTACAGCCGTGACTAATTATACACGTTTATCAACGGCTATATAAAAAAAATATATGTATATCAACGGATAAAGATTGGACGGTTGAGAAAACAGTTTATCCATCGATGACGTGGACAACCTGTTATCCGTTGACATACGAAAATCTAGTAATGTGTTTACACTACCAACGGATAAAAGGATATCCGTTGATAAGCAAATTTTGCCTTAGACAAAATTTCTGCTAAGAGTTATTCTGAGAGTTTTTAATTCTCAAGTAAATCAAAACACATTTCTAGCTGCAATACAGTATTATTAGATACCACTAGGAATTATGAAAAATTAAGCATACCTAGTTCACCTACCAATCTTGTGAATGAGGATTCATCAAGAGGCTTGGTGAAAATATCTGCAAGCTGCATTTCACTTGGCACAAAGTGCATTTCTACTGTACCATTCATCACATGCTCTCTGATGAAGTGGTATTTGATGTCAATATGCTTGGTTCTCGAATGTTGCACTGGATTTTCTGTGATGGCAATAGCACTAGTGTTGTCACAGAAAATTGGAATCTTCTCAACTTTTAGACCATAGTCAATAAGTTGATTCCTCATCCAAAGAATCTGTGCACAACAACTTCCAGCTGCAATGTACTCAGTTTCGGCTGTAGAAGTGGAGACTGAGTTCTGTTTCTTACTGAACCATGACACAAGCCTATTCCCTAGAAACTGACAGGAGCCTGTAGTACTTTTCCTATCAATTCTGCAACCTGCATAGTCTGCATCTGAATAGCCAATTAGATCAAAGCCAGAATCTCTTGGGTACCAAATGCCAAGGTTTGGTGTTCCCTTGAGATACCTGAAAATTCTCTTAATAGCAATCAAGTGAGACTCTCTAGGGTCAGCTTGAAATCTAGCACAAAGACATGTGGAGAACATTATATCAGGTCTACTAGCTGTTAGATATAGAAGTGAGCCTACCATGCCTCTATAGCTTGAGATGTCCACAGATTTTTCCTTAGTATTCAACTCAAGCTTAGTTGCAGTGGCCATAGGTGTTTTTGCAGAGGCACAATCCATTAAGTCAAATTTCTTTAAGAGATCATAAATATATTTTGTTTGACTTATGAAAATTCCCTCATTAACTTGCTTTACTTGTAAGCCAAGAAAGTAAGTTAATTCACCCATCATGCTCATTTCATACCTACTTTGCATAAGTTTGGCAAACCTTTTACAAAGCTTCTCATCTGTAGACCCAAAAATAATATCATCTACATAGATTTGAACAAGTATTGAAGAACCATTGACATTTCTATGAAATAAAGTTTTATCTACTGTACCTCTAGTGAAGTGATTCTCCAGAAGAAATTGAGATAAAGTGTCATACCAGGCTCTTGGTGCTTGCTTCAAACCATAAAGTGCTTTCAAGAGAAGATATACATAATCTGGAAATTCTGGATCTTCAAAACCAGGAGGTTGATGGACATATACATCTTCTTCCAGTTCCCCATTTAGAAAGGCACTTTTAACATCCATCTGATAGACTTTGAAGTTGGCATGTGCTGCATAGGCTAGGAAAATTCTGATGGCCTCAAGTCTTGCCACTGGTGCAAAAGTTTCATCAAAATCTATTCCTTCTTCTTGAGAATAGCCCTTTGCCACTAATCTAGCTTTATTCCTCACAATTATGCCATTTTCATCAGTCTTATTCTTGAGAACCCATTTGGTACCTATGATACCTCTATCATCAGGTTTGGGCACAAGCTTCCATACTTTATTTCTCTCAAATTGGTTTAGCTCTTCTTGCATTGCTAAGACCCAATCTGGATCTAGAAGAGCATCCTCCACTTTCTTAGGTTCCTCTTGAGACAGGAAACTACTGTATAGGCACTCTTCTTGTGTGGCTCTCCTAGTTTGGACTCTTGAGTTTGAGTCACCAATGATTAACTCAAAAGGATGATCTCTGGTCCATTTTCTTGAAGGTGGAAGGTTTGATCTAGATGAGGTTGCTTCATCTATGTGAGTATGATATTGTTGATTGGATATTGAGTTTTGACTTTGAGAAACTCCCCCTGAGTTTGTTGTCCTTGAGGAATTATGAAGTTGACTGTCAACAGAAGCATCATTTTGTCTATCAACGGATGCATCTGATGATCTAGTATGACTGTCAACGGATGCTTCATTTCCAGTGTTAGCATCACTTCTAGTTGGACCAACAGCTCTAGGTGAATTTCCAAGGTCATGATCTTCATTTTCCTCATCATCATCAATGTACATTCTTCCTTCTACCTCATTTTCAAATCTCAATTTTTCATGGAAGCCTTCATCATTCAGACCTAGAATCTTCTGATCATCAAACACAACATGTACAGATTCCATGACAATGTTGGTTCTTAAATTGTAGACTCTATAGGCTTTCCCTGCTGCATACCCAACAAAGATAGCTTCATCTGCCTTTGCTTCAAATTTGCCCAAGTTATCTCCATGATTCCTTAGCACAAAGCACTTACATCCAAAGACATGGAGAAAAGCTAACGTTGGTTTCTTGTTGGTGAATAAGTGGTAAGGAGTCATTCCTCTAGCTTGATTGATCAAGGAAATATTCTGAGTGAAGCAGGCAGTGCTGACAGCTTCAGCCCAGAAATATGTTGGCAATCTTGATTCACTTAACATTGTTCTAGCTGCTTCAATGAGAGTTCTGTTTTTCCTTTCAACAACCCCATTTTGTTGAGGTGTTCTAGCAGCAGAAAACTCATGGACAATTCCATTCTCTTCACAGAAAATATTCATTGTGGAATTTTTGAATTCAGTGCCATTGTCACTCCTGATTCTTTGTACTTTTACTTCAGAACCATTGTTTACTTGTCTGAGATGATTGATGATGATTTCACTTGCACAATCTTTGGAGTGCAGGAAGAAAGTCCATGTAAACTTAGAGAAATCATCCACAATCACCAGACAGTATTTCTTCTTTGAGATGGACATGACATTTACTGGACCAAATAAGTCCATGTGCAGCAATTGAAGGGGCTTAACAATAGATGACTCTGTCTTGCTCTTGAAGGATGATTTCTTTTGCTTTCCTAATTGGCAGGCATCACACAGTCCATCTTTGATGAACTCCAATTGAGGGATTCCTCTAGCAAGATCCTTTCTTACCAAATCATTCATTACTTTAAAATTCAAATGAGACAGCTTTTTATGCCATAGCCAACTCTCATCCTTGCTTGCTTTGCTGAAGAGACAAGTAATGGATTCTGAGCATACTGAGTTGAAGTCAGCTATGTAAACATTTCCTTTTCTAAAGCCTGTCAGAACCACATTGTTGTTTTTCTTGGTAGAAACAACACAGGCTTCTTTAGTGAACTTTACTTCATAGTCTTTGTCACAAATCTGACTGACACTCAGCAAATTGTGCTTCAAACCTTCAACTAAAGCCACTTCTTCAATGATGACATTGTCCTTTGTAATCAAGCCATATCCCTTTGTATAACCTTTGCTGTCATCTCCAAAGGTAATCCTAGGGCCAGCTTCCTCCTTGAACTCTGTGAGCAGGGTTGAATCTCCTGTCATATGCCTAGAACATCCACTGTCTAGGTACCATAGATTCCTCTTATTTCCCTGCACACAATCCAAAATACAAATCAAGTTGATTTTGGTACCCAAGTTTCCTTGGGTCCTTTCTTGTTAGCCTTTGGTTTTACACTCTTGGCAATCTTCACTTTGGGTGTAGATGCTTGAGTGATAGGTTTAGACAGATGCTCATTTGCATAAATATTTGATGCATGCATTTGTGAAAAATTGGCATACATATTATCCATGCTGGGGATGCTCCATGACATTTGTGGCATATTCACAGATTGAAAATAAGGATTAGGCACATAAGGCATGTTCACATATGGATTTGAAAAACTAGCATTCTGATACAAACCAGGCATAACAGGCATTGCAGGCATACTTGGCATAGATTGAGGTACATGAACAGGAGTCCTTTTAACAGACTTGCAATTAGAAGATAGATGATTGACACTATTGCAATTACCACAAGTTTTCCTAGGAGCAAACTTGTCAGGAGAATAATTGTTTTTCTTGTTAATGCCTATCTTACCATTTCTGTTCTTTTTCTTTTTACCCTCAGTCTCTACCTTTTCATTAACTGACTTACCAACAGCCTTTTTGTTGGGTAAATCACCTGCCTTAGCCTTCTCACTTGATTTGGCTTGGCTACTTTCACCAGAAACAAAGTTCTTGGCTACAGGACCATACTGATTGTTCAGTCTCTTGAGTTCCTTCTTACTAACAGACTTTTTGTTAGTCGACGGATACCTCTCATCCGTTGATGGTTCATCTGTCAACGGATGATCACTATCCGTTGATTCACAAATAGTCTCTAGATCCTCAAGGCAAGGTTCTAGCTCCTTTTTCTTCTGAGTCCAGGTATCCCTTACAAATGATTCTATTCCCTGGACTTCTATTATGTTTTGAGAAATATTCCTACAACTTTGAAATTTAGCAATTATTCCTTGTTCTTTTTCAAGCTGGTTTCTTAAGATTAATTCTCTTTTTAACACAGCTTCAAGTTCATTTTTAGCATCATTGCAATCAACTCTCATTTTCTCAAATTCTAGAAATTGAACTTCCAGAACTGCATTTCTATCACTTAAGAACTGATTAGTTTCTTTAATCCTATTGTTCTCTTTAGTAAGTGATTTAAGAGTAACACTCAAGTGATATAGTTCAGTAGACATATCATCTATAACACTATTGCATTCCTCTTTGGTGAGCTCAGAGAGATTAGTAGAAAATACCTGATTGCTAGCTGAACTTGCTTCCTGCTCAGAATCAGCCATTAATGCAAGGTTGACAAACTCAGCATCATCATCAGAATGATTTCCATCAGCAGCCCAGTCATACTCTTGGGTCATGAATGCCTTTCCTTTCTGTCTGAGAAGATCAAAGTATTTCTTCTTGTAGTCAATAGTTTCAGTTGACTTTCCCTTGTTCTCAGATCTAGGCTTCCTGCATTCACTTATCATGTGACCAGCAATACCACAATTATAGCATTTAATTTTGGATTTATCCACATAATTGCTTGTAGAAAAATCCTTGTTAAATGGCTTGGCCACCCCAGAGTTTCTTCTGAATTTTAGCTTAGAGAATCTCCTAGATAGAAAGGCTAAATGCTCATCTATCTCATCCAATTCATCCTGCTGTAGGACACTCATTTCTTCAGACACCTTTTCCTTGCTTTTGCTTGATTCTGTTCTACCTTCACAAACCTCCCTGTTTGGTGTAGATTTAGCAGCTTCAGTCCTCTTTTCCTCCTTCTGCTCCAAGTTGGCAACAAGTGCAACTGACCCACTTTTCTTTTGGATCTTCTCAATTTCTTCATCCTGCTCCATTTCTAGTTCATATGTCTTTAAAGTTCCATAGAGTCTTTCAAGAGTAAATGACTTGTACTCTTGAGTGTTTCTTAGAGAAACAGTCATAGGCTTCCACTCTTTGGGCAGTGATCTCAGAAATTTGAGATTAGAATCTTTCACTTGGTAGATTCTTCCATACAGTTTCAAGCCATTCAGTAGCTTTTGAAATCTACTAAATGTATCATTCAATGTCTCTCCATTCTTGAAATGGAAGTGCTCATACTGTTGGATCAGTAGTTGCATCTTGTTTTCCCTTACCTGTTCTGTACCTTCACAAAGGGTCTGAACAATGTCCCATACTTCCTTGGCGGTAGTACAGTTGATAACATTGTCAACCATGTCTGTTTCTAAGCCATTAAACAGAATATTCATGGTCTTTTTGTCCTTGTGAACTTCTGCAATATCCTCAGCGCTCCATTCAGAAACAGGTTTTGGGATGTACGTGTCTGGTGCATCTACAGCAAGACCAACTCTTGAAGCAGCCTTCATTGGAACATGAGGACCCTTCTCAATGCAATCTACAAAACCTACATCAATAGACATGAGATGTAGACGCATTTTTACTTTCCAGTGAAAGTAATTTTCCCTATCAAGAACCGGTATCTTCACTCCATAATCCTTCTTAGACATGTTGGAAGTGTGTTGATCTTTAAACTTCAAATATATTAGAAGCTTGCTCTGATACCAATTGTTATTCCCAGATTACACACTTGTATAATTGTAGAAGGGGGGGTTGAATACAATTCTTGATTATTATAAATCTTTGATAAAAACCACAGAAATCTGTAAGGAAATAATTGCTGAATAAGAAATGGTTCACAAACACATAAAAAATCAGGTGGTTAAATGTACCACCTGAGACTTTTATTCGAAGAAAACCCTGTGATACAAGTGTACACAGCTTCTGTGTTTACAACTCTTTGCTTCTAAAGATATTCAAGAAACCCTAAGCAAATGTGTATGTTTTCTTACCTCCTAAAGAGTTGCTACACTTGGTTATATATTCCAAGTTTACAAGTGCTACAGGAATAAGATAATATTAATCTAATTCAAGTTGACTTGCTACTCCACTCCAAATCCACTTGTAGCCGAAAGGTTGTCCTTGTGAACAGATATGTCCCCTGCACCTTTCTTGTATGTACTGTGTAAATGGAATGCTTCTTTCTTCTGTGTTTCCAAAGTATGGCTGCCATATTGCTTTTTATACCTACTATCAACCCATGTGATCTGTCAGTCAAACCTGTCCTTATCAACTGCTAATTCCTAGCATAGGATAAAGTGACAATGATTATCCGTTGATGTTGTGTCTACTTATCCGTTGATGGTAGTTTGAGCTATATCCGTTGATCGAGTAGATTTGAGTTGTATCCGTTGATAGAGCCCTGTTCTCATCCGTTGATACATTTTCACTTAGACAGAATTACATAGCATAGCTTATTTACAATTGGCTACCCTATTCTGCCTATCCATTGATGGTCAACATGACTCTGAATAAAGACACTATCAACTGATAAATAGAGATATTGCAGTATGCTACAAAACCTCATCCGTTGATGAGCTACCTGTCAACGGATAGAGTTATAAGGTCTTATCCGTTGACAGTTACAAAACTTGACTTATACAATTTTGCTTGAATGTTAAGTTATCATCAACTACAACATATTCCTAACACATCTGTGCGTCAAAATTAACAGGGCAATATGAAAATAGTCCCAGAAGAGCTTTAGTCTATATGTGAAATTCACAGTGAAGCCAACAAAGTAGAACTGCAAATGGTGCATTACAATGAAATTATATGAGTATTGGAACAAGATTTTAGTTTAAGTGGGAGAAAAAATTAGAAGCAAAATAATTTCACAGAAAATCTCATATTTCATTAAGGTTTAGTAATTTAAGTTATTAAGAAAAGATACACGGACTATATATTTGTAACTTACAAATAAACAGTCTCCACATAATTTATTAATGATGCACCAGTTTGACATAAAACTGCTGTCTATTTACACACCACTGAACACACTGGGCATTCCATGTAAAAAGGTGGGTCAAACGTGCTCATTGCTGAATAGAAATGCAGGATAATTTGAGTGTTTTGCATTTTAGTATATAGAATTATGAAAATAAACTATCAACAAATAACTTCCCCAAGTAATCTCTTCTCAAACTCATTTTCAGTAACCACGTCCTTCAAAAAATTTTGCATTAATTTCCATATTAGACAGATTTCAACATACTTGGAATTAACGCATATTAGATATATTGCCATGCACACATACATTAACACATATAGCAAGATACTGTAATTACTACCTTCAGTGATTTCTTCGAAGTCTTGGTTTCATTTTGTACACCCTGTAGAATGTCAAGCCCATATCTAATATTGCAAACGTAAACAGTAAAAATAGGCAAAATGATATTTATATCCATTATTTTTCGTACATTTACTTAACTATTTTTATTACTTGATGTGTAAGTTATATACCTATCACTAGATAGCACAACTTTGGCATCTTTGGCAGGAGCTTTAAAAACTTGCATGAAGTGATGACTCAAAGCCCATCCAACAACTTTCTCCACACGTATCGTAATAAAGAGAATAATCTCAAACATAAAATATAAATCCAACCCATATTAAGATAATGTTGAAAAAAAATACTTAATAAGAAAACTCACTTTCATTGGTCAAGGCTTATCCTTTTACAGATAATGTTCCAAGCTCAGGACATTCAAATCCATGTCTGTTCAAAACTTGAAATCAAGAACTCATTATATTTACATTATAGGGTAACAACCAAAAGTAAAAATAACTAAAAGAAGCAATTACCATTCTGGAAATGCCTTGCATTTCTTTTCTTTGATTTTCCTTCCACTGCCTGTGACAACTTCACAACTTCATTTTCTCCTCTCTTCTTTCTGGCAAGAAATTCTATGTGCAAGAATTGCGCGGTAGCTCTGTATAGCATATCAATATGAGTTTAAACTACTATATATATATATACTTGAAGTACAGGAAGCACCAGAAACCAAAATTAGATTTACACGGATACGAATCTCACCTGGTTCAATATAGTATTAGATACCACTGTATAAGATTGGAATGTATATGTAAATTCTAACAAATTCACTATTGGGTTCGGACCAACAAATTTAGCCGACTAATGCACTCACAGGTTGGTGATATTTTTTTTGGCCTCTAAGTTCTTGTTCTGAATTTATAAAATTATGAATATACAACAGATGCATACATTGAAAACTAACACAACACAACATATACATACAAACAGATGCAAGCATACAAATATTCGAAGGAGAGAAAGGGGGTAATACTTACGAATCGTAGCCCCAAATCCACTTAATTGAAGCCACAAATCGAAAGCCCAAGCTGGAGAAGGCCTGAAACTGAAAGTAAACAACAATTAGTTGAATCTTAAGTGCAAAAATAGATTCAATTAAACTGAAAACAGTGAACTCCTAATCAGAAAAAGCCCTAAATTGAAGAAGCCCCAATTTGAAGCCTCAAACCGAGGGGTATATTCAATTGAGCAACCTCAAACAGATTAAGTATGAGAGAGAAGATTTAGAGAGGTTTATGAGAGAAGACTGAGAGGGAAAGAGAGGTTTGAGAGAGAGAGAGAGAGAGCGCGCGAGAGAGAGAGCCAGAGAATGAGAGTGAGAGGTATTGTGTTTAAGTGCAAAGATTTCAGACGGGCGGGATAATTGGCCACTAAAACATTTCATTGGGAACGCGCATCCTCTTTTTTCTAGTTTTTATTTTACAATTATTTTTCTGTTGTTTTTTTGTTTTTATAATATACATTTTACATTTAATAAATAAATAGAACTTAAACAATTATAACAATTAAATACCTTGATATTAAAAAAAACTCATTCGATTGGTAAACTCTTACTTTTTAAAAAAATGAAATATTATAAAGATAAATGTGATTTTCAAATAATTAAATAATTTTTTTATTAAAAAATTAAAAATTGAGTTTATTAATGATCTAAGGTAACATATCATGTATGTTGCTAACATCCAACACTTTAAAGCTAAGGTAACATTATGTTTGTGGCTAATGTAACATAAAAATAAAATGTTATATTAGGTCCAAAGTAACATGCTAAGGTAACATATTCTAGCAACATCCATGAAAAAGATGTAACGATAGCCCATCTATGGTGTAGTGTAAATGTGGATAAACTTAGTTTACTTTCTTTAAATGTTGAGGTGCCGCATGTCTGGGCGGATACTTTTCCTTATGTGCTAGGCGCCGCATGTCTGGGCGGGTACTTTCTGTACTTGTTTACTTTTATGTTGCTGCAAGTTGAGGCATCTTTAATTTTTGTAAAAACAGGATTGAATTATTTTTGATTGATATTGAGGGGTTGTGCCCATAATCCGATAAACGAATACTTCATGCCGAAATTTTCTAAAAATCCCCTGCGATTAAATATATTTCATTTATTAAATTTCAGTGGTCTAGAGGCATGAAATGGATGTTAATTGTTTATGTGAATATGTGTTAAGTAAATTATTCCGAGGGTTAATTGTTGTCTCGAGGATTAATCGTATTTTGATGATATATTAAATTGGTTTAAGTCTATTAAATGGATATAAGTGTGTTATGTGCATTAAATGGTAATAGAGTAGTCAATTATAGGGAGGACACCTATAGTTTGACTTTATGTGACTTAGTGGAAATTCCGAGTGGTGTCTACTCGAGATACGAGGTGGGACTGACACGTACTCGTAATAATTACAGTACCATTAGGACGTGATCAAGTGGAGCAACGTGTATCAAAAAGGAAGGATCGAGGCGTCGTGTAAAGTTCATGGAACTGCTTGGACAAAACGCCAAGGATTTATTCGCGGTGTTCCGTTTGGTGCTAAGGACCAGAGACAAGTTTATTTATACATACTCTATCGTTCAGAGTATATTTATTTTGAAATATATGAAATGGGTGGAATAAGACTTCAGTCCATATTTGCAAGATTTCTTCTATCTTTATCTTGATAAATTGTTTACTTTTAAGTAAAATGGTTTGACTGAAAATATATGTGATATGGAGAGTGTGATATACTATAAGGAATAAAGTGATATGAGAAGGAATAGTATCAGTTATTATTTATGATTATTTTTATAAAATTATGGTAGCAGTTGTTATCTAAAGTTATTTTATAATATTACAATTACGTGTAAATTGGGGATGGTTGAGTTCTAAACTGTTTCAGACGTTATTAATAAATATTTTGTTATATAAGGGGACAAGGGCTGATATTTACATATTTTCTTAAAAGGGATTTACATGTAAAGTATTTTAGTTGGTGTACTTTAAAGGTATTGATATATGAATGGAAAAATGGAAGGGGTTATCTTTTAATGTATATTTTCGAAAACCCGGACAAAGTTTTTAGAAAGAATTTCGCAATAAATAACCTAATGGCAACATCACTAATAAACTAGTGTTTATTTAATTGGTAGATACCTCTTGAAGCATCTACTGATTAAATAAACCTTATTCGTCTAATTAAATTTATTTAATTAGATGAATATTATTTTTAAAACGTTTTCTTACAATCGCTTTGTTCCGGAATAATAATAAAGATATTTCGATGGTTATAAATGAGACATTTTTGGTTAAAAATGTCTGGAATGATATTGATAAATGTTATTTTAATGGTTATTTAATTCAATGAATATTAATTATAATATTCATTTAAAAGGGATCATTGAATAGTTATTCTTTAGATATTCTAAGTGTTCTAAGGGTGATTAAATATTGTTAAAAGGTTGTTTAAGGAATGTCATAGTGAAATGAATGTATGTCTTGAATTGATATACATGTATAAATATTTTCAAATGATTATAATACGGATATGAAAATGGAAAGGTGAAATGTGAAATGGAAATGGAAATGAAAATGATATATGTGAATGGAAATGAGAATGGAAACGGAAAAATGGGAAATGTGGAATGGTGTTTTATAAATGGAATATTGATTGACAAAGGGGGATTGCAACAAAAAGCGTAAGAGGCTGTGTGCGGCACAGTACATCACTCAATATTTTATTACGGCCCAATAGTTGCCGAAGGAGGATGTAGCAGGTAGCCTTCCTCCAAGGTTGATGACCAGGTAGGATCATCCCTTCTACTAGTAGTAAACAGAGAGCAGGTACGGTCAGACGACTGATCATCGTCCTATGTATCTGGCGCTAGCGGATATCCCCAAAATTTTTAAAGGAAGAATTGATAATGGTTTCAGATTGGCATACTGAAAAAGGAAAAATGGTATGAAATTATGGAATTGTTTTTATGGATTAAAGAGAAACTGATTTTATATTATTTTTATATAATTGTTGTATAAAAGGAAATGGAAAGATTATATTGAGAGATTTATTTCAAATGTTATATTATCTTGAGATATTTTACTGAGATGATGTATTGATTATTATCTTGATATAGAAGAGAAACTGATATTATATTATATTAGAAGAAAAACCGATATTATATTGTTCTATATTTCTTTTCTTATAAAGAAAAATGGTTGGTGTATTACTGCGCAAACAAGATGTGGCTATTTATGGTAATAATCTATTTAATTACCTTGTAACGGCATCTTTTATATTATATTGGTATATTGTTCAGTTGATATTATTTTCGAACATTATACTTCCCCTATAGAATTTCGTGGTTATAAATGTTTCAAGAATGATATTAAGTATCAGTTGAATGTTGGAAACCCATGCACATGATGGGATATTTTGTTAAACTCTAGTAATAACTTGCTGAGCAATTCTTTCGCTCATACTTGCTTGTTTTCAAATATTAACTTTTCAGTGGAAGGTAGCCGGACGAGGTTATCTGCATGGCTTAGATGAAGCGGGCAGCGTGCCCTTATGAAGACGATATGATCTAGAAATTTATAGCTGGAGTAAGTTATATGTAAGTATATTGATGTGTAATATATATGTTACTTTGCATAAAATAGTACTAGTTTCTAGTGTACTTCTCAACGAAGTTATACTAGTAGTAAGGAGTTGATTCTTGTTTCTAGCCCTATAACCTAAAAGATGCTTGGTGGTTGGGGTCTCAAATGTTGTAACTTAATTATAAATGACTACAGATGGTTTAATGTGGCTAAACAGGTGATTTGTTATTAAGGATTTCCGCGTGACGACCAAATCCCTGACCCCGGATTTGGGGCTGTCACATTAATTCTAATAGAATTAATTTATTAAATACATCAACCAAATGATTTAATCAATTAAGAGAGAATTAATACACCTCCTTGATAGCTTAACCCTTGTGGTCTACTATATCTTGATAAATCTGATCCTCCACGAAGATTATTCCTTAGCTAGTTTTGATAGCTTGAACCACTGAAGTTAATGAAGAATAACCACTGTTTAATGTTGACACTCGATGTACTGTCTGGTTCATGAGTGACTAACTGCAATGATTGTTCTTCATATTTTGACTTTAAAATCTGGTTCCTTTTCTTTTTTCATCTTTCTTCAATTCTTCTGTACTGTCTCTATCACCTTTGAAATCACTGTCACTTTAAACGAATCCACTTCTTAACGAATACTCCACTGAGGCTTGAACAGATGTCTGAGCTTCTTTCAATGTAGTAATTCCTCAAGTCTATAGATTGACCTTGATCTTTTTCTTCTGACAGATAATACAATCTGAGATTCCTTGTGACCGTTTATATACTATTTACTACTACAATCTTGTTTAAGTTGAGTTGTATCCTCGAAATACAAATAGGCTACATCATATGCCTTTCAATCTCCCCCTATTTGTTTGTTAGACAATAACAAGCAAATACCTAGAGGATAACTCAACTAACTCACTTAAACAAGAAAAAGATTAAGCATTAAGAGCTTAGCAAATAATACATTAAAAAATTTCTCTGGTTTGAATTTAACAATTCCAGAATCCTCAGTTGATGAAATAATAGATGATTGTTCCTCTAGCACTGAACTGATCTTCAATAGATAACTCATCTTCATTTCTGATTCTTCATATCTCTGCCTGATAATCCTTCACATCTTACATTAGTGATTATCAGCAGTTCTTGATTTACAATCACTTCCCTTCTCTGACACAGCTTTTCTCACTTAAGAAAAACAGCTGCTCTTACTATGTAGAAAATGGTGAATCAATAACATTTCTAAAAGTTTTAGGAAATCTGCTATTCCTCCACTTAACCTTTAACCATAGTACATTGAAAGACTAATAGAATAGTATTGTGATGTAATCTTCTCCATATATCTCCCCTTTCTTCTCAAACTGAATATCCCCTTACTTCTCCATCTAAGGCTCCCCCTTAGTAACTTGACTTGCTTCTCTTCCAAAGCACAGTCTTTAAATGCTCCCCCTTTCTAACCTACTCTCCTTTTTCTTGTACCCCCTTACTTCCCCCCCTTAGTTGAGGAATCCTCCAATCAACTAGTTGACAAAGTAGTTGTACCAATTATAGAGTTCTGTTAGAAAGAAAGTTTCATTTTCTTCTTCACTGTGAGTGTGTGATAGTGTTTAGTGTACCTTACAAGTGTTTCACTCTTCTCTCCATTCATTTGTGTTGAGTGTCTCACTTCTCTCTGTGTTTACACTCTTGCTCACTGGTGTATCACTCATATCACTCATAGCTCCAACATCCATTAGTGTACCTGCAAGGAAAAATCACCCTAGCCCATTCAAGAGAGGTCAGTGATGGTGCAATGGGAGTTCGCAAATCCCAAATCCTCGTTGGACTCGTCAGACGAATCTGAGTCATAATCTACAAGTTGCTAGTTTTTCCTTTTTAAAGTTTTCAGATTTGAATTCTGAGAAGGTAAACAATGATCTATAATTTTAACATTGAGATCAAAGTTCCCTTCTAATGTCTGTGAAGACATCACCTTGTTAAACTCATCAGGTAAATCTGAATCATAGTCTACAAGTTACCGATCCGCACCTATGTCAGACCCGTTACCCGCAGGATCCAGAGATGTTCCCTCTGGGGAGTTAGATAATGATCTTGTTGAATTTTGCATTGAGATCAATACCTTCTCTCGAGGTCTGTGAAGACTCTTGGTCATTAAAGAACCTTTAACTTATAATCCTAACCGTAAAATGGTTGGATTATAGGTTTCCGTCAATTCATCCTTAGTGTGTGCAATCTCACTTTGTGCATATGAAATATTTTGAATAGTGTATAAGGTAGTGACTCTCCAACTGAATATCCCACACATCCTTATTTGCTGCATCAGGTGTAGTTACTCCCTGGTGACCTCTAGTCTGATAGGTTACTTCCATTTAGGGGGTAAGATAGAATGTGTTTGAGTTTGACTGTAGTCTAGGATAAAAGTTGTTGAGTTTACAACCTCATGACTAATCATGTGAGAAAACAAAACTCAATTTAGATGAACCTGCATCACAGAATATGAGCAATATAGAGATAGAATGCATTTTTATCTTTGAAAATATTTCTGAGAAAATATTGCAATTTATCTTAAGAGAAATGATATACAGTTGTGATTTCAAAAGATTTACAATGTAAGCAATCACAGCTGTAGAAAGAAATTTTGAGTTATGGGAAAGATATAGATCTTGAGCCGGTTTTACTAAACAAAAATCCAATTAACAATAAATATTAATCAAATTAATGAATGTTAATGTTTAAACCAATACAAACAAAACTATTTTATCATGTTTTAGATCCTGTAAGATAGATACCAACTATTAGAAATTGTTAGCAATTGATAGGTCTTGTCTTCCAATTGTTAGATCCTGAAAATCAAACGTTAGTTCCTAAACAATTGAATTGACATATATCAATTTGATATCAACAATGGTCCTATATAAGAAACTCTGTCAACAACAACAATACAACAAAGAATTAGAATGAAAACTGCAGGTCATGTGTGTGTTAAACAGAAGAACAGTAAAAGAACCAAGTACAGGGACCTGTTTGTAAGTTTTGAAAGTATAGTGACTAAACTGTAAAAACTATACAAACTATTTATGTACACATGAAAAATAATATACAAAAATAAGAAATAATATACATAAAAATAATATTAAATAAAAACTAAAAAGAAAAGAAAAATTCGTTTTTTTTATTTAAAAAATAATTGTATTAATAATATTTACAGAATATTAGAAATAAAAGAAAATAATTTACAAAAATATTTCCAACAATATAACTACTAAAAATACCAAAGGTTATCCTTTTTACGAAATCAAACATTAATAACAAAAGGACAAACACTACAAACCATTTAATAGAATTTTATATGTATTTACAAGAAATATTTATATTAAATTAATAAATCAATATATTTTCTAATAAATAACTTTCTACTAGAAAATTATTTAAAGAGAAAATATGACTTATTAAGATAACACAAATACTGAAAAGTGACTTTTAAAATAATGAAATTTTCAATAAAAATAGGTTTCTCATATATTTCAACTTGTAAAATTTGAGAAAAATATTTTTATAGAAAATAAATTATTCTAGAATTACAAGAAGTATGTAGGGATATATTAAGAAGATAATGACAACGATTTGAGAATTAACAAGCAAGAAAGTAAGTTGATAAAATAATTATATAAGTGATATTAATAACAAATATTAACAAAGTAATCACTTATAAATATTAAAGAGCAAACCTCAGATATTAACTAGTTTAATTACTAGGACTATTTAACATACCCAATTCACCAACAATTCTGGTGAATGTGGATTCGTCAAGAGACTTAGTAAAAATATCTGTTGTTTGTTCTTCCGTGGGTACAAAATGTAACTCCACGGTACCATTCATGACATGCTCTCGTATAAAATGATATCTGATGTCGATGTGCTTGGTCCTCGTATGCTGCACATGATTGTTGGAGATTGCTATGGCACTTGTATTGTCACACAGAATTGGAATATTGTCAAGTACAAAGCCATAGTCACGTAGCTGCCTAATCCATAAGATCTGAACACAACAGCTTCCAGCAGCTATGTATTCAGCTTCAGCTGTTGAGTTGGAAACTGTTTGTTGCTTCTTGCTGTACCAGGAGACCAACCTACCACCTAGGAATTGACAACTCCCAGAGGTGCTTTTTCTGTCTACAACACTTCCTGCATAATCTAAATCTGTATATACAACAAGGTTAAAACCAGATTCTTTAGGGTACCAAATTCCTAACTTAGGAGTATCCTTAAGATATCTCAAGATTCGTTTCACAACAATGAGATGCACATCTCTAGGATCCGCTTGGAACCTTGCACACAAGCATGTGGCATACATAATATTTGGTCTACTTGCAGTAAGATAAAGTAATGAGCCTATCATACCTCTGTAGCTTGTGACATCTACCTTGGCAGAATTTTCACATGCTCCAAATTTGACAGCTGTAGATGATGGTGTCCTTGCTGAAGATGAGTCCTCCATTTGATATTTCTTAAGGAGCTCTCTGACATACTTGGATTGACAGATAAATATTCCATCTGTCATTTGACTTACTTGCAATCCAAGAAAGAACTTCAGCTCACCCATCATGCTCATTTCAAATTTACCCTGCATTAACTTAGCAAATTTCTTGCACAATAGATCATTAGTAGACCCGAATATTATATCGTCCACATAGACTTGGACTAGTATTGTATCATTCATATGTTTCTTTGTGAAGAGAGTTTTGTCTATGACACCTCTAACAAAACCATTTTCAAGTAAAAATTCAGAAAGAGTGTCATACCATTTTCTTGGTGCTTGCTTAAGGCCATAAATTTCCTTGAAGAGAAAGTAGACATAATCCAATAGATCTGGATCTTCAAAGCCAGGAGGCTGTTCCATATAAACCTCTTCATCTAGCTTACCATTCAGAAAAGCACTCTTGACATCCATTTGATAAAATTTGAAGCTTGAGAATGCTGCGAATGCCAAGAATATTCTGGTGGCCTCAAGTCTAGCCACTGGAGCATAGGTCTCATCATAATCAATGCCTTCAGCTTGTGAATAACCCTTTGCTACTAGTCTTGCTTTATTTCTCGTCACTGTACCATCTTCATCTAGCTTATTTTTGAATACCCACCTTGTGTCAACCACTTTCCTATCTTTGGGTCTGGGCACCAGCTTCCATACTTCTTGTTGTTTGAATTGATTGAGTTCATCTTGCATGGCAAGCACCCAATCAGGATCAGAAAGAGCTTCCTCAGTTTTCTTAGGTTCCATTTCAGATAGAAACCCTGAATAGTTACATTGATTTTAAGTAGCACTTCTAGTTTTGACACCAACATCTGGATCACCAATGATTAACTCAAAAGGATGAGCTCTATTCCAAACTATTTGTCTTGGAAGATTTAATCTTGATGATTTGCCTTGTTCTTCATTGTGAGGTTGAGTAATACTAGTTGATCCTTCATTATCTCCCCCTGAGTTGTTGCCAGGTTGACTGGATGAATGTTCAGGAGTGTCAGGTGTATCTCCAGTATTATCATTGTTTTCACCACCATTATCCTGATCATCATCATTATTATCATTGTTGTCATTAGCATCAACAAAAACATCAGGTGGATTGTCATCATCTGAATCTGGATCTGTCATATGATCAAAAGATAGCTTTTCAGATGAATCCTCAGTTTGGATACTAGGGAGTTTAGTGTCATCAAATGTTACATTGACACTTTCACTCATTTTCTGTTGATCAATCACGTACACCCTGTAAGCTATTCTTGTATAACCAATAAAAATTGCTTCATGTGCTTTGGTCTCGAATTTTCCACCTTGATCATCTCCTTCTTTAAGCACAAAACATTTTGCACCAAATACATGAAAGTATTTGAGTGTTGGTTTCTTTTCAGTCAAAGCTTCATAGGGTGTCTTCATCAAGTCTTTGTTGATAAGAGTTAGATTCTGGGTATAGCAAGCAGTGTTGACAGCTTCAGCCCAAAAGTACAATGGAATCCTTGATTCACTTAACATAGTACGTGCAGCTTCAATCAAGGTTCTATTCTTTCTTTCCACTACCCCATTTTTGCTGAGGAGTTCTTGGAGCTGAGTACTGTCTAGTTATACCCTTTTCAGTGCAGAAATCATTCAGAACTGCATTCTTGAATTCAGTTCCATTATCTGACCTTATAGCTCTAACTAGATACTTAGAATCCAGCTCAATTAACTTGATGTGATCAATCACCAGCTGTGGAGTCTCATCTTTAGAATTCAGAAATAGGACCCATGTGTATTTTGAAAAATCATCAACAATCACAAGAGCATATCTTTTCTTTGATATGGACATCACATTAACTGGACCAAACAAATCCATATGAAGTAATTATAGAGGTTCAGTTATTGAAGATGTGTTAGTGCTCCTGTGAGTTGCCCTTTTAAGCTTGCCTTTTTGACATGCATCACATAGTCCTTCCTGTGTGAACTCCATTGAAGGTAAACCTCTCACCAACTCTCTTCTATCAGAGAGTTCATTGTTTTGAAATTTAGATGAGAAATTTTCTTGTGCCATAGCCATCTTTCATCTTTGGATGCTTTAGAGTAGAAGCAATTGATTTCTTCAGTGCTTCCAGTGTTCATATTGGCTACGTACAAATTTCCTTTTCTGACTCCTGTAAGAGATGGTTGATCACTTCTCTTGTGTGAAATCAGACAACTCTTCTTGTTAAATTGGACTTCAAATCCCTTATCACAGAATTGACTGATACTCAACAGATTATGCTCAAGTCCTTTTACAAAGGACACTTCCTCAATGATAACATTTCCAGCTTCAAGTCTGCCATATCCATCAGTTCTACCTTTGTTGTTATCTCCAAAGGTAACTACTGGGCCGGCCTTCTTCACCACATTTGTCAACAGGGTTCTGTCACCAGTCATATGTCTTGAACATCCACTGTCCAAAATCCAGGTTACTCGTTCAACCTGCTCAACACCCTGCAATAATAAATGGATTAAACTTTCTTCGGAACCCAAATTTGATTGGGTCCAGAATACTTAAAGAATTGGCCTTTGTCAGGCAAAACAACATTTTTCACCTCAACACCAATTTTACCATTAGTCAACAAACATTTTACCGTATAAACAGATTTGACAATCTTATGTTTTATCTTGGGTATCCAAGTTTCTTTAGCATCAATAACCCTTGTTTCATTGACTGGACATTTGACCTTGTAGACATTCTTAGTAAAACTTTGTTTAGGCTTAGGTACAAATGTCTCTCTCCTAACTTGAAGAGGACTAGCAGTCATTGATCTGACATTTGTGTTTCTGTTCATATGTTGTCGAGGGGCAGTCTTATCAGCACATGCATGATTAACATTAAAGTAAGCAGACATGACATTAAAAGCACAAGACATACAATTGAAAACACCACATGCTTTATGAGAAGAATCAATAATAGGCATGATATGCATGTTAGACATGTTATTGTTCTGCTTCAACTTATTACCACCTAACCCAGTTTTAGACGAACTGATTGACTCAATAAACTTAACTGGTTCCTTAGAAACAACCTTATTAGATTTAACATTTTTGGTTGTAGGTGCCTTAACAGATTTTTCATTAAGTTGGACACTTCCACTAGCAATGTCCTCAGTACGCATCTCCTCTTGAATAACAAGAGAAGTCAAATCTAGAGGCTCTGCAATAGACTTCTTAAAGAGTGGATCTTCAACATCCTTAAGCACATGTGGTATTCCCCTTTCTTTAGCACCAACAGGATTAGGGGAATTTATGCCTAACATTCCAATAGCCTCGTTGTAGCCAAACCCTATTCCTCTGGTTTGGTCTACAACTTGTTTATTGAAAAACTCTTTAGAAGTTTTAACAGAATTAAAACAAGCAGATAATTTGACATCCTGTTCCTTTATCTTAGTTTCAAGTTCAGCAATTTTAGCAATTTGTTTTAACATGTATTCTGATATCGACTTTTCTCTGTAGTTAAGTCGAGCTATTTCTTCTATTTGCTAATCTTGATTAACATGAACCTTTTTTTAGTTCAAACACTTCATTTTCAAGATCAGTGTTTAACAGAACTTGTCTAGCATTTTCATTTTGTGCATTAATCAAGGAATCACGTAAACTACGAATCAACTCAGCGTCAGTAAGTATTACCGGGGTACTATAATGAGTTGATGTATTAGCATTTGCCACCGACGCAAAATCCTCAACCTCCTCTTCATCACTGTCAGTGTCATCCCAGCTTTTGCCTTGTACCACATAGGCCGTGTCTGTATTCTTCTTACCAGATGCATACTCTCTCCTAGCATCTTGTTGAGGTTGATTACACTCAGTTGTAAAGTGTCAAAGTTCATTACATTTAAAGCACCTAATCCTGCTTTTGTCAGTAGTTCGAGTTTTGTATCCTCCCCTGTTACTAAAGGATGACGAACCTCCTCTTTGGAATCTGTTATTAGACTTAAACCCGAACTTGGGATTTCTTCTGAACCTGAAGTTACTGAACTGTCTCACCATCATTGCCATGGATTCATCTTCCAACTGATCCAGCTCTTCTAATGAATAGAAATCTCCACCATCCTGAGTAGCTGGTGTCTGACCATGTTCCACTTCATTCTGTTCCTTGTCCGAGCTGTAAGGTCGAACAACCTTAGCTTCCACTTCCTTAGGAACCTCAACCACTAGAGCTGTAGAAGAACTTGGAACCCTACATTCACCATGAATTTCTTTCTGTTGAACTTGTTCCAACTCATAGGTTTTCAAAATGCCGAAGAGCCTTTCAAGAGTAATTTTATTCATGTCTCTGGCTTCTCTAATGGCAGTTATCCTATGTTCTAGGTGAGTAGGCATGGTCAGTAAGAACTTCATGTTAATCTCCTTTTATGTATAATGCTTGCCATGGATTTGCAAGTTGTTGATTATTTTATTATACCTTTCAAACACTTCCTGAATGCCTTCATTAGGGTCAGCTCTGAAGTGTTCATATTCAGAGGTTAAAATCTGAAGTCTGTTTTCCCGGACTTCATCTGTTCCTTCATTGATGGTTTCAATAGTTTCCCATATGTGTTTAGCAGTTTTACAGTTCATCACATGGCTATACATCACATCATCCAGGGAATCTATTAGGATGAGTCTTATGTTTTTGTCCAATCCAGCATCCTCCTTATCATCAGAAGAATAGAGCTTAGGGTCCTTTTCATAGGTTCTAGCAGGTGTTACAACAACCCCATCGGTAACTACTTGTTGTTCAGAGACCATAGGAATATTTTTTAGAACGCCCAAATATTTGGGATTTGTAACATCTAGAAACAACTCCATTTTATTCTACCACATATCATAATTATCTTTGTCAAAGATAGGTATCTTAACAATGGCTTTAGAAGACATGATGAATTTTTAAGTGAGTTAAAAATTCGAGCTTGATTTTTAATTAAATAAAAATAGGATCTTGATTTGTGTATCAATCAATAGGCTCTGATACCAATTGTTAGGTCCGATAAGATTGTAGAAAGGGGGGAGGTTGAATACAATCTATACCATTTTATCGAAATTTGTCCTTTGAATAAACTTTGATTTAGACAAATTTGTGCGGAATAAATTGAAACAAATTTCAAGTTGAATATAACAATATATTAACTTGATGGGTGTTACAATTTCAGTACAGATTAATTATCAAGTTAATAAAAACAAATTAGAAAATTCGACATGAACTTTTCTAGATTTGTTAATAAAAATCAAGATAAGTGCTAGGAGTAAAAACTCGATAGTAGTACAAGAGACACATATAATCAAGTTCTACCGGATAAAATATTACAAAGGTAGCAAGCTTGATTTACTATGAATTTTTTTGTGTATGTGTTCTTGAGCTGTTTTGAGAGAGAAAGTGAGCTGCTGGGTCTTTTTGATAGATATTATGTTCTGTATGTATATTCTGTCCGTTTCTGTCTCTTTTATCACCAGGATATGCCAACTGTCATAGTGTCCATATTTAACACTATTATGACACTCACTATGACAGTTTCTTGAGCTTCTATGACACTTGCAAGGCTGCTATGACACTCGGTATTACACTTCCAGGAGCATCATGACAGTCGGTATTACACTTTCAGAATCTATCATGACAGTCGGTCGGTATTACACTTCCAGAATCATTATGATAGTCGGTATTACACTTTCTGAAGCATTATGACAGTTGGTATGACAGTTTCCATATCCTTCATTATGACAGTCACCTCCCAGCTATTATGACAGTTGTCTAATACACTCGGTATGACTCTCTCTATGACAGTCTGTTGAGCTCTGTATGATACTTCTGTATGACTCTCTCTATGACAGTCTGTTGAGCTTTGTATGATACTTCTATATGACTCTCTCTATGACAGTCTGTTGAATGTCATATAAGAGTAAATTTCAGAAAATCATTTAACTTTAATTAAATTCTGATTTAATTAATCTATTGATTAATTTAAAGAATAAACTAATTCTAGTTGAATTAATTTACAAAATAAATTAGCCAACTTATTAAATTAATTAAAGGAGAATTAATATAAAGTCCTTTGATAATTATATTAATTCCAACTTAATTAATCTTTTAATTAATTTACAGAAGAATTAATTTATTAAATAAATCAACCAAATGATTTAATCAATTAAGAGAGAATTAGTACACCTCCTTGATAGCTTAACCCTTGTGGTCTACTATATCTTGATAAATCTGATCCTCCACGAAGATTATTCCTTAGCCAGTTTTGATAGCTTGAACCAGTGAAGTTAATGAAGAATAATCACTGTTTAATGTTGACACTCGATGTACTGTCTGATTCATGAGTGACTAACTGCAATGACTGTTCTTCATATATTGACTTTAAAATCTGGTTCATTTTCTTTTCTCATCTTTCTTCAATTCTTCTGTACTGTCTCTATCACCTTTGAAATCACTGTCACTCTAAACGAATCCACTTCTTAACAAATACTCCACTGAGGCTTGAACAGATGTCTGAGCTTCTTTCAATGTAGTAATTCCTCAAGTCTGTAGATTGACCTTGATCTTTTTCTTCTAACAGATAATACAATCTGAGATTTCTTGTGATCGTTTATATACTATTTACTACTACAATCTTGTTTAAGTTGAGTTGCATCCTCGAAATATAAATAGGCTACATCATATGTCTTTCATAGAGTAAAATAATTATTTACAGATAATTTTTTTTTTCAAATATGACAATCAAATAATAGATCAAAGAAATCGCTGAATATCTCGTTGATATTAGTAATTTAGCATTTCACACACACTATGATATTGAAAGTTATGAACTGCCCAGAATGGCGAGGGAGTATAAGGACCGGAGGGTAAAATTCCCTGCTTAGCTGCCGATTTTTTTTTAAATTACAGAATAATAAGATATATTAAATTAAATTATTAAAATTACAAAATAATAAGATATATTAAAGAAGAGCAATAATAAGATATACATTAAAGAAGAGCAATAACTACTGTATAAGATAAGTACTGTAAGTAGTTTAAAAACGAAAATAAACAAATTTAACAAATATTTCCAAACCGCCTTGAAGAAAAAAAAAAAAAATAGACACAAGTCACATAATTAGTAAAAGGGTCCTGGTCCCTGACAATTGATTGTCAGGGACCGTTTATCCAACAATCTGCTTCCTGGCCGTTGGATCGTTGATCCAACGGCCAGGATTTAAAAAAAAAATTTCGACCTGTCCGCGCTTAATTTCCGCGGAACGCTATCCATCCGCGCTTATTTTCCGCGGAACAGTCTAATCATTCCGCGTTAAAAAACCGCGGAACGCCTGGAAAAACTGATATACACGATTTAGCCCATTTTAACCCGTATAACCCGTAAAATCTGAAAATCCCTAACTGTGTGCGATTGAAGGTGCGATTGAAGGTGCGATTGAAGGTGGTTTTACTGCGATTCGAAGAATGGAGGGTGGAAGGAAGGATTATGAAGAAAGGTATTTCTAATTTACTGTTTGAATTGGGGTTTAGGGTTAGGGTTCTCAGTTGGGAAGAAATTGGGGGTTTAGGGTTATGGTTCTTAGCACATTCGATTGCATTCATTTCGTAGTGCGAATGTATGTTAATTCCATTGCATTGGTATGAAATGTGGGTTTGTGTATGTATGAATTCGAATTAATTGTTCTAAAATTAAATGGAACGAATTTAGTAAATAATTATTGGAACGAATTTGTGTATGTATGAATTCGAATATATGTTCATATACTGTGATTTTATATGCTTGTGACCTAATAATAATAAAAGAGTTTCTCTTGAATGCTTAAATCTTAAATCTTAGTAAGTTGTGGCTGCATCTTTTGCCTTTTAATTTTGATGTCACAGATAGGTTTTGCTGCAGCATTTTTCCTCGAAAGAGGAAACTTTGCTGTTTAAAAATTTGAGCAATCTTTAGGTTATTATTAATGAAGGCTATTCCCTCTGTTGTGTTTCTCAAGTGTGTGTCATCTATAGAAATTCTTGGCATTTAGAAGAGGAAGAAATAGATAGATGTGAGGAGATTTTTCCCTTAAAACTCAGGTTTTCGAAATGATCAGTTTCCAAAATATTCTACTAAGCTGTAACATAAAGTTGTAACATACTACAGAATCTGATTCTCGGACAAATATCTTAAATTGTAGAAATAGGCTTGGCTAATGATAATTCTGCGTTTACTAAAGCACAGTTGCACTTGGATTTCGTAAGAATGATGTATAATGTCAATGAGAAGCCTGTTTGGCAACCGGACTTGCAAGTTCAAACTAGCTTGTAAGTTTATGTGGATAGAAACCTACATAAATTTGTATATTAAGTTCTAATCTTATGAATCTGTGTAGCTGCCACAACTTCAACTGTCAAGTTTTCTTGTCCTCTGTTCTCTCTTGTGAATTTTTCTTTTCCTCTGTTCTCTCGTATGAATCTGTGTAGCTGCCACTATTTAAACTGTCAATTCTTCTCGTCGTCCACTTATCGATGCTATCGTTTTTATTGTTATCTCCGTCGTAATCCTTATGCATCTCCTTCTTCCAAGCTTGAAAATTAAACCCGGGGCAACCCAGGTTTTAATTGTATCTATTTGGAAGTTGAACAACTGATCACCATGGCCCTGCTCTCTTGTTTCCTTGTCCATGAAATAAAAATGTATTCAGCTAAAGGGAAGTGAAACAGGTGTATGGTGGTAAAAATAAATTGTCAAAATTACAGTTTGAAGACAAACACTAAATATTGCTAGGAATAAATACTCCTTGACAAATTTGAACACCACCTCAACCATTTACATTATATACAAAAAAATATTCTCTTAATTTAACAAGTCCAATTCATATAACCATTTCTCTGTAACGCAATAAGTCCAAAATTAGGAAATTTTAATTTTAAGGGACCCTGAATCCCTTAATCTTAGTGAGGATTTGAAAACTTGTTGCTTACTTTAACTTGTTACTTTACTATCATAAGTCATGACAATTTGTTTCAATTATTTCATCTCAAGCTCCGTATGTATGGACATATGCCTGTCCTTGTCATACATATTTTAGTGCATTCTTTGTTAGTAATAATCTGCACATTGGGATTAGATGGCAAATTACTAATCTGATTTTGTTTAAATTGTGGATGTTTCAGGTTGGAGGACGTATTGCCGGGCCCTATTAGTCATACGGTTATATTCAACAATGACTATCATGTGAGTTAGGATGTGTGGAGGGGTGTTGACAGGGGCACCTTACAGTGTTTTTGTGGTAATAGATTGATGCGCAGTTGGGTTTTGAATGATGCGCAGAAGCAACTATTGGTGATGACTGGATTTGGGTTGTTTGTTAATAATGGAGTGGTGCTTCAGAACGATACTGCACTCATCACAGCCCTTGTGGAGCGGTGGCGGCCCGAGACTAATACTTTCTTCATGAGGCAGGGTGAGATGACAGTGACATTGCAGGATGTCCATTACATTTTGGGATTGCCTACTATTGGTCAGCCGTTGGTTGGGCGTGCAATCAATAATCCTCCATCATATTTTGGTAGAAATTGGTTTGAGGAGCTTTCTGAGGCGGAGATCGAGAAGGCTTATGGTAGAGGAGGCATAAAATATACTTGGTTCACCACTTTTTTGAGCTTTTTCTACATTTCCAACATTTTCACCACTTTTTTGAGCTTTTTCTACATTTTCAACATTTTGACCACTTTGAGCTTTTTTAAGATCTTCCTGTACTTTTGCAAAAGTTCTAATATCATGCCCTTCCAATTTACAACGTTTGCATTTCCTCGGGGCCTTATGAAGTGTCTCTATTGGACTTTTGAAACGATGCTCTTTCTTCCTTCCTTTTGTTTGTGAGACAACGGGATCAAGGATTGCCTCATGCAAGTCATGACCACCTTCTTCAGTTGCTTTTGTGCCAACTTCACTCCTCACTTGTTCAATTCCATCAACTCCCATATTTTCAAGAATTTCGGTTTCCCGATTCATGACGGAGACGGCGTACTCGTAACGCTCCTTTGATGCCATGCTACTATGACAAAATGCCATAGTAAGTAAAGTCATGTTGTTGAATCTTTCGGTAGGAGTCAAATCATGGGATGATGTTTCTTCTCCGGTCAAATGGTAAGGCAACACACCATCAATTCTATTAGCATCCTTAGTCCACCGTCTTCTCAAAAAGGCCTCGGGTATTTCGGAAACACATCTCTTTGTCAACACGGCAATAATATGTCGACACGGGATTCCCAAATATTCATACATTCTACACTTGCAACTACCACTTAGAGACATTTTGTTGAATGTAACAAGATAAGTAGTTCTTTTCTCGGGATCCACCAATTGCCTAAAGCATTTGTAGTATGTATTTTCATCTTCTTCCAATGAACGATCTCTATCTTTGTCCACGAAGTATGTTGTAGCTTCCATCAATTGCTCTTGAAATTTTCTGAACATGGTTTTGGTGTATATGGAAGCACCATGTTGCTCTAAAGCGGTCTTCATTTTTATCCCACGACAAGTTTGACGAGTCTTGTAATCCTCTTCTTTCTCCCGCATAAATTGTCTCTCCAAAGCTTTTTGAGCATTTTCAACAAATTCCTTCAAACCCGTGCACGAACTAACATAGCTATCAAAAAATGCATTCATTCCCTCGCTCCTTGAAGTTGTGGTTTGACCCGCAGAGAAAGTGTTTCGAGTGAAGGCCTTGATCCATTTATGCTTCAAATTGTACAATCCTTGTAGCCATGTATTATCTTCCAATTTGTACTTCAAAACCAATGCTTTCCATCTATCCTCAAACACATCTTCGGTCAATGAGTTGTATATGCAATTGTTGAAATCAACTTTGAAACTTTCCGGGTACTTGGAGTAGTAACTTGCAAGTTTTTCGGGGAATTTGTTACTAATGTGCCAAGTACACAACAAATGGGTGGTCTTAGGTAGTTGTGAAGCAATAGCCCCGGCCATGGCTTGATCTTGATCGGTAATGATGGTCAAGGGATGTTTGTTTCCGACCGCCTCGAGCCAACTACCTAATACCCATTCAAAACTTGTTTTGATTTCATCCCTCATTAGTGCAAATCCAAAAACAACCGATTGATAGTGATGATTTACCCCGATGAAAGGAACAAATGGCATGGCATACCGATTGGTTCGGTAAGTGGTATCAAATGCAACCACATCCCCAAAATTTTTGTATGCCATCAAAGAACGGTGATCAACCCATACTAGACATTTCAACCTTTGCTCTTCATCAAGTAATGTCCTAATGTAAAATTTGCCACCACTTTCTTCTTTCAACCGATTCAACAAGTCTAACCCCGCTTGAGCATCATTAACATCTAAATTATTTTTCCTAAACTCACGTACCACATTCCTTATATGTTGTCCATCAAAACCTACATGTTGTTGTCCACCTTTCAAATTGCCAAAAATGGACATTTGTTGCCTAGGAGGAACACCCGCCATATATAATGTTTTCATTAGATTTCTTTGTGCCGCGGTTACATGTCTCTCCCTTCGAATCAAATTCATTTTAGAAGGTGTCACAACCTCGTGATTGTGCTCTAACTCTAGTGCGGTTATCTCCCAATGAGTTGTTTTTTTTATTCACGACATACATTCTAACCTTACAACCACATCTAGGAAGAACATCTCGACGCCGTTTACCTTTAGTACTACTACCCATAAAAATTTCATCGTCATTAACACCTCCTTTATCCTTATTTTCCCCCGATAAATTACAAACAAATAATCGAGCATAAATCTCTTTATTTTTAACACGATTTTGTGTTTCTTGAATTTTAATTGCAAATCCATTTTTCAAGGCATACGCTCTAAACAAATTCTCCGCGGCTTCTAAATTATCAAACCTTTGGTGCAAATAAGGAATATTAACTTCTTCATCAACATTTTCATGCAATTTTTCATCTTTACCATGATCATCATCAACAAAATCATCATCATCAACAATATTAACATACTCTACATCATCACTAACATTAACATCAACATCAACATCATCACTAACATTAATATCAACATCAACATCATCTAAACCCTTAAACACATCAACATCATCAATTTTTTTTGATTTTTTCCTAGGTTTAAACTTAGCAAACATCTTATCCGCCATAATAATAACAAAAAAAGAATTGCAAGAAATTACCCAATAAAATGAATGACCTCAATCTCTCTAACCCTTCAATCTTCTCTTCTTTTCCCCCTTTTCAATGCCAAACAGATTTTTTTCAAGCAAAAATGATCATAAATTGGTCTATTAGGTTACATATGGCGGGAGGGGTATTTTGGTCTTCTGCCATTCCGCGGAAAATATGCGCGGAATGAATTTTAAAATTTCCAGGTTCCGCGGAAAAGAAGCGCGGAAGGGTAGTGCTCCGCGGAAAATATGCGCGGAAGGGCTAAATTTTTTTTTTAAATCCTGTCCGTTGGATCAACGGCCAGGATTTAAAAAAAAAATCCTGGCCGTTGAATTTAAATCCTAATTAAACCACTCAATTTTCAAATCCTGGCCGTTGAATTTAAATCCTAATTAAACCACTCAATTTTCAATTTAAACCACTCAATTTTCAATTTTCAATTTTCAGGATTTAAACCACTCAATTTTCAATTTAAACCACTCAATTTTCAATTTAAACCACTCAATTTTCAATTTTCAATTTTCAATTTTCAATTTTCAATTTAAACCACTCAATTTTCAATTTTCAGGATTTTTAAATCCTAATTTTCAATTAGGATTTAAATTTTTTTTTAAATCCTGGCCGTTGGATAAACGGTCCCTGACAATCAATTGTCAGGGACCAGGACCCTAGTTAAATACAGACAAAACCACTGATGTATCAAGCGTGGGGGGAGAGACGTGCATGTTTTAGAGCTAAATTTAAAGTTGATACATGTCGGACTCTTGATCAATTTTTTTATACAGTAGTTCTTTCCTCGCACCTGTTGAAAAGTTGGATTTGCAGCACTCATAAACTCCGTATCACATCTTCAACTTTCTAATCTTTGCTGGTACTCTGTTCAGGTATTTCATTCTCTTTTTCTTTTAAATTTATTCAAAACTTTGCTAAAAATGATCATATCATTATACATGTGCGGGATTAAATTTTAGCTTGTTTTATAAAAGATTGTTGTAAGATTTTAGTTATTTTTCCCTTTTGTTCTATTAACAAGGTGTTTGATTGTAGTTGCAGCTGAATTAATGTAAGGTTATAATTATTGGAGATCAAGTTTTTGGGTTTCTGTTAGATGAGTAATGATCTGAATTGTTAGTTTTATGAGTTTGTTTTATGAAGGGGTGTATTGTATCTTTCATTCGTTGAAATGATACGGAATGTCCAAAGATGCATATGAAAGGGAAGTAATAGAATAGCTGATAATACTTGTGCAGTTGACCCGTGGCGGACGCAGAGGGATGAGTTCCTGGGAAATGGGGGGCCTAGTCAAGCCTAATTTAAAAAAAAAAAAAAAATTTAACACTGTAATTTTCCACCATGGGGGCCAAGACCACCCATGGTCTGACTGTCGGTCCGCCCCTGGCAGTTGTGCTCTGTTTAATGGAAGTAGGGGTGGCAATAACGAGTTTCGATATTTCATGCTTCTTCATGTCAGAAAAATAAGTTCTTAATTATGTATGTATGTATGTCAATGAAATATAAGAAAATGATATGCTTGATGAAAATAGCGCAAGACAAGTGTTTGATAAATGTCACAATCAATTTTATGTTTTTATTATTGTTTAACTACTGTATTATCTTACTAATGCAGGTCTCATATTTGTTGGTTTTTCACAGTGATGGTTTTTTAAACTTGTGGGGTTTATATTTCCACTCAAGTTTACACTTAGTTTACAGATTAGTTGATACTTAAATTTCCACTTATGTATAAACTTTGTTCTTTGTGTATTTCAGGTCTTTATAAATACCAGCTTCAAGAGGAGTTTTATATATCATTTACAGGTAAATTTACATTCTATAGCCAATATCACAAGGTCTCAAACATGGTAATGGCTCCTACTGTCAAAGTGGTTCTAGGCACATTTGCCTTCGCTGTCTTTTGGGTTTTGGCAGTTTTTCCAGCTGTGCCATTCTTACCTATAGGGAGAACCGCAGGGTCTCTCCTTGGGGCTATGCTCATGGTTCTTTTTCAAGTCATTACTCCAGATCAAGCATATGCTGCTATTGATCTTCCAATCCTTGGTCTGCTATTTGGAACAATGGTGGTTAGTGTCTATCTAGAAAGAGCCGATATGTTTGGATACTTGGGTAAAGTGCTGTCATGGAAAAGTAAGGGACCCAAAGACTTACTCTGTCGGCTATGTGTTATTTCTGCCATTTCTAGTGCTTTTTTTACCAATGATACCACCTGTGTTGTTTTGACGGAATTTGTCTTGAAAATTGCAAGGCAGCACAACCTTCCACCTCATCCTTTTCTTTTAGCGCTTGCCTCAAGTGCAAATATTGGATCGTCAGCAACTCCAATTGGGAACCCTCAAAACCTAGTTATCGCTGTGCAGAGTAAGATTACTTTTGGGCAATTTTTAATCGGACTTTTTCCCGCAATGGTTGTTGGAGTTATTGTGAATACCCTAGTTCTTTTATGTATGTATTGGAAGTTGTTATCTGATCCAAAGGATGTTGAAGACACTTCCAGTGAAGTTGTTCCCGATGAAGATGTGGTGTCTCATCGTTTTTCTCCAGCAACAATGTCACATCACACCTCTTTGAACTCTGAAGAATTGAAACATGCATTAGAATCAACGAGTGTTAGAAGCTCTCCTATTATTAACGGGTTTGCTGGCGATACACTTAGGAACCGTACTATTGCAAGTGAGTTTGTCAACAACAAAGGCTTTAATGATGAGACAGAACCAAAAGACAGAAGAACAGGAGAGTCTTTGCAGATAGAGGAAGGAACTTCTCTTTCAAGTAGGGTTCCATCTGTAAATGGTTTGGCTAATACTGATGATGCTAAGCCTTTGGCAGAGAAGAAAGGACTGGAAACAAAATGGAGGAGAATCTTGTGGAAGACATGTGTGTATCTTGTTACTGTTGGAATGCTGGTCGCTTTGCTTATGGGGTTGAATATGTCATGGACTGCAGTAACAGCTGCACTTGCTCTCATAGTTCTTGATTTTAAGGACGCTCGGCCATGTTTGGAAAAGGTTGTACTTACTACTGCATATCATTCCTTTTTTTTTTAAAAAAAATTATTAATATGAAAAAATCCTCTTCTCAACTTTAAGTGAACGTTTAAATTGATCTTCCAAATTACTAATCAATGTATTTTTTTCTCCCAAATCTAGGTATCATATTCGCTCTTAATATTCTTCTGCGGAATGTTTATCACCGTTGATGGCTTTAACAAAACAGGAATTCCAAGTGCTGTATGGGAATTCATGGAGCCTCATGCAAAGATTGATCATGTTACTGGGGTAGCGATACTTGCAATTGTCATACTAGTTCTCTCAAATTTGGCCTCAAATGTACCAACTGGTACGTCACCTTTTTTGTCATATTTAGTATAGAGTAGTGATTCTCTGGAAATAGCGGGCAAAAATTATTCTAGCATTCTGAAACAGCAAGTCATTTGTAAAATAGCACATTAAAAAGTATTTTGCTGCATGTGTCCTACACAAACTAATATAATCTCCGAATTAATGTTTACTATCACAGTTTTGTTGCTTGGAGGGCGAGTAGCGATGTCAGCTGCTGCAATATCTCCACAAAAAGAGAGAACGGCGTGGCTGATCTTGGCTTGGGTCAGTACTGTCGCTGGAAACCTCTCACTATTGGGATCAGCTGCAAACTTGATTGTATGCGAACAAGCTCGTCGGGCTCAACACCTTGGATACAATCTAACTTTCTGGAACCACCTTAAATTTGGAGTGCCATCAACTCTAATTGTTACAGCTATCGGCTTAACACTTATACCAAAGTTATTAGTTTGAGTATCTTTCTGTAAAATGTTGCATGATCAATGTCTGAACTTCTTGCATCAGTGCATTATGTTTGATTGGATATGTTAGCTTAGCTCAGTTTTGCTTTATCTTAAAAAAAATATTATCATCAACAACTAAAATTAATAAAAAAATTGAAAGAAAAATTAATAATATTTTTTTGATAATCTGTTTAAATGAAACAAATTTTTTTTAACAGAATAACGACGGCTCTCGTCTTTTGTAAAAAAAGAAAAAGGGCTCTGGTCTTTGAATCAGTGGACGGATAAATGGGCGACTGGTTTATGGGACGGATAGATGCGCTACTATTGTACTTGATGATCATTTTACAAGAATATAAATTGATTTTGACTATTACTCATCCCTCAATTACAGGGGTGAAAGCTCTCAATAATCAAAACTAAAATGGAGTGCCCAAAATGACCATCGACGGGAATGGTACCCAAAATAACTCGGGACTACGCATTTACGTTGTACGTACAGAATATACGCATTTTGAAAATGCGTATAGGTAATATACACATATTGGCTGTGCGTGAACTTTGTTAAATTCACTTTTGCACTTGTGAACAGTGTCCTGGGATACGCATGTTGAGCATGCGTGACTCAGCATACGCATGTTCGAAGCCACTGTTCATCGTCCTCCCCCGATCGTCGACGTCATTTTTTGACTAAAAACTTTGACACAATCGTTCACTCCCTACAGGCATCGAGCAATAGCATACGATATACCAAATTGCTCGTCTTTTCCTCCTCTACAAGTCTATATCCGTCATTTTTCATTTGTTTCGCCAGATTGAAAAGCCCCAATTCGAGCTCTATTTTCCGATTTCGTTTTTCGACTTGTTCGTGCATGCCCTTGCGGGACCAGAAATCAACAAACGAATATGTCAAAGTATAGAAGCAGGCATGGGCATCATTTTGATGTCCTCAGTTTTTGTGGAGGTGGCCGGAATGTAATGAACGGATTGAGGCGATTTCTGAGATGATATTCAAGTTCAGAGCACGCCAGAACTGTTTTGGAGATAATGACGTCATATGACGTCATCAACATGCGTATCCCAGGCCACGCAAACCGCAAATGCGTACTCCGTGGTTATTTTGGGCATTGTTCGTACGATTGGTCATTTTGGACAGTTGGGTTGTGTTTTTGTGTTATTTTGGTCATTTTCTCCAATTATTGTTATACACATTTCAACAAGAATAATTTAAAAAAAAATCTATATTCTCATATTAAAAATTGAAAATAAAAATGTATTATAAAAAATCGATATTATTGTAGAACGTAAATAATAATTTATAACATGTTCACAAATTTTTAAAATTTTTATATAATTTTTTATTTTATTAAAATTTATAAATTTAGTCATATTATTTAATCGAAAATTTAGTTAAACTAAATATACGGAAAAATTTAAAATGGCAAACTAATTTAACATGCAACTTTTTTTTATCAACATTGTTTATATATATATATATTTTTTTAATTAATATTGTCTGTGAATGATTTAATTGAAATATATATGTAAATGATTATGGAAGGAGAACTCTCTTACATGAAATTTAAGAAAAAAATCATTAATTTTGTTATAGAACCTCATAAATAATTTTTAAATTATTTTTAGCAAAATATAAAATTTGATTTTAACATTGTGATATGGGCTGAAAGTAAGCCCTAAAGACACATTTAATGTTGCATTAAATGAACCTAAGTTGGTCCAAGATCAAAGCCCAATTACAAGGCCCAAAACCTTAATAATGATAATAAATTCGTAATTAATAAATCAGCCAAATATGAGACTCCAATATCGAGTCCAATATGGAATCAAATCACTTCTGGAGTAGCCTCCAAGGCATACAACTTCAATGCTTATCCACCTCCTTCCTGGAAGGATCTATGATAGAATATATTTTTATATATATATTCTAGATGATTTTATTCTCATATTTATTGTGTTTTGCATTGATTTGGATTTTTATTTAATAGATTTGATTGTTTTATTGTAGGAAATAAAGAATTCATGACTTGGAAGGATTTGGAGTAAAAAAAAGAGCTATTTTGGAGATAAAATAGGAGAAAATTCGTATTATTGGGCTACACGGGCTGTTTAACACTGTTTGGGCCATATCTTGAGTTCCAGAAGTCAGAATTTGACGATCTTACTGTCCACGCGCTTGTAGAATTATCTTTAATTCAGAGGTGGTCCAGTAAGCAAAATCTAGTTGGAAGAGACCAGAAACAGAGGAGAAAAATAAGTTACGAATTTTACAAGAAAATCCAGCAGCTTCCAGAAATTCAATTTGAAGTGGGAAACTTGCCATCTTCTATTCCAACTCTAAGAAGGCAATTGCTTGGAGGCTAAATCAAGAGGCTATATAAACACATCCTGGGACAAATTATTGAGGATGTAAATTATTAGGGATGTAATATTAGATCAGATAATATAGTTTAGAGTAGATTAGTATTATTAGTGGGAGATGTAGAGAAACACCATGACTCTTCTTTTGGGTGACAACATTGAAGTTTGAAGGTTTTGTTCTCTTAATCTTTTCTTTGTTCTTATTAGTTTAATTATGTTTTCTTGTTTTACTAGTTGTTTTACTTGTTTAATTATTAGCGAGTAGTTATTTCTAGGGCTTAAAGGGAAGCCATGTTTGCACTAATATTGGCATGATTTTCATAGTGGTTTGATTGGTTATGGTTAATTCTGATTGATATGTTTTAATCATTAATTTGTGTAATTGGCCAATATCATGGATTAATTATATGCAAATAGGGGTATGGATCGAGAGATTTACTTACTAGAGGCACACATACGATTAGCAGAATTGAATTTGAGTGCGGAAGCATCATTGGATTTCTGAGAGCGTTAATTCTTGGAAGAGATTAACTTGACTCTAATTACCTGATTGATTGAATTACTAAAAGTGGTTAATTGTGTTGAATGTTTCGAGAGTGTTAATGCTTGAAAGAGATTAACATACTCTAGTTATAGGATCACATTGATTGCTTTAGCTTAAGAGCCAATTGTGTAAGCATGGTGGACCTGATTGCCCTAGGTTTTAAATAATTTGTTTATCATCTGTTTAATTAGTGTTAATTTAGTTTAATTAGTTAATTAATAATTTCACATATTCGTATGACCCTTGAAACAATTAGCGATAACTGAAAAGGAATTAGTAGAACCTGTCTCCTTGTGGATTCGACCCGCTTGCCATTTGTACTAGCAATAGACACCGTGCACTTGCGGTTAGGTATAATTTGACACATCAAGTTTTTGGCGCCGCTGCCGGGGAGACAGCGAGTTTCTGTTGATTTTAATTTAGTTGTTTAGATTGTTTCCATTGTCTCATTGGAACTTTTGTTCCAATTGAGGCAGATTTTACGTTTTCTTGGCTTTGTTGAGTGTCTACAGGTTTGCTATGGGTGAAGTTGATACTTTTGCACTCTTATCTTCCCGAGTAGAGGCATATACTCGAGAAATTGCCTCATTCAACCCTACAGAGCCCACTATGCGTCCAATGAGTATCAATGAGATGTCACAAGTGGTCCCTAAAACTTACAACTTTTGTCAAATTTGCGGTGTGCAGGGTCACTATGGTTTTGAATGCTCTTACAATGTCTATAATTCTCAGAATGCTCAGTTGGGACAAATGAATTCTTTTAAAGAAGGATATGGGTACAATCAGTATTCAAACACTTTTGATCAAGAATGCGTGAATCAACCAGATTTCTACTACCAGGACAATGGTGCTCAAAATTTTTCATATCATAATCAGCAATAGTTTGAGCAACAATATTATCAGTCATGAGCAGCCGCCACAACAAGAATATCAATATCCTCCTCTACAAGAAGATCTACATGTTTCTCAACCCAGTGTAGATGTGCAAGCTGATTAGACAAATGAGATGTGGGATATCTTGAATAAACTGCTAAAGAGTTTTGAAGAATTAGAAACTCAAAGTTTGGCGATTGAATCTCAAATTGCACAGTTGGCTAACTCTTCTACTACAGGGCAGCTCGACTATTTACCATCATCATCTATCCGATCCGAAGAGGACCTGATTGCTATCAATCTCACAAGCGATCAGGAATATGATAGTTTCTCCATGTATGTTGATGATGAGGCCATTGATAAAGAGAAGGAGCATGCCACCGATGACGAGATCAATGATGTTGCTGCTACCAAGGACAATGTGACTGATGATGAGGTGACAAAGGAAAGCAATACAGAGATGGTTGTTGTTTCTCTTCCACAACCTGTGCTTAAGCTACCATGTATTGATAAATTTGCTCTCGATCTAGCCTCTACTTACAAGGCTTCTTTGCTCAAGAACACTTATTTCAAGGCTGATGTGATAACAAATATCGTCCAAGATGATATTTCTCAAATTCTGGTTGAGGATCCATACAAAGTGGCTCATACGTTTCAAGCTCGAGAAGAGGGAGAAGATGGAAGTGTCTTATTAGCCAATGATGTGATAAGACAAGATGTCCGAATGACTCCAGTGAAAGTAAGGAGTGAAGAAAAGCCACCACCAGAACCTCCACCTTATGTCAAGGGAGTTCAATATTTTTGTGGTTTTGAATTTTATCGTTGTTTTATCACAAAATTTTCCAAAACTGCACAAGCACTTAATTCTCTATTGCTTATTAATGACATATTTTATTTTACTGATGCTTGTTTGGAGACTTTCTGCAGGATAAAGACAACCATAGATGTTCTTGATACTTTTTGTGGTGACGAGTTTATGATCGAGAAAGTGGATAGTACGCCTTTTCCGGAGTATTTTTGAGGAGGTCAAGCTAATGACTCTAAATAAGCGCTTCGTGGGAGGCAACCATGCATTAGTATAGGAAGAAAAAAAAAAACAGAATTTCAGGATGCGCCAGCGCATCAGGCGCCATCCGCGCGCAGGAGCGTGGTAGTAACGCAGAAGACGTCTGCGCATCAGGCGCCAACACGCAAGACGGACCCGCGCAATAGCGCTTTACCGCGCCTCTCACCCCTGTAACGCAGCCACAGGCTGCGTGACAACCCCTCTGCCCAGAATTTTTCCCGAAAAATTGTGTTTTTCCTCATAAATTCAACCCCAAAACTTATCCTAACCCAAATTTCTTTGATTCCTAATTCATATATCTATCCTACATCAATTCTAAACCTCTCCAAATCTCTCCTACACTCTAAATTTTTATTTTCATCCTATCCATAATCTTTTATATATACCCACCTATTCATACAAATCCAATTCCTCTTCTATTTATTTAAATCTCTAAAAATTCAATTCTAAAGAGGAATTAATTGCAAGTTCACCTCTTCGATTCGTAGTTGGGATATCTCTTCTCTATTTTATTTTTTATTACGAATTTGTGTTCTTGTAAATTGTGGGTTTTGTATTATTCTTGTTAATTGGGTATTTTTGGTGTGATATTGCTTGGTGATTTTTGGTAGGATATTTCTTGGTGGTTGTTGGTGGTGAGTGGGTGGCTCCTAAGCGACTGAGGGGTGGTTTTCACACCCGACACCTTGATTCCAGGGGAGTTTTCTTTCTTTTTTTTTTTAGTGTATTTACTTTTGTTTTTAGTTGTAGTTTTGTATCTTGTTCATTAGTTCATTGGGGACAATGAACCGCTTAAGTGTGGGGATGAGTTTTCAATGTTTAAAAAAAAAAAAATTAAAAAAAATTAAAAATACCAAAAATAATTCTAGCCATGCAATTTGATTAGTTGTTGTATTTTGCTTGATACACTCATGCATGCGTAGAATTCTTGTGTTCTTGACGCTTTTGTATGAGAAGTGACGTGCTTTGTTCTTGTGCACACACTTTCACTAGCAAGTTGAAGCTGGTAGACTTAATTGGATGTTGTAAGTGATTAGAATGACATGAATATGTACAAGATGACTTGGTTTTCATGCTTTGAGTACAAGTAGGTGCGTTAGAGAGTCTTGTTACTTGGGATTGATTATGTTTTGTCACACCAAGTGAGTTTTGAGCCTATATGCATATCTTTTGCATGATTTTTCATTTGCTTGAGTGTCCACATGTTGTTTACATTGCTAGCACTTACTTGAGATCTTTCTTGAAATGCATGACATTAATTGATGATAAGATGATAAAGGCAATTAGGTATAACCTCATATTTCCCATATTTCCACACCTTTTATACATGATCAATTAGTTAACCCTTTGAGCCTAATCCTATTCTTTCGGTGACACACCACATTACTTGCCATTATCCTTTTTATTCTATTGGCCTTACCGTAATTTTGAACCTAAATTGTCAAAGGCTAGTATCGTGCTTAAGGGAGTAATAAGGTGTTCATAAAAGGGGGGTTATTGATGATCATACTTTTGGGGAATATTGATTTTGGGTTGATGCTTGCTAGTCGAAATTCATAAAAATATCTATGGATCATTGTGCTTATTCCTTGGCTCTCAGAAGAAAAAAGAAAAAAATAGAAAAAAAAAAAAGAAAAAAAAAGAATAAATTTGAGAGCATTCTTATGTTTGTATGATCCTTTTTAATTCGACTAGTCAAGTTATTTATGAAAGGGGTATTGAAAATCTTAAGTGTGGGGAAGATGGAAAGGGAATGGAATGAATTATATTGTTGGGAACTAGCTTTTGACATTAACCTGTTTTAGCTTTACTTGACATACCTGGTCCCTAGCCACGCTACAACCCGAATAAAGACCTTTTGATTGTCATCAGTGATGTATGTTGTGTTGAGAGTGAGATTGATTGCGAGTGTCAAGTTGTGTTTATGATTTTGTTGGAATTGAGTGATACACTTAACCTTGTTCTTGAGTGAATATTCGTTTTTGAGTGAAAGGTGAGTTATTACTTGTTTTGGCATAGGAGATCCCAGGTTTAGACTTAAAGATGTGTTTCTTGTGGGCTTAGCATGATTACCAACGATTTTTACACTTGACATGAATTTTTATGACCTTCTGCATGTTGGTTGAGTAGACTACGTGAATACTTGCACTTTCGACACCAAGACATCGTATGTTTGCTTTGATTCTTAAGTTGATGTGGCATGAGAGGACTTGTGTGTGTGGTGTTGTGTTAGCATTGATCTTTTGCATGGTTAGATGAATTTTGTGGGTACATTCACTATAAACCCTCACGAGACAACACTCGTCCTACTAGGGCTGCCTAGGGGTTTAACGGCTTGTTGCATATGCTCAATGCAATCGTGTCATCTACGAAAGTGATGTTTGTTAGGACTTAGTTTTTATTTCAATTATTTGCCCGAGGACGTGCAAATGCTTAGTGTGGGGATGTTTGATAGAATATATTTTTATATATATTCTAGATGATTTTATTCTCATATTTATTGTGTTTTGCATTGATTTGGATTTTTATTTAATAGATTTGATTGTTTTATTGTAGGAAATAAAGAATTCATGACTTGGAAGGATTTGGAGCAAAAAAAGAGCTATTTTGGAGATAAAATAGGAGAAAATTCGTATTATTGGGCTACATGGGCTGTTTAACACTGTTTGGGCCATATCTTGAGTTCCAGAAGTCAGAATTTGACGATCTTACTGTCCACGCGAAGCTTGTAGAATTATCTTTAATTCAGATGTGTTCCAGTAAGAAAAATCTAGTTGGAAGAGACCAGAAACAGAGGAGAAAAATAAGTTACGAATTTTACAAGAAAATCCAGCAGCTTCCAGAAATTCAATTTGAAGTGGGAAACTTGCCATCTTCTATTCCAACTCTAAGAAGGCCAGCTTGGAGGCTAAATCAAGAGGCTATATAAACACATCCTGGGACAAATTATTGAGGATGTAAATTATTAGGGATGTAATATTAGATCAGATAATATAGTTTAGAGTAGATTAGTATTATTAGTGGGAGATGTAGAGAAACACCATGACTCTTCTTTTGGGTGACAACATTGAAGTTTGAAGGTTTTGTTCTCTTAATCTTTTCTTTGTTCTTATTAGTTTAATTATGTTTTCTTGTTTTACTAGTTGTTTTACTTGTTTAATTATTAGCGAGTAGTTATTTCTAGGGCTTAAAGGGAAGCCATGTTTGCACTAATATTGGCATGATTTTCATAGTGGTTTGATTGGTTATGGTTAATTCTGATTGATATGTTTTAATCATTAATTTGTGTAATTGGCCAATATCATGGATTAATTATATGCAAATAGGGGTATGGATCGAGAGATTTACTTACTAGAGGCACACATACGATTAGCAGAATTGAATTTGAGTGCGGAAGCATCATTGGATTTCTGAGAGCGTTAATTCTTGGAAGAGATTAACTTGACTCTAATTACCTGATTGATTGAATTACTAAAAGTGGTTAATTGTGTTGAATGTTTCGAGAGTGTTAATGCTTGAAAGAGATTAACATACTCTAGTTATAGGATCACATTGATTGCTTTAGCTTAAGAGCCAATTGTGTAAGCATGGTGGACCTGATTGCCCTAGGTTTTAAATAATTTGTTTATCATCTGTTTAATTAGTGTTAATTTAGTTTAATTAGTTAATTAATAATTTCACATATTCGTATGACCCTTGAAATAATTAGCGATAACTGAAAAGGAATTAGTAGAACCTGTCTCCTTGTGGATTCGACTCGCTTGCCATTTGTACTAGCAATAGACACCGTGCGCTTGCGGTTAGGTATAATTTGACACATCAATCTAGAATTGGGTCAAAGCTGTGACTTGCCACCAAGTCTCATAATTCAACTTTTATTCTAGGGTTTTCCTCACCTATATAAGGACATGTTCCTCCACAAATAGAACTACGTTTTTTGGCTTGATTCTCTTCTACAGAGATACGTAGGCATCTTGTGAGGATAGATTAAGTCACAAAACACTTGATCAACCATTAAAGCTCGAAGCTCACCAACCCTGACATTAAATACGCACGAACCTAGCCGCAATCTTAAACCCTCACTTTTATTCCATAACATTTGGCACCGTCTGTGGGAAGACAACATCAACCATGATGAACACACCACTAGCACTTCTATACCCGTGACTATGGAACAAGGGTCTGTACCCCCTTAAACAAGTACCCAGATTTCGGGTTCTCAACCCAAAGGACGAATCTCCAAATTACTGAAACTCATGTCGAGGGATCGCAGCCCATAGGGATGAATCCCCAAGGCCAGGAGATGAATCCCCTTCAAATGGTTGTTTCCCTTCTAGGATACGGCCTGCCCCCGTAGAGCACAGATCTCCACCACCGTGATTCTTGCAAGCATGAATCCATCTAAACGTAGGAGGCATTGGAGAAAGTGGCCATACACATCGAGTGCACAAGCAATATAAAACCCCGTACATCACCGGCCTAGGCCTTGTCTATGAAGGAGGGTACGAAGATTATTCTGGACCCTATACCCAGGATTCTTCATCTAGGGATGATCGAGATCGAGCCCCGAGGAAGAGGCGTGCAGATAAGGGACCCATTGTTGGGCGTGTCCGAGAAACTTCGGGTAAAGTGCCCAGAACGACATAAGATAGGGTTAAGGCTCGCAAAGCCGAGATCCAAAAGTTGAAACAAGACTTGGAGAAGGAATAATAGAGGTAAAATTGCCCTCCTACTTAAAGAATAGGAGAGATTCCCTTTGTCAATTTAGAGAGACATTCAAGGAGGCATATAGAGGCCTTCAAAGAGGCATAGAAGGACTGAGGTCCCAAGGATAGAGATCCCAATGGCTAAGTCCAATGATTTGATTCAACCAGGAGATCTGAATGATCCTACCCCTCCTTTTATTGAGAAAGTGAAGAATGCCCACACCTATCATTGTTCAAGAATTGAACCCTCTTGGAATAGGAATTTAAACGAGACTCCAAGGAGCAGGATCTTCGATGGACGAAGCCACTAAGGGATGGTCCCGATAAGAGAAATAAGAATCAGTATTAAAAATTCCACAAAGATGTGGCTAATAACATTGACAATTATAGGCTGCTCAAAGATTAAATTGAGTACCTGATTCAAAGATAGAAACTGAGCAAGTTCTGCAAAGATGGAAATCGAAGTAACCCTTGACTATAATAGAAGGGATGATGATTATGATCGCAATCCACAACCTTGAGGGCTAGTAGTTGACATGATCCCTAGAGGCCCGACAGTGGCTGGGACGATAAGGAACTCTCAGAAAGCATATGCCCGTAAGGTGATGCATATTGTTGGAAAGGCACCCAGTTGTGCAAGAACTAAGGTAGCAATCACGTTTGATGATTCAGACCTCAAAGAGGTGAAGTTCCCCGATGACGATCCGTTGGTCATTACTCCCGTAATAGGGAATTCTGATGTGAAGCGAGTCTTGATAGACAATGGACCTTCTGTTGACATCCTCTTCCATGATGCATTTCTGAAGATGGGATACACTGAGTCCCAGCTGACCCCTTCTAACATGCCCATGTACGGGTACACTGAAGTGGAGTCAAGGTTGAAAAAAAACATCTAGTTACCCATGACTATTGGGCAAGAGCCAAGATAGGCCATAAAAATGTTGAATTTCCTAGTCATCGTCATCCTTGGGAGGATAGGACTCCCCATTTTTAAGACTGTAGCCTCAACTTACCACCTGATGGTGAAGTTCCCGACTAGGAACGAAGTTGGAAAAGAAAAGAGTGATCAAAGATGGCAAGGAGTTGCTACGTAGCCGCATTACGGCCTGATAAAGGTGGAGTTGGGGGCCAGGTCTTCCCAATTGAAGATATGGACGTCCGTGAAGATGATGAACATCGAGGGAAACCAGCAGATGACTTGATTCCTAGTCATGAGCTTCGATAAGGCCGATCATATTGAACACCTTCGCGAGGCATTTGATGTGCTGAGGCACCATAAGATGATGTTGAATATAGCCAAGTGTGTCTTTAGCTTAGGATCAGGAAAGTTCTTGGGTCTAAAGGTTAACCCCGATATAAGCAATCCTAGATATGGAACCTTCACGTTCTATAAGGTACGTTCAAGAACTAAATGGAAGAATTGGATCTCCAAGTTTGGTGACAAGTGCTCACCATTCTTCAAAACCTTGAAGATGGTTAAAGGACTTTGAATGGACAACTGAAAACCAAGAGGCCTTTGAATATCTAAAGAGATATACGGCTGAGGCCCCGTTGTTGGCCAAACCAAGCCCGAAAGAAACCTTGTTCTTATAACTACCGGTCTCCGAACAAGCAATGGGTGTCGTTCTGGTCAAGGAAGAACGAAAGATTCAGAAATCTGTCTACTACATGAGCAAAGTATAGCATGGTGCAGAGTTAAACTACTCCACCCTTGAAAAGTTTGGTGACAGTCTCGAGGAAGATAAGACCATACTTCCGGACACACAATTAAGATTGATGTCCTGATGGACCAGCCATTGAGGAACGTACTCCATAGCCCCGAAAGCCAATGGTAGGCTCATCAAGTGGGCAATCGAATTAGGGGAATTTTATATCAAGTATAAGCCTAGGACGGTGTAAAATTCGTAATTTATTTTTATTATATATTAGATTTTAAAGTAATTTGTTGGGATTTATGGGTGATAGCATAGAGACAACTTAACTATATTTCCCTGTACTTAGTTTTTACTAAGTTGAACATACTGTCACAGCCAGAGTAGGTCTTCGTATTTGAATAATTGCTGTCATGTAATAATTGTATGATTTGGGAGAAGTTCATACATTTATTCAAGCCTCAAGGAATACATCCAGAAGACAACAAGAATAAAAGTTATTGTCATGTTCTTGACAGTAAAGTTACAAGAAGACAAATGTTGCAAAGTCACGACAAAGCTACATCTGACAGCAACATTGGCTGAAGCAAGAGACAGTGACATTCTCACACTTGACAGCAAGTCTAGAGTTCCGACAGCAACATTGGCGGGAGCTCGTACTGTCAACCACTGAATATTCCTTTGACAGCAGACTCTGCGGTTAAGGTTACTGTCACCTTGGATTATTTGAATTGGGTATTTTCTCAGTCAAAGCCCGTGACAGGTTACATGCTCAAGAAACAGATTTGCTGCAACACACTATCGTTTGTAGCAGACCTGCAAGACTACGACAGAAGCTTAAGAGATTCACAAGACAAGGCTGGTCAATTCGAGGAGTATGTAATATCCACATCTACTAGAATTGTATTAGCTAGAAATAGAAAGAATCTAGGTTGCTTTACTTATAAGGTTTATCCTGTCTATATAGCAATTTGGGAAAGTCACATGGGTGTGCAAATTGTAATGAGCTGCCACTTGAAAACGACAGCAGCTCAACACACCATGCGATAGAGACAACAGAGTATCTTAGTCTACTTAGATATATCTTAGATTCCTTTCTATTCATGTATGCACACGAAGCAATCTGTATCTCTTGAGATATCGAAGCTGGAGAAACTCTCTCTCCAGGTTGTAGCAACACTTCACACAAAATAAATAAAACATTTATTTTGTGAGAAATCTTGTTTCACTTATTGCTTGCATACATCTACTGATAATCTATAATCTTTATCTTCGTTGTTGATTTAAAGATTCGATTTTATTAGTATTGCATTCAACCCCCCCCTTCTGCAATACTCCGGGACCAACATATTTTTTTTTATTTAAATATTTTGTTTATTTAGAAAATTCTAGAATTCTAAAGGATGAGATTCGTTATTAATAGAAAGAAGAGTAAGAATATTTTAGTGAATCGATATCTTTTTATTTAAGTTAATTATGTATGAATAAAATATTATATTTTAGGAATTACTTGGAGGTGTTGCAAATATTTTATAGGAAGATTTTAGAATTTGCCTTAATTAAATTAGGGTTAAGTGCCTATTTAACAACCCGTTAGAATATAGAAAAAGGATCGTACAGCTCTTCAACAACCGAGGTACGTCTTCGTCTATTTTCTTTTATGTGTCTCTCGAATTCCTTGTTAATGTTTTACGTGTTAAAATATATGTATGCTTTTCTGAACTACTAGATGCATTATAGAATGATTAATTGATGCTTCTTGTTTTATACGTGAATTATATCATTATGATATGGGCTAAAAGTAAGCCCTAAAAGACACATTTAATGTGGCATTAATTAGACCTAGAATGGTCCAAGCGTGGGGCCCACCATATGGGCCCAAATCCTAATTATAATATTAATTTCGTAATTAATATTAGGGATCATAACCAGCTCAACAATAAAAGTCAAATAAGGATATTACTCCTGCCTGACTTAACCTCCAAGATACATATCTCAACATGGAAACTGATTCATACATGGAAGGAGACTAGAACCTTCTTCTAGTCGGTGACTTGCCCACCAAGTCACCTAACCCTACTACGATTTTAGGGCTTCTCAGCCTATATAAAGGGTCTGACCCCTCATCTCAGAACTACGTTTTATTGGCTTGATTCTCTTAATACAGAGATACGTAGGCATTCTGTGAGGACCGATTAAGTCTCGAACGCAGAAGCAGCCATTAAAGCTCGAAGCTCAACCACCCTTTGCATTGAATATACTTAAACCCTAGCCGCAATATTCATAACCTAGTTTTTATTCCACAACATTTGGCGCCGTCTGTGGGAAAAAGACATCAACCATGGTTCAAACACGAAGAACAGCACCAAGCACTACCGAGCCGATCGTTACCGAGGCTCTACCTCTAAGCTCTGCTCCGCCTGTTACTGAACAAATACCCCCAGCCACAGGGGTGATTACTCAAACTCAGGTTTCTCAACCTCTAGGGACGAATTCCCATGCTGAGGGGACGTTGCCTTTGGTCATCCATCCTGGTCAAGGAACCAGCGCCCTCCAGACGCTGGTTTCTCCTCTAGTTGATCCCAGTCGCCCACCACCAGGGGTACAGATCCATACTACGGATCTCCCCGTGAGTACTAACCCGATGTATGGCCTGCCTAACTACCTTCCTGGACCCAGTGGTCATGCCTTGCAGATCCGAGATCGAGAGTATCTTGACTACTCTGGCCCCTATACTGATGATTCGTCGTCTGAAGACGATGATCGAGATGAAGCCCCAAGGAGGCGACGCGCTAGTAAGGAACCTCTGAGGAGGAATCCAGCAAACCGTGATGATCCTTTAACAATCGCAGAGAGAATTAAGGCTTATGAAGCCGAGATTCAGAAGCTGAAGGACGACCAAGCAAGGGAGCAAGAAAGACAGAACCCTAATCAGACTCGACCTCCTCCGACTTCAGGAGGGATTCCCTTCATAGATTTGGAGAGGTCTTCAAGGAGACGCCGAAGGGCTGAAGCCCCAACCAGAGGGACTATAAGGGTGGAACTCCCCAAGAGTAACCCCAAAGACTTGATGCCACAAGGAGATCTCGATGATCCGACCCCTCCGTTCACTGAGGAGGTGATGAACGCGCATATCTCCCGAAAGTTTAAGATGCCCACAATAAAAGCTTATGATGGAACGGGGGATCCCGCAACTCATGTGAGAACGTTTACGAGCGCATTGTTATTGCAGCCCGCTAACGATGCCCTTAAGTGTAGGGCGTTCCCCCAAACCCTGTCAGGCATGGCGCAACGTTGGTATAGCCGTCTACCTCCAAATTCAATTAGCTCTTTTAAGGAATTGAGTACCGCTTTTGTCAGTCAATTCATTAGCGGAAGAATTCATGAGAAAAGCTCTGCATCCCTTATGTATGTAGTACAGGGGAAGAACGAGAACCTGAGAGATTATCTCAAGCGATTCACTAAGGAGACCCTAAACATCACTGATTTGGAAAATAAGGTGGCTATGGTAGCCCTGCAGCATGGAACCACGGATCTCTTTTTTAAGAGGTCACTGGCAAAACATCCCCCTGAGAACATGGATGAGCTCCAATGAAGGGCTGATAAGTACATTAAGGCTGAGGATAGCATGAAGAAGGAAGCCACGTTGGGCAATGGAGGCAACGGGAACTCCAAGAAGCGAAAGCAAGACCAGGAGTATGATGACCAGGAATATGATGCTAGGGACAAGTATCCCCGAACTAGTGAGGACTCCGACTCTGCCCCTAAGAAGAGCCAAGGACCAAGGTTCACTGAGTATGCAAGGTTGAACACTCCCAGGAGTCGAATTCTATTGGACATTGAGAAGGATAAGGATTTCCGATGGCCGAAGCCACTCAGGGGTGATCCCACAAAGAGGAACAAAAATCAGTATTGCAGATTCCACAAGGATGTAGGGCATGACACTGATGATTGTAAGCAACTCAAAGATGAGATCGAGTTCTTGATCCGTAAAGGGAAGTTGGGCCACTTCACTAAGGGTGAAGATCGTGGTAATCAGAGAAGAGAGTATGATAGGAACGACGACGATCGGGATCGCACCCCACAGCCCCGAGGGCCAGTGATCAACATGATCTCAGGAGGCCCGACTGCGGCCGGGACGACTAGGAACTCTCGGAAGGCTTATGCCCGAGAAGTGATGCATATTGTCGGAGAGACACCAAAGCGTGCAAAAACCGAAGTAACAATCGAATTTGATGATTCAGACCTTGAAGGGGTGAAGTTCCCCCATGATGACCCGCTGGTCATAACACCCATGATTGGGAATTCAGAGGTGAAGCGAGTCTTGATAGACAATGGAGCTTCAGTGGACATTTTGTTCTATGATGCATTCGTGAAAATGGGATACAACGACTCTCAGTTGACCCTATCTAACATGCCTATATATGGATTCAGCGGAGTAGAGACTAAAGTTGAGGGAACTATTCTGTTGCCCGTCACCATCGGACAGAAGCCAACAGAGGCCACTCAGATGCTGAACTTTTTGGTTATCAAAGCGTCTTCCACCTACAATGCCATCCTCGGGAGGACTGGACTCCATGCTTTTAAGGCTGTGGCCTCAACCTATCACATGAAGATCAAGTTTCCAACCAGGAATGGTGTAGGAGAACAAAAAGGTGACCAGAAAATGGCTAGGAGCTGTTATGTAGCCGCGTTAAGGCCTGATGGAGTCGGGGGGCAGGTCCTTCCGATTGAAGACATGGACGTTTGTAGTGATAAGGAACATCAAGAAAGGCCAGCAGAGGACATCACACATAAGCCTCGGACAGCCATTAAGGCTAAGGCGTCAACTGACTTCGTGGTTGAATGCATCATTGGCAACCAAGAAATCGAGGGGCAGGAGATTGTACCCCAAGCTGTAAGTGAACTTCAGAATAAGAATGAGGTGACCAGAAGGAGTAGTGAGTGCTCAATTTTATTGGAGCATCAAAAATAAAATCAAGTGGTGCAAGCCTAGTCTTGCAAAGCCCCGATGGGTTCAAATTATCCTAGTTGTTTTTAGCTTCATATTTTATCTAGTAGAAGTAGAAATAAGGTTCGATGAAACCATCGCAGAGCATGTTGCTCCGAGTAGGACAGTAGTATTCTATGTAAGGGTTAAACCCATCTCAAGTTATTAATGCAAGTTTGTTTTCCATTCATTGATTATGTGATTTTATTTATGTACCTAACACCTGATGTGTGTAAGTCAAAGATGACCAAGTACCGAAAATAAAAAAAAATACACGAATGGAAACAAACAAACGCATAAATAAAAACCCTGAAAGGTCGAGAGTTACTAAGAGTTTAAGTCCTTGAAGGACCCCGGATAAAAAACAAGAAGCAAAGATAGGTTTGAAAACCCTGAAATCAGAACTAAGATTCGAGACAAGCCGTGAAAGACATGAAGTCAAGTAAGGGATCCTAAAGACCTTTAGTTTGACATCAATCCAAAAGAAAGGTCGTGAATACTTGGTAGTCGACATATGAACACTAACGATGAACATGTAAACGTCAACCTCGAATCCTAGGATAAGGAACACGAGTTATTAGCCATGAAGGCCATGGGATAGCTATGAAGGCCAAACTTGAAGGGGTCATGAACCTCCAGATAAGATCCAATGGTTGAAACTTCAAGTCAAAGCTTGAAAACCAATCTGAAATTTTGGACCCTCAATCCAGAATGCCAACATTGAAATATCTGAACAAGCATTGAGTGCCATCCTCATTCGAAAGGATAACAAGGTTCAGAAGCCTATCTACTATGTGATCAAGATGTTGCATGCAGCTGAGTTAAATTATTCTCCCATTAAGAAGTGTGCTTTGGCATTGGTAACAGCCTCGAGGAAGCTACGATCGTACTTCCAGGCACATAAGATTGAAATCCTGACGGACCAGCAACTGAGAAACATATTGCATAACCCGAAGGCTAGCTAAGTGGGCGATAGAACTCAGATACTTTGATATCGCGTACAATCCTCGAATTGCAATTAAAGCACAGGTACTCGTTGACTTCTTAGTTGAATATACCATTGACAACCAAGAAGTCGGGGGGCAGGAAGGCACAACACCCCAGTAAGGGCAAGATGAGACACCCCAAGAGGGAGAGAACTTATAAAGTTTAGAAGAAACATTGGGTGCTCTATTTTGATAGGGCATCAAAAACAAAATCAAGTGGTGCTTGTATAGTCCTACAGAGCCCTGATGGCTTCGCGATTGAATGTGCCTTGACGTTGAATATTTTTCGACAACCAATAACGAGGCAGAGTATAAAGCCTTGAAAGCCGGACTAGGCTCGTCTTTAGCCATGAGGGCCAAAAATCTTAAAGTCTATGGAGACTCAAGGCTGGTGATAGCCCAAGTGAGTAGAGCTCTAAAAGCCAAAGATGAAACGATGTTGAAATATCTGAAAATTGTAAAATCACAGTTGGTATGGTATGATTCGAGGAATACCAACTTGTATAACGGCCGATGCCTTGTCCAAATTCGCCTCGTCTGAAATCGAGAATTACACTAGAAGTGTTTACTATCAGGTCTTGGAGACCCCACTATAGAGCGCAAATTGTTGGCGCCCATCGATGCTGGAAGTTGCTAGACAGACCCCCATCAAAGCTCATCTTGAGGCTGGTTGGCTCCTTGATAATGCCTTGATGGCCAACAATGCTGTCTGCCTCCAATCGAGCTTGTCGTCTGAGTTTAATGGCTCGAATCAAGAGTCGTTAGTCAAGTTGAAACCTAGAGTCAAGATAGAGTAGTGACAACTAGCCAAGGCACACCAGACTTGAAGTCAAGTGCTGAGTGGCAAAGGAACTTCTTGAACGATCAACCGAGAAGCAAGACCTCCACCATATGAAGCAAGGGGGGCAAGAACTAAGAAACAAGTAATTTGAATTCAAGGTTCACGAAACCTTTCAAGGCATGGCAAACACCTCCTATTGACCTGAAACCACGTGATTGGTGGTTCAGAACACCCCCAACTTGATAAATGTTTTGGTAGTTGATTAAGAACGCTTATCAGAAAAGCTAACAAGAAAGGTTAATACCTCAATTTGGAAATTGAAAAATGTACTTGGGATCCCGAGTCTCTGATCCAGAACATCGATGTGAAGGCCAAGATTAGCCATGAAGGCCAAAGTTAGCCATGAAGGCCAAGATTAGCCATGAAGGCCAAGATTAGCTATGAAGGCCAAACTTGAGGAGGTCGTCATTAATCTCAAATCCATCCGAAACAACTATAAACCCAAGGTCTGAATTGACCCAAATTTGATTTGAGGCCCAATAAACTTTCAGTTGGATACTAGGTCTGTTAAGCATGAAAATCTAGGAAGTAAAGGCCCATTGTGACCTAGGCCCAAAAGAAGGAAACCCAAACAAGGTCCACCATTAAAAGCCCGTAGAAGGCCCAAGAAGCCAATGGCAAACAAAAATTATGCTCGAGGTCGGTGATTTTTGAAGTCGAAAATACATTATGATGAGCTCGTATGGGACGACCTTGGATCCCCATATGAAGTCGCCAAGGCGTGACTCGAGATCGCAAAGCCCAGGTCGTAAATGAACTGGAAAACAATAAAAACCCTAACGACTTGAACCTTATTTGAGTTCTTAATTAGGTTGGGTTGAGGTCGAAAATATACTATGGCTAGATTGTAAATTTGAGATCGAAAAAGAGCGGAAACTCGCGAAAAAGTCATGCGACTTGAAGCCAATTTGAGGTCGGTATCTCCTATAATTGAGATCGCGAACCTGAGCTCGAAAATGAACTAGAGAGAATAGAAATTTCTCGCGACCTCACTCCCAATTTGAGGTCGTTTCAACACCATCTGAGCTCGTCCATTCGAGGTCGGAAAAACACTGAAAATCCTGAAAAGAAGCCACGACTTGGCCTCCGTTTGAGTTTATTTTTGAGCTCGAAAATGAACTAATTTCTGCTCGAAATTTCCAGGTCGAAAATGACTTAGAAAGTAAAAAAAATGGTTGCGACCTTGAGGCAGTTTGAGCTCGAATTTGAGCTCGGGTTTGCAAAATTTCGAGCCAAAACGATAATTTCTGAATAGTAACAGTCTTCAGAAATAAAAAATTCCCGAATTTTTGGGATATTAATTTCTAATTACCAAACTTAAATAAATGGAATTCTTTATTCAAATAATCCAAAGTTAACAAAAGTCAAATGCATCGGTCAAATTTAATATTCTATAATCATCAAATCGGAGACGCAGCTCCACAAATCCAATATTCAATATCTATAAAGTATTGAAAATTTATTCAATAATGCGATAAGTCTTTTCCAATAATATCATCTAAATCAAGTAGCTCGAAATCCACATAGTTCAAATTCTTTATCTTAATAACCTTTCAAAAGTCTGAACCTGAAACATATTAAAACAATGAGCTGCGAAGCCTAGCAAGTAACTATCGCCCAACGGCTCAAAATTATATTTTTAAAAGAGAACAGAATATTTGAAACTTTAATTCGATATAGAAATCAAAACAATAAAATCATATTTTATTCCCATAGTTCTAAATTACGGTCACACTAAACCAGTGATACGGTTCTATGTTCAATGGGGCCAGTTTACGTATCTATGTGTTCCGGAACGTGCGTAAACTAGTTCTATGATTCTATATGTCACACTATCCAGTGACCGGATTTTATAATTCGATACGTAACTAAAACTGGGGAATTCTAAAATAATTTTTTTTTAAATCAATTTTCAATATCACAATTTCGATAACCAAATCAAACAGATATTTTGTAACATATATAAAAACAGATTTTGTAACATTAATGAGCAACGAAAAGTCACTTACCTCAAAAGCGGTCGAACAATGTAATTAAACACGAACAAATCCTAAAATAATTTTAATATAACACAAAACAATTAATTAACAATTTTGAATTAACATCTGACCAATCATAGGCATACAAAATTGAGCTAACATATAATATATAAATCGAACACAATCAAATCATGCAAATAAAATACACACATATGGGCCTTAAACCCCATCTTGACAATATACCCGGCCATGTCCATATTAATTTATGAAAATGCAAACTGATCATCATAATTTTAAATTTTTGTTTTCTGTCCTCCTTAATTAATTACTAGTGTGCACTTAATCCAATATAGGTGGAATGAATGGTTACTACTAAGTTATCACAAGGGATAGGGAGATGATTGACCTTAACTCTCTCCATATTAAAAGCTTGAGCAGAAGAGACGTAAGCTTTTTTTCAATGAGAGTCTCCTTTTCCCTCAAAAACCTTAGATCTAGCCGCCGCTAAACCCCTTCCTACACCTTTTCATTACTCCTAACTAAATCAAATCGAAGCCCTGTAGTCATAAACAAGCAAAAGCCTCCTCTCCTGATAACATAAATACAGGAACTTGCATCAACAAAACGCCGCCCAAGTGCTTGTGAAAATGCCTCGCCCAAATGTTTGTGAAAATGCCTCGCCCAAGTGGTTGTGAAAGTCTTGCATAGTTGCAAGTTTTATTGTCTTGCATTGTTGCAAGTTTATTGTCTTGTTCATGTGACAAGGGTCTCTTTAGTTATCATTTTCAGTTTAGTTATCCATATTGGGTAACGATATTGTGGAATTAACTCAGCACAATATTACGGGTTTCTCTGTGCAGCAACCCCGCCTAAACTAATGAGTCTTTTCTCTGACAGTTTGTTTAAGTGGCTGTGTAATTGTTTATTTATAAAATTGTTATAAAATACAAGATTAATTGCTTTGTGTTTCATTAATTGAATTTATAGGATTGTTCGTGTTTAAATTTTGGTATTCAGTCATTTTCGAGGTAAGTAACTTTTCGTTGCTCACTAATGTTATAAAATCTGTTTTAAAATATCTGTTTGATTTGGTTATCGAAATTGTGACATCGAAAATTGATTTTAGAAAAAAGAATTATTTTAGAATTCCCCAATTTTAGTTGCCTATTGAATCATAGAATCCGGTCACTGGATAGTGTGGCATATAGAATCATATAACTAGTTTACGCACGTTCCGGAACACATAAATACGTAAACTGGCCCCATCGAACATAGAACCGTGTCACTGGTTTAGTGTGACCGTAATTTAGAACTGTGGGAATAGAATATGATTATATTGTTTTGATTTTTGTATCGATTTAAAGTTTCAGAAATTTTGTTCCCTTTTAAAAATAATATTTTTGAGCCGTTGGGCGATGGTTACTTGCTGTGCTTCGCAGCTCATTGTTTTAATATGTTTCAGGTTCAGACTTTTGGAAGCTTATTAAGATAAAGGATTTGAACTGTGTGGATTTCGTGCTACTTGATTAGATGCTATTATTGGAAAAGGCTTATCGGATTATTGAATAAATTTTCAGTATTTTATTATATATTGAATATTGGATTTGTGGAGCTACGTCTCCAATTTGATGATTTTAGTATATTGAATTTGACTGCTGCATTTGACTTTCATTAATTTTGGATTATTTGAATAAAGAATTCATTTTATTTTAGTTTTTGATTTAGAATTAATAGTCCAAAAAGTCGGGCTGTTACAGACGGCCATCAAAGCCCGAGCCTTAGCTGACTTCGTGGTTGAATGTACCGTTAACAACCAAGAAGTCGGGGGACAAGAGGTAGTAACCCATGGAGGGCAAAGAACAAGAAAACAAGAATAAAATGAAAATATGACCCTGAAGGAGTATTGGGTGCTCTATTTTGATGGAGCATAAAAAACAAATCAAGTGGTGCAAGTTTAGCCATGCAAAGCCCCGATGGGTTCACAGTCGAGTGTGTTTTGAAGTTGGATTTTCCGACTATGAACAACAACGCAGAGTATGAAGCCTTGATAGCCGAATTAGGCTTGGTCATCAGAGCCCTGAGGGTCAAGAGTCTCAAGATTTGCGGAGACTCAAGGCTTGTAGTAGCCCATGTTAAATTTGAGGCCAAGGATGAAACCATGGCCAAGTATCTAAAAATTATGAAAGTTGTAATGACACATCTTGATGAATGTTATGTTGAACACATCCCAAGAGAGGAAAATGTGAAGGCTGAGGCCTTGTCTAAGTTTACTTTGTCTGAATTAGAGAACTATGCAGTAATTGTCTACTTCCAAGTCCTGAAGGCACCGACCTTCGATTCAAAGTTGGAAGCACCAATTGGTGTAAAAAAAAATGTCATCAAAGTATAGGGCATTCCCTCGAATCTCGGGGGGCATGGTGCAATGCTGTTATAGTCAGTTGCCTCTCAGCTTGATAAGTTCCTTGATGGAATGGAGTAAAGCTTCGGACGACCAATTAGAAGTAGAGGGGTGCATGAGATCCCCAATGAATTTGGAACAAGCAAAGATTGAATCCCCGAGGGACTACTTGAATCAATTCACCAAGGGATTCTTAGAGTTTCCAGACTTGGATGAAAAATAGCACTTGAATCAATTCACCAAGGGATTCTTAGAGGTCCCAGACTTGGATGAAAAAATAGCCCTACAACAAGGAACCACGGAGGTCTATTTTAAGATGTCATTGACAAAATATTCCCCTTAGAGACATGTTTAGGTAGCACAAAAATGTTGTAAAATACACCGAGGCTAAAAAGCAAAAGGTATAAGGAAACCTCCAATCCCCGTTGAGGACAATGCAAATCGCCAAAGGCGAAAGGATGAATCAGGAGTATGATTCCCAAAAATGCGAGATCTTTAATGCTAGCCAAAAATTATCGTTGTTGCAACAAAGGATGTTCCTGGAAGCCTCCCCAACGACCAAGGACAAATTAGGCCCGGAAATCAGGCTCGAGTACTCCAAAGAAAAAATCAAATGATTTTTACAATTTAAGAAATGCTTCCCAAGAATGAAAACCTCGAAGGTCAAATAGTTAGAAACACGTAGGATGCAGGATGTAAGCCTTTACGGCCAAACACGGCTGAGTTAGACAACCAAATGTGAATTCTGAATCTTGAATCAAGAATCGAGGATCAAGAGTTGAGAACCAAATTGAGATCTTGAATCCTAAAATAAGAAATCAAGTAACTAGATGAAGCCCTTGGGGGCCAAATAAGCCATGAGGGCCTATCAAATTCATCCAAGGTTCATGGAAACCAAAAGCAGGAGTGAATTCTGAGTTTATGACCTAGAAACCAACCTTGGTTCCTAGTTTGGTCACCCAAGCCTTGATTGGCGGTTCCCGGTTACCATTTTAGTTTTGCTCCTAGAAGCTAGAACTTGCTCCGGGAAGTTTAATTTTGCTCCAACTTACCTTCAATAGGAGATTGCATGTCATAATATAGTTGTTGAAAACTAAAAGAGAGGGGAAATTGAAATTTGAAATTCCAAATCTGAAATCGAAAAATTTGGATAAGGCCGGAGCCCCATTCGTAGACTTTCGACTGAAGTTTTTCGATCAGGCGCATTAAAAGGGCTGGGCCCCATAAAAAATCGAATGGAGAGTTTCGTGTGGAAGCAAAAAATGGGCAGGTCCCACGGCAAAAAATTTCAATCGAAAATTGAAATAAAAAATTAAAAAAAATCGAATGGAATTTTTCGAATGGGATAGTAAAAAGGTCTGGACCCCTCTAAAGAATTTTCAATCGAAACTACATAAATAAAACCCTGAAGGGTGAGTCCGATACAAATAAGAAATATCTTTCGATTCGGATTTTTCAAAAAGTAAGGAAAAATTGAAGTAAGGCAAGAGCCTCATTCAGAAAATCCCACTCGAAAAATAAAGATTCAAAACAATAATATTCGAGCAAGATATTTCGAATAAGAGGATAAAAGGGTTGGGCCCCATCAGAGAATTTTCAAATCTAAAATTTTAAAAAATGTAAGAGAATAATTCGAATGGAATACTTCGAATGGGACGATAAAAGAGCTGGACCCCATCAGAGAATTTTCAATCGAAAATTGAAAAAAAAAATCGACTCAGAATTTTTGACCAGGAGGAGCAAAGGGTAGGGCCCCACAACAACACTTTCATTCGAAAGTTACAAAAGAAAGAAAAATAATTTCCGAATTGAATTTTTCGAATGAACAGCCAAAAAAGGCCTGGGGCCCATCTGATTTTTCATTTGAAAAATGAAAAAAAAAGGGAATTCTCGATTGAGAATTTTCGACTGAACTACCAAAAAAGACTGGCCCCCCACTAGCAACTTTCATTCGAAAAAAAAAAGGTTGAAAAATGATTTTTCGATTCTCATTTTTCGAATGAGAAAAAAAATGGTTGGGCCCACATGCAATTTTCATTCGAAAATTGTTAAAATAATAATAATAATTATAAGTTTAGAATGGAACTTTGCGAATGGAAGCATGACAGAAGGGCTGAGCCCATGGAGAAGTCTCAATCGAAAAACAAAGGAAAGATGATGATAAAGGAATTTTCGATTCCTATCTTTCGACTAGGCTGCAAAAAATTTCGAGCCCACCTGAAGTTTCATTCGAAAAACTTTCATTCGGAAAGTTTAAAAAAAATGATGATTTTTCGATTCTCATTTTTCGATTGAGAAGAGAAAAAGGGCTGGCCCCCATTCAGCAACTTTAATTCGAAAAGTTAAAAAAAAAATAAAAAAAAAGGAAGTTTACGATTGGGAGTCTTCGAATGAGCAGCAAAAATGGGCTGGGCCCCATCCTGAAATTTTCATTCGAAAATACTAAAAAAAAAAGAGAAAGAAAAGATAAAAGAAAAAAGAAAAAACCGAATTCCCATTTTCGAATGAGATGGTGAAATTGGCTGGGCCCCATTGAATGATTTTCACTCGAAAATCATAAAAGAATTTCCGAGTGGGACTTTACGAATGGAATGGGTTTTTACGAATTTCTGAATGGCAAAACTGCCACTTGGTACCCGAAGTTATGTTAAGTTGATGAAAAGGCCCCTGCACTTTAAAACTTGACTAAGAAAGTTTTTCAACTTTTCAAATTTACACCCCAGCCCCCGCAAAATTACCAAATGATTCCTGATGGAAAATTTAATTCCGAAAAATAGAGGAATAATTCAGAAAAATAATTCAAAAAAATATAGAAAAATACCTGTGGGTACAAGAAAATTCCTAATAATAGGAATAATTTAGAAAAATACCTGTGGGTACAAGAAAATTCCTAAAATATTATGAATAATTTAGAAAAATACCAGCGAGTACAAGAAAATTCCTAAAATATTAGGAATAATTTAGAAAAATACCCATGAGTACAAGAAAATTCCTAAAATATTAGGAATAATACATGTGAGTACACGGAAATTCCTCAAATATTAGGAAAAGTACAAAAAAAAAATGAGGAAAGTTATAGAAATATTTTCTTGGTAAATTGAGTAATAATTTATGCTAATAATGCATAAAAGCTCTATAAAAGTGCCGAAAATTGCTAAAAGCAAGCACAAAACGCAAGTTAAAACCTCGAATAAGGCAAATCGTCGTAAATGTGTAGGTCGCTCCACACTTTACAATAAGGCGGTATATGTGAAACACTAGTGTAAACCAAAATCCCCATATGAGGGTAGGAAAAATAAGGAGTCCTAGGTGAGGGATAAAAACGACCCCGAGTCTCGAAAAAGACAATTATAACTTCCAGGAAAGCCTGATCAGTTTTCCTAGAAGTTGGGGGGGCAAATGATATGGGCTGAAAGTAAGCCCTAAAGACACATTTAATGTTGCATTAAATGAACCTAAGTTGGTCCAAGGTCAAAGCCCAATTACGAGGCCCAAAACCTTAATAATGATAATAAATTCGTAATTAATAAATCAGCCAAATATGAGACTCCAATATCGAGTCAAATATGGAATCAAATCACTTCTGGAGTAGCCTCCAAGGCATACAACTTCAATGCTTATCCACCTCCTTCCTGGAAGGATCTAGAATTGGGCCAAAGCTGTGACTTGCCCACCAAGTCTCATAATTCAACTCTTATTCTAGGGTTTTCCTCACCTATATAAGGACCTGTTCCACCACAAACAGAACTACGTTTTTTGGCTTGATTCTCTTCTACAGAGATACGTAGGTATTTTGTGAGGATGTATTAAGTCACGAACCACTTGATCAGCCATTAAAGCTCGAAGCTCACCAACCCTGACATTAAATAGGCACGAACCTAGCCGCAATCTTAAACCCTCGTTTCTATTCCATAACACATTGAATATGAATTATAAATAAATTTTACAAAAGATAAATAATTGAAACTTAAATAAAATTAAGTTTAGATTTGTTTCTACAATATAAATTTGGTTATATTATAAATTTGCTTTGGACTATTATGATTAACTAGCATTTTATCCCGTGCTACTCACCGAATGCACAATTCTAAAAAATATTAAATAATTACCAAAAATATATATAAGTATCAAAAAATAAATGATTAAATTTAATTATTTAGATTATAATGTTGATCTCTACTATTTTATCAATTTATTATCTACTAATTTAGTTTGGTAAATTATGATGTATTTAAATATTTAATATCTATATTATATAATTTAAGAAATAAAGTAATATAAAACAATTACATACACAAATCTCGATCCGATCCGGATTTTTTCTGGGTTTGGACCAGACATGACGAAAAATCGGATTTTTTTTATTTGAAAGCCCAAAGACCGGACCGCCGCTTATATACGATCCGACCCGGGTCTTGGACTGATAAAACCGGTCCAGTCTTATTTACCTGTCTAGATCGAAATGTTGTGTAGCCCTAACTGCACTACACATAAATTACTTCTAGTAACTTGGTTTCTTTTTCAGTTTTTACTTTGTTAATTTCATAAATAAGTTTCGTTACAATTTTAAAAAAGTCTCATAAGCCTCAAAAGCTTGTTTATAATTTTTTTCCGTGCGCAATGGATAAATTATATTAAGGAAAATAATAAGAAATGAGAAACTGATTGAGTGAGTGAAATAATAAATCTTATGTCATAAGTTTAGAAGCATTTAAACCATGACAAATGAATATTTACATATAAAGTCAAGTAAAATGAAAATTTCATCGTATTGAAGATACACTCAAATTCGTTATATATAAAGATACACTCAAGTTATTCAGTAATTTCAAATTATTCCTAAGAAAAAATTGCGCTTGACCATAAAGGTTAGACTGTTAACGACATAGGTCAAACGATCATACCTATCATATATTTTCTTACTTTTTTGAATGCGAATACGGCAACAAAAGTTTGTAGCCATACACCATAAAGTACTTTATAAAGAGTATATATCCCATTAATAACATATCATTGTTTGCCTTGTTTGCGTATGTTCTGGTGGCCTGCCAATAAAGTAAAGTGAAAAATTTATTTCCCAAAAAATTAAAAATAAATTCACCTTATATTCTCGGATAGGGAGTAACAATCATTAACTATGACATGAAATTCATTCATCTTTAGGATCCACCAACAATTATGTAAATTCATAAAATATAAGAAAAGACTAAAATTGAACATCTTTTGAGGGAGTAAGCAGTGGTAAAGTTTATTTTCTTAGCAGGTTATATAATTTCGTGACTTGAGCTTATAGAGTACATATGTTAAAGTTTAATACCAGCGCACAGAGCACAGAAATGATTTTGGAGAATATAGATGGGTGGTTTTTATAACTACTCTGACAACAAAAAAATTGCGGCATAATATGTATTCGACACACGAACAAATATATTAATATAAGTATTATTAAGTTGAGAAAAATTATATGCTTTAAATTGTAACATGCATGTGTATGTGAATAAGTGTGTAGGTATTGTTGTTAGTAAGAAAATCAAAAGTAGATACATTAAGTGATTAACTCTTACAAAAAAAAACAACATCATTCATAAACATTAACTTTTCTCAATCTAAGAATTTAAATTGCCAAATACAAACACATCGTAGATATACAACTATGACAGTCATAATTGGTTTGAGGAAGGAATAAGGATGCTCGCCGGGGTGTGATATAATCTCAAAAAAGTAGAGACATTGATTTTTTGTAGTAGATTTTTCTGTTAGTCTCACAACAGACCATAAACAAAATTTACAATGATACAGTTTCAACTTATTTTTTTTGTCAATAATATACATTCACGTATATGAATTGTATCGAAATACAATAACCGGCAAAACCGGAAAAAGGGTTTTCTTTCATACAAAAAAATTTATTATCTAACCGAAAGGCACGCATGTTGCCCCCGGACAATTAGACAATAGAACCTTTAAGTTCGAAAAAAAACACCCAAAAACTAAAAATACACTAAGAAAGGCACAACAATAGATAACAACTAAAAATATAATCAACACTCCAAAAAGAGTGTTGATCCAATCTTCAGTTGGCTCAAAACCGCCCGTCCTCCATCTCTCCTTAATCACAGTATGTCACCAGCTTTGCTTCAAAGAAACTTTCACTCCATAACAATATTATGGTCTATCTTCAAAATTCTCAAACAAACAATAGGGACACGAAGAGATACAAGAAGGGCCTCGTTAAAAACCCACAAGAGCAAAACCCTTTGGGAAAAAAACTCAAGTGGGAAAAGAGTGCCCTCCATGAAACCCAAAATAAAGGAAAAACAGAATGCTCCTTAGACAAAGACATTTTTATAAATTTTCGCTCCTTCCTCCTTCCATCATCTCTTCACATGTAAATTTCTTCCTGAAAATTAAAACACAAAAACAAAAACAAAAAACATTACTCTAACCAAAAGGATTATCCCTTTGGCTAGATACCTTAGTCCATTAACACTAATTCGTCCACTGACGACATATATAATTCGCCAAACCGGTGACAGCTAATATCCACCTATGTAAGGTCCAAAACCGATAATTTCGGTACACCCAATAATGGTACACTAATCAAATAATTATTCAAAAGCAGTATAATTGATAAATGACTCAAATAATCGATTATTTACTAAGAGAATCAATTAATCAAAAAACATTTAAACAGGGAAACAATAACTTAGGAGGTCACCTAATCAAAAATCAAAATGTCAATTAACATTTAATCAGGAAATCAATAATTAGGAAATCAATTAATTAACATAATTAAAAGCACAGCCAATTAGCCCACTAATCATTCACAACCTCAATCAAGAAAATAATCAATTAGGAATAACATTTAATAATAATAACTGATTTTAACAACCTCATTAATGCTATAAAACTCAACACTAATTAGTCATAAACAAATATCAATTATCAATCAAATATGATTGCACAAAATCAATTAACACTAATTCTGCTAGCTACCAAAATATCAAAGAAAATTCCGGCAACCACAAACCATCACTTCGACCATCCTTCAATTCGACCCAAAAATATTAACTGGAAACAAACATTCCACTCGTACTCACCCTATTAACACAGATACTAGTCCAGACAATAACCATTAACACAGGACAAAACCATAAATCTTATAAACACTCGATTAAAACAACACTTAATCAAACTTGGTTTAGTCATCACACACCCGCAATCACCAATAGCTACCCATTTAATCAGAAACAAAACAACGTAAAACAAGCACAAAACCAAGCTATCAAGAACCAAAGGGACATGACCGGATAACATAAATTCCGACGACCACTAACCAGACTTCGGCACACATCTAAAGTCAACCAAAATTCACTTAACAAAATGCAATCATATAGTCTTTAACCAGTCTACACAAAAACCTGGGACTCTAGAATTATCACCGTATAAACATCTCAAGCAAACACAAACTCTAGGCACAAAACAAGAAATCCCCCAAAACCCAAAATTTTATCATAATTACTAGCAAATAGATACTCTAACACATCATATAATCATACGAACGCATATAACAATCAGTTAAAAGAATATTAAACTAAAAACAAACAACAAAGTGTATCAACATAAAACTCTCCCTTTTTTTGGTGACCACTGCCTCCCTTTTATCCGTCACCACCATCTACCTTCAGAGGGAGTATACCTAATCTTGTGAGTCCTCCTCAGCGAGTTCTAAATTAGCATCGGAATCGTAATTTTTGGTGCTTCAATATGGAGAAGTACTCAAGTAATGGTTTCCGGCGGAGATACGGTGGCGTTACGCGGTGATAAAGAAGACGCCATCGTCAAATTCTTATGTGTGAGTGAGTGTGTGTGTGAGAATGTGTGGAAGGTTTTACACTAGAAAGGTAAATTTTGCAGAGAGAGAGAGCAGTCTTTTAATTTTGAATGTATTAGAATGAATGAATTATGAGTTAATGAAAACCTTTTACAATTCACAATATTCATTAGACACATAAATTTGAATTAAGCATATCAGCCTTTGATAATGAGTACAATAGAACACATGTTAGAACATTAAGTCTTTTAAGAAGTATTGTAATTTTTTAATGGAAATAACAACTTCAATTAACCAACAAATCCAGTTTCAACTTATTTTAATTTGTCAAGTTAACGAATATATTTCATATACATCAATTTGATTAGCTTGTAAAAGATGGACGTTAAAAAGGTTAGAAGCGGAGAAAAATATGAGACATAAAAAACTATAAAATTTATAAATTTTGAAATAATAAATTAATTAAATGTATCTTTGAAATCAACATTTTATTTACACATGTATCATATCAAATTTATATATATATAACTAATTGTACATCTAATTTAATATTATATTTATTGCGCACTTACTAAGTAATTGTCTTTACATTCCTAGATTTCATTTAATTAATGGTAAACAACAAATTAAATTTAAGGACAGATATTTAAAATGCTAATAATGAAAAAAATGGTTGGTTCTGATTTTGAAAGATAATTATAAAACGTTTATTTAACTATTAGTAAATCTAATTTAATGTGGACTTTCTAATTAATTGACTTTACACTCTTGGATTTTTTAACTAATAGGATACCACAAAACAAATTTAAGGACAAATAATCAAAATGATAATTATAGAAAAATGAATGGGTTTGATTTAAAATGATAATTGTATTAAAAAATTATTCAAAATAAATGACAATTAATGGTTTTAAGATTGTTTCTATACCTTTTATCATTGATTCGTGTTGTAGTAAATTCAAGATGCTTTCTGAATGATTATGGTCATTCATGTTTTACCTTTAAATATTAAGTTGGTGAAATAGCAATATATATAATATTAAAGTCATTAGCAATTAAGTTGATGAAGGAAAGAGATTTTTTATTGATGTATCGAATAAAAAAACTATTGAATGCATTTTCATTGAATGTGACTTGTGTGTTTTTCTCAAGAATCAACTTCCAAGGGTCTAGAAAAATTCTACTTCAGAGGAATCAAGAAACTGATCTTATATGGGCATTGACCCCTTCCAGAAAGGCCATATGAGGAAAACTATATCGTACTTTTAAATGTATGGACAATGATACAATATATATTAGTGATCATTAAGGTAAGTTATGAATGATAACATTGCCAACCCAACATTGTAAAAAAAATATTTATCTATAGACACGCCTAATAATGTAAACAAATCGGTGTAATGTGGTAAGGATTGATGCCTACAACTCCTTAAGTCGTAGAATTATTGAAGCTGGCCACTGAATATTCTAATGGGAAGTAACTGTTAGTCACAGAGACATGCCTGTTTAACTCTAATAACAAGCCTAATTGTTTGTAATGCTTTGCATTACTTACATGACCTCTTAACTGAGGGAACCTCTAGTTGTAGAGTTTCTACTTGCTTTGTACTTGTAATAGGCATCAAATTCTAGTTATGTAACTGTACTTATATAGTCAAGAATAATGCTTGAAAGAAGTTCCAAGGTTCATGCCTCAAGCAAGAAGATGAAGACTGTCAAATAAATCACAGTTGGGATTTGAAGAAATGAAGAATTTGTCTAAGTACCAATTCGAGAAGTACTTTTGTCTATTCGAGAAGTCTAGCATTCGAGAAGTCAGAGATTCGATATCTCAAGACAATATTCGATATCTCTGAATACTCTGTTCGATATCTCAGAGATTCGATATGTCTACGGCTCTATTCGAGAACTCAAGAAGTCAACAAGTCAAAGTGGTATTCGAGTTCTCAAAGAGTCAACAAGTCAAAGTTCCATTCGATATCTCAAGGACTCAGAAAGCTATTCGATATCTCAGGGATTCGACATGTCAAAATGCTCTATTCGACAACTCAAGGATTCCCAGAGAAAAGAGCTATTCGAGAAGTGATTCGACATGTCATATAACAGTATTCGAGAACTCAGAGTTATCGATCAAGTCAATCCTAGTTCTCGAATCACTTACTTTGTCACTTCTCGAATACATTCTTAGAGACAAAATACTGAAGAAATTGTACAAGTCAGAAGCCTGCAACAAGCCAATGCACTTTATGGACCACAACCTGTAATGTGCTCTGGAAAGCCTACAAGGAAGCTTGGAGAGATATAGAAGAGACAAAAGAGCTAAAGAAGTGTGAACAGGCTTTGCAAAGTCAAATCTATAACCGTTTGGACACTTACTCAAAAAGTATAGACAGGCTAGAAAGTAATTTGTTCAGCTACCTTATTTGCAGTAAGTGGGTTGTATCCATGTTCTATAAGGATACAGCCTCATTTCCTTAGTTGTTAACTTTTTGAGAAGTCAAGTTTTTCATACATTGTAAGTCATATCTCTCTGAGAAAAACGAAGCTGAGAATACTATCATTTGTATTCACAGATTGTAGCAACCTTTATCTAATACAATATTAGATTAAAGTGATATCGTGTCTTGTGTTGTTTTTATCCGCACTCATTTCCTTGCACACACAAACACCTATCTTGCTACATAGACTCAAGAACAAGAAAAGTTCAAGAATCCATTCACCCCCCCTCTGTAATCTTTTACTGTATACAATAATCAACAAGTGGTATCAGAGCGGGCTGTTTATTCGAAAACAGAAAAATGATCATGAGTTCGAATGTACCAAAGACTACAGGAATGGTGAAAGTCCCTAAGTTTGACAAAGAGAATTACAACCTCTGGAAGATAAAAATGATGTTGTTCATCAAAGCCTCTCATCCTTTATATCTTGAGATTCTCAAGAATGGTCCCTTTGTTCCCCAATAGGAGATTCCTAAAAAGACTATTGGAACCACGACAATTCCAAGATCTTATGTGGCCAAGGAACCATCCAAATGGACAGAATCAGAAAAGGAGAAGGTTGCCCTTGACAGTCATCTCATGTTGCTGATTATAGATTCCATGGACATGCCAATGTTTGCAAACATTGCATCGTGTACCACTGCCAAAGAAATGTGGGATCACATTGAGGTGTTATGTGAAGGAACTGATGAGGTCAGAGAAAATAAGAAACAGATACTGGTCACACAGTATGAAGCATTCATGGCACAGCCCAAGGAAAGCATCACTGAGATGTTTGAGAGATTTCACAAGCTAGTTACTGAGTTGCAGATGAATGGCAAGGTTTACAGCACCAAGGAGTTGAACATGAAGTTTCTGCTATCTTCACCAAATCATCTAGAGCAAAGGGTCATTTCTCTAAGGGAGAGAGATTTGAACAAAGTTACATATGATGTGCTCTATGGGGTTTTAAAAACTCATGAGCTTGAGTTGCTTCAGAAAAAAAGCTATCCAAGCCAACCAAGGTAGAATGATAAACACATCATGTGCCTTGATTATCAACAAATCTATTCAAGACCTAGAAGCATCTACAAGCCAACTGAGGATAGAGGAGATAGTAGATGATGAAGAAAATGAAGCTGAGGCTAGTGAACCTGTTGAGGAGAAGGAGGAAGAAGAGTTTTACACTCTTGAATAGATGGGATGGAAAACACTTCATATGCTTTCATGGACAGAAAATTTCCTAACATTAGATTTAAGAGGAACCAACCCTTCAAACCTAAAACCCAAAGCCACTCATTCAACAAGAGCAAGGCACCTGTGAAAGCAAACAAGAACAAATTTAAAACCAGCTATGTGGATAGGTCATCTGTAAGGTGTTATAGATGCAATGACCTAGGACATTTTGCCAGTGAATGCAAGAAGCCTAAAAAGAAGGATAAAGAGTTTCTAGAGCTTGAAGCTAAGTATGAGGCCCTTCTAAAAAAGCAAACACAAGGTATGGCCTACATAGTTGAAGGGAAGTGTTGGGATGATTCTGATAGTGATGGAGAGGTACAAGAATTTTGCAACTATGCCTTGATGGCCAATTCCAAGGATGACACATCTCCATCAGACTCTCAGGTACCATCTCTCACTACTATAGACATGTTTGTTTCTGAGTATAAATGCATGATTGAACAACTATTTGTTGAAATGTTTAATATCCATACTAGTATGATTGCTGCTAATGAGGAGATTGCTAAACTGTCTACTAGAAATGAAATGTTAATAAAAAAGAATGAGGAACTTGAGCTAACTGCTATGCAAGTAGAAAACCTTAAGAAAGAAGTTGAATATTTGCAGAATAAGGTTTTATGTGCTAGTCAAGTGGAAAAGGCTCTTAGGGATGAATTAGCTGAAAATGAATTCAAACCGAAAACGTTTAAGAAATCATCTGGTCTAGTGTAATCCTACTGTGAGAAAATTGAAGCAAAACCCAAGACTGCTATTGGACTTGACTATGGGACTCTTAACCAGAGAAAAGGCTATGCTGTCATTGAAGATGACACTGCTGTTCAAGAGGAAGTCCCTCACATCTTGAAAAAGACTGAGACTCCTATTTTTAAACATCCAACACTTGAAATTGATGAGGAAGCCTTACTCATCAAGCAAATGTTGAATGATGAGGATGAGGCACAGTCCAGTGAACAACAGGCATCCTCCAAGAGTAAGAGTGTCAAAGCCAAAGCCAAGGAGCCAGTAGGTAATAGACCTAAGATTGAAAAGTTTATGAAATTCGTTTCAGCTGGAAATCATGAATCTGAAAAGAAAGTGACTAAGAAGAAACAGAACAGAAATGGCAAGTTAGGGATTAATAAAGATAAAAACTATGTTTATATGCCAAATGCTCCTAGGAAAACTTGTCAGAACTGTTTCAATACTAATCATCTAACTCATGCATGCAAGAAACCTGTTGGTAGTGTGCCCAAACCTTTCTATGATTGTTCTGTGCCTCTAAGACATAGAGATGCACCATTTTGTGATAAATTTGACTGTATGTCATGCAATATAAATGTTATGACTAGTTGTTTCAATTTGAGAAGGCAATTCATTGATGGTTGTATCAGTCACAATTCTCACACACACTACACAAGGTCAAAGTCTTCAAGTCCTCCTAAAGCTAGGAAGGTACCTTTGCCACTTAAGTCTGAGACCTCAGGCTCTAAGACTTCTAACAGTGACAAGAAGACTAACACCAAGAAAGTTGATAAGCTTGTTGTTTATGATAAAACTATTTCTAAGTCACATGGACCCAAACTTGTTTGGGTACCAAAGGAGAAGTAATACCTTTGTGTTTGCAGGGCAAAGAAAGTGAAAAGAAAGTCATGCGGATTTTGGATAGTGGATGCTAAAATCATATGACTGGTGATATGGCCCTGCTATCACAGTATGAGGAGAAGGCTGGCCCAATGGTTGCTTTTGGAGATGACAGCATGGGTAACACATTGGGATATGGCAAATTGAAAGTTGGTAATGTCATCATTGAAGATGTAGCACTAGTCAAGGGACTCAAGCATAATCTGCTAAGTGTTGGTCAGTTTACTGATAGGGGATTCAAAGTGGATTTTGACAAAGAGGAATGTTTGATCACCCACAAGAAGACTGGTGATTTTGCTCTATCTGGAGTAAGGAAAGGAAGCCTGTTTGTAGCCAATATGGACTCTGCAAACAAGGACAAAATTTGTTGCTTCTACTCAAAAGCATCAAATGAAGATTGTTGGCTGTGGCACAAGAGATTATCACACCTGAACTTCAAAGCCATTAACTCTCTGGTCGAAAGAGAGTTAGTGAGAGGCATGCCTACACTTGAATTCTGTCAAGAAGGAGTGTGTGAGGCTTGCCAAAGAGGAAAATGAAAAGATAGAGCCACAAGTCAAAGACAGTGACATCAATAACCAAGCCCCTACAACTCATTCATATGGACTTGTTTGGGCCTGTCAATATTATGTCACTAGGAAGAAAGAAGTATGCCTTAGTGATGGTTGATGACTTTACAAGGTATACATGGGTGGAATTTTTGGCATCAAAAGATGAGGCTCCACAAGTAATCATTGAGCACATAAAGAGAGTTGACAAGGAAGTAAATGCCAACAATGCAAGTGTGATTGCATTAAGAAGTGATAATGGAACAGAGTTCAGAAATGCCATACTTGAAGCATTCTCCAAAGAGAATGGAATTTCTCAGCAATTCTCTGCTCCAAGGACTCAACAACAAAATGGAGTTGTTGAGAGAAAGAATAGAACTCTAATTGAGGCTGCTAGAACATTGTTGCTTGATGCAAAGATGCCAACATGTTTTTGGGCTGAGGCTGTGAGCACTGCATGCTATATCCAGAACAGAACCCTCATCAACAAAAACACTGGAAAGACACCTTACAACTTGATGACTGGAAAGAAGCCTACTCTAAAGTATGTTCATACTTTTGGAAGCAAATGCTTTGTATTGAAGGATAATTCAGAATATGTTGGAAAATTCGATGCAAAGGCATTTGAAAGAATTTTTCTTGGCTACTCTATGGAAAGAATTGCATACAAAGTTTATGTCATCAGTCAAAAGAAAATTATGGAAAGCACAGATGTGACATTTGATGACAGCAAACTACCTGGATTAGAAGAAACCAATGATGAAGATAAAGATCCATTAAAGTTTGATAATCTAGATGATTCTGATGAAGAGATTGAAACTGGAGTTGAAACTGAAGTTCAACAAACTCAAGTGAATGATGAAGCAAGAGAAGAATTTGTGCCAATCAACAGTGGAGAAACAAGCATCCAAGACACACCTGTGAATAGTGGCAACTTCATAGGGGGAGGAAATGAGAATGATCATGACTTGGATGATGAAGCAACATCAAGAGTGAGAAATCAGACTGAGCATTCAAGGAAATGGGATAGATCACACACTGCAGACCAAATTATTGGAGATGCAAATGCAGGAGTAAGAACTAGGAGAGCAACTCTAAATGACTGCCTCTATGGTTGCTTTCTATCTCAAGTTGAGCCTAAGAAACTTGATGATGCACTAATGGACCCCGACTGGATAATTGCTATGCAAGAGGAGCTGAATCAATTTGAAAGGAGCAAAGTATGGGAACTTGTGCCTGCACCAAAAGGTAGAACCATTGTTGGAACAAAATGGGTTCTGAAGAATAAGATAGATGAAAATGGTGTAATCATAAGAAACAAAGCAAGGTTGGTTGCAAAAGGATACTCTCAACAGGAAGGCATTGATTATGATGAGACATTTGCCCCTGTTGCTAGATTGGAAGCCATCAGAATCTTCTTGGCATTTACTGCTCATTCAAACTTTAAAGTTTATCAAATGGATGTCAAGAGTGCATTTCTGAATGGAGAGTTGGAAGAAGAAGTTTATGTGCAACAACCACCTGGCTTTAAGGATCCACACTTCCCAGAATTTGTCTACAGATTGCTTAAGGCATTGTATGGACTTAAGCAGGCTCCAAGGGCATGGTATGATACTCTATCACAATTTCTTCTTGAAAATCAATTCACTAGAGGCACATTGGACAAAACACTGTTTTACAAGAAGCATGGTGATGATATTATCCTAGTTCATATCTATGTGGATGATATCATATTTGGGTCCACAAATGAGAAGCTGTGTGAGAAATTCTCTAAACTCATGCAGAGCAGATATGAGATGAGTATGATGGGAGAGTTGACATTATTTCTTGGGTTGCAAGTCAGTCAAAGGAAGGATGGTATCTTTATCAGTCAAACCAAGTACATCAAGGATCTATTAAAGAAGTTTGACTTAGAAGACTCCTCACCTGCAAAGACACCCATGGCCACTGCCACTAAATTAGATGAAGATGCTAAAGGTAAGAAAGTAGATATCTCAGTCTACAGAGGCATGGTTGGTTCTCTAATCTATCTCACTGCAAGTAGGCCAGACATCTTGTTTGCCACATGTTTGTGTGCAAGGTTTCAATCAAATCCAAAAGAATCACATTTGATTGCTATAAAAAGGATCTTTAGATATCTGAAGGGCACTCCAAACTTGGGTTTATGGTATCCAAAGGACACAGGGTTCAATCTGGTTGGTTATTCTGATGCTGATTATGCTGGATGCAGAGTGGATAGGAAAAGCACCTCAGGTAGCTGCCAGTTTCTTGGACAATGGTTAGTCTCTTGGTATAGCAAGAAACAACAGTCTGTGTCAACTTCTACAGCTGAGGCTGAATACATAGCTGCTGGAAGTTGCTGTGCTCAAGTGCTTTGGATTAGAAACCAACTTAGACATTATGGACTTGTGTTGGAAAGGATTCCAATCATGTACGACAACACAAGTGCAATCTCTATAGTTGCCAATCCTGTCAATCATTCTAGAACAAAGCACATTGACATCAGATATCATTTCATTAGAGAACATGCAACTAATGAAACCATTGAGTTGCATTATGTCTCTACAGATAAACAACTAGCTGACATATTCACTAAACCATTAGATGAAGCCACCTTCACAAGGTTGGTTAGTGAGATTGGAATGCTGAATTCTTCAGATTCTGGCTAAGTGAATATATCAACTAAGTTGTTGCAGCAGTAAACACCTACTTTATTTAAATGCTCAATATTTTTGAAGTAAGTGTTGGCTGAAATATATGATTTATAAATATTTCCAATCTGCTACATATATCAGAAAATCATATTTTGTCAACTTGAAATTTCTGTGAAATTTTGAGAACACCAATATTTAATCTGTTGGAATATTCTTTATAGATTATGTCTGGTAGATTTGCAAAAGATAGTGAAAATTGAGTTTCTATGAGTAAAAAGGATAGTTCGATAAGTCAGACTTCTCGAATGGTTCATTTCATTGTTAGTGGTCGACTTCTCTAACAAGCCTATTCAGGACACTCTTGAGTACTCGAATAGTGTCTTTTAGAGAACTCGAACAGAGACATGAGTGAGTTCTCGAATAAGGTATTTAAGTTCTCTTTTGACAGAGTTCTCGAATAGCATGTTTGAGTTCTCGAATCATTTGAAAAGGCTGGTTTCTCGCTGAATTTTAACCGATTTTGGATTTTTATTCAGAATTACTCATAAAAACATATCTTACTTAATTTAGAATTTATTCTAAGTTAGATAACTGCCAGCTGTGAGTTACAACATGCTTGAGTTATCGATTAAGCCTTTCTTGACTTATCGAATAGTTGTTTTCTACTTCTCGAATGCCTGACTTGTCGATACAAAACATATGTCTAATCGACAATTCTAGTACTTCATAACTATAAAATTCTACATCTATTCGATTCACTTCATTCGATTTCTCAAGCATCTAACCCCCCAAAACCTCTGAAAACCCTAACTGCAAAAGCTTAATTTCTTCTTCAACCTTCATTCTCTTTTCTTCTATATACAAATGGCAAACACCCAACTCACCATACCCACTCAAACCAATTTCATCACAATAACTAACGATATGGAAGCACCTAATGCAAACTTCAAGTGCTTTGTACGATGGATGTCAGAATCATACATCAAGAGTGCATTATCAGCCAACCCAACTCTGTATCTGGACCTCCTAGAACAGTTTTGGAGAACTACCACTGTGGAAGTCATTGCCCTCGAGAATGCTATAACCTCCTATGTAGTCTATTGCAAGATTCAAGGCCAGGATATTTCTATTACTACAGCAGACATGAATCAAGCACTAGAATTACAACAAGAGTCATATGACACACTGGCCACAAATACACAGTTGGAAGAATTTTTTGACTTCATCAACTACTCAGATGTGATCAATCTTGGGAAGCTAAACCGGAAGCATCTGCGGAAAGAGTGGAGTTATGTGTTTGCCACCATTCTTCAAGTCTTCACAGCTAGGAAGTCAAGCTTCGATCAGATTAGTGCACCTGCACATCAAATATGCTATGCCTTGGCTTATGGAAGAAAGATGGATGTTGGTCAAATTATTCTACAAGAGCTATATGGGAGACTTGGCAAGAACACATCCAAGAGAGGTCCTGAAATTTTCTTTCCTCGCTTTATTCAATCTGTACTTAACTTTAAAAATGCTAAATTGATTGAATTGCATGGAGTAGATAACAGTAGAATAGGCTATCCTAGGTCCATGACCAAACTTATTTTTGGTAATTTAGAGACTAGGAATGATGTGGATGTAAGACTCAAAATAACTCCCCATATGGAGAGTCTATGTAGGACTTACCCCCACAACATGCCAACATTTGACTCAAAGTCACAGTTAGCATAGCCTAAGCAAGTAGTACAAGATGATGACCCAAGGTTTGCTAACTAACCCTCTTAACCAAACACTCTACCATACAGTGAGCCAACTGCATCATCCTCTCAAAAGGGTGATGTTAGTAAAAAGAAGAGAAAGGAGGTGATGTCTGCACCCTTGAACATATTATCTGAAGCAGCATTGGCTGTGGAATTAGGTATAGGTAGTGAGGAACCTGAGTCACCCTTACAGAGGCCAAAGAGGAAGAAATCTAGGACCACCTCTTCAGTCACACAAATGGCTGAAGTTGTAAAATTAGGGGCACACAGTTCACTAGATGTATCCTCTCAACAGGGTGCATCTATAGAATCAAGCATCCTCCCCAATGCACCTATTTGTACAGAGTCAGCACATGGGAGTGATAAGGCTGGCACGACACTGAGTGGAGAGCACATCACAACTGAAACTCCCTCTATCTCTCAGGGGGAGTTGCCAAAATCTAATCTATAAAACTCTTCTTTTCCAGACTCTACCACTCATATTTCTTTGGAGCCTGCAACTCAAACAATAGAGGAGCAAGGCATTGATCATCAAGAATTCTCTTCTCTTGATGAGCCAATGGATTCAAGTGACTTGGTGCATGACACCTTGCTCACCACCCAGGACCCACATTTAGATGGTGAGGGAATGCATGCTGAGGCATGTCCTAATGACACCATCACAAACACAGAGGTTCCACTAGTTATCACTAGAGACTCTGTGCCTGTGTCAACTACTGGTGTAACTAATCCCACTTCTGTGGAGACGCCAGTAGTAGAGTCAATCCATCCAGTTGCAGAAGTTGCATCTGTAACTGAGGAGTCTAGCTTGCCTAGCTCTAGCTCTGACTTTATGTCACAATGGATGAAGCCTGTGCAACATGACAGTGCTTCAGGGTCAGGGTCTGTTCCACAACAATTGACGGTTGAAGCACTTCAAAGCTTAATTGTGGATCAGATCCCTGAGTTCACAAAGATTGCTCAGAACCTCCTCACTGCAAATCTGCCAAATCCTGACTATGAAGCTATCCTCTTATGCCACAGAGATGATGTGCAGCTACAGAAGGCAAAAATAATAGATGATACTGAGAGAGATGGCAATGTAGATGCCTGGCTACAAGGACAGATTAATATTCCTCTCTCAGCCAGTCTTCAGTATCTTAGAGAAGAGTACATCACTTCACTGGGGTCCAATGCCAAATCTCTCACCCCTAGTGATGTGTATGAAGCAGTGAATGACAGCTACAAGGGCATTCTAAAGGCTGCACACTACCTTGGAAAGGGTCTAAAGACAGAACTTAATGAAGTGTGTACAGCCACAACCAAGGAGGTGCATGAGATAAAGAGGACTTTTGATTCCAAATTCCCTCAATTGGAGACTGTAGTCAAGGATATTCTAGCCTGCAAGTCTACCTGCACCAAGATGGACAATGGTTTAGCCATTCTCAAAGATGATGTCACAGGCCTAGGGCACCAATTCCAAAATCTCTCTGATCAGACAACTGAGGCCAATGCCATACTTAGGACACTTTTTGCCAATCAGTATGGAGATAAGCTAATCACTGAAGTCCCAGTGCATGACATGACTAGGTTTGAAGTGCAGAGACTTAAAGAACAATCCATGTCTGGCTTCAAATCTACTCAATTGTTCAACAAGGTATATGCACTTGAAAAGGAGGTAGCCACTCTCACTCAGTCTAATGCTCATCTTACAGACAAGGTAGCAACTCTCACTGAGCAGCTGAACACTCAAGCCACCACCATAGCTGATGTTCTCCTGCATCAACAATCCATGTTGTCTGCAATGATGAAGCACATGGGTCTCCCTCTCCCTGAAGAATCTTCAAACCCTGTGGTCACTCATCAAGCCTCTGTGCCTGACAACAAGCCTAAGGGGGAGAAGAGGACCTCATGGAACTCAAATCCAAAGGGGGAGAGAACTCAAGCTAAAAGAATCAAGATAAATGAGGGTGGTCACCAAAGAGCTTCAAAATCCATATCCATACCCAATGTGCCAAGAAAAGGAAAATCAAAAGTTGATGAGCCTCCATCTTCTCTGCCAGTTGTCACTCTACCAACTGTGCACATCACCACTCCTGATGGTCAGAAGCAATCTATCACAACCACAGTGATTGCAGGGAGTATTCCATCTGATAACTCTCCATCTACCAAAGTTGAAAGTGTCAAACCTGTAGAAGTAAAGGTGGTTACTGAGGCCAAGCTACAAGAAGTTGTGTTTGCACTAAATCACACAAGCGTACGTGGTCACAAGTAATATATAAGGTTAAGTCCAAATTCGTTCCCACAGGGATCAAGTTATGGTTCTATTCAGTAAATATGCCTATGCAACAATGTATGGTTATTATGCACTGCTAAGACAATAACAATTTTGGGTTTATTAAACTAAATTAACTAAGACACAAATTAACAAAACTAAGAATTAACTAACTAACAAGAATTAAAATCTAATTACGTCTGCAAGAAAAACCATGGAATCCTAACTTCATTAAATACTTTGCTTAGATCTGACGCCTTTAATCACTATATGCAATGGTTATGATATCTGATCGGATAACACGAAACAAGTATACGCTACTTCTCAGTATACGAATACCAAACTAAACATACATCCACAAAAGAGATAGAAGATGAATAGACACCAATTATGCTTAGACCCTATATCTCTATAGAATTTGAAAACATAACGGTTGAAGAACAAGTTATCCGCATTGATCACATAGGGTAGCATAATATCTCTATTTACGCCACAAATCATGATGTTAAAACATCAACCTATCATATGCTAGCATGGCAAGTTCTAAATCTCAAGATCCACTCTCGTTTCGCAAGAGATTAACAAATTAGATGTTAGCTACGCATCTAAATACATGAAACACAACCATACGAGGATATCAAATATACATCACACACAGATCTTTAAAGCATCAAGATACTAAAGCTCCATAAATAAATCCGTTAGAATCCCATGACAACGATTAGTTCATAATCGAACCTCTCGTCATCATGGGATCTGATGAAACCATGATAAAAACAAAGTATGAAAAGATACAAATAAATCTAAGTAATTGATATGTAATAATTCTACTCCTAATGATCATTATTTTATTTTACAAGAGTTGGATGTGTTTATATAGGCTCTAGACATCTTGCCCAACAAGAAAATACCAAATCAGAATTATAATATAAGTACGTTTCCTAAACTGATGCTGATTTAAAGGGAAATTCGCAGCTATCTTTCCTTCATTAATTCTGGAACGTTCCAGCTGCAATTGGGCCTCTGGACCACTTTAGAATGATAGAAAATCTCGTTATCTTCGCGTGGACTGCTTACGGGCCTCAAACGGAGTTGTAGAACTCAAGATATGGCCAAAACAAAAATCCGAAATCTGACAGAATTTTTACGCGCGCTGACTGTGCTGACGTTACTGTTCATGGCGCAGGAGCCTCGGATTGGGCGCCTGATGCGCCGATGGTTGCTGCCGGGAGCTGATTTTGGCTGATTTTCTTCGTTTTAACTCCTTTTGCGCCCGTTCTTTTTGCGTTCTCTTCCGTTTTCAATCCTCTATGCTTGGAATCCTCATGGTGAACCACAACAAGACTCCATTCTTCATTATTAAGCTCGAATTCAACTCCAAAAGTGACGGAAACAACGATCTTAAGCAACATTCTTCCAAACCTACACACTTACACAAAACACATCAAAACTACAACAAACTTGAGTCCAAGACAATCAATTTAAGCCGAATTGAAGCGATCCAAGTGGATATAAATCCACTTATCACACCCCCAAACTTAAACCGATGCTTGTCCTCAAGCATAAACAATTACAACTAACTAACTAATTAGTACCAATTCCGTAGGTGATCACGGTTGCATTTGGCATATGCAACAAGCCCTTTAAACCCCTAGGCAGCCCTAGTGGACGAGTAAGGTCTCGTGAGGGCCTATAGTGAATGTACCCACAAAATCCATCTAACCTAATACAATGCAATGCATGAATGCAACTAATATGAAAATGCAATTAATATCCTACCATACCTTCAAATCCTCTCATGCCATATCAACTTAAGAATCAAAGTAAATACGTAATGTCTTGGTGTCGAAAGTGCAAGTATTCACATAGTCTACTCAATGAACATGCATAAGTTCTCACAAGTCCATGTCAAATGTAAGAATAAGTTAGTAACCATGCTAAGCCTACAAGAGTACATCTTTGAGACAAAACTCGGGATCTCATACGCCAAAACAAGCAAACACTCACAATCCACTCATAAAACAATATTCACTCAAGAACAAGGGTAAGTGTATCACTCAAGTCCAACAAAATCATAAGCATGCTTGACATTTGGTATCAATCTAACTTTTAACACAACATACATCAATGACGATAATCAAAAGGTCTTTATTTGGGTTGTAACGGGGCTAGGGACAAGGTATGTCAAATAAGCCAAAACAGGTGAAGTGTCAAAAGCTAGTAAGTACCATAATAATTCATACACAACTGATAAGTGTGCATTTATTAATAATATTGTCCCTATATTTAGGTTATTTTGCATTGATTTGTATTTTTATTTAATAAATTTTAATTTTTTATTGTAGGTATCAAGGAGTTATAATAAAAGAAGGTTTGGAGTTTAAATAGCAAGAGTTGGGGATTAATTGGATAAAAAATCGGATTTTATGGGTTGCTTGCGCAGTCTACACTGTTTGGCCCATATCTGGAGATCCAGAAGTCCGTTTTAGGCGATTCAACAGCCCACGGAAAGCTTGTGAGAAGGGCTTCAATTTAGAAGTGGTCTTGGTATCAGATTCTAACTGCATCAGCCCAGAAACAGAGCCCAAAAGGGAGTTACGAATTTCCTCTTCTTGGAATTCAATTTTGATTGGGAAATCTCCTTGTAATTATATTAAATAATTAAAAATACTTTTATTAGAGATATTATTAGATATACATCATACTTAATTGGGGGATACACACGTCGTACAAGAGAGAGGCACAAGAACAGAGAGAAAGAAGAAGCTTGAGGAAGGAGTAGCCACACAAGGGAGGAAGAGGAGAAGCCATTAACAAGAAGAATTCAGCCATTGAAGACATTCAATTGGCTTTGTTTTCTCTTTATCTTTTTATATCTCTTCTTATGATTATGTGTTGGTTAACTTTGGATTGTTTTGATACGTTTATTATGAACTAAACTTGTATGAGTTAGGATTTTTATGGAACCTTAGTATGGGATTGTTGGTGTTTTGATAAGAAGTACTATTTGCAGTTCACAGTTTATTCGTTCAAGTGGATTTCATGTTATTTATTTGCTATTGTTTGGCCAACACTAGTAGATGATTGAGTTAATTATAATACTGAGAGGGTTATGATTAACTGACATAAAACTTGAATGGTGCATGATTATATCTGTTGATATTAATTTTGTGACGGTATAGACATATATCGTTACCTTGCATAGCCGTGTAAAATTGGTGCTTAATTGTATTCTGGAAGTTGAATTGGGCATAGACATATGTTAATTCAATTACAGAATCTATACCATAGTGATTTCGAGAGAAACCTATGATCTGTGAATTTTTGGTTAGTAGACTGTGATTTTGCTATAGTATTACACTGCTTTATTGCCGATATGAACATATTAGGGGGAAGTAATTATCTTGACTTAGCTTCTCGTATCCAAAACTCATTCAGATCTCTTTGCTAGTATTATATTAGTTAGTTAATTTAGTTGATAATTAATTAGTTTTAGTTAGATAAAACAAAACCCAATTCTTGTGTTCTATAACTGAATTGTTTGATATTAATTGCGATTTACACAAATTTACAGTCCTTGAGGAACGATATCTGGTATTTATTACTGCATTACTTGTTTGCGATTGTGTACACTTGCACATCTGTATTTTACGTAACAAGTTTTTGGCGCCGCTGCCGGGGACTGTTTTATTGTTTATTGCATAATTAATCATCTTGCAGTTTGGTTTATTTTGTGGAGCTTACTTTAGTAACTCTTGTTGTTTTTCAGGTTAACAACAGAGAGTTATGTATTCTCCATATGCGATGGGTATGGTGTATAACGAAGAGTGTGCTGCACGAGATCAAGAACTTCTTTCGTTGCAGAGTAGATTATCTTCTGTGTCGGAGATGCTTAAGAATATGGGCATAGGAATGAATCAACCTATGTGGCAACCTATGAGTCCACCACGGAGCCAAGCGGATAATGTTTCGTGTGTTTATTGTTGTGGTGCTCATACCTATGACTATTGTCCTTCTAATCCAGATTCTATTTGTTTTGATGTTAATCACCCAGTGGTGCAACCTCCCAATTATTCATGTATCAATGAAAGAGTTTTTCTTGGATCTTCAACAGTGGACTATAACTATTCATGTTTTCAAGAATCTCAGCAATAAGGACTTGACGATGGGAAGGAGCAGTCTGAACCCATGATAGTTGAAAACACAATAGAGGTGGATGTCTCTCAAACAACATCTAAGCATGAAGGATATGTAGAGGAATCTTCAACAATATCTATAGATGATGTTCTAGTTTCTGATAAATTAGAGCATAATTCTAATGAAGATCCAGTGGAGCAGCCCATGATTCTAGATTCTGGACATGAAAATAATGAAGAGGATCAGCATCTAGCTTTGTTGGAGGTCAATTCACAAGGTGCAGAAATAATGCATTATTTTGAATCACTAGAAGTGCTGCCTACAGAAGTCAACCCTCCAAAAGCCTCTATCAAAGAACCACCTGATTTGGAACTGAAGTTGATCTCCTCTCATTCTCAAGAGGTTTATTCGAGCTCATCTTCAACATCTTCTATCATCATCTCTGCAGAATTACCTCCAGACAAGAAAGTTGGAGGGCAAATTTCAAATTGTCGTGATAGTATGTGCTCTGTAGACGTGCAAATCGTGTTAGTGGACACTGCAATAGGTTCTTTTGAGAAGCAGAGAAGGTTGTCATCTCCAACTTTGTCCATCGTTATCTCAGCAGATTTACCTCCTGATAAGGAAGAATTGTTTTCGGAGGTTTTACAAAAGAACAATGTCATAAGCACTTTTGAGGAGCGAAGAAGATTGAAACTGGTCATCAAGGACATGATGCCAAAGAAGATAATTAAATGGCCATATAGAGATGCGATGCGAAATTTTACATTACAGTGTGAAATTAATAAGTAAAAAAGCCATTGCAATGTCTAGCTAAAGACTTTAAAGAAAGGCGTTTCTTGGGAGGCAACCCAGGCTTGTTGTGGTGCTGAAGATGGCGTACTGAACCTCACGCGCGCGCAACTGGTATGCATGCCTGCGCTCGCACCTTCCTGCGTCAACATCAACATCAGATGCTCTTGCCACATGTGCAGGCCCACCGATTGAGGCCCATTAATCTAGTCCAAAATCAGCCTCTAGCCATGTTATAAAAATTATTTACAGATTTTGGAGGAAAAGGGGAATTGAACCCAGGATCACTTGGAAAGAAAGGCAAGCAACCAACCACTACAACAAGTCAGTTGAGTTGTTGGTTTTTGCTTTGGAAATTTAATAAAGTCATATTGAGCTGCAACTTCATCACACTGCAAGGAAAGCTTCAACAAATATATATTTTTTTGTGGACACTTCATTCGGCATTAGGGAAGTATTCTTAACTTTCCTTTGTACATAATTTTTTTTTTATTAATTTATTTTTTTATTTAGAATTTTTACTAGTCTGTATATTTAAATATTATTATTCATTGGGGACAATGAACCGCTTAATTGTGGGGAGGGGTTTCCAATACTAAAAAAAATTAGGATCATTAATAATTTTATTTTTAGGATTTTTTTTTTCTTTTCTTAGTTTTTTTTTTTTTTGGAGATTAGATATTTCTTTTTTAGATTTTATTTTTGGATAGTAAAAAAAATAGAAAAACACAAAAAAAAATTAGAAAACTTAAAAAATTGATTGCCTTGTCAATATAGCATGTTAATAAGGATAAGTACACACCATGTAGACTAATTATTCGTGTGTCATGTATATGTCTCAGCGTAAAGTACCTTATACATGATGATGTCTTGTACGTGCTTGCGAAAATTAAAAACTTGAATGTACGTCACTGTCAATTTTGATGAGTATGGCATGCATGCTATCACCATGAGAGATCTTGAGCCTTAATTTGTGATTGATACATCTTTTATCAATCTATTTTTTTGTGGTGAGTTATTCGTCATTGTGCATGTTGCTCTAGAACTTGCTTTAAACCAGGTCGTGCGTATATTGATATTGTGTATTGTGTAAAAATGATAAAGGCACTAGGATTAACTGTATTGTCCCAAACAGTACCCTTAAAAATAATCCTTAGTGAGCCCCTTTGAGCCTATATCCTTTTTCTTTGTATGTCACCATCTAAATTCTTGAGTTTACTTGTTTATTCTTCTTGTCTTGATTGACTAGTAGAGCAGTGTGATGTATACATGAGATTGGTAAAATACTAAGTGTGGGGATATCTTTGTTACTGTATGAAATTTTGGGTGGGAATTGAATTGGTTTGGCTATTCCTTCTTCGTGACACTTCAATAAAGTCACTCGAGTCAATAAAAAGGGAGGAAACGAGAAAAGAAAAAAAAGAGTGAAAAAAAATGAAAAAAAAAATGAAAAAAAAGGAAAAAAGAGGAAAAAGAAAGAAAGAGAGTGTATGTTCAACAGTTCTTGCAATGTGAAATTCATGGGTTTACATCATTATGTGGGATAATATCTCAAGGTTAGTTTCATGTTGAATGCTTCAAGTGTATATGAACATTATGCTCTATTAGTTGTCAAGTTTAGCCACTTGTTAGCCTATTTCTTTGATTTCCTACCCCCGCACCTAAGCCTCGTTACAACCCTTGACAAAGACCTTTTGATTTATACGAACACAAAGTCTAGAGATTTTGGTGGACAAGCAAGCTTATGGTAGCACATGTGCATTTGATTGAACTTGAGTGATACAGTTGCACCTAAACACTTGTGTGATTTGAGTGTTTGTGAGGTTATTTTCCATCCTAAGCATGCTATTTTCTTGTTGATTGAGACTTTGATGTTATTCATGATATTTTAGTCCTTTGAGACTATGTGTGCATGCTTGAATAGTTGTGTCGGTGTGTAAAGTTGAGGAATCGCATTATATGACATTTATGAGCTATTACATGATTAAGTTTGCATGTGTGGAGTGCTATGATATATTTCATGTTTGAGACTTGGCAGTCATAATAAAAATTAGGAATTTTGTGGGTAAATTCACTACAAACCCTCACGAGACCTTACTCGTCCACTAGGGCTACCTTGGGGTTTAAAGGGCTTGTTGCATATGCCAAATGCAACCGTGAACACCTACGGAAGTGGTATTAGCTAGTTAGGATTTAGTTTTTTTCTTTCTTCTTTGCCCGAGGACGTGCAAGATGATAAGTGTGGGGATGTGATAAGTGTGCATTTATTAATAATATTGTCCCTATATTTAGGTTATTTTGCATTGATTTGGATTTTTATTTAATAAATTTTAATTTTTTATTGTAGGTATCAAGGAGTTATAATAAAAGAAGGTTTGGAGTTTAAATAGCAAGAGTTGGGGATTAATTGGATAAAAAATCGGATTTTATGGGTTGCTTGCGCAGTCTACACTGTTTGGCCCATATCTGGAGATCCAGAAGTCCATTTTAGGCGATTCAACAGCCCACGGAAAGCTTGTGAGAAGGGCTTCAATTTAGAAGTGGTCTTGGTATCAGATTCTAACTGCATCAGCCCAGAAACAGAGCCCAAAAGGGAGTTACGAATTTCCTCTTCTTGGAATTCAATTTTGATTGGGAAATCTCCTTGTAATTATATTAAATAATTAAAAATACTTTTATTAGAGATAATATTAGATATACATCATACTTAATTGGGGGATACACACGTCGTACAAGAGAGAGGCACAAGAACAGAGAGAAAGAAGAAGCTTGAGGAAGGAGTAGCCACACAAGGGAGGAAGAGGAGAAGCCATTAACAAGAAGAATTCAGCCATTGAAGACATTCAATTGGCTTTGTTTTCTCTTTATCTTTTTATATCTCTTCTTATGATTATGTGTTGGTTAACTTTGGATTGTTTTGATACGTTTATTATGAACTAAACTTGTATGAGTTAGGATTTTTATGGAACCTTAGTATGGGATTGTTGGTGTTTTGATAAGAAGTACTATTTGCAGTTCACAGTTTATTCGTTCAAGTGGATTTCATGTTATTTATTTGCTATTGTTTGGCCAACACTAGTAGATGATTGAGTTAATTATAATACTGAGAGGGTTATGATTAACTGACATAAAACTTGAATGGTGCATGATTATATCTGTTGATATTAATTTTGTGACGGTATAGACATATATCGTTACCTTGCATAGCCGTGTAAAATTGGTGCTTAATTGTATTCTGGAAGTTGAATTGGGCATAGACATATGTTAATTCAATTACAGAATCTATACCATAGTGATTTCGAGAGAAACCTATGATCTGTGAATTTTTGGTTAGTAGACTGTGATTTTGCTATAGTATTACACTGCTTTATTGCCGATATGAACATATTAGGGGGAAGTAATTATCTTGACTTAGCTTCTCGTATCCAAAACTCATTCAGATCTCTTTGCTAGTATTATATTAGTTAGTTAATTTAGTTGATAATTAATTAGTTTTAGTTAGATAAAACAAAACCCAATTCTTGTGTTCTATAACTGAATTGTTTGATATTAATTGCGATTTACACAAATTTACAGTCCTTGAGGAACGATATCTGGTATTTATTACTGTATTACTTGTTTGCGATTGTGTACACTTGCACATCTGTATTTTACGTAACAACAACACCCTATTTTCCCCCCACATAAATTTTACTAAAAACAAACACTCGACTAGTCCACTGAAATAGGATCACAACAAACACAAACATGCTCTCATAATATTTTTTTTCTTTTTTTTTCTTTCATCTTTTTTTTTTCTTTTTTTTTCTTCTTTTTTTTTCTTTTTTTTTTCGAGAGCTAAATATAACACAAACAATAATATAAACAATAACAATGATCCCATGAATTTATTACACATGTCGAGTATCAAGTAAACAATCAAACCCAAATTTCAATATTTCCCCCAAAAGTAAGACCAACAATAAACCCCTCCTTGCACACCTTATTACTCCCTTAAGCACTCTACTAGCCTTTAACAATGTGGGTTCAAATTAATGTAAGGCCAATACAAGAAAAAGGTCTAGGCAAGTAATGTGGTATGTCACCGAAAAAATAGGATTAAGCTCAACGGGTTAACTAATTGATCATGTAAACATGGTGTGGTAATATGGGAAAATACGCGGTTATTCCTAAATGCCTTTATCATTTTAATCGTCAAATAATGTCATGCGCTTCAAGAAAGACCTCAAACAACTGCTAGCAATGCAAACAATCCGTGGACACTCAAGCAAACGAATAAATTGCAAATATGCAATAAGGCTCAAAAAACTCACTTGGTGGAAAACATACTCAATCCCAAGAAAAAATCTCTCTAACGCACCTACTTGTATTCAAAGCATGCAAACTAAATCATCTTGCACATATTCATGTCCTTCTAATCACTTACAACATTCAATAAGTCTACTAGCTTCAACTTACTAGTGTATGTGTGTGCACAAGAACAAAGCATATCACTTCTCAATAAAAAGCATCAACAACACGAAATTCCTATCAAGCATGGGTGCAAATGCAAACTATATGAACTCACATGATATACTAACATAAAAACAAAATGTCCTATATGAACAAACGTAGATAATACGAACATAAATGCATAATTTACTACTACTAATATGCAAAACATGAAATCCTACATGAACACATAATACAACAACATCTACTAATCCCTCAAATCACCCCCAAACTTGAAAGATTCAATGTCCGCATTGAATGGATGTAAATACAAGGGATAGTAGAAAACATACCTTGGGTTGCCTCCCAAGAAGCGATTCTTTAACGTCAATAGCTTGACGTTACTTCCAAGCCTCCATTAAGGATGATAATAGTTGGCCTGGTCCTCTCTTCGTGACACTTCATCGTCATCACGGCGGCACACTTTCTGCCCCTTATCCTTGCTTGGCCTATTCGTGTAACAAATATGTCCTATTCCAATGCCTTCATCTGTTGACCCAAAATCTATCAATTTGTAGAACAACACACCTTCGCGGGCTTCACTTGAATATAATGGAAGAGGGTAAATGTAAATTGCTGAAGCCTTTGGTTCCTCAACGAGAACTTCCTCCATTGGCTCTAATGCGCTACCTCCATCTTCACACTTTGAGACAAGTAGAAGATCTGCATCTTTCTCATGTTCATCAACCTCTTGGTTCGTACATATCAATTTTTGAAATTTACGTAGTTCATCAGTGTCCTCTTGGTACGCACATAACAATTCTTGAAATTTGTGCAGCTCATCAATGTCTGTCTCAAATTGTGCCCTTTCCAAATCATCCACCTCACTAGCTTGATCAAATTCCTCACATGGCTTGTGAACACTCTCATCCTCTTGGAATTTGTCTTCCTCAATTAAGCATGCAGTACCTTGATCCAAGTCATCGTTATTTTCTGGAATTGCTTCTTGTATGAATTGCTGATTCTCTTGTTCCAAGACTCTCAAAACTTGAGCAGCTAATGTCCCCATAGATTTGATAAGCTTCTCATTATTCTCTGCAAGCATCCTAATCTCCTTCCTAATCTCCTTCAAATCATCATCTGATTGAAAAGTAGGAGTAGGTTGCTGATGTTGAAACTCTTCACTACCAAAGACATATGACATATCTGGAACATCTTGCTGGTACTGTTGAGGATAGTATGGAAAATATGGTTGTTCCTCATAACTGACATATGGATCAACTCCTCCGTAGTAACAATATTGTGAGGGATCATGAACGCCAAAACACCGCTCACATTGTTGAGGCTGTTGAATACCACCTTGGTTGTTCCAGCACTGATATGTCTCATGTGCGCCCGCACATAGCTCACAAACACTAACCACCTGCTGAACTCCATAGTAATTTAGAAAATCCATCTTTAACGCCCACACTCTCTGACAAGTACCTGAAACACTACAAACAAACTAACTAAGTAAGAAATCCAAGTCAGTGAACGCTAACGACCACTATTGACAAGCACATAAACCAAAAATAAAACACCGATGATCCCCGGCAGCGGCGCCAAAAACTTGTTTGCACTAAATCATGCAAGCGTACGTGGTCACAAGTAATATATAAGGTTAAGTCCAAATTCGTTCCCACAGGGATCAAGTTATGGTTCTATTCAGTAAATATGCCTATGCAACAATGTATGGTTATTATGCACTGCTAAGACAATAACAATTTTGGGTTTATTAAACTAAATTAACTAAGACACAAATTAACAAAACTAAGAATTAACTAACTAACAAGAATTAAAATCTAATTATGTCTGCAAGAAAAACCATGGAATCCTAACTTCATTAAATACTTTGCTTAGATCTGACGCCTTTAATCACTATATGCAATGGTTATGATATCTGATCGGATAACACGAAACAAGTATACGCTACTTCTCAGTATACGAATACCAAACTAAACATACATCCACAAAAGAGATAGAAGATGAATAGACACCAATTATGCTTAGACCCTATATCTCTATAGAATTTGAAAACATAACGGTTGAAGAACAAGTTATCCACATTGATCACATAGGGTAGCATAATATCTCTATTTACGCCACAAATCATGATGTTAAAACATCAACCTATCCTATGCTAGCATGGCAAGTTCTAAATCTCAAGATCCACTCTCGTTTCGCAAGAGATTAACAAATTAGATGTTAGCTACGCATCTAAATACATGAAACACAACCATACGAGGATATCAAATATACATCACACACAGATCTTTAAAGCATCAAGATACTAAAGCTCCATAAATAAATCCGTTAGAATCCCATGACAACGATTAGTTCATAATCGAACCTCTCGTCATCATGGGATCTGATGAAACCATGATAAAAACAAAGTATGAAAAGATACAAATAAATTTAAGTAATTGATATGTAATAATTCTACTCCTAATGATCATTATTTTATTTTACAAGAGTTGGATGTGTTTATATAGGCTCTAGACATCTTGCCCAACAAGAAAATACCAAATCAGAATTATAATATAAGTACGTTTCCTAAACTGATGCTGATTTAAAGGGAAATTCGCAGCTGTCTTTCCTTCATTAATTATGGAACGTTCCAGCTGCAATTGGGCCTCTGGACCACTTTAGAATGATAGAAAATCTCGTTATCTTCGCGTGGACTGCTTACGGGCCTCAAACGGAGTTGTAGAACTCAAGATATGGCCAAAACAAAAATCCGAAATCTGACAGAATTTTTACGCGCGCTGACTGTGCTGACGTTACTGTTCATGGCGCAGGAGCCTCGGATTGGGCGCCTGATGCGCCCATCGTGGCTGCCGGGAGCTGATTTTTGCTGCCGGGAGCTGATTTTGGCTGATTTTCTTCGTTTTAACTCCTTTTGCGCCCGTTCTTTTTGCGTTCTCTTCCGTTTTCAATCCTCTATGCTTGGAATCCTCATGGTGAACCACAACAAGACTCCATTCTTCATTATTAAGCTCGAATTCAACTCCAAAAGTGACGGAAACAACGATCTTAAGCAACATTCTTCCAAACCTACACACTTACACAAAACACATCAAAACTACAACAAACTTGAGTCCAAGACAATCAATTTAAGCCGAATTGAAGCGATCCAAGTGGATATAAATCCACTTATCAAGTTGTAAACTCTAATGTCTACCATGATGATGCATTCTTGAAGTTTCTGAAAGTCTCAAGGGAACAGGCTGATGACACTCAAATATATCTAAGGAGGCTGAGGGATCAGATTAATTATTTCACTGTGATACCTAGAAGAGTCAATGGCTTATGGCTCAAGGAGGTGATGATGGTGGCAAAATCCAGTATCTAGCATCTAACCTACAACACTCTACAATCATTGAAACATTCAGAGATAGATGCACTGATCAGGCTTATTAAGAAGAGGGATGCAAATGAAAACAATAAAAGTCTGTATGATGACTTAAAGAATGATCAACCTTCAAGGCTGCCAGAAGTAATCAAGAAGCCATGGACAATCATCTACCAATCTGGCACCAAAATTGAAGACATCAAGCAGTTGGTCATTCCCAATGATCTCACTTCTAGAAATCACAGACTTATCATTGCTATCACTGATCAACTACAGAAGAAGGGTGGAACCAGAAATGCTGAAGAACTAGAGGCACTGCAAATTCTCAGATCCTTTATTGCAACTGGTATAATTCCAGAAATTGCCAAGCATAGGAGAAATAAGGATGACAAAGATGAGGATAAAAGTGATGGGAGGAGAAGACATCACAGGAGTGATAAGGAAGATGAAGACAAGAAAAAGAAGAGGGATGACAAAGAGAAGAAAGATGGTAATGACCAAGGGAAAGTCTGTGAGAGGACAAGTGTGAAACAGCAAGCCACAGGCATTACTGACAGTAACCTCACCACAACACAAGACTCTAAGTCTAGGGTGAATACTGTTAGTAGTGACCTACAAAAGTCAAATTCATGGCCTCTGCAAATGTTTTACTACCTCAAGAAGAGAAGGAGATTCAAGTCAAGAAACCATGTGTATGTTTCAGAAAGCAAACTGCTAATGGAATACTACTCTGGTCTTCCAACAAAGGTCAAAAATTTCAGCCAAGCAGTCAAGTAAAAAGATCTAACTTCAAGCATGCTGCTAAGAGAGTAAAGCCATCCAGGTCAAGAGCCCTAACAATCATTCCAGGACTGAAACTCTAACCACTAGATGAAGATTTTGATGAATACCAACTGCTATTTCTGAGAGCTCAAAGAATCTACTCTGCTGTAATTGTGAATAACTTCCTTGAGATCAAGTATACTGATGAGAGACAGAGAAAATTCAAACAAGGAGGTTGTCAAAGTTGGGGCAAGTTATATGAGATAGAAAGAATTATTGCATTGTTGGATTCTGAAGACAAGGTGGAGAGAGTATGGAAGCTGGAGTTGATTGACTTTGTGAGAATGAAGAGAAATCATGCTGAAGCAATAAGGAAGGGGTGTCTTGAGAAATGGTTAGAAAGAGAGAAAGAAATTGATAGACTGGAGATTGAGGCAGAAAAGCTAAGGGCTAAGGGATTGTGTAGAGTTCAGTTTGATCCCTATGTGGTGAAGTATAGGAGAAAAAATGGAGACAATGTCAATATCAGAATGAACCTACTCAATCATTATCCTGCCAATATACTAAAACCAGTACTTGAAGATTTCAAAAACTCTATCCTGCTTGAAGAATTAGATGCTATGGCAGAAATCATAAGAGCTATGGATGAGAATGCAAGGAGGGAGCAAGAAAGAAAACAGAAAGCATATGATGATCTACAAGTCAAAGCAATGAAAATGGAATCAAAAGGGAATGGCTAGTATTTCATCATATTGTAAGAATACTCAACTTGTAATTCAACTCATGCTCTCAATCAAATTTCATTCCTGTACTTTTTAAAGTTTTATCTCTATGTATGTTAGGCTTGTTATCAGACATGAAATTGTGACTAAGGGTCTTACTCACAATTTGGGGGAGATTGTTAGTCACAGAGACATGCCTGTTTAACTCTAATAACAAGCCTAATTGTTTATAATGCTTTGCATTACTTACATGACCTCTTAACTGAGGGAACCTCTAGTTGTAGAGTTTCTACTTGCTTTGTACTTGTAATAGGCATCAAATTCTAGTTGTGTAACTGTACTTATATAGTCAAGAATAATGCTTGAAAGAAGTTCCAAGGTTCATGCCTCAAGCAAGAAGATGAAGACTGTCAAATAAATCACAGTTGGGATTTGAAGAAATGAAGAATTTGTCTAAGTACCAATTCAAGAAGTACTTTTGTCTATTCGAGAAGTCTAGCATTCGAGAAGTCAGAGATTCGATATCTCAAGACACTATTCGATATCTCTGAATACTCTGTTCGATATCTCATTCGATATCTCAGAGATTCGATATGTCTACTGCTCTATTCGAGAACTCAAGAAGTCAACAAGTCAAAGTGGTATTCGAGTTTTCAAAGAGTCAACAAGTCAAAGTTCCATTCGATATCTCAAGGACTCAGAAAGCTATTTGATATCTCAGGGATTCGACATGTCAAAATGCTCTATTCGACAACTCAAGGATTCCCAGAGAAAAGAGCTATTTGAGAAGTGATTCGATATGTCATATAACAGCATTCGAGAACTCAGAGTTATCGATCAAGTCAATCCTAGTTCTCGAATCACTTACTTTGTCACTTCTCGAATACATTCTTAGAGACAAAATACTGAAGAAATTGTACAAGTCAGAAGCCTGCAACAAGCCAATGCACTTTATGGACCACAACCTGTAATGTGCTCTAGAAAGCCTACAAGGAAGCTTGGAGAGATATAGAAGAGACAAAAGAGCTAAAGAAGTGAATCTGAACAGGCTTTGCAAAGTCAAATCTGTAACCGTTTGGACACTTACTCAAAAAGTATAGACAGGCTAGAAAGTAATTTGTTCAGCTACCTTATTTGCAGTAAGTAGGTTGTATCCATGTTCTATAAGGATACAGCCTCACTTCCTTAGTTGTTAACTTTTTGAGGAGTCAAATTTTTCATACATTGTAAGTCATATCTCTCTGAGAAAAACGAAGCTAAGAATATTATCATTTGTATTCACAGATTGTAGCAACCTTTATCTAATATAATATTAGATTAAAGTGATATCGTGTCTTGTATTGTTTTTATCCGCACTCATATCCTTGCACACACAAACACCTATCTTGCTACATAGACTCAAGAACAAGAAAAGTTCAAGAATCCATTCACCCCCCCTCTGTATTCTTTTACTGTATTCAATACTCAACAGTAACCTTGGGAGGATTTGGAATGGAGATGATAAAAACCTAAATCGTTTTCAATTCTTTTTTTGTCATAATCGTTTTTCTGTTAGAATTGAGGTAGACGTTTAGTTCATCAAAGTTGGCTAGGTCTGATGGAGAATAGGAAATAAGCGGCTTAGATTTCTTGTAATGATTAAATTGATATAATAATTCTATTTTTTAGTTTGTAAGAATTTTATATTTGAGGTATTTTTATTTTACGTAAATTGATTATTAGTTAATCGTTAAAATAAAAATTAGTAGTTATTATGTTTAGTTTTTTTTATATAAGCAGTTATTATGTTTACTTAATTGATATAAAAAAACAAAAATATGTTGTTAATGAGTTTAACTTGAGTTGAGTTTAATTTTGGCTGAAACGTAGAATCTAGATCCAATAGATAAATATGTTACATTAAGTTTAATTGGTCTAGACTTTGATTGATACTAAAATAATTCACAATCTTATAATTGGTTAGCTAATACGTGGCAGATTCGGGTATTATAATAAAAGCTAGAGGTTCAAAAACAATTCATACCTAAAAGATATATAAATATATGTAATTTAATGTTATGCGGATTTATAGAAAATATTATTTACGGTAAGTAGTAATTTTTTAAAATAAAAAACCATGTGATATACGAAGGTGAAAGACAAATTTACCTTTTTTTTTCTAACCAAATGTACCAAAATAACCATTCTCAGTTTTTTTGACAAAATTACCCGATCTAATACGCATTTCTTGAATGAGTATAGACTGAATAAGCAATCACGAAATGTGTATCTTGCAAAAGTAATACCTGAACATGCAGAGTGGGATCTAGTGTTATTTGATTAACAATTTTTGAACCACTACGCAAGAGCTGAATGGGTATCCTCAGTACTACGCAATTGAATATGGGTATCCTTAAATTAAAGAATTCAACCCCGATCTGGCAGCCTAATTTTTTCTTTTAAAAATTGTTTTTTCTTACCGAGTTTGGCGGTCTAATTTTAAAAAAAAATCGTTGTAAACAACCTTAAACCTTAAATCCTAAATCCGTATACGGTTTATTTTTCATTCCAAATATTTCTAAAACCCAATATGGAAACATTGAATCCCAAAGGTTTGTTCAACCCCTAATTTTAATTAAAATTATATTTTTTTAAATTAAAAATAATGGTATCCTAAATTTAATTAAAATTGTATTTTTAAATTTAAAAACTTTAATAAAAAAATTGAATCCGACGAATGTTAGGGTTTAGGGTCTAGGGTTATAAACAACCCTAAACCCTAAGTTCGTATGTGGTTTATTTTTCTTTTCGAATATTTTTGAAATCCAAAAGGGAAATGTTGAATCCCAAAAGTTAATTGTTGAACCCCTAAATTTAATTAAAATTGTATTTTTTAAATTTAAAAATTTTAACTAAAAAAAATTGAATCCGGCGGCCTGATTTTTGATAGGGTTTAGGATCTAGTGTTTAGGGTTGTAAACAACCCTAAACCCTAAGTTCGTATATGGTTTATTTTTCTTTTCGAATATTTGTGAAATCCAAAATGGAAATGTTGAACCCCAAAAGTTAATTGTTGAACCCCTAAATTTAATTAAAATTGTATTTTTTAAATTTAAAAATTTTAACTAAAAAAATTGAATCCGGCGGGATATGTTAGGGTTTAGGATATAGGGTTTAGGGTTGTTTACAACCCTAAACCCTAACTTCGTATACGATTTATTCGTCATTCCCAATATTTCTAAAACTTAAAATGGAAACGTTAAACCCCAAAAGTTAATTGTTGAACCCTTGAGGGAATACAAATAAAATTAAAAAAATTTGACTAAAAAATTAAATATTTCTAAACCCCAACTGGAACATTGAACCCCAAATAAAAACTATTTAACCGCAAAGAAAATATTAATTACGATACGCAAATCATGATGGAGTATTCTATAAAGCATTTGAAATTGAAGTGGAGTATTCATTGAATACGCATTTCACAGAAGGGTAGGCAATAAAAACAAAAAAGAAATACGCGCTTTTCAATTGCATATAATTTGCATTCTACTACTTCAGCCTGCTCCGTGAGAGCATCTCCAATGGTGTTGCCTAAAATGGTTGGCTAAAATATTATAAAATAATGATTATGTAAAATTTGCTGAATCTGTAAGGAATTGTAGTTTAATGGAGTTGGCTATAATGGTTGGTTATATTTTTAAAATAGTATGTTATTATTATTTCAAGTTCTTAAAAATGGAATATATCATTTAAATATGGTAATAAATGATGTGAAGTTTTCTTACAGGTCTCTAGCGGTTCGACAAATATAGCAAATATCAAGTGGTTGTCTATAATTTTAGATAACAGGAATGCCCCGTTGGAGATAATTTTTTTTTTTGCATATTCTCTAAATTTTTTATTTATGGCATGCAATACATATTTTTAGCTAAGGGTTTTTAAGGGTTGGAGATGCTCTGAATACTCATAATTCAAAATCCCAGATACCCATTTGGTAAATGCGTATTCCAATGAGTAATTTTGCACACTTTTTCAAAACGGGTATTTTTGTAAAAAAAAATCGAAAACCATTCATTTTTTCATATACGAATTTATTAAATAAAGATATTATTATGTTTAAATTTAATTTAAACGCGATTAGTAAATTAGAATAAGCATGAAAAATAATAAAAATTTTGTATATGATTGATTAATTAAAAATTTAGAAGTGAATTCTGATTGTCTCAAAAATTATTTTTATTTTTTGATTGGTAATTTATTCACCAACCAATAATAACACTCTTCTACCGTATATTTAATAATTTAAATAATTAAAATATATGTAGTATTGGTTTATATGCATTTATTAATTAATTTTATTAATAAATTATGAATAAATAAATTTTTGAACTTTTTTAAAAAAATCGAGTATTTGAAGGTATGGAAATTATCCAAATTATTTAAAATCTGATTTCAAAATCCGATGTTTTTCATATTTCTAGTTTGTTAGATTATAATTGTTTAAAATCGGTTAATTGTACAATATATATTATGAAAATCAATTTATAATGTATGATAATATGATTGTGATTGACTTTATATTAAAAAGTGGTAGATTAATGAATGAGTAGTTATGAAATATAATTTAAAATATATAATAGTATATCATGATTGATTTCAAATTAAAATAGTGATTTTTTAGTATTTTTTTATTTAAAATATATGTATTTATGGAAAATTATTTTACTTAAATTAGAAGTGTTAACTAACCATGGTTAATGAGGTATGGTGAGAACGTAAATAAGGAAAATTTTTAATATAACATGATTGGTCTAAAATTTAGGAACCAACCCTAACTGGTTCTAAAATAATTCCTCGATTCTGATTGGTTAACTGCACATAGGTAGACTCAGGTATTATAATAAAGGTTTTCTTTTTTATTTTATTAATTGATATATATAATTATATTTAATTAGTAATTTATATATTCACATATTTTATGTAATAATATAGTGCATTTTTTTTATAGAGAATTCAATATAAGGTTCTTGTTACCCTATATACATATACATGACATTTTTATATGAGAATTTTAGATTTTTATTATGAAAGTTAAAAAGATAATGTATTGTAGTTATGAAATGTAGGGCTGAGCAAAACCGATCCGAACCTGAAAAACCGAATCGAAATTTGTTATTTCGGTTCAGTTCGGTTCTAAATATTTTAAAATTCCGGTTATTTCGGTTTTCGGTTCTGGACCGAATAATATTTCGGTTCGGTCCGGTTCTTTTCAAAAAATTTCGGTTCTGGACCGAATAAATCGAAATATTTAAAATATATATTTGCATTTATATATTATATATATAATATTTATTTTACCAGTCAGTAATTTCGGTTCTGGACCTTTTCTTCTGTTTTGTGACTTTCGATAACTTTGAATGTAATTTGATGTCAAATGAGGTCTGTGTTTGTAAATCATTTACATTTATACAGGCTAAACATTTATTCAAGCAATTGTAAGAACGTACCCTGTTCGTCTAGCGGTCATATGATTGCAAGAAGTTACTGTCCAAAATCTCACAAATTTCACAGGAAGATATGTATATTTACATGGATTAATAGTTTTCAAACACCAAGCGAAAGTTTTTTAGCTGAATATAATTGTTTCATAAATATAGGATTGATATAGGATTCAAAATTTCGGTTTTGCTTGGACCGAACCGAAATAACCGTAATATTTCGGTTCCGGTTCGGTCCATGTAAATATTTCGGTTCGGTCCGGTTCCCAAAAAAATGGCTTATTCGGTTTTCGGTTCTTTCGGTTCGGTCCGGTTCTGGACCGAACCGACCCAATGCTCAGCCCTAATGAAATGTAATTAATTAATTATTATTAACCATGGTATTTTTAATTAAATAAAATAATAGATTGAATCCAAATCAATTCTTTTAATATTTTCGTTTGAATAATATAGTATAGATTAATCTTACTATTTTACTAATTATACTAGTTTATTAATTATAACTAGCGTTCTACCCGTGCTACGCACCGACCGATAAATTGTATTAATAAATTAGTATAAATATATTATTTAAATTTTTATTTTGAAAAATAAATCATTTTATTCGAATGTTAATTAACGCAAGTATAAAATTACTTATCCGTGAATTCATAGCAATTGAATTAATATTAATATTATGAACCAATCATCAAAACAAATACAACCCCCGTTGAAAAGTTCAAAATCCCACTTTATTGTTTTTTTTTAAAATTGAGCTTTCATTTTATTTCTCTCTTTGTTAGAGAATATTTCTACGTATCATGTTAACAAAATTTTCACCCATATTCTGAGAATTCCGTATATTTATTCAATATCGAATCCTTAAAATATTTATTATATTAATTTATTGAAAATATTTGTATGGCCGTGGTTAATTTTTCGATTACATATTAAAAATGTGTAGAAATTTAATCCTCACGACTCCAATAAATCATTAGACTGTCTATCAAAAAGGTTGCATATTTCAGCGATATGAGAAAGGATATCTACTGTGCAAGATGTATGAAACGAACATAGTTATAACAATAGAAACTTTCATCTAATCTAGTTTGTTATGTAATTGTTCAATATCATTTTTACAAATTATATGTTCTTTTATTAATGAATTGATTTACTATAAAAAAATATTATCAACTAAGCAAACAAATTCAATATATCGCGCTCTTGGAGTAACATATGATTGTTAGATTTTATGATTTTTGCCCTTAGCTTATTTGTAAAGACAACTTAAAATGTGCATTTTCAGTTTGGAAGTCTGTATTTTGGTTTTTTATTCTTTTCTAGTAAAACATTAATAATAAATTTTAGTTTTCTTTTGTTCTTAAAATAAGACATATGAAAATGAGTATAACCTATCTTTTCTTAATTTGACTAATTAACTTGTGAAAATAAGCTACTGTCCATAAAATTGAAATCAAGTGTGTAATATATAAACACATAATCACATTGCTATATATGTGTCCTTGTAATTTAGATTTTGGGTTAAATAACATGAAATTCATTTTCCTTTAACGGTGAGTATATTTTTCCGACATATATAAGAAGAAATAGCTTTTAGATCTGACAAATCGTTTTGTACATTCATGCCATGTACTTTAGGGTCTTGAACGTAAATGACATGATATTAAATCGTGTACCCGAAATTAGAACATAAAATGACACTAAATTACACAAATTTTTTGTTTACACAAAATGAAATGAAATAAGCGAATAGAAAAAATATAACAGTTACATGAAATATTACTAGTATCCAAGTTATGTAAATATGTAATTATATGTCTTAGAAAAACATTGAGATGTTACAAAATAAAACTAAGAGTAGCATGCATGGTGTACAGTCTCCCAAACAAAATGAAACCCTCCTTTTTATTTTTCTTATTTCTCGTTAACAAATATCTCTCTTTGTGTAGAATTTTTCTACCAAGTAATTTAGTTTTCTTATCCATTTTTTATGCTTTGTTGATATAAAAAAAATATAATCAACCAACCAAACAAATTCAATATATGCTCTTAGGTTAAGATATGAGAATTGATACAATTACTTTAATTCAAGAATCCAAAATTGAAAAAGGCACCCTTTTATTAAAAACAATATATAATTTTAAGTGTATCAACCTTTTTTATTTATCATTATTAATAATTTTATAACAAAAACCGTAGTTGGTCTCTGATATGTCCCAGTTGTACACCACGAGATTGTAGAAGGGGGGGGGGGTTGAATACAATCTCAACAAAATTCTTTCGAATTGATGAGGTCTTGATAGATTGTTATAAGAACGTAAACACAACAAGATAAATAGAATATCTAAAGCATATACAACACACGATATAAAAAATCTCAGGTGGGTTGGCTTATCAGCTTGATCCACCTGATGGTTGTATTTGAAGATAATTCTCTGCGTAATAATACACAGCTACGGTTACAAAGTTTTAGTGTTTACAAGAAAACCTAAAGCTATCAGCCTTGTGATAAGTGTTTTCTTTTCTCCTAAAACTATGCTGCTCATACAGCTTATTTATAAATTATATGAAGACAAGTAAGTTTCATAAAATGTAATAATACATTTTTGATATAACTTGTCACACACACATACTCAAAGTGATTTCCATTTCTGGAATTATCTTGAAAGTCTTCTCTTCTTGATTTGGACAATCCCAGTAGGCTTTGAGACAGTGTATGTTTCTTTCTTCAAAAGTGACTAAGTTCTTGAGGTGACTTAGCTTCCAAGCCCACGTGATGCTTTCTGCACAAGATCATTTTGCTTTTGGATCTTTGTCTCTGAAAGTAGCTTTAACAAAAAGGGTTAATCCTTTTTTAGAGTCAATAAGCCTTTCTGCTTATTGAGCTGTGCTAGAACTTCCCAGACATAACGGCTGATCTTTATGCATTTGTCGAAATATCCTTTGAATATTTCAGTAGGTGTGTAATCATGTTGGAGGTTGCTTTCACTCTTATTGTTGCCCTTGAAGTCGAATAAACAGTGACTGATTTCACCTTTCACTTGGAAGAGTTTGAGCCTTCGAATATTTACAATTTGACTCCCTACTCGTAACATCCTCTGTGTAATTGATCGCTGTCTATAAGTCACGGGTTGCAAAGTAATTCTGGGTTTGATCTTCATTCGATATGATTCTTTTAGAGAACTCTGTTTTATTAACACAGGGTTGAGTTCTCGAACAGATGTATCTTGAGTTCTCGAATGATGACTTCTCGAATAGTTCCTCAGAGTTCTCGAATAGTTTCTTGAGCAGACTTCTCGATTAGAGTTGTTGCAGACTTCTCGAATAGAGTTGTTGTAGACTTCTCGAATAGAGTTGTTGCAGACTTCTCGAATAGAGTTGTTGCATATTTCTCAAATAGAACAGTCTGAACTTCTCGAACTAGAACTTCTCGAATATAACACTCTGACTTCTCGAACTGGGACTTCTCGAATAAACCCTTTTTGGTAGAGTTCTCGAATGACTTCTCGAACTCATCTTTTCTTGACTTCTCGAATATACTTGCATGGTTATGGCAAACCCCTCTTTTGGTTATGGATATTTGATTGTAGCATGTTGTGGCTTGTTATTTAGATTAAACCCTAACTGATTGCAGTGTTTCATTCACAAGATGTAGCCTTTGTTTATCTGCAATACAGCTGGCTTCCTGATTAGATTATCAGCTTCGGTTCCTTGATTCATTTTCTGCCTTGTGGTATTTGTTATCATCATCTTGAAACATGTATGACTCAACAATCTCCCCCTATTTATGTCTTGAGGAAAGAACATAAATCCTGAGAGTGATGATAACAAAAACCACTCTTTAGGTTTGACTTTCAGCAGAGCAGAAATTATTGATCAAGCTTCTTTGACACATTTTTTGAATTGTACTACTCAGTTTCCTTGAGTACTTAGAACTGCTCCCTGCTCCCCCTAAGTATAGCATATATCCTGAGAGGTTGTTCTGTTTCTCCATATGCTGATTGGTCTGAAGATAAAACTAACCCTTCTCCCCCTTGGTCGAAGTCATTTTCCCTCTAGTAACTTCTCCCCCTTTTTTGTTATCAGCAGGATCAGAGTAGTAGAATTAGAACGCCGAGGAATAAGAACCTAGAAATTGCAAAAAAAAAAAATCTCTCTGTAATCTCTCTGTTTTTGCATCAGGATCTCATCCTGGCTCACTTCTCACAACTCACCTTCCCTTTCTAAAGGGGTACTCAATCTCTCCTTTTGTTTTCCGGGAATAAATAGAAGACCACTCTTAATTACACCTGAAAAATGTGTAGAGTAATCTCAGTGAGCTAAGGATTAAGTGTTGGCTTCTTCAAGAAATGAAATGAAGAATCAAGATTGTATGGAGTTGTTAATGAATTGGTTGAATGTCACAAATTAGGTATCCATGAGTGGGGCTGAATCTTCACATTTACAGAAGATCCATCAACCTGAATTTGAGAAATAGTTAAGAGTAACATGTGTGTGCTCCCCCTGTGTCAATGCATCTTGTACTAACTCCTGGCTAGATGATAAGTGATATAGGTTGCACAACTGTGTCCCTTACCCTTACTGATTGTGTTCCTGGATGGGAACTTGATTCAATAGTTAAAGCCTGTTGAGAGGCTAGAACTAGAAGTGTGGATGTCCTTTTTAATCACTATGCCTTTTTGGGAAGACATAGGATGGTTAGGCTGGTTTTACACACCCTTACCTTCCTTGTCCTTGTGGCTTCTTGATGTTCACCACTTCCCTCACCCTCACTATCCTCTTGTTCACTCCCCTCAAGGTAAGATTTACAAGAATTATCAATTACAGCTTGTTGAGAAACTGTAGAGGGGGTTTAAGGATGGAAATATGAATGTATGGTGTGCTGAGTGGGTAGAGAATCTGGGGGACATTCTAGCAATTCTCAGTTCAGCAAATTTAGACAAAGATTAAGGAAAGAAAATGCTGATGAAAAGTAAACTCAATACATGATCTGAGTGAACTATTGTAAGAGCCTTCTCCACATGAAGGTTTAGTCTCTTAAGATTGCAGAGCACTACTGAACTTGATTAATCAAATTGACATTGCTTGTAGCTGTACTTAAGAAAAGGTTTGCAGAGACAGTCATGGATATTCATTTAATCATTTGCAAGAATATGGAACTTAAACCTAGTACCATTGTTAGTCAATTCGAAGCATGAGTTTGATCAGCAAAAATACTTATTCATGTGTTTTGGATTAACTAATGAGTCCCGTTTTACCACAGAGTACAGATCAGTTCTTTTCTAATTAAATTCTAATTCTGAGTGTGTGTACACATGGCATATGAAAGAATTATTGAACCTGGTTGTTGCAATCACCAAGTTTGCTGAGTAGAACACATCACTTCCTAATCATTACCCTTCGTTGTCAGTTTGAGTCATATGGATGACTGCAGTTTAGACCCAAAACTATGCAACTGTGTACCTTTTAAGGCTCACTTGTAAGGTTAGATGATAATGTGAAATTAGAATTAAAACAACATGGATAGTATGTAAGTTATCAAATCTAGTCAGTCTGATTCAGAAAACAAAACAGGTTGATTAGATTATTTATAACAAAATGAAATGTGTGCCAAATCACTAACAGATCTGATAAACGCATAAGTTGACTTAAAACACTAATTCGCACAAAATAGATTATTAAGACAACTTAGGTGATTCATGCACTGTTCATTTTAATCTTATCTAAGTGTTCAGAGATGTGTTCAAGTCAAGCAAAGTGAATCTGACAAGTCGAACCAAAGGAACATGCAAGTAGATCAAGACTATGACATGCATCAACACGATATAGATAAGAGCAAATTCCATTTCATTAAAAAAAACTTACAAAAATGGTCAAAAAGACCATTGAAACAAACAAAAATAACAAAAAAACTTAAACTAGACCCCCCCACCGAAGCCAGCTAAGCAGCCTTGGCTGGGCCTGCTGGGTCTTCAACAGCGTCCTCCCGGTTGCGAGCGCGGAGAACCTCCAGTGCCACTCGCATAGCAACAAGGTTCCTTTCTTCGGCAGCGAGGAGCTCATCGATCTTCTCCTGGAGAGCCATCACCTTCTCGTATAAGGGCATGGCCTCGAACTCCTCCACTGAAACTCTGAGAATGCTCCTGGTCATTTTGATGAGAGGGTTTGAAGAAGGAGAGAAAGGGTTATGTTTTTGTTAAGAGTATGTCTAAATGATCTATGCCCCTTCCTATTTATAAGCCCAGAAGTCCTAAAGACACGTCTTAAAAACTAAGAAAAAACCGAGTACAAGGATAACCAAAGGTCACTCACCTTTAATGCACATTTACACATGCAAAAGAGATACACGGTAACCTATAATCATCCTGACAGATCATTTAGAAATAGTAAAAAGAAAAATATTATGTGTGTGATACGTTCCAAAAACATTTATATCTGACGGCTTAAGTCTAATCAAACCAAGACAAATATTTCTAGAGTACAGAGCACACAAAAGATTCAATTATTCTGGACGAAAGATAGTGCAAAATAATATCAATAATTAATTAAACAGTTCGACATCTCTAACCATGACCATTCGATTTGTCTAAACATTTACTGATTCAATATCTCTCAACATTTCACTAGTCGATATCTCTAGTTACACTAGTTCGATATCTTAGAGAATTAGTTGATCGATATCTCAAGCAAAATATCTATTCGACAACTCAAACTGGTGCACACATCCATTCGATATCTCTTGTTAATTAAATGTTCGATAACTCCAGAATAAAAATAATAATAAAAAGATAAAAATAAACAGATAATCCAGAGAATAAGATTCACTGGCTGCAACAAATTGAACAGATACTTCAAGATTATGAGAAGTTCAACATACCGAGCTCACTTACCAACCTTGAGAAGGTTGCTTCATCCAGAGCTTTAGTAAATATATCTGCTAATTGTTTCTCACTTGGAACAAAATGAAGTTCCACAGTACCTTCCATCACATGCTCTCTGATGAAATTGTATCTGATATCTATGTGCTTGGTTCTTGAGTGTTGCACTGGATTCTCAGAAATTGCAATTGCACTTGTATTATCACAGAAAATTGGAATTTTCTCAACCTTAACTCCATAGTCCAGCAGTTGATTTCTCATCCATAAAATCTGTGCACAACAGCTTCCTGCAGCAATATACTCAGCTTCAGCTATTGAAGTTGAAACTGAATTCTACTTCTTACTGAACCAAGAGACCAGCTTATTTCCTAGAAATTGACAGGTGCATGTGGTACTCTTCCTGTCCATCTTACAACCTGCATAGTCTGCATCTGAATAGCCTATTAGATTAAAACTAGAATCTCTAGGTACCAAATGCCAAGGTTTGGTGTCCCCTTGAGATACCTGAAAATCCTTTTAATAGCTACTAAATGAGATTCCCTAGGATCAGCTTGGAATCTAGCACATAAACATGTAGCAAACATAATATCAGGTCTACTAGCAGTTAAATACAAAAGAGATGCAACCATGCCTCTATAGCTTGAAATGTCCACCTTCTTCTCCTTAGTATTCAATTCAAGCTTGGTGGCAGTGGCCATGGGTGTTTCTGCAGAAGAGCAGTCTGCTAAGTCAAACCTTTTTAGTAGATCAAAAACGTATTTTGTTTGACTTATAAAAATTCCCTCATTTACTTGTTTAACTTGTAAACCAAGAAAATAAGTTAATTCTCCCATCATACTCATTTCATATTTACTTTGCATAAGTTTGGCAAACCTTTTGCAAAGTTTCTCATCAGTAGACCCAAATATTATATCATCTACATAAATTTGGACAAGTATCATAGAGCCATTGACCGATCTATAAAAGAGAGTTTTATCTATAGTACCTCTGGTGAAGTGATTCTCAATGAGGAACTGTGAAAGAGTGTCATACCAGGCTCTAGGTGCTTGCTTCAGGCCATAGAGTGCTTTGAGCAAGTAGTAAACATATTCTGGAAAGTTTGGATCTTCAAAGCCAGGAGGTTGACTAACATACACCTCCTCTTCCAAAATCCCGTTTAGAAAAGCACTCTTGACATCCATTTGATAGACTTTGAAATTGGCATGGGCTGCATAGGCTAGGAAGATTCTGATTGCTTCTAACCTTGGTACTGGTGCAAAGATTTCCTCAAAGTCAATTCCTTCTTCTTGACAGTAGCCTTTGGCAACTAGTCTAGCCTTGTTCCTTGTGACTATGCCATTTTCGTCCATCTTGTTCTTGAATACCCATTTAGTGTCGATCACTGACTTGCCCTTAGGCTTGGGTACAAGTGTCCAAACTTTGTTTCTTTCAAACTGGTTTAGCTCCTCTTGCATTGCTAAACTCAGTCTGGATCTAGAAGAGCATCTTCTACCTTCCTTGGTTCTTCTTTAGATAGAAAGCTGCTATACAAGCATTCTTCTCGAGTTCCTCTCCTAGTTTGGACTTTTGCATTGGAGTCACCAATGATCAGCTCAAAAGGGTGATCCTTAGTCCATTTTCTTTGAGGTGGTAAGTTTGATCTTGATGAAGTTGCTTCGTTTTCTTGATGTTGATCATTTTGATTCATTGTTGAGTGTTGACTGTGAGAAACTCCCCCTGAGTGGGTTATCCTCGAGTTGAGAGGAGTTCTAACAGAGTTGTCTATAGATATTTCCCTTTGATTCTCAACTGATGCTTCAACGTGATTCTCATCAGATGGAGTGAGTTGCTCTTCTATAGATAGTCCATTCTGCACTTCATTTGATGGTCCATGTCTGTCGTTTACACCAATCGTTATCCTTTCTTCATCATCATCTTCACTTACTCCACTACTTATCTCATTTTCAAATGAGAAAGACTCATGGAAACCTTCATCTACAAGACCAGATATTTTCTTGTCGTCGAAGACAACATGTATGGATTCCATAACAATGTTGAGTCTTAGGTTGTAGATTCTGTAAGATTTTCTAGCAGAGTATCCAACAAATATAGCTTCATCTGCCTTTGAATCAAATTTTCCAAGGCTCTCGCCAAAATTCTTCAATACGAAGCATTTGCATCCAAATACATGCAGAAAGTTAATTGTTGGCTTCTTGCCTTTGAACAGTTGGTAAGGTGTCATGCCTTTTGCTTGATTGATCAAAGAAATGTTCTGAGTATAGCATGCAGTATTAACAGCTTCATCCTAGAAATATGTTGGCAGTCTTGATTCTTCAAGCATAGTCCTTGCTGCTTCAATGAGAGTTCTGTTCTTTCTCTCCACCACACCATTTTGTTGAGGTGTTCTTGGTGCAGAGAATTCTTGAGTGATTCCTTCTTCTTCATAGAACTTTCTTAGCACAGAGTTCTTAAACTCAGTTCCATTGTCGCTTCTAATCCTTCTCACTTTGAAGTGTGGGTTGTTGTTGATTGTCTTGATATGTTTAATAATGACCTCCCCTGTCTCATCTTTTGAACGAAGAAAGAAGGTCCAAGTGAACTTGGAGAAATCATCAACAATTACAAGACAATATCTGTTGTTGCTTATCGACAATACATTGACTGGTCCAAATAGATCCATGTGCAGAAGCTGCAAGGGTTGATCGATTGAGGACATTGACTTGGATTTGAAAGAGGTCTTTCTTTGCTTTCCTTTCTGGCAAGCATCACAGAGTCCATCTTTGGAGAACTCCAATTTTGGAATACCTCTGACCAAATCCTTCTTGACCAATTCATTCATGGCTTTAAAGTTCAAGTGTGACAGGCGTTTGTGCCAAAGCCATCCTTCGTCCATGCTTGCCTTGCTGATGAGGCATGTAGCAGAGTTGGTACTCGTTGAGTCGAAGTCAGCAATGTATACATTTCCTTTTCTGTTTCCTGTCATCACTATCTTGTTGTCATTCTTCTTGAAGATGACACAAGCTTCAGATGTGAACCACACATTTTGATTTTTATCACACAGTTGACTGATACTTAGCAAGTTATGCTTAAGTCCATCAACCAGTGCTACTTCTTCAGTGACAACATTTCCTTGTAAAATCAAGCCATATCCTCTAGTATATCCTTTGCTGTTGTCTCCAAAGGTAATGCTAGGGCCAGCTCTTTCCTCAAACTTAGTGAGCAGGGTAGAATCTCCAGTCATATGCCTAGAACAACCACTATCCAGGTACCAAAGATTCTGTCTGTCTCCCTGCACACATCAAAATTAAATCAAGTTGATTTTGGTACCCAAGTTTCCTTGGGTCCTGCCTTGTTAGCCTTTCTCCTGTTTTTCAAGACTTTACCACCCAAGGGTTCTGATTGAGTTAAATCAATCTTTACTCTAGGTGTAGGACTCTGAAAGACGGGTTTGTTCACATACTCATATTCATTCAAGCTAGTTGTACAATTTGGCATATTCTGTGCAAACATGTTATTCATCATCCATGGCAACTGAGGCATTTTATAAGCATTGTAGTATGGATTATGCATGAATGGCATGTTAGCATAGTGACTAGATGCTTGAGCAGGTTGAGCAAACATGTTAGGCATAACATTCATGGCAGGCACAGGCACAGACATAGGCATACTAGGCACAGAAGTTTTCTTAACAGATTTACAGTTGGCAGACAAATGATTTACACTTCCACAGTATGCACATTCCTTTCGAGGAGCATATTTATCAGGTGTGTAGTTACTGTGTTTGTTAATTCCTACCTTGCCGTTTCTGTTCTTCTTACTAACCTTAGTCTTAGATTCAGTCTTCTCTAACTTGTTCATTGATTTCTCAGTAGATAAGTTGCCTATGTTGCTTTGTTCAACTGACTTGGTTTTGCTACACTCTCCTAACACAAAGTTTTTGCTGACAGGTCCGTATTTCTTATGCAATTTAATCAAGGTTGCATTACTGACAGGTTTCGACTCCTTGGAACAATCAACATCCACAGAGTCACTGTCTGATGCACTCTCTCTATCAACATCTAACTTTGTTTCTGCTAATTTGTGGAAGGATCTAATTCCTTGAACTTTACAAATTTCTTCAGTTTTAACCTTTGATCCACCCCACTTGGCAATTAGATCTTGTTCCCTTTTTAATTGTTCCTTTAAACAATCTTCTCTATCTAAGGCCTCAAGCAATTTATCTTTTACATCCTGGTAGTCTCTTCTCATTGTCTCAAAGTCGATTAACTGAGTTTCTAACAGTGTATTCCTGTCACCTAACTTAGCATTCAGATCCTTAATCTTGCTATTCTCATTGTTAAGTGATTTCAATGTGACATGCATGTTATACAGTTCATTTGACATTTCATTGACAACATCATCACATTCATCTTTAGAAAGCTCAGTTAGGTTCGTAGAGTATACCTGGTTGCTTGTTGAACTAGCCTCTTCATCATTCTTTTTTGCCATGAGTGCAAGATTGACAAACTCTTCTTCTGTATCTGAGTTTCCTCCAGCTGCCCAGTCTTCATCTTTAGACACAAATGCTCTTTCCTTTTGCTTGAGAAGATCAAAGTATTTCTTCTTGTAGTCATCAGTTCCAGACTGTTTCTTTTCATTCTCAGCTTTGGATTTTCTGCATTCATTGTCAAAGTGGCCAGCAATTCCACAGCTATAGCACTTGATCTTTGACCTCTCAACCATACCCTTGTTTGGTTGATAGCTTTTCTTGAATTGCCCGGCTCCTGCTGGATTCTTCTTGAATCTTAGCTGTATATAAGATCAACTAAGCTGGCAATTAGATCAATTATCTAGCAACCTATTAGTTATTAGTTATCCTTAATTGTAGGTTAATATATTGTATAGTTCCTGATTATGTAGTTTCCTAAGATAGACCTTTAGGTCTGTATATATACTTGTGTATCACTTCACAATATGATAAGGGGAATTACAATCCTTTTCTCTACAATTAACATGGTATCAGAGACATAAAAAAAATTTTCCCCCAGAAATTCGAAATCCTTTCTCTAATCAATCCTTTCTTTGTCGGGGTTTAATCTCCATTTTTTTAAGTGTTTGTTGTCTTTCACCTACTTGTTATGGCTGAGAACAAATCTACCGTTGTTACGGATGTGGTGCCTATGATGTCTAAAATCACAGACCATAAGCTAAATGGTTCAAATTACCAAGATTGGAGCAAGACAGTTCTCCTTTATCTACGTAGTATTGATAAAGATGCTCATTTAACTGATGATCCTCCTGAAACCGGTCCAAAACAGAAAGATGGCACTTGGACTCCGTAGTAAAAAGAGGACTTGACATGGCTTAGAGAATATGCTCGACTGTTCCTTCAGATTCGCAATTCTATTGATAATGAGGTAATTGGTTTGATCAACCATTGTGAATATGTAAAGGAACTTATAGATTATTTGGAATTTTTGTATTCTGGAAAAGGAAATTTATCTCGGATGTATGAGGTCTGCAAGTCTTTCTACCGTGTGGAGAAACAAGATGAATCTCTTATAAACTACTTCATGGCATTTAAAAAGACGTACGAAGAGCTTAATATGTTGCTGCCCTTTAGCCCTGATGTTAAGGTTCAACAAAGTCAACGGGAGAAAATGGCCATTATGAGTTTTCTGGCAGGCCTCCCTTCTGAGTTTGAGTCTGCCAAATCACAAATTCTTTCTGGTTCAGAAATCTCCTCTTTGCAAGATGTCTTTAGTCGAGTTCTTCGCACAGAAAGTCCTTCCCCACCTGTTCTTCCGCTTAGTGGTGCTTTGGTTAGTCGAAATAATAATTATTCTTCTATGAGATCCATTAATCTGAATAGAAACAAAGGTACTGGCTCACAAAATTTTGAACCTCGAACATCAAATTCTGGTGGAATTGTATGCAACTATTGTCGTAAACCTGGTCATACAAAGCTAGAGTGTAGGAAACTACAGTATAAGAATCAACAACACTCGGCCAATGTTACTTCAACTAATAATGCTTGCGATAAATCAGTTCTTATCTCTGCCGATGATTTTGCTAAGTTCTCACAGTATCAGGAATCGCTGAAGTCTTCTTCATCATCTGTCAGTGCTATTGCTGATTCAGGTAAATCCAATGCATGTCTTATTTCTTCATCCTCCAAATGGGTCATTGATTCTGGTGCCACGGACCATATGACAGGTAACTCACATCTCTTTTCCACTTTTCAATCTCATTCATCCACTCCAACTGTTACTTTAGCTGATGGGTCACCATCTTGCGTCCGTGGGTCTGGCACTATCAATCCCACCCCTTCACTTCCTTTGTCATCTGTACTACATTTACCTAATTTGTCGTTTAATTTGGTCTCAGTTAGTCAACTAACTCAAAATCTCAATTGTTCTGTATCATTTTTCCCTGATCATTGTTTATTTCAGGATCTTACGACGAAGAAGATTATTGGTAAAGGACATGAGTCTGGAGGTCTGTACATTCTTGACACATCATTTTCAACCTCCATTACTTGTTCAAGTGTGAGTTCGGCTTTTATGGATCACTGCCGGTTGGGACATCCATCTCTCCCTTCGTTTAAACAAATCTGTCCAGAATATTGTAACGTGTCTTCAATAAATTGTGAGTCATGTCAGTTTGCAAAACATCGTCGTATTAGTTTAAGTCCTCGAGTCAATAAACGAGCTAGTGCTCCCTTTGAACTAGTCCATTCTGATGTTTGGGGGCCCTGTCCTGTTCTGTCCAAACCTTGATTTCGGTATTTTTTTACCTTCGTGGATGACTATTCTCGTGTAACATGGTTATATCTAATGAAAAATCGTTCAGAGTTGTTTTCTATATTTTGTGCATTTTGCTCCGAGATTAAAAATCAGTTCAATGTTTCAATTCGTACATTGCGAAGTGATAATGCCAAAGAATATACGTCTGCTATGTTTCAATCTTACATGATTCAAAATGGCATGCTTCATGAAACATCTTGTGTAGATAATCCATCCCAAAACGGTGTTGCAGAACGTAAAAACAGACATCTTCTAGAAACTGCAAGGGCCCTCTTATTTCAAATGAACGTCCCTAAACTATATTGGGCTGATGCTGTTTCTACAGCCTGTTTTTTGATTAATCGCATGCCATCATCTGTTCTTAATGGTGGAATCCCTTACAAAATTCTTTTTCCAAATAAGCCATTGTATCCTGTAGAACCTAAAATATTTGGCAGTACTTGTTTTGTCCGTGATGTTCGTAAACATCTGAGCAAATTAGATCCTAAGTCAGTAAAGTGTGTCTTTCTTGGTTATCCTCGTCTCCAAAAAGGTTATAGATGTTATTGTCCGAGTCTAAACAAGTACCTGGTCTCAATTGATGTTACCTTTATGGAAGATACTTCTTATTTTTCTTCACCACCTCGTGCTAATTTTGAGGGGGATGATGATAATTTGTTGGTCTACTCTATCACATCCTCTGAACATATCTCGAAACCAGCTCTTGGTCCTACTGAGCCTCACATTATTCATGTTTACTCCCGACGTCCACCTCCAGGTTCATGTTCTTCGCCTGTTCCTTCGTCAACAGATCCAGTCTTGAACGATGATCTTCCAATTGCATTGCGCAAAGGTAAACGTCAGTGTACTTATCCTATTTCTTCATTTGTTTCATATAATCGGTTGTCATCTTCTTCTTGTTCTTTTGTTGCTTCCCTTGATTCTATTTCGATTCCTAGAACTGTGCGTGAAGCTATATCACACCCTGGTTGGCATAATGCAATGATGGAGGAAATGAATGCTTTAGATGAAAATGGTACGTGGGACTTGGTAGACTTGCCTGCAGGTAAACAAGCTATAGGATGCAAATGGGTGTTCTCGGTTAAAGTCAATCCAGATGGATCAGTTTCTCGGCTAAAAGCACGTCTTGTTGCTAAGGGTTATGCTCAAACCTACGGAGTCGATTATTTTGACACTTTTTCTCCTATTGCGAAATTGACATCTGTTCGGTTATTTTTGTCACTGGCAGCCACTTATAATTGGCCGTTGCATCAACTTGATATTAAAAACGCTTTTCTCCATGGGAATCTCCAAGAGGAGGTGTACATAGAGCAGCCTCCTGGTTTTGTTGCTCAGGGGCAGAAAGGACGAGTTTGCCGTCTTCGAAAAACATTGTATGGTTTAGGACAGAGTCCCCGTGAATGGTCTGGAAAGTTTAGTAAGGCTATTGAAAATTTTGGTATGAAGAAAAGCAAGTCAGATCATTCTGTGTTTTACAAACAATCAGAAACTGGTATTATTTTGTTAGTGGTATATGTAGATGACATTGTTATTACCGGTAATGATAACGCAGGAATCTCATCCCTGAAATCTTTCATTAATACTCAGTTTCACACAAAGGACTTGGGACCGTTAAAGTATTTTTTGGGCGTTGAAGTTACAAGGAGTAAAAAAGGTATCTTCCTATCTCAAAGAAAATATGTTCTTGACTTATTGACCGAGACGGGGAAATTAGGATCAAAACCCTGTACTACACCAATGACTCCGAACATGCACTTTACAGAAGATGGAGAACTGTTTGAAGATCCAGAGAGGTATCGAAGGTTAGTTGGGAAGCTGAATTATCTTACGGTGACTCGTCCTGATATCGCATATTCAGTCAGTGTGGTTAGTCAGTTTATGTCATCCCCAACAGTTCATCATTGGGCAGCACTGAAACAGATTTTGTGTTACCTAAAAGGAACACCTGGACGTGGTATTGTATATGCCAGTCATGGACATTCTCGTGTTGAATGTTTTATAGATGCAGATTGGGCAGGCTCCAAAATAGATAGACGGTCAACATCGGGCTACTGTGTATTTGTGGGAGGTAACATGGTTTCATGGAAGAGTAAGAAGCAAAATGTGGTCTCACGATCCAGCGCAGAATCAGAATACAGGGCAATGGCACAGGCAGTGTGTGAGGTAATGTGGATACATCAATTACTAATGGAAGTAGGAATTAAGACTTCAGTGCCAGCAACATTATGGTGTGACAATCAAGCTGCTCTTCACATTGCATCAAATCCAGTGTTTCATGAGCGAACCAAACACATCGAAATTGATTGTCATTTTGTTCGTGAGAAAATTCAGCAAGGTCTGATTTCTACAGGATATGTTAAGACTGGAGAACAATTAGGAGACATCTTCACGAAAGCGTTAAATGGAACTCGGATCAATTATATTTGTGACAAGTTGGGCATGATTAATATATATGCTCCACTTGAGGGGGAGTGTTAGCTGTATATAAGATCAACTAAGCTGGCAATTAGATCAATTATCTAACAACCTATTAGTTATTAGTTATCCTTAATTGTAGGTTAATATATTGTATAGTTCCTGATTATGTAGTTTCCTAAGATAGACCTTTAGGTCTGTATATATACTTGTGTATCACTTCACAATATGATAAGGGGAATTACAATCCTTTTCTCTACAATTAACAGATAGAAATGCCAAGTATTCATCTAGATCTTCAGATTCATCCTCACTCAATGCTTCAAGTTTTTCAATCATCTTGCCTTTGCCTTTGCTAGTTCCAGCTCCACCTTCACAAGTTCTCTGACTTGGTGTGGTTTCAACATCCTTCATCTTCTCTCCATCTTGATAGGTTGGAATATTGGCCACCAAAGCTACATTTCCACCTTTCTTCTGGCTCTTCTCAACTTCTTCATCTTGTTGAAGCTCGAGCTCATAGGTCTTTAGAATTCCATACAGTCTCTCAAGTGTATAGTCTTTGTAGTCTTGGGAATTTCTCAGTGAGACTGTCACTGGCTTCCATTCTTTAGGTAAAGACCTTAGAAATTTTAGGTTGGAGTCTTTGGTTTCATAAATTCTTCCATACAACTTTAACCCATTTAACAGTTTTTGAAACCTGCTAAATATGTCAGTTATGCCTTCACCTGTATTACAGTGAAAATGTTCATACTGTTGTATGAGAAGTTGTTTCTTATTCTCTCTGACTTGCTCAGTTCCTTCACAGAGTGTCCGAACAGTGTCCCAGACTTGTTTGGCAGTGGTGCAGTTGATTACACTATCGAACATGTCTTGATCAATGCCATTGAACAGTATATTCATGGCCTTTTTGTCCTTCTGGACTTCTTCTTTGTCTCCATCTGTGAATTCTGCTGGCAGTTTGGGAATTGGCCTTCCAGCGGCTCCAGATCTAGCTGCTTCTCCAACTGCAGTATTGGCCTTCATAGGGATATGAGGACCTCTCTCTATGCAGTTTACATAGCCTTCATCGATGGATGAGAGATGTAGGTACATCTTTACTTTCCAGTGAAAGTAATTATCTTTGTCGAGGATTGGTATTTTTACTCCTGCATCCTTGAATCCCATGGTGGTGATCTTTAAACTTCTTGTATGTTAGAAGCTTGCTCTGATACCAATTGATATGTCCCAGTTGTACACTACGAGATTGTAGAAGGGGGGGTTGAATACAATCTCAACAAAATTCTTTCGAATTGATGAGGTCTTGATACGAGATTTTGTCTACCCATATATATTAGTTCATTGATTGGATAGTATAGAATCACAGTTCTGGTCGGTTGTTTTAATACGTTATGACAAATCAGATATACATATTCCTCACGTTTATAACAAAATATTGTTAGATTATTTCCTCGAAAAGACAGTATAATTTAGTGATATAAGCTAGAGATGTACCGTAATTGAAGATTTGTTCAATGATTGGATAAAGGAAATTAATGATATAATTTACTATGTGTTTGTTCACTTTTAATTATTTTTGTAAATGTTGTATGCACTTTTATTGATGATTTTTGCAAGTTTGATGATTTTTGTGGATGACATATGTCCTTTTATTGATGATTTAATTATCAATAAATAAACAGTGATTTATAAGAAAATTTGTCCTAAATTGCCCAATTTATTATGGAAATATTCACTAACAATATTGTCATTGACTCTGTAATATTTTTTATTTTTTGATTGATAATTTATACACCAAATAATGTATAGTACTATTTAAGAGTATATTTAATATTTTGAATAATTTAAATATATTGTCAGGTCAATTTTTTTCCCATTAATTATTGCATTGTTAAAAATTTTCGTAAGTAAAATGTTAAAAGATGATTGGTTTAAACTTCATTCTAATATTTTAATTGGTTTATTAGCTTTTTTTTATGGCTGAATTATTTAATACATTACATAACTTAAAATTTGAATGTGTATTTAGAATAGTGTGGTAAAAGTTTTATATTGTTAATAATTTTTAATTCATGATTTTAATTGTACCTTATGATTTTGAATTGAGAGTTTGATATATCAAAATATCTATTATAAATATAATTGATTTATGTATAAATTTTTAAATTAAATAATTATTGTATTTAGAATAAAATTGTTAAGTAATCACTGAATAACATTGACAACCCAACACTATAAAAAGACATTTATCTATAGGCACACCTAATAATGTAAACAAATCAGTGTAATGTGATAAGGATTGATGCCTACAATTTAGTAAGTTACAGAATTATTGGAGTTTGCTACTGAATATTCTAATGGAAAGTAACTCTGGGAGAATCCGGACTGGAGTTGATGATAACCTAAATCATTTTTTTGGTCAGAAACGTTGTTCTGTTGAATTTATTTGATAATTAAAACACGAAACATACAATACATATATACAATCGAAATAAAAAGATAATTCGTCCAAGTATAAAATGTCATATAATCAAAAGATATAAAGTAGTACCTTAACCGAAATTGAAATGATTTAGCCATGATGAGAATTGATGCATGCACTTAGTTTATCAAAGTTGGCTAAGTCTGATGGGGAATAGGGAATAAGCGGCTTAGATATCCTGTAATGTTTTAATTGATATAATAATTCTATTTTTTAGTTTGTAAAAAATTTTATTTTATATAAATTGTTTATTAATTACTGTTTTTTTTTTGTTTAGTTAATTGATATGAAAAAATAAAAATTAATTGTTATTGAGTGTAATTTGATTTGAGTTTGTCTTGGCTGAAACGTAGAATTTAGATCCAATAGAGAAACAGGTTACATTAAGTTTAATTGATTTAAATTTAATAGATTTTGATTGATGTTAAAATAATTCACAATCTTGTGATTGGTTAACTAATACATGTTAGATTTCGGGTGTCCTTTATTATAATAAAGGATGTTAAAAAATAATTCATAACTAAAAGATATATAACCGCATGCAATATATTGTTATGTGAATTTATAGAAAATCATATTTACGGTAATTAAAAACCATGTGACGTGCGAAGTTATTAAATCAAGATATTTTATATTTAAATTGAATTTAACCGCGATTAGTAAATTAGAATAAGTATGGTAAATAATAAAAAATTTGTATATGATTGATTGATTTAAAGTTTAGAAGTAAATTCTGATTGCCTCTAAAATTATTTTAATTTTTTGATTGGTAATTTAATTCACCAACCAATAACAATACTCGTATAGTGTATATTTAATAATAAAAATAATTAAAATATATGTAGTGTTTGTTTATATAAATTTATTAATTATTTAATTAACAAATTGTGAATAAATATTTTTTGAAGCTTTCAAAAATTGAGTTTTTGAAGATATGGATTTTATCCAAGATATTTAAAATTTGTTCAAATCCGATTTTGTAGTGTTGGCTTATATGCATTTATTAATTAATTTTAGTAACAAATTATGAATAAATATATTTTTGAGCTTATAAAAAAATCAAAATTTTGAAGGTATGGATTTCACCCAAGTTATTTAAAATTTAATTTCAAATCTGATTTTTCAGATTTTTAGTTAAGTTAGACTATAGTTATTTAATATTGATTATAATTGTATAATATATATTATAAAAATAATTTATAATGTATGACAATATGATTGTGATTGACTTTATATCAAAAGAGTGGTTGATTAATTACGAAATTTAATTTAAAATATATAATAATATCATGATTGATTTCAAATTAAAATTGTGATTTTCTAGTTGATTTAAAAAATATGTATTTATGGATATGTTTAATAAAATCAATATTGTATTTAAATTAGAAGTGTTAACTAACCATGGTTAAAGAGGTAGAGTGAGATTGTAAATAAGGAAAATTATTAATATAACATGATTGGTCTAAATTTTAGGAATTAGCTCTGATTGGTTTTAAAATAATTCCTCGATTCTGATTGGTTAACTGACGTGTAGTAGACTCAGGTATTATAATAAAGGATAGTTTACAATTATTTTTTAATATTCACGATATTATCAATTTTTAATTAATAATAAAAATAATAATATTTTTTACTAATTATTAATAATAGTATTTAATCTAACAATGCAATTTTTTTATATGTTGGGCATGGATTTAAACTTAAAAAAAAAATTAATTTACCATAAAAATACAGTATTTGTTTTTAATAAAAACAATCAAACTAGACTTAAATTAAAAAATTGAAATTAATTATGTTTTAAACGTTCACTTTAATCTATGGGTTTTATTTTGAAATCTATTTGTCATAATTAAAAGATTTTATGGTATACACGAAACTTACAAGATAATCTTTAATTTAATGATTGCGTAACAATTATTATTCAACTGAAATTATCCTTAAACTGAAGTAGAAAAAAAGGTAAAAATTTTCACTTTAAGAATCCTATTTAATTTGGGGAACATACTTATATTTGATTTAAATTATTAAAATATACTTTTTAGTATTTGAAAATAATTCTAATTAACAATAAGATTTTTTTTACTAAATTCAACGGTTCTCGATCATTGTTGAGATGTAACAGTCTTTATCGAAATCGGAAAATTTTAAAAACAAACCATACCTAAAAAACCAAATCGAAAAAAAATCAGAAAAATCCAAACCAAAAAATCGAAAGTAATGGTTCGATTTCGATTTTTAGTCACAACCGAATCGAAACTAACCGAACCGCTATATGGATTATTCTGATAACTCCGAACAAAATGATTTTAGTATTCATTACATAAATATTTACTTTATATAAATATAAATCATATAATATATCACAATAACTTTATAGGATCATTATTGTATTAGTTTTAAATCATTTTAATATTTTTAATAGATTTATATCAGTTGTTTGATATGCAAATGCCACGATCTTATTTTTTATTGTTGTGGACATACATACTTATCATATTTGTTTTTACATTTATGACAATAGAATTACATTAAAAAAATTGATTTATGAAATAATTTTAGTCTGATTTACGAATTTTAAAGTGACCATTCTAAAATCTTTTAACTTTTAATGTAATATAAATATTGGCCTTTGATTTTTTTTTTTACCAAAAATAATTACCAATGAAACTTTAAACAAGTGAAAAGAAAAAAACAATTTAAAATCAGGAAAAAAATCTAAACCGATAAACAATTAACCGTAATCAAAATAACCGTTTTTATGATTCAATAGCGATTGATAATCCATCAATCGTACCATGCACATCACTAAATACATGACCAAAATTATGGATAAATTTCTTTTACATTTATCATATATAAGGATATAATTTTTTAATTGAATTAAAATTTTATTGAATTTGTTAATAATAAAAAGAATAGGAAAAAAAGGAAGTAATAATGAACTTATCATCCATCATAAAAAGAAATAATGACATATTTACCATAATTTTTTTAATTTTTAACCAAAATAACGAATTGTGGGATTGGTAACCAAAATTATCAACCAGTTACGCATGTGAAAAATGGGTAATAAAAAAAAATCATGTTACGCATGTTACAAATGAGTAATACAAAAAAATATAAAAAAACAAAGATTCTCCTATTATGCATTTGGAGAATGCGTAACATGTGTTACCAATTTTACAAATGCGTAATAGGCCCTGTTAGGGGAGCCTATATTACCCATATATAAAATGTGTAATCAATATAAAATATATTACCCCTATCTCAAATGAGTAATAGATTGGTATTTATGACTACCATCAATGATTTATGGTATTCTTGTCATGTGATATACTTTTTTATAGTATTATTGGTCATCATCCTCATAAAATTTAATGATAGTCTCTAAACCATTATATAAACTTTAGAATTTTATTGGAAGAAAGAAAAAAATGGACAACCAAGAAAAAACTTAAAAGGATTATACTTGAAAGTTGGCGGACTTTATTAGGTATCAGAATTGAGTTTCGATAGATTATAATGTTAATAGGAGGATTTTCTGTAATTAAAATGAAATTAATATTAAGATGTCTTATAAATAAATTTGTTAAAAATGTGCTAGTGCATGAAACATTTACTTGTGATACAGTGGTATCAGATTTAAAGTTTTGGAAGGTGATGTCAAATAAACAAATTTAAGGTTTTGGAAGGTGATTTAAGAGAAATGTTAGAGTTACTATATAATTGATTATTTTTCATTAATGAAATGGATCTCTCGTATGTTAATATGAATTTTACGAATAAAATTATGTCACATGATATTTGTGAATTTTTTTAAAAATATTTTCGGAATATGTAGCACTGTTTTTTCAAATAATTAGATCTATTTTTATTATTTAGCTTTGAAGCTTTGAAATTTCTGATGGTATGTATTTTTTCTTATAGACAAATTATGCACGGGAATACGGAAAGACGTGTGATAAATCGATTTTAGAAGCATGATCATCTAACAGAAAAAAGGGTGAAAAACCAAAATACCCACCAATTAAATTCATTTATCTAAAATATCTATAGGTGTTGAGTCTCGCCCTTTTTACCTACGGACCACGCATTACACACATGCGTATAAGGGCATACGCATGTTACACATAGGTATAGGGCCTATACGCATTATATAGATGCGTGGAATGCGTGGAGTTTGTAAAAGTGAGGTATGGGGCGTGTGGAACAGGGCTTGGGATACGCATGTTCAATTTGCGTGGTCTGGGATGCGAATGTTAAACATGCGTATTAAGCACTGTTCATCGTCACCTTCGGGACGTCGTTGGAGGCATTTTCCGTCCAAAATTTCGACCACATCTTTCACCCCTTTCCAGCAATCTTTCACTACCATACTATATATCAAATTGATTGCCTTTTCACCCTCTACATGTATATACCATTCGTTTTTCATTTTTTTCGCCGGATTAAAAAGACTCAAATCAAAGTTTTTTTCCCGATCCCGTTTTCAGATATGTTCGTACATGCCCCTGCGGGGCAAAAACTCAATAAATGAATATGGCAAGATGGAGAGGCATGTCTGGGTTTCGTTTTGATGCCCACAGGAGGAGTGGAGGTAGCCAGACTGTTGTGAATGAAGTGAGGCGATCGAAGAGACGATTTTGAGCGAGAGAAACGACTAGAGTTGTTTGTGAAAAAAAGATGTAATATGGCGTCATTACGCATCTGGGCGATGGGTTACCTGAGATACGCATGCCTCGAATTCGCATCCCAGGCCACGCAGGCGTAGAATGCGTAATCCGTGATCAAAAAAAGCGGACTCCAACGAATATCGGTATTTTGGGTATGTTCCACACAAAAATGGTGTAATTTACTCTTGCAAATATCGGTATTTTGGGTATGTTCCACACAAAAGTGATGTAATTTGGGAATTTTTCCAGAAAAAAGTGGCTATGATATATTATTTTAGTGTTGGAATAATGTGTACCAATAATAATAATAATCCATGTTAAATATGAAAAATTCAGCTACTTATTCTTTAATTTGTCGATTTCAAAGATGTACATAAAGTTTCCCAAAGCTGTTTTTCATCAAAGTTTTTTTTAAAATTTTTTGCTAATTTTTTTTTATTATCAAAGTTGTTAACTTAGCTTTAATGAACCTGTCATCGTTAAAAAAACGCTTTTATATTTTGAGTATCTTTTCTTTAGATTGTTTCTTTATCTCCGGTTAGTATATACGAAATTCATAATGTAATTCCAATAAAGAAATAAATTAATAAAACTTCTCTAGCTCCGACAGTTAAACTGTAAAAATTAGTAATATGACACTTAAATAATTTGGTGGACTTTATAAGTCAGACAAGTCCAATTGTCTGCAATAAAACTCTCTCCCTCATCTCTCTCTCTCTCTCCCTCTCTCTCGATATACACACAAAAATATATACATATATTTCTATTCTCTCCCTTCTCCATCATTTCCGGTGATCTCTTAGAAGCCACGCAGCCGGAGTTCTGTCGAAGAGCTTGAGCTTCTGGAACTTTCTACAACTCATCTTCGAGCTTCAGCTTTCAAGTTGCTTCATTTCAACGCTACTCACAATTGAGGATCCCTTATTATTTGAGGTTATATTTATTTTATATTTGTTGCTTTTACTTAAATTATTGCATATTATGCTTTAGTTATTTACTTAATTGAAGTTAATTGCATCTTTTAAGTTCATTATATGTGTAGATCTGTTAAATTGCTGATTGTTAAGCTCAAATTATATATTACCAGTGATCTTTGGTTTAATTGGATGTTAATGTATCGCGTGTGATATCGTAAGTATATGTAATTTTGATGAACTAATTGAGCTGATAAGCTGTGATAGAAGCGTAATTGAAAAGATTTGGTAGGTGTGTTAGTTGGAGAGGAGTCAGTTATCGGAGACAACTTACATGATTATTTTGTTTTTATTTCTCTCGACGGAAACAAGTTCCAGAAACTGAGTTATGATTATTAGTTAGGAACTAAAATCAGATTGCTGTCTTCAATTTCGAAAGTTTTTTCTACTTAGAGTACATGACTGTTGTATTTTCTGTTGAGAAGTTTGTTTTCTCCTTTTGTTGAATTGGAGGAAAAATGAAGAGGATGCTAGTGTTAGTCGGCGATGAAGGATCTGTTGAACTAGAGACTACTTAGTATTGGCTATTGGAAAAGTGTGATGAGGACCACAGAACCTCCAATGTAGCAGTCACAATTAATAGAGCTACTGATACAGACAGAACATATGGGTTAAAATCGAATTAAAGTTGAAAGTGAATACAATTAATTTGGAGGTCTTGAGCATTTGTAGAGCAGATAGCATGTCTGCGTAATATGTTTTGTTTGTTTAAATTAGTCAAGAATTCTATATCTTTCCCTTTACTGATGCAATGTTTGCATGACAAGCATCCTTTGCGGGAGTTACTCGTGTCCTTGATACAGCAGTAACAGCATTGCTTTATAATAGTAATTGTTTCCGTAAGACATTTAATCTTTTATGTCACCTAAACTTTCTCTAGACCATTTGAGAGTTACTCGGTATAGGGATATATTTATTGTTTTGTTTTGGTGACCTGTATATATTTGTATGCAGAAAATTATGTATATGATAGTGCATGGCATATAACTGTAAATTTCGAACAAATTTTGGCGCTACCTTATTCCAGAAAAAACACCTTTGAATTGAATATATTACATTGCAAACTTCTGAACTCAAGTCTGATGTGAACTTAATTAAAACCAAATTGTAGTTGAAAGTTAACATGGTTAATTTGAGGTCTTAAGCATTTGTAGAGTAGGTGGGACAACTAATTTGGACAGTATTATGATTGCAGTTGGGACCAGTTTGGAGAAGATCAATTCTGCATATAAAATTGAATCTATATCTGAATCCTATGGCAGAATGGTGATTAGTCAGTAGATTCATGTTCAGGTATGTCATATGTTACATTATATAGTATATATGCTCTAATTTTACTCGTAGAGATTGGTCTTCTGATTTTGTATAGTTTTCAGTCAGAAATATGCGTTCATGGTGGGGAAAGTCATCATCAAAAGAAACCAAAAAGAAATCGAGCAAAGAAAGTTTTATCGATACATTGCAGCGTAAGCTTAGGTTCCCGTCTGATGGAAAATCTAGCAGTCAAAAACATTATGGCGACACAGTTTCAAAAAACCAGTTTCTGTCTCGACCAGTTTCTAGGTCGTCCTCACCTTCCAAACATGTAGGAAGATGTCAAAGTTTTGCTGAAAGACCCCAGGCACAACCACTTCCCCTTCCATGTCAGCATGCTTCAGGTGTAGCTCGTACAGAATCTGGTTTGGCCAAACCGAGACATGGGAAGGGGGCCAAACCATTACTGTTTCTTCCCCTCCCTAGACCTGGGTGCATCCAGAACACACTAGATCATTCAGAGTTTGATGGAGATCTGATGACTGCTTCTGTTTCTAGTGATTGCTCAGTTGATAGTGACGATCCTGGTGACTCTAGCCAGCGTAGTCCCTTGGCATCTGATTGTGATCTTGGGAATGGAACAGCGTCAGGCAGCCCTTCCAGGTTAGATATTACATTAAAAATATAAGTCCTTGATTGCATGTATCCTCTTTATGATATACCGAGTATTAAATTTTTATAAAATGTATTTATAATCTATGTAATATAATGTTTGTATGCCGTCTGTTTTCTACTCTCAGAGTAGCTATTATGTTAAATATGCATGGACGCATGGTTGGTATCATATGTTTATTTTCAGAATGTTGTCAATTTAAAATCCTTAACTTCATGAATTTCGTAGATATTTATTTCTTATACTCATCTACCTTATTTTTACTGAAGCTTGGCGATTAAAGATCATATACCAATTACGAGAACTAATTCAAAAGAGCTGCTGAAGCCAGCTAATCTTTCCTTCAATAATCAATCTCCTAATTGGAGACCCATGGGCAGTCAAGTACTGAATCCACAGGGGTCATATAATGGTGCCCTATGCAGTGCCCCAGATAGCTCAATGTCAAGTCCTTCTAGAAGTCCAATGAGGTCATTTGGAACTGATCGAGTTGTTAATTCTGCCTTTTGGGCTGGTAAACCTTATCCGGATCTTTCTTTACTTGGATCTGGTCAGTGCTCTAGCCCAGGTTCTGGTCAGAATTCCGGCCACAATTCAATGGGTGGTGATATGATAGGGCAATTATTTTGGCAGCCTAGTAGGGGTAGCCCAGAGTATTCTCCTCTTCCAAGTCCCAGACTGACCAGCCCTGGTCCTGGCTCCAGAATTCATAGTGGTGCTGTCACACCACTTCATCCAAGAGCAGGAGGGATGGCCGCTGAACCGAATAGTGGCAGGTCTGATGAGGGGAAAAAAAAGTGCCATCGGTTACCTCTTCCCCCTTTAACAATTTCCAATAGTTCACCATTTTCTCATTCAAATTCAGCTGCAACATCTCCCTCGATACCACGAAGTCCAGGTAGACCAGAAAGTCTGACAAGCCCTGGTTCACGCTGGAAAAAGGGGAAGTTATTGGGTCGAGGCTCATTTGGACATGTGTACGTCGGTTTCAATAGGTACAAAATTAACATATTTCAACTTCTTTGTTTTGCCTTGTTGAGGTGTCATGTTAATTAGTTTATTCTTTTATGTTGTCTTTGGTTTGGACCGTCATTAGTTTAGTGATAAACATCTGTTGGTTCTCTTATTCATTATCAGATGGTTTCTCACATTAAAGTAATTGCTTAGAATGCATGGACCCATCTAATAATTTCTCTTAATTCATTAGTAAATATGTTCTCTCACGTCTACATAATTACTGAGATTACGTTAATACGTGTGTGTTTTTATTTTAGTAATCCTAAGTAATGATTCTTTTGGTGTTTTTGCACTCTCTGTCGTACTATACTGGATTAGTGAAAGTGGGGAAATGTGTGCTATGAAGGAGGTTACATTATTTTCAGACGACACAAAGTCGAAAGAAAGTGCAAAACAGTTGGGACAGGTATGTAAACGTGGTAGTAAATATATGGATGTCAAAAGTCTGCTTGGATAAATTCTGTTGTATATTAGGGTCTTCCTTTATACGGTCATATTTCATATGCTTTCAACATGGACTTCTTAAATAAACTCTTCTTACAGGAAATCACTTTACTGAGCCGTCTAAGGCATCCAAATATAGTGCAGTACTACGGATCTGAAACTGTAAGTTCAATGTCGGATATTTCATATCTGATAACTGCATTGACAGTACATTCTTTTTTACATGTAATTATTTCTTTTCAGAGCATGTTGTATGAGTTCTCTTTTTCTGATTTTTACAATTGACAAGAGTGCTATTTCTTACTAAGGGTAAAAGTTTAACGAAAATGATTAGACTTATTACTTCATAGTTGAGTGTGTCTGGGTAATTTGTACATATACCAATAACAAATCACTTGTGCTGTCGTTTTAGTAGTCTTATACTGACTTGTGATGTTTAAGCAGGTAGACGATAAACTTTATATATATTTGGAATATGTGTCTGGCGGTTCCATTTATAAGCTTCTGCAAGATTATGGACAATTTGGTGAATCGGCAATCCGAAGTTATACCCAACAAATCTTGTCCGGGCTTGCATATTTACATGCCAAAAATACTGTGCATAGGTGAACTACTGAACTGAGTTTCATTGTCTTAGTTAATTGTGAAGTCATCGATTTATCTTTTTCATAGTTATTAATTTAAACTATCTTCTTGAGTTTGTGGTTTTAAGTTGTTTAATTAATATTGCCATCACATTTGTTTTAATGTCATCGACAGAGATATTAAAGGAGCAAATATCCTAGTTGACCCAAATGGACGTGTCAAGCTGGCAGATTTTGGGATGGCAAAGCATGTAAGCATGGTCACATAGACATCAGTTTAAGAACAGATTATGTACTTTTTAAGTATTCTGTCCCATTGTCTCCTGATCCATTTACCGTACTGGGCCTATTGGTGGTAATTCTTTGATAGACATTGGATTGCTGGGAACTTGGTGATGATCAACAATTGATATCAGGAAAATATTCACATAATAGGATGTGCTTCATTCTTTGTAAATTACTAAATTGTCACACCTTCACCCTAACATTTAGAATGTAATTTGATAAGTTTGTCTGTAATTGTGGATGATAATAATTTTGGTCACGCAAGAGGAAAAAAAATCTCTGACGCATTCTTCAGATTGCACATTCTTCTCATTCTTCCTATTATTTCTTAAATCGCAGATAACAGGGCAAGCATGTCCACTATCCCTCAAAGGAAGCCCATACTGGATGGCCCCCGAGGTGACAATGTGTTTTTTTGTCACGGAGTAGTCTTGCTCATATATTTTTCATCTTTAGACACATTTATATCTTCCTTCCTCCAATTACTCAGGTTATAAAGAATGCAAATGGTAGCCACCTAGCTGTTGACATTTGGAGCCTTGGCTGCACTGTTCTGGAAATGGCTACTACGAAGCCACCTTGGAGCCAGTATGAAGGGGTTAGTTGTACTTAGTACCTGTGTGAGATGTAATATAATGAACAGACCTATCTGTCCAAACTCCAAACAAAGAAGAAAAATATGAGATTAACAGACTCGAACTATTAATCGTGTATCTGAATAACACTGTTTAAACATAAAAATGAATTTAGCTATTTATTTCTTTTTACAATGTTATGTGCGTGTTCCTCATTGTCTAGTAAATGTCATCTTCTGGTTAAGGTTGCTGCTATGTTCAAAATTGGGAATAGTAAAGAACTCCCTGCAATTCCGGACCACCTTTCGAACGATGGAAAGGACTTTGTGAGGCTGTGTTTGCAGCGGAATCCAATTCATCGTCCAACTGCTGCTCAGCTTTTAGAGCACCGTTTTGTGAAAAACGCAGCACCTCTGGAAAAGGCAATTGTAGGTCATGAGCCCGCTGCTCCTCCAACTGGCATTACAAAAGGAGTAAATTATGTGGTAATGAATGTTGCATTTTGTTTACTTTACTTGAGCACTAATATTTGGATGAATGTTGGTCAACTGAAGTTTTAAATTTTATGCTTGTGGAAGCAAGTTTGAACAATCTCTCAGGATACTTAGAGTAGTTATATCCTTGTCCATTTCCAGTAACTTGTCATCCAAATCATTGTTTGTGTAGGATTTGTGGTTCCGTAGTTCATATGACCTAAAAGCTCAAATTTCTTTTTACTGCCAGACTCACTGTTTTGATGCTTTTTAACTTTTAGAAGGTGTTTGACACAACTTATTGAGTTGTGTGTTCTTTGAAAAGTATTATGTTGACATGAGGTAGTAGGTATGCACTCTCAACATTTCCCTTGAGATATAAGATCTAATATGCTCCTCTTCTTTCCCCAGGGTAAAGCTCAGGCAAGGAACAGCCCGGTCTTGGATTCAGAGAGACTCGCTGTACATTCCTCTAGGGTGTCAAAATCTGGTTTCAATTTCAGGTCTCTCTTTGTTATCACATAGAAGGATTTGCATGACCTTACACTATCTTTTAAGATATTTGTATTGAAAGTATAACCTTTTACTAAAGATGTTGTGAAGACCAGAAATAGCTGCTTTTATTAAGTCTTTTTGTCTGATTGCATTCTTGTTGCTTCAGTGATATCCAAATTCCAAGGAACATATCATGCCCAGTCTCTCCAATTGGAAGCCCTCTTTTACAACCAAGGTCTCCGCAACAGTTGAATGGAAGGATGTCACCCTCACCAATATCTAGCCCGCGTACTGCTTCAGGTTCTTCTACCCCTCTCACTGGGACCAGTGGTGCGATTCCATTTCATAACATTAATCACATAGTTAACTGGCAAGAGTTACCAAAGCCCCTTCGTAGTCCCTACACTAATGGCACCACTTCTCATGATCCTAATCCCAATTTTTTTCGAGGGATGCCATTAGGATCTCAGCCGTTTGTTCTTGCAAATCAATTTGGAAGGCCGGCTCAAGGAGAGATGCATGAAGGTTAGTGAGTGTTGATTTCTTATGTGTCCCAGCAGTTGAAAGGATAGCGTGCGTTCCAAATTATCAGTTATCACTAGTTTTAAAACCTTGTTCTTCACGTGTGGACCACATTAAACCTAACGTCTGCTGGTCATGGAGTGAAAACTTGCTAACCAATATTATTTGGGGATAATAACATGATACGTTAACATATTAACCGAGTACTTGAGGTCAGTTTGAATAAGGATCGGAAATAGGTAAATAACAAGGAATCTGGTTGGTTATTTGGAGTAGGTCAATATCCGAAACTGGGTAGTATGCAAATAATTTGTGGTCCAGGCAGATTGAAGAGATACTTAAGCTTGCGGAATTCAGCTAGGCCAATGTGCAAACACAAAAGAGCAATCTTCTAGGATGAGCTTCTTCTTCCTCACAGTTTCCAAATTTATTTTTTCCGACTCTGCATCCGAGCTTGCACAGGGTTAAAGTGTCTAAAATCTTCATCCCAACTCCGGAGCTCAACTAATCTGTGGTAGCTGTGAAGGTCTGATTTGCTAGGGAAAGAAAGCCTTGTGATTAAATTGCTCCTGGTTCATATATATATTATTGTGTAATGTCATTGTAGCTTTAGGATTATTTATTGAAGGGGTTTTAAATGTTATATACAGATACAGGAACGTTCTGGATTTTGATTTTGCATCTGAAGAAAGTACAGGTCTGCTATTTGTGGCTTTTGATCTGCTTTAAGGAAACATACTAGCATAGAACAGTAAACTTCCAGACTGCCCAGATTTATTAATTGTACCCCGAGTATTCCGATTAAACTTTTGTTGTACTATAAATTGAATTGAAAGATGAAATACAATACTTGTCAAGTATATCATGTTTAAGATATTGACAGTATAATCCTAGTTCTCCCTGGTCCATGATTTAGACAAGTGTGTTGAATTGAGATAGTTTTACTTGGTTAAATTGATGCTGAATTCCCAAAGTTTTTTTCCCAAGTCAATGTCGTTTGCCTGTGCACTTGCTTTGCCCAAATTGCTGTTTTTAAAGTACTCGCCACTTACTCCCTTCAACTGTGGGTGCAATGCTACATAGCATGTAGTTGCTGCCCCCTGCCAAGCAAATTTATGGAAATGGTGAGACCACATAATGATACACAATATACCTGTAAAGTTACAGTCAACAAGCAATTAATTGCAAAATGAAACATAATGCAAGTTATGGATGCTCGACTTACTTGTTCAAGATTCTTCATGAAAAATTTACCCACGTTACCAATTATACCTGCATCAGAAGCATGAACACAAGAGATTATTAATAAACCAGACTTGAAATATATATCATAAAAGGTTAATTTCACCATAATAAAGGGGAAAAGGAATAACGTGAAGTTTGATGAACTCCGGTTTTGCTTAAGAGGCAAATGCAAACTTCTATTTACTTGTATGCATCAAATGACTGACCAGAAATTTGATAAGAAAAGGCAACCCAAGTATATTATACATATTAAACACATCTTTGAGAACTGTTTCTAAAATACAACTATTCATGAGATTCTGGTACATCTTTTTAGCTATTTGGTACGTTCAAATCAAGAGGAGAGCAATTACCTGCAATGGAGTTTTGATAGCGGAACAGATTGGTAGCAATTATCCCTGGGTGAAGTGCATTAGCAGTTATATTTGCACCATCTTCCTGTTCACATAAATCACATTATAAGGTTCAGAACTCTAGATTCAAAGTATCATACCCAGAGGTCCAGATTCTTTGTGGGAAATGTGTGTGTGTGAAGGGTTCTTCAATTTCATTATTTGTTTAGCATTTGCAACCAGTAAACCCGATATTTTTCTTCATGAAGGGAGATGGAACAAAAGTAAGATGTACAAGGTACATTGTACAGTATGTTAGTTTGAATCCAGAAAAGAAACTTTAAGCCATGGCCTATGAGGAACAAAAGGAAGATGTACAAGGTATATTGTACAGTATGTTAGTTTGAATCCAGAAAAGAAACTTTAAGCCATGGCCTATGACTATGAGGACACCTATTTGTCCCTCTATGCTGGTTAATATAAAAAGCGATCTCTCTGTCAAAGCGGAGGTATCAATTATCACAAATTCTGCAACAAACAAAACCTAAAGTCTTTGTAGTATCAAACGATGGTGTACCAGCTTTGAAGAATGATTTGTTTCCATAATCTAGAATCTAGATTGAAATATCTAGGTCAGATGTGCAGTCAGGAGTCAAGACAGCTTCAAGAAAAGTTTCCATATAAAACAATGCAGATCATGCCCTCATAAAAGAAAAACTTTCTTCGTGAAGTAGAGGAAGTTGCCCATAGTTTCTTTCACCTAATTTTTTTTGGCAAAGGCTGTAACTTTCCCAGAATTACATGTTCAGTGCAAATACCTTTAAGCGCCTTGTAAGTTCCTTAGCATGCAACACATTAGCAAGCTTTGATTGGCCATATGCACCATAACTGCTATATCTGCACATGCGAGTACCAGTGGAAAGTCAAATCTCATGTTATTTGGAAAAATACATTAATATTGCCACATCACTCTTTCCAATAACTAGGTATCGAGTACATACGCAAAGTTTGAAAGTAGATCTTCCTAAATATATTCAACTTAATCTACAAGGCTTAGCCTAGTGGATACTCCCTTACCTCTTTACGATGGTTCAAGCCTCAGCAGAGGCCACCATGCGTGGGTATTTAGATTTTTGAAATGGATCTTTACCAAAAAAACCAGTTTAAACTGATTGGTGTATATTAATCCAGCTTTTTTTGAAGTCTGACTGTCTGAGCAAATTGGCACACGCAACATTGCTCACGACTACAAGATTTTACAATTGCATGTGCGTGTTTATGTTTGCAGATGAAGGGGAAAAGCAACTCCCTCATTAGTATTGAAATCCTATGCAACGTTAGAGAACCGTTTAAAAGGTTTACTTCTTGTAGTTGTTTTTTTTTTTCATATAACAGGGTATGACATATGTTGTGCTGAATACCAACTAAAACAGTATAGCTTGTAAAGTTTAAAAGATGTTATAGATTATAACCATTCGTTTCAAATATAGGTCAATGCAAATTGAAACAGATTTAAATGAATTATATCAGAGCAACAATTCTTATAAAGGATTTACGATTAAAATTACCCCTTTTGATCATTGATACTATCAAAACGGATGCCTTCACGGTATGAATATCGATGAGCCTCAGATGAAACATTAACAATCCTTCCCTCTCTCTTAGACTTACGAGCTGTTTTCTTCATGTTGTCCAGCAACAGGTTTGTCAGAAGAAAATGGCCTGACAGCAGGTTAAACACTTATAGAATAGTCAAAAGAAGGCTAGAAGTAGTTTTTTTTTTTTTGCTAATTGGCTAGAATTAGTTTTTTTTTTTTTTTTTTTTGCTATATAGCTAGAAGTAGCTTTTACTTACAAGTACATAAATTTTAATAGTCTTCTGCACAATGCGGGCCGAAGAAAGCTAACAAAAATCACTTGTATTTCCTATAAGCACTAATATGTGCATCTGAACTCTTAAAGAGAGGAGCGCATGGTCTCAGAAGTCGGGATTCAGTTTTTTTTTTTTTTAGACACTCGATGTTAGGAAATTTGTCAAAATCATGACATCTTGAAATGTGTGCTCTGGAGAATCATAAGGTTCTCACGTGAAATACATTTTTGATTTCCTAATATTGTTTCAACGGATTGCATAGTACCTAAGTGATTGGTGGCAAACTGAAGTTCTATATTGTCCGTGGACAGCTTGAACGGAATCGCCATTATTCCTGCATTATTACTAACAAAAAGCAAGGGTCAACAAATTAAACAAACATCGTCTAGAACTAATTGAAGGAAAAACACCATGTATAATAATGATAATAATAACGCTAAACAAAATTATGACAGTTATCCCTCTTTTCTGCTTACATTAGAAGATTCAATGGACGACCTGATCTATTGTAGTCTGATGCAAATTTTTTGACAGAAGCCAGAGAGCTAAGATCCAGTTCTAATGCATCAACTTTGGCAGTGGGAATTTCTTTTACAATTGCTTCCTTAACCTCTTTCCCTGCGGCCATATTCCTAACACCCATGACAACATGGGCACCACGCAATGCAAGGACACGGGCGGTTTCAGTTCCAATACCACTAGATGCTCCTGTCATCAAATTGGGTATCATCAAAAGACCAGATGATAAGTTGTACTTAAAATTAGGCTTGGGTGCAGAGTTAAAATGCGTATTTATCTAGTCTATGGGGGTGGCATCCTTTATTAAAAATTATGATTATGAATTTATGATCTGAAATATGGCTGACCAAAAATTTGTACTAAAAAAACTACCACACTTCATCATGTCCTCTTCCTAAAATTTTAATTACATTATTGAATATTCTGAAATTTAATTTCCCCAAAACACTTGTAAAAATAAATTGTTGTAAACATTTCCTTCCTCTGAGATTCCCCTACTGCTCGCACACAAATATCAACAAACCAAGTTCAAACAAGTAGCGGCCATGAAATATATCCTAGTTGTTTGCAAAATATTAGACGGTGCATATGTTCAAAAGAAATTTGCAAACTAACATAATTATATAAACAAAGTTTTTTCAATTTTTAAAATAGTTGTTTTTATTATATTTGGTGGATATTACTTACTTAACAGTGAGATCTAAGTATTTTCCGAACCTTAAAAAATTTATATATAATCTTTGATCCTAACAAACAAGGTTATTTTTTTAACTTCGATCTACGAAACAAATAAAATTTGTATCAAGGATATTCATTTATCGAGATTTAACCATAAACGAACAACAAAGAGGAGTAATATAGTACCAGTAACAATGGCAGTGAGGCCTGAGGCATCAACGCCGTGCGTAACTTCCTCAGCAGTAGATGAATATGAGAAGCCAGACGCTCCTTTTCCTCTCCCAAAAAACCACATATCTTGTTTGGTAGTTGGTTGTGTAATACTGAATGAATCAAGCAAATGAAATGTGTGTGTATATGAAAAATATTTACAACATGATACACACACGTACTGACACACACCTTGTAGTAATCGTCGAAATAAGCCCGTGGAGGTGCACTTGACACCTATCTATTTTAAGTCTTATCATATTTTATCACTACTTTTTTATCTACATGCCGTCAGTTAGGGTGGACATTTCACCCGCCCGTTCGACCCCGATCCGATCCCCGCCCCGTTTGGATCGGGGATTCGGGGAATTTTTCGGGTTCGGGATGGGGAGCGGGAAATATTTTAAAAATAATTCGGGGATCGGGGCGGGGTCGGGGATTAGGGGATCCCCGCCCCGATCCCCGATTTTTTTTTAAAAAAATATATATTTATATATGTATATAATTAAATTATTATTAGGATATACTCCCTCCGTTTCAAATTAGTAATCCACTTTCAAGAAAAATTTTGTTTCAAAATAGTTGTCTCACTTCAACATTCAAAGCAATTTTTTACTTAAATTTCCCATATTACCCTTGAGTTTTAATTTCCAAGATTGACTTTATGTAGTTATTTGTCCAACCAATACAATAAATATGGGTAAACATGGAATTAGATCATTAATAAATATGGGTATATATTTATATATATTATTAGTGCTTAAATTTTTTAATTCATTTCACATATTCAAAATTTTAATAGTAAAATGTAATTTAATTAAATCTTTTACTATAAATAAATATTAATTCAAAATATTTTTTTGAATAGATTATTGATATTGAAATGTATATAAGATATCATAATTTAGCAAATGAATATTACAAAATTTATTACAAAGTAAAACCAATAACATCTTTCTTGTCCTTCTACTTAAGGGAGTGCATAAAATTTATTTTTTTAATAAAAATAAAAATCCCCGATTACACGCGGGGATCCCCGTTCCCCGTTCAGGAATCGAGGTGGGTTCTGGTAGCGGGTAAGGGTTCGGGGGCGGGGATCACACTCCCCGACCCCAAAGTGACCCGACGCCTAGGGGTGTTCTTGGGTTCACCAAACCGATCAAACCGACCCAACCCGACCCTTCTTTTGGCCGTTCAAACCGATAAAAAAAACCCGATACTTAATTGGGTTAGAAAATTTTCAAACCGATTTAAATGGGTTGGGTATGGGTTTTATATTTTTTTGGCCAACCCAACCCAACCCGATCTAATATATAATTTTTATTTTGTAATTTAATATAATTTTATTTATAGATGTATGATTACATATATATGGCATGTATGCATATGATTTACGATGTAATTTACAATACTAAAATTATAACAATAATTAAATTAAATATTAACAATAAAATCCTAGGTTACACATAATTTAATTTTACTTAAATTCTCAAAATGAGCTTTACTTTGTGTACTTTAATTTTTTTTATAAAATTATTTAACCCATTCAAACCGAACCAACCCAACCCAAACCGATATATAATGGGTAGAGTTGGGTTATAAAATTATTTTTTACGGGTTGGGTTAAAAATTTTGAAACCGATTTAATTGGGTCGGGTTGCAAAAACATCATCAACCCGGCCAACCCGACCCGCGAACACCCCTACCGACGCCCATCCCTGCCGTCAGTTTAGTTTCTATGTCCGTTCCTTATTTGGGCCTGTTTCTGTAAGAGTCTACTGCATGAATCAAGTGCCAAAGCCCAAAATGGGACATTCGTAGTTTTTCTTTTTTTATAAATTACATTTTTGGTACCAAGTATCAAAAAAAAGGGAAAGAAAGAAGATAAAACATTTAAAAAGAGTTAATTAAATTTATTAATAAGTGTGTTCTTTACTACTAGCTGATAACCCTGCGAAGCACGGGCATAAATTGAACATGAGTCGAGATTAAAAAAATATTAATACACTATTTAATTATGTAGTTATAAAGAATCGAATCTGAGATAAAATTAAAAAAATTAAAGTAAATATATCTTTATGATTATGTCAGGAATTGAACCCCTTATAGGAAATCGAACACGCGATGAAATTAAAGAATAAATTAAATAATAAATCTTGTATAATTATGTAGTTGGAAAGAATCGAACCCCGAATTAAGTGATAACCGTCAAACCCCTTAATCGAATCCCTTATAGGAAATCGAACATGGGGTGAAATTAAATTAAATAATAAATCTTGTATAATTATGCAGTTGGTAGGGATCGAACCCCGAGTTAAGTGATAACCAAATTTGGTACTTTTGGTACTTTGGTACTATTATGTACCATTAAAACATGGTTTTGTATTTTTGGTACTTTGGTACTATTATGTACCATTAAAACATTGTTTTGTATATTAATATAGAGTATAGATAACAAACGTATTTATATTTTAAGCAAGTTGAGGTAGCTCAATTGATTGAGCTTACGTCTAGTCGACCCAACTTACATGGAGGTATAATACAAGAATACAACATATAACAACAAGGATTACACTTTATGAAGATGAGTGTTCTAGCAATTTACATAAAAAGTATCGAACACGTGGAGGATTATTCTCGTGTGTTTTCACGTTAGCGCGGGTAACTATGGTATAATACAAATGCCAAGGTCTTGTAGCACTATAGTTCTGACAAGAGTGCTGGATTATTAGATACATCACCCAAAACTCTGTTGGCTTCCAAATCATACTTAAAATGACTGATTGTTGGACTTGTTGCCTTTTTGGTTCGTAATATATAGAAGACTCTTCAAGTTTTAACCTTTGCAGGTGCCGAATAGTATAACTTAAAAATCTTTGGAAGCCATACAGGCAACAAAAACCCAAACAAATTGAAGCACCACAACACCATATTAGTCACAGCAATACTTCTTCCAACATATATCCTTGCTGCACTGCTGGAACTCGAACCATCTCCACCAATGATTTCCTTCGAAAACTCGTCTCTTAACCACTCCATGAGGGTGAAAATCCTCACAGAATTATACACCACGGGCACGTATACTCGTATAGGTAGTGAAAATTTATCCGAAAATCCCACACCTTCCATAAATACTTGACATAGCAAAAGAAAAAAATGGGGAACAGCTGGTTCGATACTCTCTTTATATCCCCTGAAGACACCTTCAGTTATGTAAGCAAAAGGTGCAATAAGGCCGATTATGCCAGTAACAACGACGTAGACACCCATAAGCTTAAGCTGTTTCGATGTGAAAATGGGAGGATACGTAGAGTTGGGGATTATAGGGAAAGCAACTATGGAAAGGAAATACATGTAGATGACAGTAAAGATTGCAAATGCAAATTCTTGGGGCCTTACCATTCCAGAAACAGAGAGGAGAATTATTACAGCCAGAATAATGTAGTGTCGGAGAGTTAGAGAGTATAATTTTTTGGTGCCAGGTTTCGTGACTGCGACCTTGTGATTATTGTCACTGGACGGACCAGTCGCACCAGACATTTTTTCGATGTTTTTCCAAGCTCCTGGATTTCTGTCTTGGACCAAAATTGTTCAATAGAAGAACCTATGGTAAGAATGCAAGATAGAAGATAATAAGTTGAGTGGATAGGATTCATGTGAGGGCAAAATTAAAGATATTGGGTTTTGTGATCTGAACCTGAGTGGGCTCCAACTCGACTCCAGCTTGATTTGATAAAATGGACTTTTGACTCGATTTGAAATTGTTATCGAGTTTGGTTTGAACAGTTTTCGGACTCGATAAAAACTCGAGTCGAGTTTTTTTGAGCTCGACTAGATAAACTTGAACTCGGCTCGGTTTGTCAAAATAAATTATTTTTTCTTAAATTTTTTTTAAAGTAAATTCATATATTTATTAGTTTAGGTGTCATCACTCAACTATATTTATTAGTTAAACATTAACTCAATATATTTTGATGTATAACGTGCATTATTATAATATTTATAAGACTAAATTGCAATTTGCAACCCTTTGTTTCGGACCAAAATCAGTTTGGTACCCATAGTTTGCATAATTGCAGTTTGCATCCCTAAGAATGTTTGGGCGCTGCAAATTGCACCCCTTTCGTGTATTTTTACCAAATTGCCCCTGATAATTTGGTAAATTCAGAATACTTAATTACATTCCGATCCCAAAAGTATGAAATGTTGCATACATGAACATTTGAACAAAAACTTTCGAATTTTCATAAATTTTTTCGAATTTTTCCTAATTTTTTTCAAATTTTTCATAAATTTTTTCGAATTTTTCTGTGAATTGTTTGGAAAAATTCGAAAAAAATTAGGAAAAATTCGAAAAAAATTAGGAAAAATCAAAAAAAAAATTATGATAATTCGAAACTTTTTATTCAAGGGTTCATGTATGCAACATTTCATATTTTAGAGATCGAAATGTAATTAAGTATACTGAATTTACCAAATTATCCGTGGTTTTTTGGTAAAAATACACGAAAGGGGTGCAATTTGCAGCGCCCAAACATTCTTAGGGATGCAAACTGCAATTATGCAAACTATGAGTACCAAACTGACTTTGGTCTGAACCAAAGGGTTGCAAATTGCAATTTAGTCTATTTATAAAAACTAGAAATTAAAAGTAATTCTAAATGAGATTGTAAGATATTTATTATACATTCTTATAATTAGTTTGGAAAAATAAAAATCAGAATCAGATTTGTTCATAATAACGAAAATGTTCACATTTTATTATTATTATTACCATTTTATATAGAGAAAATTACCAAAATACTCATATTTGAGCATGTTTGGCCCAAAATACTGACCCAACACGTTAAATCGTGTACCGTGATATGAGGTGTAATACGGTACTTCGTTCCGTAACATAGCATGATACGGAACATGATCTTCCGTGTTATGCATTATACGGAAGACTGTGTTCCGTGTTAGGTGGGTGCGCAGCACTAACACGGAAAACCGTGTTCCGTATCATGCATAACAGGGAAGACCGTGTTCCGTATCATGTTAATACGGAGGCCGAAACTCCGTATCCCGTCAGTATTTCGGGCCATTTTTTTCAGAATCAGTATTTTGGGCCAATAGATCCCAAAAATGATTATTTTGGGCCATCACCCTTTTATATATACTACTTACGATGCATAATTTGTAACAAAGATAAAAGACATTTTTTACGTACAAATTAAAGAGATTACAAGATTATTTAATTAATTAAAAAAGTTGATTATTGAAAATATAAAGTATGTTATTATGAAAGTTTATTATCTTTTTAAATAGGAAAAAAGTATTTTTAGATTAAACTTAAATGGAAAATAATGCACTCAAATAAGTTTTATTAAATTAAATTCAAAAATTTAATAAAATTCCGATAAACTTGAAACTCATTAAAATTTGAAATTTGAAAATTCGGAAAAAATTCGAAAAACTAAAACTCGAATATAATAAGCACTAACTTGACACCCGACTAGACCTGGCAATTCGTTCGTTTCGTGTACTTTCGTGTCGTGTACTTTCGTGTTTCGTGTACGTAATGTCAAATCCAAAACCGACCCATTAAGGATTCGTTTCGTTTCGTGTTCGTGTACCTTTATTTCGTGTACATTTCGTGTCGTGTTTCATGTAATTTTTGAATAAAAATAAAAAATTTAAATATTAAATTTTTACTAGTCGAGTCTTTAAGTCACTATGTCGTAAAGAATCAAGTGTGCTCAAGTCTTGTAAAACTAAAACTTGAAATTATTTTATATTTATCTTTTGTAAAAATTATATATATAATATTATTTTAAAATATGTATTCATATAATTTTAATAAAATTATTTAAATATTTATTTATTTCGTGTATTTTCGTTTCGTGTCGTGTACCCAAGGTAAACCCAAAACCGACACTAAATTCATCCGTGTAATTTCATGTTCGTGTACTTTCGTGTTCGTGTACCCCAAAGGTCAACCCAAACCCATAATTTTCGTATCGTTTTCGTGTCGTGTACCAAATTGCCGGCTCTACACTACTCGACTTACGCCCCGTTTGCAGCCTACTTGACAGCTACATACATGTCATAATGCATGTACGGAGTAATATACTATATGAAATTACATTTCCAAATTTTATGATGAACTGTTTGAAAAGATGCTCAAACTTAAAAGAACTGGAATGCTTATACGCCTTGATGATCAAGAACAATGCTATCCAAGATTGCTTCTATATGAATCAATTTATCACAGCCTGTTCGACATTTCGTCGAACAGATTACGCAGTTCGAGCATTTGCCCAGATGGAATTTCCCAATGCTTTTGTATATAATGCTATCATTAAAAGTTTTGTTCATTGTTTAAACCCCGTTCAAGCTCTACAGTTTTATATAAGTATGTTAAGAGCTGGAGTTAGTCCAAGTAGTTATACATTTCCTTCAGTAATTAAGGGTTGTGTGTTAGTTTCTTCTTTAGGGTTTGGAGAATCTGTTCATGGGCAGATTTTGAGAACTGGGTTTGGATCAAATGTGTTTGTTCAGACTGCTTTGATTGATTTTTACTCTGGGTTTGGTAGACTTTTTGGTGCAAGACAAGTGTTTGATGAAATGCCTGTTAGAGATGCTTTTGTGTGGACTACTATGCTTTCGGGTTATTCGCGTAGCGGTGATATGGGTTCTGCAAGGAGATTGTTTGATGAGATGCCTGAGAGGAATGTGGCTACGTGGAATTCTTTGATTAATGGATATGCGAGAGTGGGGGATGTGGCGAATTGTGAGTTTTTGTTTAGAGAGATGCTGGAAAAGGATTTGATCTCGTGGACGACGATGCTTAGCTGTTATTCTCAGAATAAGTTGTATAGGGAAGCATTGACCGTGTTTGATGAAATGAGGATGAATGGGGTAAGACCTGACGAGGTTACGATGACAACTGTGATTTCTAGTTGTGCACATCTGGGGGCGCTTGATCTCGGAAAGGATATTCATCTTTATGTTATGCAAAACGGGTTTGAGCTTGATGTTTTTATTGGTTCTGCTTTAATTGATATGTATGCAAAGTGTGGGAGCTTGGATAGAGCTCTCGTGGTGTTTTACAAGTTGCGGGAGAAGAATTTATTTTGTTGGAATTCAGTTATTGAAGGACTGGCGGTACATGGGAATGCTGAAGAAGCACTCTCAATGTTTGGAAGGATGGAGAAGGAGAATATAGAACCTAATGGCATTACATTTATTAGTGTTCTGAGTGCTTGCACTCATGCTGGACTAGTTGAAGAGGGTCGTAGATGGTTTAAAAAGATGACTAGTGATTTGTCGATTACTCCTCAAGTTGAGCACTATGGATGTATGGTTGATCTGTTGTGCAAGGCTGGTCTTCTTGAAGATGCATTAGAACTAATACAAAGCATGAGAATGGAACCAAATGCTATAATATGGGGTGCAGTACTAGGAGGGTCAAAGCTTTACAAAAACTTAGATATTGCTCAAGTTGCAGCGAATAAGCTAATGGTTTTGGAGCCAAATAATAGTGGATATTACAGTCTTTTAGTCAGCATGCATGCTGATGCAAACCGATGGAGTGAAGTTGCTAAAGCGAGGTCAGCTATGAAGGAACTTGGAATTGAAAAGAGTTGCCCTGGCTCTAGTTGTATTGAAATGAAAAGCAAGATTCATCAGTTTGCAGCATCTGATAAATTTCACCCAGCCGCTAGCCAAATTTATTCTCTGCTAGATGAATTAGAAAGCCAGTTGAAGCTGTATGGCCATGGACTAGAGTTTGAGTTTTTTACCTAGATCTGACATAACATTTAAGTGGACAAAGAACTGTTTGACTACACATTCTGCTTGTACATGCAAGGGGATAATTTGATGGAGATGAGAAGCTCGGATATTTGAGTGATTGACCAATTTAAGCAATCATCTGATAGAAATGCAAAGCTCAGACTGGATATTTATATAGAGCCAGAATAGTCTAGGCATCTCTTCAATGGTCTGTAATTATCTAGTGACTTCCTCTAGCATCCCCTCTGTAAAACTTTGCAAACTTAGTTGTATCACTCTTCTTTGCATCCTCAAATTTTTATACAGATCCCTCTGTGAAGAAAAAACCAAACATTCCACTTGTATACCCCCCAAACATTGCATGCCCAACATTCTTCCCGGCTTCCAAAATCCCATTGAGAAGTTCACTGGTGATTTTATCTAAGTATTCGTAATTTCCTACATCACTTGAGTGTGGATTCCTGCGGTCATTGCCAATGGGTTACCACTAAGTGTCCTGGCTTGGTACATTTCCTACATCTCCATTATCTCCCTCCCATGCACCATTTGCCCCAACAGGCAGGCCACCCCTGATAATCTTCCCCAGGGTTGTTAGGTCAGGAGTTATGCCAAAATATTTTTGAGCACCGCCATAAGACAACCGAAACCCCGTCATAACTTCTTCAAAGTTTAGAAGAGTATCATTTTCTTTATTGATCTTGCATTCAAGATCAATGGCACTCAAGAAATTAACTGTAGGGGTAATGAAACCAGAGTTTCCCACCACAGGCTCAAGGATGAGTGCAGCTATTTCTCCTTTGTGCTCCTCAATGGCACTTTCTTCTAGCTGTCCGGGAACGTATGCAATTTCCTTCAATTTTCATTCGTTGGGTTGAAGCTTGTGTTTGTACGCCTATGTATTCGGCGAAAGTACGTAAATGGCTCATTGAATGGCTACCTTGCAGGAGCTCAAGGATTACGACAGAGATGCCCTTTGTTTCCTATTTATTTTCTTTAGTGACGAACATTTTCTCATGTATTCTCAGTGACTTCCTCATGACTTTTACGCCTCATTGGAGTTGCAAGGAATTGAGATTGACTCACCTATTCTATGCAGATGATGTCCTAATATTCTCTCGTGGCGACAAGCAATCTATTATTCTTTCGTGGCGACAAGCAATCTATAACTCATATCATGACTAGCTTGGAGAGGTTTCTGCTAAGTGGTTAATTGCGTAGTCTTCAAAAAAGCCACTCTTTTTAAACAACTGTTCTCACGAAGTCATTTTTATGGTTTGAGCAGAAATATAATGTTCCCCATGGCACAATTCCAGTGCTTTATTTGGGGTGCCCTTAACTCAACTCAGCATCAAGGATTGTATGCCGTTGGTGGACAAAATTACTTCCCGCATTACCAGCTGGACATGTCTCTTACTTTCCTTTTCTGGTCGCATGCAACTTATAAAAGCAGTGCCTTTTGCCATCCAAGCTTTCTGGTCAAAACACTTCATTCTACCGAAGGCAGTTCACAAACTCCTTCGATCTTTGTTCACCAAATTTTTATGGAAGGGCGATGCACACTCTATTGGGGGTGCAAAAATTTCCTGGGACGTGATTTGTTTACCGAAAATGGAGGGAGGTCTTGGTATTAGAAGTATTATCCACTGGAATCATGCTCAGATATTAATACACTTATGGAAAGTTGTCATGAAATCAAATTCCCTGTGGTCTTTATGGATTCAAAAAAAGGGTGTTAAAACAGAAGAATTTTTGGAGTTTGTCTATTCCTACTGATTGCTTGTGAATTTGGCGAAAAGTTCTAAAATTGAGGGAGAATATCAAGCAATTCATCTCTAACTCGATTGGATCAGGTGAGACAATCTCTCTCTGGTTTGATCCATGGTGGCATAGTCGTAGCTTGGCTTCAACCAGAGCAGACCCGATCATTCGTAATTCTAGTCTCTCCCATGACATTATAGCTACTGGGGTCTGGGCTCTTCCTCGGCATAATCCACACCATCATCACATTGATCCTGGACTGCAATCCTGGCTTGCTGAATTTGATTATCCAGAATTTAATCTGGCTAACCGTGATATAATCTACTGGAATAACATTGCAAGGAAGAAACTCAAAACGAGGGACATCTGGGACAGATTAAGACCAAGTGCAGCTGTGGTAGCATGATGCCGTTTGGTTTAAAACGGGAGTGCCACAATACACTTTCTTAATTGGCTTCTTTGTCAAGGCCGTGTTAATACTTTGATGAGACTTGCCTCATTAGGAAAGCAAACTCTTACTCACTGTTCCCTCTGTGTTGGTAGCCAGGAAACAGCAAAACACTTGTTTATTTCTTCTTACCACTCAAGAAGAATCCTGAGAAGTTTGCTTGAGCACAACCTGGGGATTACAATAGACTATGATTCATCATGGCCTGATCTCCTTACTATGTTGTTCGGAATTGCAGACTCAGCTAAACGCCAAGTAGCCCTTCTCACAGCTCAGGTACTTGCATACCATATTTGGTGTGAGAGAAATTCTAGACACCATAAAAAGGGTTCACTCCCTCCTATGAAGCTTCTAGCTGGGATTGTAACTACCATACGATCTCGTTTGTTAGAGCATCTCTAACCCATATAAACCTGTTAGCTAAATCCTAGTTGACACTTCATATAGCTAAGCCATATACATAATTGCCTTCTCCAACCACAATCTGTTAGCAATAAAAATTTTAGATAGCCTCACTTGGTCTTCTATATTTGTTGATCCACTACCATTATCTATAAATGTCCACCTCATCTCCCTCCAACTTTATGTTCATATTTTACGCTTATTGCAGATCCAACTCCCCCCCCAACACCCATAATTATAATAGTAAGATATCGTTTTTAAAATATAGCTAACAAATATAGCTTATAGCATTGGAGCAAAATCACTTTTTCATCATCTATAATATAGCCAATTATTATATACTCCCTCCGTCCTTTTTGATTGTTAACATTTCACTTTTTCAAAACTTTCTGGCACGCATTTTAAGGTGTATTTTAAGGATAGTTAAATAAGTTTTTTTTAAAATTTTCTTTTTCTGTATAAAAATTTAATGTTTAAATTTTTATACAGAAAAAGAAAATTTTAAAAAAAAGTTATTTAACTATCCTTAAAATGCACCTTAAAATGCGTGCCAGAAAATTTTGAAAAAGTGAAATGTTAACAATCAAAAGGGACGGAGGGAGTACTATTTTAGCTAACCAATTTACCTAATAGCATTGGAGATGCGCTTAACATGTAAATGGTTCTCGAAAACTATTAGGGAAAGACCTGAGATCATAACTTGGATTACTTTTTATTATTGTACTTATTGGGTTTGCTTTTTTGTAGCTGCTGCTTTCTGTTCTCAATCTGTCTGTAAATTGACTACAGATAGCAGCCTCTGGTTCCTTTAGGGCCATTTTATTTTTACATTTTTAAATATATTATCAATTTAGCGGGAAAAAAATAGACTTGTCACAGTTTGAATGTCATTGTATGGAGAGTCGGGAAGTCCTAGAGTAGCAAGTTACCAACACAGCTTCCAGACTTAACTAAGAATGGATCTGAATGACCATGGTAACAACCCTGGAACTTGATGATTTTCTGTCGGCCAGTGAATGCATCAGCCAAATGAAGTACACAAATACATGTTTCTGTGCCGGAGTTGACAAACCTCACCATTTCTATACTTGGTACAGCTGAGATGACCATCTCAGCCAGAACATTCTCTAAAGACATGGAGCACCAAAGCTAGTACCCTTTTTCATTGTTGGTATATGTTAGTTCTGGATGGTGCACTGGATATGACAGCGAAAAACAAATTATTCACATAGCACATACAGGTGAAAGAGGAACTGTGGAAGTATCTATAGAGCAGTGCAAACAAATTCCTTTACCAGAAAAGGCTACAGATTTTGTTATACAAAATGCATCATTAAAATGTTTAATATTCTCATATCTATAAAAAAGCTGCTTGTAGAACCACTATATTACAGAGCATCCTCTTTCTAATATGCCTGATTCTCAAGACAAGTCGAGAGGTCAATGAGCTGAATTCTTACCAAACAACCAACCACCAGAATAGCAGAATACAAGTCAAAAGATATACTACGAATTTAATTGTTTATCCTAATAGAACAAGAACAAAATATGCAATCAGTTACGTAAAAAGGACCGAGCAGAAAAGCTGCAACATTTGTCTCCTCTTATTTACAACTTATAAGTTACTTATTTCGGAAAAAAATTCGTATTTACATGCCCTTTTTTAGAGAAAAATGTGTATGGTGAGTTTAATATTCGTTATCTTGCAAAAATAAGTTACTTATTTCAGAAAAAAGTACATATTTCCTAACTTTTTTTCAGAATAAGTAACTTATTTCTGAAAAATAAGATTTCCCAAACGGGCTTAGACTAGCAGAATAAATTAAGATAGCTGGTAAATTAACAGTACCTATACACAACTGTAATAGCATAATGTGCTTACTTAAAAACCAAAGCTATAAGAACATTAAAGACCTCATTGTCCGAATGTGTGTGTACACAATTTTATTACTTTCACTAAGCAAAATTGTCTGATATTTATTAATTAACCACAAACAAAAATATAATAACCAGGAGGTGCAAGTCCTCCCTTCAAATTACACGGAATCATTAGAAATTCTGAGGCATAAATACTTCATTAACTTCTTAGCAGCCATAAACTAAAAACACCCCAAGTGAATATTAGTAATCAAAAATGAAACCTCAAAAACTGCAATAAGGCAACTTTAAAATAAAAAAAAAATACTCCATACTAACCAATTATCTCAACCGCATGAAGTACGAAAAAAATAATACCTTTAACATACTTCTCCAAAAAAAACCTCTCAACTTTTTCTACTAAAGGTAAAAACCAAGGCAACTGGCTAACTACACATCTGGTATAACAAACTACATCTTCCCACTACCTCCTAGGTGATTATACTTTTAGCATTGTACTTTTATAAGATAACCCTTTTTGGGTTTTCTACTAGGCTTGGCATTCGCAGGTCTATCAACTGGATACTTGACTGCTCCCATAGTACCCAAACGGTTATCGGCGCTACCAAGAATGCTACGCTCCTCACTATCATCATTTGTGACATCACATTGTCCTTGATGTTCAGGCTCTTGGGCCAGGACCAAGGTCTCATGGTCCCCTGAGATTGCCTCCTTCCATCCTACATGGAGTATAATGTCATCAGATACAGTAGTTATATCAATGCAAGAAAAACATATCCAGTAACAAGTATGTAGGGTACTAAATTTAAATGAAGTGTGTGTTCATACTCTGGGAAAGGAAAGCTCTTGCAGATTGACTAGAGAGGGCCAACTTTGGTGGCTGTATGAATTCACTTTGTTCGCTATCATTATCATCCGTAATGGACTCCGGTTTTATCTGCTTGTCTTGAGTTCTCACATCATGTCGCTTCTGCGCTATACAGTTTTCCACAGTCACAGATATGGAACCAATCATCACCTCACAAGTTGTGTGATCTGTTTGGCTTATAAGGTCATTTTGTTCACCCATTGATTCCAATACCTGTGTTTTACTGTCAACTAAAATATTATTATTACCTTTTTCTGCTGGTTCAACATTCTTAGTTGTGTCTATATCCAAGTGGACCAAGTGTTCACTGTTGACTTTTTTACCTTCAATACAGATATGTTCACCCATTGATTCCATCACCTGCGATTTAGTGTCAACTATATGCTGATTACTGTTATCCTCAATTTCTGACAATTCAACATTCTTAGCTCCGCCAATATCCAAGAGTTCATTGGTGTCTCCACCTTCGATATGGATACATCCATTTGCTTCATTGTTGAAGACGTGGACGGCATCTAAAAGTGGTGAATTATGATCTTCTAAAGCATGTAAATCACCTTCAGATTGGGGTGGACTAGATGATTCAGCATGCGACACAGTCTCATGTATATCGACAACACCCGTTGATTTAGTTGTCTCTTTGGAGGATCGTCCCTTTGTTTTCTGCTCCTTCTGTCGAAGTTTTCTTAGACGTTTCCTTTCCAATAGCTCAGCTTGCCTATTTGTTAAGAAAGAGGGGAATAATTATTAAAACAACAAAGTTGGCCTATATTCTCCATTCTAATTCACACATACACGCAAATTGGAACTTAAAGAAAGATAGGTCTAGCTTACCTTATCTGGGCAGCTTCTTCCTCCTCCACAAGTAACTTTTGGCACCTTAAGGCTTCAGCATCTTTGTCAGCAATCCATGCTTTAACCTGAACATGTAAAGGTTCAAAGGATTTTTTTTTTTTAATTATGGTTCAAAGAGCAAAGCACAAAAGTCCAGTTAAAAAAACGCCAACAGTTTGTTCTTTGATGTTGGTTGAAATGACTTCAGGCTAGTCCTCTAATATCCAAGCAGAACAGACTTTGGTATGTCATATTAGTTAAATACGTTGAATGAGGGAGGAGGGAGGCAGGGGGTGTAATTAGACAAAAATATAGAAAGTAAATACCAGGTTTTGTTCAACAAGAAAGCTGGTGCAAGCAACCAGGTTCTTCAACTCAAGGCCAACTTTCCCAGCCTCCCCATCAAAGATAAACTTTTGTAATGACCGTGCAGAGCCACCACATAAGAATGTGCTTTCACTTGCATCATCAAGGACAGTAAAAAACTCCTGGGAGGATATTGGGAGCCTGGAAGGTGAAGCTTCTATTACATCCTACAAAAAGAATTTCTTTAATGAATAAAAATTGACATAACATGAGAAACTGAAGTTTCTGTGTGTTTTCGCTAGAAGGAGAAGATGAAAAGAGTGAATGACCTCAAACACAATCTACAATCTCTTACCAAGAGTACATAGCCAGCCTCTACATAAACTTGCGGAAGAGCACAAAACCCAGGTGCACGAACAAATGATGCCAATGCTTTTATTATTGAGGAGCCAGGAACTCCCTATAATTTAGTCAAGCTTAAAACATTAGAAAAAAGCTCTTATGAAAAATATGACACCAAGGAATATGGTAATAACTGCCTACATTTTTTACATTAGTTAAATAACAGAATACTTGCACCTTTGTTTTTGCTAACTATACTTGCACCTTTTGAAAGACATTAGGTCAATGTTTGTTTCATGGGATCAACGATCTCCATACTGTTGGTCTAATTTGATCCTTCAGTTATCCCATGAAATTTTTCATCACTTAATAGTTCAATTTCATGGGAATAATGTTACCGAGGGAGAGGGTTGGAAAAAAGTCTTTAGCATTACTTAACAGATTGGGTATAAAAATCAGTTCAAATTCTAGATTTTCCAGGGATTATAACCCTGGGATACGAACTTAACTCCACCTTTTACAATGGGAGTACTCTGATAAGAAGGACTAAGGTGATTTATGATTAACACAAATCTAAAAAAAGTTTGTGAAATACCTCTAGGATCACATCCTCAAATGATAGAATTTTTTTAGCCTCATCCAAGGAGACCTGCACAAAACGAAAGAGATATAGCAGATTGCAACCAGAAGAAAGGCCTAGCTCAACTTCTAGCGAGTATTACTGATAGTAAATGTAATTATGTAAATCATTGCTTAATTGGTGTAAATGTAATTATGTAAATCATTGCTTAATTGGTGTAAATGTAATTATATTTACTATCAATTACCTTGTCCCAAAATGCTCCCAATGAATCCCTGTTCTTGTGAGATTCCTGAAATGTGTGATAATATTACATTGCAAACTAGATCTTGACAATTGTAACAGTTCGATTAATTAACCTATCTTAGGAAAACATATTCATTATACTGTATTGAATGATGTAGCCACAATTCTTTACATAGGTACATTTTTATGGCAAGGTAGAAATTGATATTCAAATGTTTAGCATTTCTAACATAAAGACGCAGTCGCAACCAATAATATACTGACAATTATTGTCATTCAAAAATTAGGAAAACCTTATCAACATTCGACCGTCTGTGCACACGTATATGCCTGCGGTAGTTAATAGTAGAGCAGAATTCCCGGGAACACTTGTCACACTTCTGCATCTGAACCTTCAACGGAGTTGGCAAGGGCCACCCATAAAGATCTGTAAAAGAAAACAAGCAATATAGATGACTTAAACATTAGACACACCAACTGTGATTTACAAATCTTAATGTATGCCCATTGGGTTTCCTTTCATTCGATCAGTAACAACTACTATATAATCTTTTAAGAAACTTGCTTATGTTAATGCAAGTAGATTTCTTGTTACCGAAAAGATAAGTCAGGCAACCCATCTATAATATGGTTATCAGAATTCCATTATTCTCGACTTTGGATTAAAGCAAATTTCGAACTTCTTTTGGAATAATAAAATTGCTGATACCTTGCTGGTCGAAACCATTAAGCAACTGGACCCACTGCACTGGGACATCATTTATCCTTGGTAAACAAAGGTAAGGCTGAATTCCGATCGTCTGTCTGACTAAAGCATCCTGCACATTATTCCCCACTCCCAAAATCATTGCATCAAGATTTCCACCAGCCCCGCTTCTGCAACTTACATCTACACAAGAAGAAACAATATAACATGAAAGGCACCATAAAATTTACGGAAGTATGTTAAGTTAGTAAAAGTGGATTAACTAGTTCATCGGATCAATACACCAAAAGTCCTAGATGATAAATAATGCCACAAGACCACTCAGAAGCGAAGTGCCGCCAAGACTCTCATCTTTTATTGACACAATAAACTCATATAAGGATACGATAATGTACAGAATATCACCGAGAAAGTAGCATACACACGCAAACGCAAAAACATATAATATACACAAGATGCTAAACAACAAGGAAAATTACGGCATATACAATACATCTCATCAAATCCAAGCATAAAACACATATAATCATATGTATATATTAGATACACTCTACGGTTTTCATTATTACTAGAATCAAATAATACGATCAAACTCTGCCGAACCATAATTCTTGTAGCATTTACCCATACACATTAATCGAAACCATAAACCATATATCTCTAGCAATTAAGCCTAGTGTATACCCCTCAGCCCTTGGTAACAAAAAGTTCAGTATTTGAAAAAATGTGTGTGCCTGGGTAAATAAATTTCAAGTAATAGACCTTGCCCCAAAATCGAATAAAATCAATAACTAGCTTATTTGGCATAACAATCAAAGCACTAAAACAATAAGATTTAACTACTCCATTTGATAAGAAATGACATGTTAACTGATGCAATTCACACAAATGCTGATTATAACAAAAACAAGTAACAATCACATAAATCAATAATCAAACAATTAAGTAAATAAATGAATTAATGGCAGATCAAAAGAAAATTATTTAATAAAAAAAAAAAAAGACAAGACATAAGCTAGTTGAGTATGTTTAAGGCCGTCTGATCCCATGATCAGCTCCTGCAAATAAATGAAACAAATAAATAGATATAGATACAGGAGAGATGTATGTATATACGTACCAATTTTAGGAACACACGAGAGAAGAAGTGGGCGTTGTAGGGATTCGAGATTGCCGGAAAGGCGGCGAGAGGATTGTAAGGAGAGGAACAATATATTGTATGTCTGTCCCTTGAATTTATATATACGCACATGTGTGTGTATATACGTTCACAAGTAGTAACATAGAAGTATAGAACCCTTGGGGGATTAATTTTGGAATTAACGATTAATTAATTTAATATATATCATAAATTATATATAATTGATGATTTGGAAAAGAAGAAGATATTGTTAAATAATTTGATAATTTGATTTAATTGGGGTATCAGGTATCTTTATAAAGATTATTTTCTGTTTTTGGCGTGAATAATTGGAAATTCCTCTAGAAACATGATTTTGTTTAGCATTAATATAATACTAATATAATTTATTTTTGAATTACTAAATTTGATTTAATTAAAGGATAATAAGGAAAAGGGACACTTTAAAACGTATCTGATATGGAGTACTTTATTATTTGCCTTTTGTTAATATCTCAGAAAAAGTGCTAGAAAAGGGAATTTTTAACGCTAAAAGGTATTGGATGTTACAGATAATCAGATGCATCTTTGCGAAGATTTATCTAAGAATTGAGATTACTTGTAATCTTATAAGCTTTATTCAAAAAACAAAAAAATATATATAATAGTGCGATGAGCCGATGACTGTGTAAATGTAAATATTTTATATGATTTTTGTTTCTGAAGAGCGTTGAGAACTAAGACTACAAGAAAAACACTTAAAACTGCACCTGCAAATGAAATTGACTTATGAGACTGAGAAAAAGAAAAAAAAAATAGTTCATCTACATCCAACAGCAGCATCTACAAAACAGAGCAAGCATAGCGTTCTTAAATCCATGCATTCGCAAAAGATTAAAGCTCAGTTTACACATATATATCGAATTTTTAACTCATTTTGCATTTGCCAAGCATGATATGAATATGATTATGTAAAATCCACACTGCTAATTACAAGGCATTGCCTACTGCTATTACCAGGTTATGGAATGCACAGGATCAGTAATAACTTGAGAAAAGGACTGTAGTTGGTTTCATGATTGTTGTTCCCACTCTTGAATTGCATAATAAAGCGCAGAATTAGGTAGCAAGTCACAGTGATCCAGCTGAAGGTTTGTCATCGGCGATGTCTTGTGGCCACTGTTCAACCATCCTTTTATAGCATCTGCCTCGTATGTAAAACCATCTGCTGCTATATATGGATCTTTCATGACTTCCTGAAGTTAACACCAATTTAACTTAATATGTCAGATTCGAGAGATAAATAAAGAAAAGAAAACTAACTTTTTTTGTAAGGTGAACTGTGGTCACCGATAGAATGAATAAATCATAGGGCACTGTAGTAGCCCTCTTGGTCCTTCCCCATATAGAGAACAAGTATAAAACATACATTGCAAATCATGGTTGTAAGTAATTACCTGGAAAATAGGACAGACAAAGTGGGAGGGAATTCGACGCTTTGCCTGGGTGCCTAGAGAGGCAGGAGCACATAGATTTCTCATCGGATGGATCAGTCTCCATACATCCGAAATGATGTTTGGACGATTCACTCTCTTCTTCTCGCAGCATCTTAATGCCAAGAGAGCTGCCTGTTTTGCCAGCTCAAGAGGCCAATCACCAGCGGAAATATCTAAAACTGTTTCAAAGTTCCCATTTTCTAATGCACATTTCACATCCTTCACTACCCCCGACGCTTGCATCCTCCCAGTTAACAGTTGTAACAAAACCATACCAAATGAGTACACATCTGATTCTGTAGTAAGCTGTCCAGTCTCGTAAAATTCAGGATCCATGTAGACAGAAGCCTCCGAGCCCATACTAATGCTTGTGTTGTGGGTACTACCTTCAAGGCTGATAAAACGATATAATCCCATATTACTAAGTTTACCAACAAAGTTAGAATCAAGGAGGATGCTTGAGAGCTTTATGTTCCCATGGACAATGCAAGGATTGCTGGAGTGAAGAAAGGCAAGACCAGAGCAAATATCAACGACCATTTTAACTCGACTTTGCCATGGAAGAGGTGGTGTTTTTTTCTCACACATCAGGCGATCCTTAAGGTTTCCATTTTCACAATACTCGTATACAAGTGATCTAGATTCTGGACAAATGCCAACCAGTTGTACAAGGTTTGGGTGCCTCACCCTACTCAAAACTCCTGCCTGCATTAACCAACATAGCAGACAATAGATGTCATATGACTTTGTCAAAGGAGATACTCCGTTAATTCTATTTGTCAGCTAAAGCAGTGAGAACTACGAGACATAAACATATTAAACTTGAGATTCAAATAATATAGGGAGAACATAAGAAGTACTTATACATTAACCCTTGAATTCCATCTTCCTAGAGACTGAGATGCCCGATGCAGATTGGACTACTTATTTAGACCATATCCTACTAATAAAAAGCCTCTACAAACGTGATATATCCAAGAAAAACAATCAAAAGGGTCGGTACACACTGCCAGTATGCTCATTTGATTCCATAATGATACCAAAAGGTTTCCAATCACCCTATACAGCATCATGCTACATATAACATATACACGCATAGATATGGACTTCAAATGGATAGCAACATCACCATGTAAGTGATATGATATACAGTTTCATGCTACAGATCACATATACATATTTGCTCACCAATGTTACTGGTGCAGCTCACTTGAAGAACCGTGAAAAATTATAAACTTATGCTTTGATGATAATTACTATAAGCGTACAATATGAGATTTCAACCTTTCATTTCATCATAGCCTAGGATTAAGCTAAAGAAATTTTGCAAGAGCATTTTCTTGAAGCTTATTTATTTAATTTTTGCAAGAAATTTACCTCATTCTCAAATTCCAGATCACTCTGGGAACCATGCGAAGGCAACATCTTTATAGCCACCTTTACATGGCGAAGAAGGCCCTTATAAAAACATCCAGACTTTCCTTCTCCAATCTTTAAGGACGGGTCGAAGTTCTGAGTAGCCTCAATTATCTCCAAGAAAGGTAATACGAAGAACTGCGAGCAGCTTAACGCCATAGTGTCCTTCTCTGAAAGATTTCTTAGTTCTTTGACTTCACCTGTGGCCATTTCACATTCCATTTTCAATTCATCTCGTTGTTCCCTAAACTTAATCAATAATTCAACAGCTTGAATAATTTTCTCCTCTAGTTCCTTCTCCAGATGATGGGACTTTGTGATTTGACTCTCTAGCACTGGCGTTTGCTCCCGGATTACTTTAAGTTCTTCTATGCACTGAAGGTGTTGATTCTTCATGCTTTCTATTTCTTGCCTTTGTTTAGCTAACATATCCTCCAGTTCTTCTCTTTCGCTTGTCTCCTTCATACATATACTTGTTGATTCTTCAGCCTATAACACAGTGCCAAGGAAGATACACTATAAGCAACTAGTATGCATTTGCCCGCGTTGTCTCATGCGGAATCTATAATTCTGTAATATGAGTTGTGATATTTGAAAAATAAAAATTGATGTTAAATTGAAAATAAATTTTAATGAATGAAGTTATTTAAATAATTTAAATAAAAAATAAAAAATAATTTTTAAATAAAAATTTATATTTTATAAATAATTAACTTTACAAATAACTTTGAGAGAAGTACTAATTACATATGAAAATGAAACTATGTCCTATTCTATAAAATATATAACAGAGAAGCGTAACATTCATAATAAAACTTTAGTAATTAATTCGATTTTTAACCACCTTTTGAGGTGGATAACTAAGTAATTATAATTATAATGAATATAAAATTCTATTTAAAAGAATTATAACTGTGCATTTTAATCGTACAGTACAAGTAAGAATTTACCACATCTATAAGAGAATCTAATCTAGCAAAAAATTCTATTTAAAAGAATTATAACTGTGCATTTTAATCATACAGTACAAGTAAGAATTTACCACATCTATAAGAGAATCTAATCTAGCAAACATGAAGAGCACAAGAATAAAGCAGTTTTAAAGAATAGCCAACTATATCTAATTCCCGCAATTACAAGGATAAGCATTTTATTAGCTATATATTGATTTAGATGTACAGCAGAGTACGAATACACTGCAACTGCCAAACTAGCAATACTCCTCGAAAGGGCTGTTAAAACGGCAATTAGGGGCCTTCTGCTTCAGGGTATTTCAACCCAGTTCATGCGAATGGAAATTTTATTCCCATGTTTTAGTTGAGGGATTTAATTGTTTAGAGGGGGAACTCATTCTTCTTAACCGCGGAACCCGATCCCCAGGCAATACCCACATGCCCCGTAGAATTCCAAATCTCATTCAATTGATTCTCGTTCGTAGTATAAAAACCCAGTGTATTAATTTGGTAAAGTCCTTCCCACTCCAGTGTGAACCACACCATTTGTGAAGGCACTCCCATAGCCCCAACAATCCAAACACCTCCTAAGACTAGACATCATTAGCTCATCATGCAGTATAAGAGGCATTTTACTGCAGATATCTGTAGCCATGTCAATCCAGAGAATGGTTTATGCATGAGCCTTAAAAGAAGTCCTAGGAGACACAGCTGGACTAGTACAACTGTAGTACTGTACAAATGATTCCTATAAAATCTCCCAGTCCTATAAGGAGAAGTAACTAGTACAAGGATTAGTATTTTATTGATTTCCTTGCTTCCTAGTAGAAAATCGCTATGAGATATTTTGATTAGGACTCTACGCTCTTAGTAAGTCAAATAATTATTTCTATTAGGGTTGTAATCTTCATTGGCTTCCACATTCATTTATTAAGTTATTAGTAAATAGAGAGTCCTATTTGTCCTTTTCCTCCACTCTTTTCATCGAAGCCCCATCATTTTTAATTAATTACTAACAACAGCATCATATTAGAATACGCACACAGACACAAGAAAGATGTAAGGTGACTAGAAAATATAAATATGAGGTGTACCTTGCGTAAGGCCTCCCTGGCATCCTCTTCCGCGTTCCATCTTTTGATTGACTCTTCAAATGCTGCTTGCTTTGACTTCTCAGCAAATATAGTAGCATGCTCTAGTTTATGATACAGGTCACTGGTTCCTTGACCTTGAGGACTTTCTTCCTAAGTATTAGAGCAATATGACATTTTGTAAGTCATAATGTAACATCCTTTTTGCAATAAATTAATTCATGTCGAGTATGTGATCTTTCCAAAGTATGTACATACCAGCAAATTGGCAGACAATGAATGAAATAGAAACTCAGGGGGCTCATCCGCTAAGGCCAAAGTTAAACTATCTTCTTTAGTTTCAACCATCATCAAAGCGGTTGACGTAGGATTATCAATAACTTTTGAATTATTTAGACGCTCCAAAGACTCTGACTCGTCAGCATATTCATATGCATCCACTCTATCATCTAGTTGTAACGGTGCTCCCTTGGTATTTGTTTTAGAAGATGGCATCTCAATGTGCTCAATCTTGGAAGTAACATTAGCAGGCCTTCCCCAGTCAAAGAAACATTTTACTAGTTAGTAAACCAAAAGATGACACCAAAATTAAGCAAGGAAACACTAGAATGGGTACACAACAATGCATGTATTCAAAGAGAAACCTAAATCACATAACAAGGTTAGCAAGTTGGCAAACATAACCTATTTAGTCAATATACTTCATACCTGCTGCAAATAAGAAATCCGTTGCATGCGAACCAAATTTGACAGTAAACCGGAGCTTTTTTGTATACATAGATTGCTTTCTTGGATTTCAGCTCTGACAACTTCCTGAAGTCTTGATAGAATAAGTCAGTTGCTAAAAGGAGCAAATAGGTTGAAAATGAAAATTTGTCACGGTCATGTAAATTTAGCAGAAGAGTTTAAAATACTGATTTTAGCAAAGTGGTCACTGCAGTATACAAAGACATTTGGTGGTGCAGCAACTCACAAAACAAACTCATACGTAAAAACTGCAATATGAACAAAAATATTCCTTCAATTTACTAAAGAACAACAGTGTTTCTTAAAGTGATGCGATTTCTTACTAATACGGTAAAACCCCTCACAGTAACTTAATGGTTTGATAGTAAATCTATAATTCTCTACAAAGTACCTTCACCACTATCCTAGTAGTTCATCATTTGCATTATCATTCAAAAGAAAAAAAAATAGAAGAAACCAACTGTACATGTGATAACTCTGTCTTATTTTGTGAGATATGCTGAATAGCAGTAAGCATGCTTCTAGTATATTATGAAGGCTAAATATTGGCCTATTCAACAGTACTCCAAAGAGATAGGTGTTCTATAATAATAAATTGTACAAGAAATTAGAAACATTATAACAATGATTAAACAGTAACTGTGACAGATGCTTCATACTTTGAGTATTGTTTCTCTGTTGCTGCTCCCATGACAAGCCACCTTATGTGTTTCTGAGCAATGATGTGCACTATGCCTTCATCAACTCTCTCCATTTCAATCCATATCTTACCTGCCTGCACCCACAGATACACAAAGGTTGATGTTTACAACAATATACAAATGATTGTCATCAAACTCTACTGCAGAAAGAGTTGTAAGAGGGCTACTGACAAATAAAAATGGATGTATGTTCCATCCTTACAATCAGGACATTATGCTAGTAACCTTAGATAGATCGATCACTTAATTCTAGAGAATAATAGGCTATAGCTACAAGATCGATATCAACGATCTCAACAACACAACCAATTTTGCGAAGCTATATTCGAGAAAACAATACCTCTACTTTGTCAAGAACCGCAAGGTACTGATTCAGAAGTTTGTGCATCTTTTGTCGTTCAAGTTCTCGATAGGCCTTTGATGCCTGTTGCTTAAGTTTACTCGCAGAAAGTTTTTCATCAACTGCAAATAAAACAAATATATTAAACATGTTCTTAAAGTGTTGTCATCAAACTGATCTTAACAAATTATCCCCGAAAAAATGACCATGGAAATGGCACATTATGAAAAACTCTACAATCAGATATTAAAGTCATCTTAAAGGCAAAAAAAAATAAAAAAGAAATTATCTCTCCGACACCATATATCAACAAAAGCTATAAATATTTCACAAAAAGAAGATTAAAAAAAAATGGGCTCCTTTTCACATTCATAGACAGTCATCACACTCCTATTGTGTTATATTTGCTTTATGAACTACATTTACTGATTCGAAAACATAAACCAAATTTGCAAACTGAAGTAATCATAATTTAAATTGTTTGATGTTCATGAAGTTGATACAACTGCTGTGATCCTAAAACTGTACAAAAACGCATCACATCACCTATGAATATTAGAACGCATAATTACATGTCTCCAGAAATTTCTTCTTATGCCTTGCAAATTCGAATTACTGTTTTACTGCTTGCATCACTCATATCCCATTACAAGTAATTTGTTCCTCACTGAAACTGTGACACGAGTATCTGTTACAAGTATCCTTAATTATATAAACTGAATACAAACTGAAATTATGTCGCCATTCAAATTCCTTGCCACAACTGCAGTAGAACAACATCACATGCCAGAAGCCGTAACACATACACCGAAAATGCTTCATTAAAAAAAATTCCCATAAATTCACAATGACAAGTAAAAATCTACAGAACTGCAGCTCACTAATTTAGAAAGCACAAATTAATTGCTCGACGAGCGATAAACTAGGTATGGTTGGCTTAAATAAATTACCCAATTGTCACATCAAACTCAACAAAAACCAAAAAAACCAACAAAACAATTCTCCATACAATCAGCTCAAACACATCATTCCAATCCAAATTAGATACAGATCACGAGACGCGTGAATATAAAATCAGTATTAATTCAAAAAAACTCACTGAAATGAAGGAATTGAGCAGGCTGATGAACATGCAAAAGACACAAATCCCTGCCAGAAAAATACTCCAAAGCCCATAACAAAGTTGATTTGCTTTCCTTCACATTCTTCCCCACGGCAACAAACACTGTGTTTTCGACATCACATGATCCTTCAATCTCAATCACACCTTCACTCCCCATTAATTTTAATTTCAAGCTACTCTATTCATATAATCATGAAATTCACATATTTAAGTATATAGAGGACTATTTCATTAATCACACTAAAACCCTAAAATTAAATTGATTAGGACATGCAACTTATGAATTACTTACTAGGTAAGATAAAACATACTGGTCTCCTACTTAAAGAAAAAAGGGGTTGCTTAAGAGTTTGTGATGTGCTTTAAGACTATAATAATCCTATGTATGGGTGTAAAAGGTTGGTTTGTGATAACTTATGTGTAGGATTTGTATGTATGTATGTATAGAGAATAGAGATAGAGATGTGTATGTATATGTAAGCATTAAAGGATGGAAGAAATAGTTTTGCTTTCCTTTTTTTCCTCTTTTAGGACATGGTTTTTTCTGCATCGTGAAAGCTCGATATTACAGTAACCATGACACGTGTTGAGTCGTTATTGGTCGGAAGCTCTGACTGCCGCAGGTTTCTTGGTAGTTTACCGATCTAGACTTTCGAATCAAGTCTTGATGGGGAAAAGAATATAGTATTCGTTTACATTTTACATTTTCTTTTCTGTTTCACTAACATTGTAGTTGCAAGATGAGAAAAGTGCAATTTATCTTTTATCGTCATGGATTCGATTCTCGTAAATAATCGATTCTCGCTCATCCCGAAATTTATTGAAAAAGAACATTATAAGAGCAAAGCATATTTTTTTTAAGTTCCCTTATTTTTAAACAAAAAAAAAAAAACACCCATTTGCACTTTATTCACGTATCTTACCATTTCAAAATTAACTTTTATGCCTTTTATAAATTCTTCACTCTAAAGCTAAGAAATATTTAAAGATATGTATTTTATTTGCATTCACTACTAATTTACAATGTCACAACTATATACTAATAAATTACTTTCTGTAATTAAAAATTTGTAGTGTTCCCTGACAAATTTATTAACAGATAATATGTCAGGCAACTTTTTAAACTTGGACTGCAGTAATGCAAATATCAACATAAGCAAATTGCTTTCTCTTGATGTCTGAAGTTAATTTGTCTACTAAAAGCAACATTGTCCCCATCAACATTTACGGGAACCAGTCTACTGGATATGAAAGAGGTGGAGAATAGTATCACATGAATATGGAATTATATAATCTACACTTCGATTAAATGAACTTTCTCATTCATGTTTGGCGGTGTTCCTTCCCAAAGCTCTGTTAACTCTCTTCTCATCCATGATATAACTACTACGGGTCCAAGTGTAGATGGTACCTAAAATTGTTGTATACAAAGGAAAAAATCAGTGGTCTGTTCTTGCTCTATAACTTTTTGTTGTCTTAACAATGGCAAGTCGTGCACTTGCATGAAGATACAAGAAACAAGATGATTCTACATGCACAGACATATTGCTTTATAATTCTAAACAAGAAATATCTTATTGGCTAATAGACCTCCAAGCTTCAAAATTTCAACATTCACAATATAATTGATACGTACAGGGGAAGCAAATTGTAATTGTTTCGTTATATACTGATAGTTTAAAAGGAAACCTCCTGCATTTCTTCATAAACCAAAAAGGGGTAAGAGGGAGGGGGATGGAGAGCATTCCAGACATAGGAGATACTTCCTAATCAATACCAACAGGTAGAAGATAACATACCAGATACAGCAGGGCCGGTTGAGGAGAGTGTGTCAAAATACCAGCTGACAAAGCAGCTACCAGACCAATTGCATATCCACAGAGGGCATACCAGATGTATTTATGTCCTTTAGAAGACTGTATATCCAAGGGACTCGCAGATACTTTCCCCTTTCGGTGATCAAAACAAAGGACTAATGCCAAAAGCATTGAGGGAATAGCCTGTCATGTCAGAAAAATGACAATATATGTCAAATATGGCTCAATTAGGAATCGAGCAAACTGAAAAGTGAGAATTTTTTTTAGCAAAAATACTGTGCAAATCTAGAGAACTGAATAAAAACATAGGTTGCGTCTACTGTATTAACTCTGGTGTGGACTACTGGTAATACACTAACAAAATCCACTTAATCATGTACTTCTCTATTGCTGATAAGAAAAAAATGATAGAAATTTGAACTTTCCAATCTTTCTTAGTGCGTTGGTGCATGATTTGCTAGACTAGAGTGCCAAGACATGACCAAAAGTTGAAAATAATGAGTAGTTGTAGTTGCATGTACTTGATTGCAAGAGATTCATTCTGGGTATTATTGCTGTAAACTTATAATAAAGAATAGGTACAATCTAAATACAAGGGAGCTTGACATAGAAATTGCATTGCTTTAAGACTTCCTGAATGAGAAACACATAGGATGATGACAAAGCTAGACAAGTAACAAACAGGTAAGCAAATCGCTAAATGCTAATCCAAACAAAGCCACCAGATTTCAGTAACGCCTAACAATGTGATTAACTGGATACACAATGAAACAACATTCAACAATTTCTTTTCTGAAGTAGGTCTTAAGCACCCAAAATATATGTAGACAACTAGAGCAATTGAAATAAGATGTTTTTACCATGTCGCCAAGACCAAGCATCATGAAGTCAGAAGCACTATTTCCAGGAACTATACCACCTAACAAATTTCTTGGGAACACAATCTTAACCGGCAACTCCAGCTTTTTGGTTATCAATTGCAACCCAGGAAGACTCAAGCTATTAGCCACTGTGTGAACAGGGTTCGACGCTTGCTGAGTAGCTACCGAAACCATCACATTTGCACCAAAAATTCTTTCCGAGTAAAATACCCAAAATATGTCATAAACGAAGAGACAAACAAGGAGCATTGCACATATTTTAATGTTGGGAAGACGAACGTGACTCACAAATGCAACACAAAGAGAGATTCCCAACAAGTTGTTTAACAACCAATGCCCAGAAATAAGCCATGCTACAACAATTCCAGAGCATAGCAACACAAGAAGCCCTTCCATCCGTGTAAATGGCTTGTAGCAACACCGAGATACATGTGGGTCAGCCAAACCAAAACGTGACTTCAGGTGCGCTATAAAAGGTGACAGAAAGAAGTACAGAGATGATGCGGATGCAATTGTAGTGAAAGCAGTGAGGAGTTGTGAAACAGAAGAGAATAAGTAGAACATCAAAAGCAAGCTACAAGAGCTCATTACAGGTATCATAAGAGCTTGTGATCTGTCCAAAGTGATGGTTGCCTCTGACATGTCACGATTTCGCTCCATATCTTTCCCATAATTTAAAGCTCGAAAGGCAGATCCAAATGTAACAGCCACAGCAGTCAAAATGAGAGTGAATGGAGCCGGCTCTAACAAGTACACAAGCTTCCACAAAGGTTCCATCACAAAAATCTGTGTATGACTTTTCCCTACTTAATTAATAATTCACCTCTGAATTACAATGAAGCTTTAGGCTCACAATATCTTTAGGTGCATCAATACAAAAAATTCAAAAGCACCCTCAGCTTACAAGCCTTTGAAACTAAAGCCACACTGCTACAAGTAACTAATCCACCGCAAGCATCCCAGGTAGCCTGCAAAGCAATCCAAAACCAAAAGCTCGGTTAAAATTTGTAACCAAAGTACTCCAACACAATGCGGTAACCAAACACCACCAAAAAAAAAAAAGACCACTTATTCACTGAGTTGTTCATCAATATAGCAATTACCTACATCCTAGCTCCAAAACGCAATTTCTAGGCAATAAGAAAATCCTTGATTACATATGGTTCGCGTCAGGGATCTAAGTTTCGATCAATGGACTAACTTAACTAAAAACTAACAGTATACACAATTCCCCAAAATATATGTCATCTTGTAAATTGTAATGTACACCAACAATATTTCCACAGTATTTACGACTTCCGAAAACGTATAAACCTAAATCAACAAAAATACGCAGAAGCAGAAAACCCAATTTCAGGACTCCCATAACTCAAATCTCGAAACCAAAACACAATACAAAAATGTAAATATCTAGGGCTTGCAAACAATAACACAATCAACACTTACATTAAAATTAACACATATTTATATCAAATTCAGAAATAATGGTCTGGAAATACATGAATTATCAATTATACAATCAAGAAATGAGATTAAACAGGTAATTGTTCAGCTTAGTGGATCTAACATGAAGCAATTCGAAAAATAATCTAATAATTAAAAATTGAAATTTGAATAGGATTATATGAAAATGATGAAGATCAGATGGACTTACATTGGACTTTGAAAAATATCGCAGCAAATTTGTTGATCAGAGGTGTACTACCAAGTAAGAAAGAAATACAGCACCGTTATTGCGTACGTTTCGGGTTTGACCCATTTTTACGGGTTATGTTATTAATTACTGTAATTTACTTTTCTAATCCACTACGCAATGATTTTCTCTTTTCGGGAAACATATTTTTATTTGGGAATTGTTAAATAAGCCTTTAATTGAGATTATGAATAATGGCCTTTGCTCCATAAAGAACACTCTTATATAAATAACAATAAAGAACACTATAAAATCATTTATTCCAATAGATCCATTGGCTCCGCCAGGGGCACCCAATACAAAAAGTTCTTATTTTTTTAGGCTCTATCCATCCAGCAAAAAAAAAATTGAAAATTTTACTGTTCATGATGACGTCACTGATGACGTCATCATGAACAGTAAAATTTTCAATTTTTTTTTTTTTTTTTGCTGGATGGATATAGCCTAAAAAAATAAGAACTTTTTGTATTGGGTGGCCCCGCCAGGGGCAATGGATCTATTAGATATGAGGTGTTCTTTGTTGTTCTTTATTTAAAGTGTTCTTTATGGAGTCCAACCCTATGAATAATATATAGCCTTTCTTTTATAGCTTATGGTGGATAACCATTTATAATTTACAATTTATAGCGAATGAAAATAATCACAAAAAAACTTTGGTATATTCGTTATTTTATATCATAAATAAACATATTTTTCTTATCGTAGACGATCTTGGATATAATTGTACGTATTAAATTTAGAGAGGTGTATTCATTTGAGAATCTGTTGGTTGGATTTTAGTGTATTCTCAAAGAGTAGTGCTACATATCCCAAATTGGTTCCCAAATGACACGTGGCGTGATGTTATTTGTGGGATTCATATGTATGCACGAGGGGTCCACCTCATTTATGAGTAAATAGCCAATAATATTGTAACACCTTATGATTTGGGAATTTTTTTGGGAACGGTTTTGGGGACTCTAGCATTACTCATTCTCAAAATCAGTAGGTATTCATTTGGGATTTTAAACAATCTTTTAAAATCTGCAGGTATTCAATTCAGATTTCAAATAATCTTTCTAAATATGTGGGTATTTAATTGAAAATTTGTAGGTATTCAATCCAGATTTTAAACAATCAATCAAAATCTCAAGCTATTCAAATGTCAACAGATTTGCTAAAGTCATGGATTTTGAAATATTTGTGGGAGATTTTATATGTAAAATTATCAACGTAAAATTTGTTCCTACTACACAATATTTCGATGGATTTGTGATGAACATATAATACAGACATGTTAGCAGCCAATAGCTAGAGACATGTTGCTTTACCAATAGTATTTAGTACTGTGTTAACGGCTGAGTATGTAGGATGCTGCAACTGTCTGTTGCCTTTTGGGAACAATATTCAGTATTCTAAAGTTGTTGTCTAGCTATTATATGGTTTGTTTAATTTCTCAAAGACAGTTTGCAAAATCTTGTTAAGAATTTTACTTGGCTTTGTTATTATATTCAGTTTTATTTGCAGGTTTCGTAGTTTTTGCTTGCTTGTGTTACAAAAGCAAAGTTTACTTTCTGATTGATTGATAATCTGCAAGTCTTTTAAGCCACTTTCTGTGTCTTTTGCATGATGAATTGTGTTGTGGTATAATGTATACCATGGTTATCAATATTGGATAATACATTCTGTTTTTGATTAATTTCCACATTACTAACAGTGAAAAAACATATACCAAGGACAGGTACACACATCATGACGAGAATTTTGTTAACCAAGTCAATACGATGAGAACGAGGAACACATGAATGACGAGGACTAGATGAATAAGCATTTTTTTTTATTTTGTTCTCGAATCTTTAGTTTTTTTTTTTAAATACTCTCATTCAATATTTTAAAATTTTCAGACTATATTCATTTTGGACTATTTGTTTATATATAGTTATCTTTAATTGATATATAGATATTATAAAATTAAAAAAATGAAAGAAATCAATATCGTAGAATCTGTGAGATTTTGTAATTCTGCAAAAATCAATCAAAATCAATCCATCAAAATCTGTACATATAAATCAGAGAGTTATAAATCTGTGGTTATTCTCATTAAATTGGATTTCCAATTCAATGTGTTTAACATCCCAACAAATGTGGTATCTCAAAGTAATAAATGAACTTCTCAAAATATTGCCACTCACACTCTTCCCAAAGATAGCCCATCTAAATAAGCTGACCTACCGGAAAAAATAAAGAAACAAAGAACCGACAATGAAGGAAGGACTCATACAAAATGAATCACAAACTGAACAAATTAAATAGCTGAAAAAGTTAAGAATAAAAATGAATATTTGAATAAAAGAACAACAAATTGTTTAAAAATCAGGCCGTCGGATTCAATTGTTTAATTAAAATTTTTAAATTTTATATGTATTCCCTTGGAGTTTCAACAATTAACCTTGGGATTCAACAGTTCTATTTTACGTCTAGAAATATTCGGAACAACAACTTAAAATATATAAGTTTATATTTTAATTGACCATTTACATATAAGTTTTTTAATATTTTTTTGCAAATATATATTTAGGATAAAACAAAAAAAATAAAAAAGAAATAAAAAACACCTAAACGCCACATGAAGTGGCGTTCACCCTCTCAAACGCCATTTCATGTGGCGTCCCTGTGGCTTCCCTTCTCCTTCCCCCAAAACACCACTTAATGTAGCGTTCTTCCTCCATTTCTTCTCAAGAAACGCTACACGCTTTAACGTTTTCATTAAAAAAATCTAAAAATCTAAAATTCTAAATGCAATTGTATTTTATAGTGATATTTGGAACCATGTTTTTGAGTTATGATATTTGGAACCATTTACTTCAAAATTGTGATAAAAAAGACCAACACGGTGTTGGAAATATTAACTACTACAGCAACATAGAGGCAATTATATATCGTATTTAACAAGCCAAGGCCAAGCACACAATTAACGAAACAAAACACGAAGGTATATAACATGCATATCAGTAACTGAAAGAACAAAGGAAAGACAGAAGACATACCAGTAGCCATAGCTATATCAGTATATCAAACAAGTAAACAAACAGTTGAGTCGTCAGGCCTTGCTCGAAGTCCTGACTGCTCTTGAAGAGATAATCGTCCCTACTTACACTGTGTCAGGATGCTGGCAATATTCTTCCAGGATAAAACAGCTCCGAGTTAGATGATCAAAGCAATCAGAAAACTCGACTTCGACTAGCACCTCAGTCACCGGAAAACCTTAAGTACAAGAAACTATGGCAGGAGGGAGAACATAGAGTGTAGAGAAGAGAAGAGAATGTAGGGTGTGGTATATATAAAACCCAGCAGCTTAGCTCTCTATTTATAGGAGAGGCCAAACTTAATATTGTAACTGCTGATTTACAATTAATAGAAAACGGTTGATTTAATATTAAATAAAACGTAACAGTTACGATATATATTTATCCACATTATAAACGCACAGACTCTACTGTCAAGACCACGCAGAAGTTACTGTCAACAGGACCCGACAGTACCTTTAAAGTAACTGTCATCAGTTTGACATGACAGTAAGTTTATTTTCTGACAGCAACTTTGTTCCTGACAGTAAGTTTTACCTTCCCGACAGTAACCTTGTTACGACAGCATAGTCTAGCTCTCGAGAGTTTACAGGACTTCCAATCCAACTCTTGACAGCATGTTTATAATATTAAAATAATAAAATTCCTCCTCGCCCAAGTCGCCTCGCGTACGCGAGATGCCGAGACATTCGCCCAAATCGCCCTTCGACCGAGCCGACCCGAGTCGAGACGAGGCGTGGCGTGGCGTGGCGAGGCGGGCGGCGGCGCGCGTGTGTGTGTGCACGCGTGGAGCACACAGCAACACCATGCACCATCATACACCTTAGTAGTTGTACACTACCCATGTGTGTGATTCTATATAAAGCCAACAACCCCCTTTATTTATTTCAATGTGGGACAAATACACATTCTTTTTTTATAAGCTCTTTCAAGCTACTAACTTCAACTCCATTTCTCTATGGGTTTCACTAAGAAAATTACTTAGACCCATATATGAAAATTTAAGTCCTCATAGCAAGGAACAATTTCCAATCGTTAAAAACCGGAATTAACATCAAGAACATAAAATTATTATGCTCTAAAAACTCCATTTTCTAATAATCCCCCACAAATCCATATAGAAATGCTTCAGGTTTCTCATCATGACTTGTTTTTCAGAGTCGGTACCCTTCCGGGTTTGAACCCTCCTAAGTCCCCTACTTCGATGACTACCGGATTCAGATGGAATGTTTCACCTTGAATCTTAATCCGTTTGATGTAATCATGTTCCATAGACGACGACAAGTCAAAGGCTATGATGCCAATCTACGACTTTGAGACATTAATGGTCTTGTCTCGATCCTGTTCGTCGAATGCTTCAAGGAATAACGCATTCCTCTAATTGCGACCACACAATTACATTCGCTTAGCTGAGCATCTCCAGAGATGTACTGCTACCATCTCGTCGAATGACTTGACCTCATTCAGAGTTATAATAACTCTTGCTTACTAGCAATGTCAGTACCTCCTAGGTTTACAGGGGATAGACTCAGATACAACAGTATCATCTATGTAGAAAAGGTACTACCAATTCATCCTTACAGCTTGTTATTACCACATTGAATACACTTCAAGGGATCTCATCTCATGTGTATTGGGTTCCCACTGATGATGAACTATGATGGGTTGACAGCCCCATCCCCAACCTCGACTTAAGGACCACTGCAGGTTCCAGTCCTTTAGTCAAAGGATCAGCTATATTATTCTGAGTTCATATGAACTCTACAGCAATAATCCTATCAGACACTAAACCCCTAATAGACTTTAGTCTAACTTGGATGTGCCTCTTTGTCTTAGCATTATACTTTTTACTGCTAATCTTGTCGATAGTTGTTTTACTATCACAATGAATAGCAAGCGCAGGAAGAGGTCTACTTACTGCAGGTATCTATCGCGGACATAAGTCTGTGTAACCATTCAGCCTCCGTCCCCGTGGCATCAAGCGCACATAACTCAGCCTCAAATGTAGACCGAGTTACTATAGTCTGTTTGGTCGACTTCCAGGATATTGCTCCACCTGCTAAGGTGAACACGTATCCAGTCACTCCATTGGAACCAGACTTCTTAGCTATCCAACTTGCATCACTGTACCCCTCTAGTACACCAGGAAATCTCCTATAGTGTAAACTTAGGTACATTGTGCCTTTCAGATATCTAAGTACTCTATCAAGAGCATCCCAATGAGTTCTGTTTGGACAGCTTGTATATCTAGCCAACTTAGACACAGAATATGAAATATCTTGTCTAGTACAGTTAGCAAGATACTGCAAGCTCCCTATAATCTGAGAATACCTTAACTGAGACACAGGTACTCCTGAAGCATTCTTGACAAGGGCAACTTTAGGATCATAGGGTGTACTAGCGATTCTACACTGTGAATAACCATATTTCTCAAGTATAGATTTCTCTATATAATGAGACTGCGATAAAGTTATTCCCTCAGCTGACTGTGTCAGCTTGATACCAAGAATCACACTAGCCTCACCCATATCCTTCATTTCAAAATGCCTTTTCAAGAAAGCTTTTGTCTCGTTAATAATCTCAATATTGGTTCCAAACAGTAATATGTCATCTACATATAGGCACAAGATGACACACTCACTACCTTTAACTTTGGTGTAGACACACTTGTCACTATCATTAATATCATAACTGAAAGGCACTATAGTTTCATCAAACTTTTTATGCCAATCCCTAGGAGCTTGTTTCAAGCCATAGATGGATTTGATCAACTTACATACTTTCCTTTCGTTACTTGATGCAACAAATCCCTCAGGCTGATCCATATAAATCTCTTCTTGAAGTTCACCATGAAGAAAAGCTGTCTTTACATCCATTTGATGGATGATAAGACCATGTACGGAAGCCAATGCTACTAGCATTCGGATTGTTGTCATTCTAGCTACAGGAGAGTATGTGTCAAAGTAATCAATACCCTCTTTTTGCTTAAAACCCTTAGCTACCAGTCTAGCTTTGTACTTATCTATTGAGCCGTCAGGGTTCAACTTCCTTTTAAAAATCCATCTGCACCCGATAGTAAAACACCCAGGAGGGAGATCAACTAACTCCCATGTTCCGTTAGAAACAATAGAGTCAATTTCACTCTTTACAGCGCCCTTCCAGTGCCTAGACTCTGAAGAATCCATAGCTTGTCGAAAAGTTAAAGGTTCGTCCTCGACATTGTAAGTGATAAAATCACTTCCAAAATCCTTGACTACCTTTGCACGCTTACTCCTTCGTGGTTCCTCTACCTCCTTAGGAGTAGAGCTACTACTAGGTTCCGCCCCCATATTTGTCATCTTTTCCACATGATCAGGAATAGAACTTGATGTGTGAGTAGGATCTTCATTAGAAGTATCTTGAGGCATACCAGTCTTCATAGGGTATACATCCTCAAAGAATGTAGCATCACGAAACTCAACTATCATGTTTACCACTATACCATCTATGTCAGATTTTAATACTAAAAATCTCATAGCTATAGTGGTCTCAAGATAGCCCAGAAAGATACAATCAACAGTCTTCGGACCTAGTTTCTTTCTCTTATGTTCAGGGACAAGTACCTTAGCAAGGCACCCCCACACACGAAGATACTTAAGACTAGTCTTTTTGCCCTTCCATAACTCATAGGGTGTCTTATCCATGTGTTTCAGAGGGACTCTATTCAAAATATGGCAAGCCGTATTCAGAGCTTCTCCCCACATGTATTTAGGCAGCCCAGAGTTAATAAGCATACTATTAATCATATCTTTAAATGTTCTGTTCTTTCGCTCAGCAATCCCATTAGACTCAGGTGTGTATGGTGGGGTAACTTCATGAATTATACCATTGCTTGCACAAAATTCATTAAAAGCGTTACTCGTATACTCACCACCTCTATCAGATCTCAACCGTTTAAGTACCTTAATAGTTTGTTTTTCTACTTCAGTTTTATATATAATGAATTTACTAAGTGCTTCATCCTTATGTCTAAGTAAATAAACATAACAATATCTACTACTATCATCTATAAAGGTAATGAAGTATCTAAACTGGTCCTTAGTCAACACACCGCCAAATTCACAAATATCAGTGTGTACTAAATCTAACAAGTCTGAATCCCTAACAATATTATGAAAAGGTTTCCTTATTTGTTTAGCAGACACACATACTTGACATTTAGAATTCTTTTCTATGGTGTGTTTTGGAATCAACTCTAAGTTCATCATATTTTTAAGAGCACCAAAATTTAAGTGACCAAGTCTAGCATGCCATAAAGTTGAAGATTCAACACAGTTAACAGAAGGAGTAATATTATTAGTCAACGCAACCAAAACGGGCTCAGTATTTATTACAAATAAACCATTTGACAAGTAACCCTTGCCAAAAAATGTACCAGTATGAATAAGAACTACTTTATTACATTTGAGAGAGATTTCAAAACCATTAGCTACTAAACAGCTGCCACTTATTATATTTCTACGCATGTCGTGAACATGATGCACTCTCGTTAGGGATAGAATACGACCCGAAGGAAACTTCAGGTCTACGTTTCCTACTCCATGTACTTGAGCGGCACTTGCGTTCCCCATCGTCACTGTCAAGCTATGACTCTGTTGATAAGATACAAATAAACTAATGTCAGCACAAATATGCACATTAGCTCCAGTATCAATCAACCATTCATTTGACAGATAAGTAGAAAATAGTACAGGGTTGTAGGTAACATACCGGTCCACGTTGGTTTCAGAAGCCAAAGCCTCACCAACAACCATGTTCGCTATAGGCCCACTTGAGGTTCCAAGCACAGCATTCGCTTGAGCTACAGCCTCGGCTTTCTTCGCTTTCTTTGTAGGGCAGTCCTTACTCCAGTGCCCAACCTGCCCACAAGACCAACATGGTTTGTTTGCCTTTGGTGTCTTGGCCTTATCCTTGTCATTCTTAGGTTTATTACTATTACCCTTCTTAGAGATAGCCTTCCTTTTCTGTCCTACAGTTGCTACATTCACCTTCGAGCTTCCATGCTCAGTCGACATCACATGTCCCTGTTTGGACTTGTGTTGTTCTTGCACCGAGATGTCTAGCATAAGGTTGGTCCAGGTGATCTCTCCTTTCTGTCTTTTCAGAGAGAGAGAGAACTCTTCCCAAGACTTTGGGAGCTTTTCAATCACACTCATCACCTTAAACTTTTCGGGGAGGTCCATTCCAGACTCCTTCAAAGCATGCACTATCATCTCGAATTCATGCACTTGCTCAGTCATGGACTTATTGTCTACCAGCTTGAAATCAAGGAACCTAGCCACAGAATACTTTTCCAGACCTTGTGAGTCAGTATTATGTGTCTGGTACAGCTTCTCCCATAAGAGTTTTGCGGTGTAGGCATCAGAGGAGTACACATCAAACAATGTGTTCGGGAGAGCAGCCAAAATGGCCGCCCTAGCCACCCCATCCTTCTCAGCCCACTTCGCAAAACCCTTAACTGATTCAGCCTTCTTTTGATCCACAACCGGCTTCTCATATTCCACAACAGGCCATAGACCCTTTACAGTCAACCACAACTTCATCCTTTTCTGCCAACGAGAAAAGCCAACGCCCCCATTGAATTTCTCCGGCAAGCCAGTTAATTCAACGGGTTGTGGAAAACTGTAAGTGGTCCAATCTATGACCCCAGCAGATGCAACCGAACTACCACTAGCAGGAATTTCACTCTCGTTAACCATTATGCTAAATACTATATAACGAATTATCTCTTCAAGAATGTTGGAAATATTAACTACTACAGCAACATAGAGGCAATTATATATCGTATTTAACAAGCCAAGGCCAAGCACACAATTACCGAAACAAAACACGAAGGTATATAACATGCATATCAGTAACTGAAAGAACAAAGGAAAGACAGAAGACATACCAGTAGCCATAGCTATATCAGTATATCAAACAAGTAAACAAACAGCTGAGTCGTTAAGCCTTGCTCGAAGTCCTGACTGCTCTTGAAGAAATAATCGCCCCTACTTACACTGTGTCAGGATGCTGACAATATTCTTCCAGGATAAAACAGCTCCGAGTTAGATGATCACAACAATCAGAAAACTCGACTTCGACTAGCACCTCAGTCGCCGGAAAACCTTAAGTACAAGAAACTATGGCAAGAGGGAGAACATAGAGTGTAGAGAAGAGAAGAGAATGTAGGGTGTGGTATATATAAAACCCAGCAGCTTAGCTCCCTATTTATAGGAGAGGCCAAACTTAATATTGTAACTGCTGATTTACAATTAATATAAAACGACTGATTTAATATTAAATAAAACGTAACAGTTACGATATATATTTATCCACATTATAAACGCACAGACTCTACTGTCAAGACCACGCAGAAGTTACTGTCAACAAGACCCGACAGTACTGTAACAGCCCGACTTTTCGGACTATTAATTCTAATTACGAACTTAAATAAACTGAATTTCTTTATTCAAATAAACCAAATATTCCATAAAGTCAAATGCAGCGGTCAAACTCAAATAATTCAATAAAATCGGAGACGCAGCTCCACAAATCCAATATTCAATATCTATAAAGTATTGAAAATTTATTCAATAATGTGATAAGTCTTTTCCAATAATAGCATCTAAATCAAGTAGCATGAAATCCACATAGTTCAAACCCTTTATCTTAAGAAGCTTCCAAAAGTCTGAACCTGAAACATATTAAAACAATGAGCTGCGAAGCCCAGCAAGTAGTTATCGCCCAACGGCTCAAAAATAATATTTTCAAAAGTGAACAAAATTTCTGAAACTTTAAATCGATACAAAAATTCAAAACGATAAATCATATTTTATTCCCACAGTTCTAAATTACGGTCACACTAAACCAGTGACACGGTTCTATGTTCGATGGGGGCCAGTTTACGTATCTATGTGTTCCGGAACGTGCGTAAACTAGTTCTATGATTCTATATGCCACACTATCCAGTGACCGGATTCTATGATTCGATACGCAACTAAAACTGGGGAATTCTAAAATAATTCTTTTTTCCAAAATCAATATTCGATATCACAATTTTCGATAATCAAATCAAACAGATATTTTGAAAAATAAGAAAACAGATTTGATAATATTAGTGAGCAACGAAAAGTCACTTACCTCAAATGCGACACTAAGCACCAAACTTTAAACACGAAATGTCCTCTCGATTACAAGCTTTACGAAGGCTGTACAAGTTTTAATGTATTCTGAAGGGGTACTTATATAGGCTCCTGAACCCTAATTTTATTCGGGTAATACTTTCTTCCTAAAATATTAGCAACACCTCCAAGTAATTCCTAAAATATAATATTCTATTCACACATAATTAACTTAAATAAAAAGATATCGATTCACTAAAATATTCTCACGGTTCTTTCCGATAATAACAAATCTTATCCTAAATTAAATAACTTGTACGAAAAGAATTCCAAAATTTTCTGATTAATACAAATATCTAAATAAAAAAATTACTTTAATATCTATAATTAAATAAAAATAAAATACAGGATTTTACATTCTTCCCTCCTTAAAAGAATTTGGTCCCCAAATTCACAAAATAAAATCAATTAAGTTACAATTGAAAAGAAATCATACCTTAATTACGATTGTTCGCGTGACTTTCCGTGAGCATAAATACACGTCCTCCGGTCTTGTTATCTACTCCTTTCCTTGGTGGTGGATTATGTGGGCATTGAGCAATCCTGTGTCCGACTTCACCGCAATGAAAACACGCACCTCTATTCCAACGACACTCTGTATCAACATGGTTCCCGCCACACCTAGTGCACTTATCTTGATTTCCTTGTCCTCCCATTCGGTCATACACGTAAGGTTTCTTGAGTGGTCCCCCTTGAGAAGATTGTCCTCCAGTTGGAGCGAACCGTTTCTTGTTCCAATTGCTTGCTGCCTTTTCAGATTCTGTTAAGCCTCTCTCGATCACCAAAGCCTTGTTGAGCACAGCTTCGTACGTCTGAAGTTCAAAAGACGCCACCAAATTTCTAATGTCGGTTCGAAGTCCCTCTTCCAATCTTCTTGCTCGGCTGCTTTCATCTGCCACTAAAGTCGGCGCATACTTCGAGAGCTTTGCAAATTCCGCTTCGTATTCAGTAACAGTCTTTCCACCTTGCTCGAGCCGAATAAAATCCCTCTCTTTTTGCAGACGAATGGTTCTCGGAAAATACTTGTCTTCCAATGCCTTCTTGAACTTTGCCCAGGTGTATGGTTCTGGTTCCCCTTCAGCGGTTGCGGTCTCGTTCTTCCTTTTCTCCATGAGCCACCAGTCATAAGCACTGCCTTGCAATTGATACACAGCTAAGGTGACCTTCTGCTCCTCATGGCCGGATCAGTTGCCCCATCGAAAGTTGGCGGGTTCAAACGCTTGAACTGAGAGACGATATTCTGTTGCCTGGGTTGCTGATTCACGAGTGTAGCCAGAGTCTCAGCTAGCTGGTCGAATACATTCCCACCATCACCATTGTTGTTACCATTCTGATTGTCATTGTTGTTGCCATTGTTATTGCCGTTGTTGCCTTCTCCCTCCATCTTTTCTAAAAACGACAAACTTCCAAACTTATAATCAATGATCAAAAGCACAAAAGTCAAATAGGTCAAATAATCACACAAACAAATGCCTTAGATTCAAAATAATTTATTAACCTAAAGGCCAAAACCTAAACGGATCGCATCCTAGGGAATGTACTAGTCCCATACCTAATACACTCCGAAGGAAAACCTAGGCTCTGATGCCAACTGTAACAGCCCGACTTTTCGGACTATTAATTCTAATTACGAACTTAAATAAACTGAAGTAACTGTCATCAGTTTGACATAACAGTAAGTTTATTAATTCCTCCTCGCCCAGGTCGCCTCGCGTACGCGAGATGCCGAGATATTCGCCCAAATCGACCCTCGACCGAGCCGACCCGAGTCGAGATGAGACGAGATGAGGCGTGGCGTGGCAAGGCGCGCGGCGGCGCGCGTGTGTGTGCGCGTGGAGCACACAGTAACACCATGCACCATCATACACCTTAGTAGTTGTATACTACCCATGTGTGTGATTCTATATAAAGCCAACAACCCCCTTTATTTATTTCAATGTGGGACAAATACACATTCTTTTTTTTATAAGCTCTTTCAAGCTACTAACTTCAATTCCATTTCTATATGGGTTTCACTAAGAAAATTACTTAGACCCATATATGAAAATTTAAGTCCTCATAGCAAGGAACAATTTCCAATCATTAAAAACCGAAATTAACATCAAAAACATAAAATAATTATGCTCTAAAAACTTCATTTCTAATACACGGTAACACCCCACAAAACACATGTCAAGGCGGATCAAATTTCACTATCATGAGGTGGACGAGAGACCAGGAGAAAAGGGAGGTCATAATTTCCCCAAGAACTTCATCACCCGAACCTCAAAGCCTCAAATATATATATCTTTTCATTTACCTATTAACAAATGCTAAGCTTCTAGCATTTTTGACTTTTTTTTCGTGATGGATACAATCATTTTTTATTATTTAGGTAAGTGTTCAGGGTTTATCTCTTGTCGCCCATATCCTGAATTCGATTCTCGTTCATTCCGAAAATTTATTAGAACAAATACTCATTTGTGAGAAATACAATCATTAATGGGTTCAAAACTAATCAATTAGGCGTAAATAAAATTACACAAATTTTTCAAAATAATTGAAAACAATTAACCAAACCAGTACATATATTAATCACATGATTTGTCAGATAAGCGGATAACATCTTACATTAATTTTATAAGAATAAATCTATAAAAATATAATTTTGATATCGCCCTACAAGCACTACAAATCATCATTCAGCATCAAATGAATCACATGCATCACGAATTAGCAAAAAAAAAAAAAAAATCACATGCATCACGAACTAGAACTTCTTATATACCGAATACCTACCATTCGAATATCGGAATTTTTGGGTCCAGATCTTCTGTCTCCTTCCTCCGTGTTTTCCTTTGTGTTCCCTACTCTTTTTAATATAAAAAGAGTGTCCTGTGAGACCCATTTTAATAAAAATATTTTTTTATTTAAAATGGGTCCGCATGGGCACTCTTTTTGTATTAAAAAGAGTAGGGAACACGGAGAAAGGAAACAGAGGATCCGAGTGCGGAATTTTATATGTACAAAATCTAAAAAAATATTTAAATATATTACCGAATCTATTATTTAAAGACATTCATTTTGGAAACTATGGATTAAGTCCCGATGATTAAAATTCTACTTATCCGCAAACCAATTAGAAGCCAAAATAAATAAATAAATTAGAAGCCAAATATGGCACAATCAAATATGGCCTACAATAATTGAATTAGGGGGTGTTTGTCTACGGAGAAAAATGGACTTATCTGAGGATAAGTCCGTTTCAACTTATTTCGGACCGTTTGCGTGCACAAGTAGAATGAACTTATTTTGCCAAATAAGTTAATAAGTGATAAGTTAGTAATGACGTACTTTTTTCCAACTTATTTCGTATTACTTGATTTTTTAACTTGTTTAATATTTTATATTTTTACATTTATATTTATAAATGTCATTTGCATGTACTGGGATTATTATATTAAATAATTAATATTTTTAAATTTAATTTAATAAATATTTTACCAACTTATAAGCTAAACACCCAAACACGAAAATATAAGTTGTAAGTCACTTATTACTTACTTCATATAAATTACTTACTTCATATAAGTGTTAAGTAACTTATTTTAAGATTTCCCAAACGGCCCCTTAGTATCGTAGTAGAACAGTAGAAGGAAGGGCATGTTTGGCTTTCCATTTTTCTACCAACTTATGGCTTAGAGCATCTCCAAAATATTCTTTATTATAGCTCTTAACTCAAAAAATGAGGAGAGAGAATAAAAATCAAGAGACTCTTTAAAAAGTTAAAAGTTTCTTCTCTCTCCTCTATTTTAGGAGCAACTAGTAGCTCTTAACTTAATATTTTATTAATAAAATAGTGATTCTTATCTCTCATCTATTGATTGTTTGTCCAAGTGGAATTGAAATATGAATAAAATATAAAATAAAGAGCCATAATAGAGAACATTGTTGTAGTTGACACACAAATCAATGTAATAACTTGCTAAGAGCTTAATTGTTTATAATATATTTAGCAGTGAGCTAAGAGACTCTTGGAGATGCTCTTATAAGGCCATAAGCACTAATGGGGGTGTTTGCCAAAATAAGTTTTAGCTCAACTTATAACTTATAAATCCATAAGTTGAATGTTAAGAATTCTTAACTTTCAACTTATAACTTATAATTTATTCTCGATATACGCAATATATAATATCCTTCAAATCTTCAAAATCATATATCTCTCGATCCATTCATTAGAAAATTGATATGTATATATCAAATTTCCATATTCATCGAGATCTATCCATTGATATCCATTGTTATATATAAAAAAACAATATTTTGAAAATTATAAAAAAAGTTAATTTATAAGTTCTGATTTACCCAAACAGTCCACTGATTATAAGTTCTGATTTACCAAACACTCTACTGACTGCTCTACTCATCACTTATATGACATAAGTGCTTATAAATCATAAGCTACTTATTTTAAGATACCCCAAACATACACGAAGTAACAACCAAAATTATAAGTTAGTTGTGATTCCCATCATGTTTCTCACATCACCAAATAATCATCTACTCCCTCCGTCCCAGCCAGTTCTTTACATGGCGGCTGGGCACGGAGGTCAAGGATAGTGGGTGTAATATTGTTAAAATAAATGAGGTAGTGGGTGTAATAGTGATTTTATTGTTAAAATAAGTAAAGTAATGGGTGTAATAGTGATTTTATTGTTAAAATAAGTTAAGTAGTGGGTGAAATAGTGTAAAGTATTGTTAAAATAAGTGAAGTAGTGGGTGTAATAGTGTTAAAACTTACTATTTTGGGTAATGTAAAGAAATGGTGGGACGGCCCAAAAAGGAAATTGTAAAGAAATGGATGGGACAGAGGGAGTATTCCTCTGTCATCAACATCGTCATCTCGTTCGGTAATTAATTCTTGTTGTTGCCTTTAGTTTTGTCCCGCTAAACGCGGGATAGTTGATCAAAGAATACATTTTGATACTCCCCATCCAATAATATATGACTTGATTTGACTTTCACGGAAAGATTAAAAAAATGTAGTAAAAAAAGAGTAAAGTTAGTTGAAAAATGGGTAAAGTAGTGGGACCTATTAATATTCAATAATAGATTTGAGATAGTGGAGGAAAATAGTGGATGTAATTGTATTTTTTATTGTTAAATATGAGATAGTGGGGAAGATAGTAGGTGTAATAGTGAAAAATAGTGTTAAAAAATAGTAAGTATAATGGGTTCATTCTTTTTGAGACGTTCCAAAAAGGACTAAGGTTCATAAAATGGGACGGAGGAAGTATGTAATTTCACCTGAGGTAGGTGTAATCTCTTAAAACACATTTTTGTAATATAAAAAAAAATATTTTTGTAATAGGGCTTGCTTTTACTGAGGTTACCTTAGGAAATATTCTTGAAGTTATAAAAAAAATAATGTAAATATTGAATTATTTTTGTAAATATAGGGGCATATTCAATTATTACAAAAATGCCATTAAAATATTGTATTGAAAACTAGTATTACCTTAGGTAAGTTTCCCCTTAGTAACATTATTCTCTTTGTAATAAAGAATGTAACCGCAAACATGTGGATTGCTATGTTCGGTGGATACGAGTGTTCTAGTAGTCCTCCGGATCAGGGGCGAGGCGTCATAGGGGCCAGAAGGGACCAAGACCCCCCGGAACTGTCATAATACTAGTAATATATGTTAAAATTTTATAAAAATTTATATTTTTACCAATATGTTCATGTAAAAATAATTTTTGCCCCTTACTAAATAAAAATTTCAACCCTTACAAAATAAAATTTTGTAAGAGAAATAGCCAAAACTTTTAATACTTATTCAATTCTAGATGAGTTTTGTGATTTGAAGGAATGTAGAACCCTATTATAAATGTTTGACTAGTACTTTTGTGTATTTAATTTATTAAATATTTTATTGTGTTGGATAAAAAAAAAAAATTTGGCCCTCCTTTTAATGTTTGTTGGGTTCGCCCCTGCTCCGGATTAGTTTATGACAAAAAAGGTAATCGCAAATACGTGACTTAAGAAAAAAATAAAAAAAAAGTACATTTCTAAATTATAATGGCATATGTACAAAAACAGCGTTTGTCCATTAAACATATAGGGGTGAAAACGAGTCGAATATGTGCGAACACTAGTATGATCAGATTCGGCTCGAATTTATAATTATTCGTTCGGATCCGGTCCGGATTCGAATTAACATGTTTATATTTTGCTCAGATTCGACTCGAATTCGAATATAAATGTTCATATTTGATTCGGTTCGACTCGATTGAGTACCGAGCTACTCGTTTTTCGATATTCGAATTCGAATTCGTTCAAAATAATTTTAAAAAATTAAGCATATCGGAATAATTATTTACAAAATACCAAAATATGTTAATTTGTAGAACATTACATTAATATATATTTCATATACAATATATAATACATACATAACTTACGAATTTTAATCGAATACATACATTATCGAGTACTCTAAAATTATTCGAGTTATTCTATATGAAAATGAACGAATACCGAAGTGGTGAGATTCGACTCGATATTCGTTAGAATTATAAAATAAGATTCGAATTTGATCATTTATTGTACGAATATGAATGATATTCGTTTTTGACGAATCGAATCCGGATTCGAACCCGGATTACTCGGATTCGTTTTCAGCCCTATGTTTATAGTTGGTACAAAATATCCGCTAGTTTTTGAATTTGAAGACACTCAAAAGAAAATATAAGAAATTACCCATGCTCTCTGGCATCTCTGGTCCGGAGCTGCTCTTCTTAAGTCCAAGTACAAAATGCGTGTAGTATCTTCCAAACTCTCTATTGAAGTGTGACATTTCTGTTCATGTATACATTTGTAATATTTGAAAACCAAAAAACTATCCCTCTTAGATGGGATTTTTCTTTTCCCTCCCTGCTATCCCTTCTGACTAATATTTCTTTCTCCTCTGTCCTCTCTTTTAATTTACTTCTAAAATAAAAACCATTCTATGTTGAGACTGTGGTGAGTTTACGAGGCTCGTTTTTCGAACTTTTGGTCATTTATGATGTCAGACGCCATGTTGTTTAGCTTGCTATTGCTAATGTGTGTACCATGGTGCATATGCTCATCTCCAGACGATCAGCTACTGGTGAACATGACTTTAGTCCAAAATGCTTCTGCCATCGGAGCTTGTATGTATGCCTGACTTTCTTCCAAGTAAATTTTGTTTATGCATATAGTCTAGACTATAATCATATGCATTCGTGTTTGTGGCTGTCTGGTTTTTAGTTTGCTTGGATGGCAGCTTGCCTGCTTATCACCTCCACAGGGGATTCGGTGCTGGTGTGAATAATTGGCTTCTGCAGTTTGAGGTAGGCAAATACTAGGCATATCAATTTGTTTTACTACAGTAAATTGCGGAAATTTAAATATTCGCATGCTCATGTTTCTATTTAGACTCGAACCATCAAACTCTTGTTCCCAAAAAGAAATGTAAATATTAGGGCTAAAATTCGTATCTTCTTCTTCTCGATGATCATATATTATTATTTGGTTGTAAGGTAAATCAAGGTGATTTATAAATGTGTTGCATTATGCAAGTATAGTACTCCCTCTGTCTCTTAAAACATTTCCTGTTTATTAAATCGGGACTATCAAAATACGCTTCCCCTTTCTATTTTAAGCCATAAACAATAATATTCAATACCCACTACTCCACCCACTACTCCTTAAAAACAATATTCAATACCCACTACTTCACCCACTACTCCTTAAAAACAATATTCAATATCCACTACTCCACCCACTACTCCTTAAAAAATAATATTCAATACCCATTATCCACCCACTACTCTTTAAAAACTATATTCAATACTCACTACTCCACCCACTACTCCTTAAAACCAATATTCAATACCCACTACTTCTTAAAAACAATATTCAATACCCACTACTACATAAAAAAACAATATTCATTACCAATTGTCTTAAAACCCGTGTTTTTAGTCAAACGGGAAAAGAATAAAGAGACGGAGGGAGTACCAAAATATGCTAGTACAATATGCCTAAGGTACGTGTATATAGCTTAGATTTAGATATCATCAATCAGTCATAGATAGGATTTCTATCTCAATAGAGTTGCTGGCTCCACACCCTTCATTTTCATGCTAGTTGCACGAAATATTCCACGTTGCCATTATTACCATTCAAATGATGCAGCTTAGGCTTAAAATAAATGGCTGCCAGATATGAGATATGTAGGCCCAGTGGTAAGTGAATTGTCATGGTTGAATCCTCATTTATTAGAAGTTCTTATCAGGGCGGTGGGTGGTGTAATAATGTCGCTTCATGTTTGGATAGAGCTAAAACTCATCGAGGATCAACCCTTTACATGGACAAGATGGAAGTTTTCGCTGGCATTCTTAGTAACAATGCCTCGCGAAATCCTGGTATGCTCCTCCTTTTTAATACCACTTACGGGTGTAAATGAGTCAAACTGTTCGTGAGCTACTCGAGCTCGGCTCGTAAAATATTCGAATTCGGTTCGATAATAATCGAGCCGAGCTCGAGCTATTCGAATAGTTGACCGAGCCGAGCTCGAGCTTCATATTACTCGATTCGTATGGCTCGCGAGTCTAATCGAGCTTATATATATTTTATTATTTATATATATATTTTATTATTTATATATTATTTTTATGTTATTTATATATTATTATGTAAATATTTAATATTTTTATATATTAATCGAGTCGAGCTCGAGCCGAACTTAAGGTATTCAAACTTCTGTTGATAATTAGTGAAATTGATTCGAGCTTTCGAGCCGAGCTCGAACATATCACATATATGTCGAGCCGAGTTTCGAGCTTGAAATTTATGGCTCGATCGAGCTCGAGCCCGGACTATTTAATCGAGCTCGAGCCGAGCCTGGTCAGTATTCGGCTCGGCTCGTTTACAGCCCTAGGTAATACCACTCCTATCATCGTTGCTTGATTTCTATGAATACAAATTCTAATGATGAATGTGACGTGTTTGCTCAATTGACTAATCGAGCATTGCTCACAGTAGCATATAAGAATGTTGATGTGCATTTCAATTAGCTTTTCTTTAAGACATTGAGGTTTTGGCAGAATTGGTCATCTAACCATTTGTAGCTCTACCTAATTATCAAAGTGAACCAGTCAACATCCACTCAACATTATGCAATAATGAAATTTACCAATATAATCGGCATTGCTGTACTTTTTAGCATAGAAAATACCTTATGCCTGTGCAGACATCTATCCTTTTTTATACATTTTTTTTTATCTCTAAATTTCGTTGGACCTTTCCAGCTTTTCACTCTCTGTGTTGGCCACTCACTACTCTTGCCAGTGCTGCTTGCCAAGTTAGTATAAGGGCACAAAAGTAGTCCTGCTTTCTCTGTAATTGTAATTAGATTGTGTGAATTGGTTGAAAGTTGGTAATTGTCACCTAGTCAGAGTTCCACTTGGCTTAGTAGCACTATTCATTGCTTGCATCAGAATCTAATGTTTATTGGAAGTAAAACTAAGCTCAAGACACTAGTCGCTCGAACATATCGGATGTTTTATTTTAATGTTCTGAGAACTTTTACAACATGCGTGGACTTGAGCAGATTTTTACAATTGGAATCGTGTGAAGATTAGGTATTGTGATGGAGCATCATTCGCTGGAAATTCTATATTTGACAATGGGGTAAATATTATTTAAACTTCTCCTTCCAGTTTTTCAGACCAAAGTATTTTCAACATTTTATGATATGTATTTAGAATCTATGGTCAGCAACACAAGTTTTACCATGGTTCAGTCTCTGCATGTTGCGTTCCAGTCTCCGCTTTGTGTGTGCAGTAATAATTTAAATTTTCATTTGGAAATGAACAAGCAGACATCATTGCTATATTTCAGAGGGCAGAGGATCTGGGAATCGATTATTCTTGATCTTCTTCCGAAGGGGTTGAGTGATGCCAAAAAGGTAAAACTCTTTAGAAGTAGGTATATTAGTTTATTGTCGTCATGTCAATATTTCATGTATAGAATTTAAATTTATAAGTTTTATCCTATTATGCTGCTTTAAGATTATGTGATACACAGATTCAGCTTCACCTATAATAAGTATACTAAGTGATATGAAACTCGAAAGTGAAGCCTCTGAAAAGTATGAGTTGGAGCTTTTGGTTATATTACTGATGGCTTTGAGATGATACTTGCTTAATAAAAGAATTTGTTTTCAAATCACAAGAAAATGTGTGTTAAATTTGTTTTTATTTGTTTCATGTCCAGGCTCTTCTTGGTGGCTGCTCTGCAGGGGGGTTGGCAGTCTTTTTGCACTGCGACAACTTCACCAGTTATCTACCAACTAATGCAAGTGTCAAATGCTTTAGTGATGCTGGGTTTTTCTTGGATGCGTATGTTCCCTTATTTCTTCAAGAGATGATATTGTTTTCTTGAAATATCTTAATTTCTCTGCTTTCCTTTTGCAGAAGAGACATAATGCTGAACAACACTATGAGAGCTTTTTATAAGAATCTTACCTCCCTTCAGGTATACCTCTTTTTGTTGGAGAATTTAGGCTTGATTCACTTTAACTGCTAAGTATATCTTATTTAAAAGGCATTAGTAGTGGCCCAGCATGTTTATAGAAAAAATCAGCAAGCCAAAGACCTGATAAGATAGTACATGGCTGAGAACTAAATTGTCCAGAAAATCTAGAGAAACTGCTTATCTTGCCCACTTTAAGTTTCTAATGGTCTGTCCACTTCAATTTTGTGCCAATGTTGCAGGGAGTAGTCGATAATATGGATAAGAACTGCACCATGTCTGAATATTATCCTGAACTGGTATGATGATTGAGAGACCATTTCAAAGTTTTTCTAAAAACTATTTACTTACTTTGTTATCATAACCATATCCAAACTATTGTCCAGTGCATCTTCCCGCAATATGCATTGGAATACATAGGGACACCTCTATTCATCTTAAATACGGCATATGATGTTTATCAGGTATAAATATTTAATTTACTTGCTGCAATTCTCAAGTTTTTAACAGCATACAGACCTTCCTTATAATTCGATGCAGTTGAGAAGTATAACCTGTATCTGACCCTGTTCACTGAACAGTTTCATCACATACTTGTGCCAACTTCAGCTGATCCACATGGAGTTTGGGATCATTGCAAGCAGAATCCGGCAGCATGTTCACCAAACCAGATAGATGTGCTGCAAGGTCGCTTTTGGTCCCTTCCATTTTAACTATGATCATTGTTTGCTGCTTAATCAATTACTTAGATTTCTAAAATATAGAACCTGCCGTGCATAAGGCTAGATCTAATTGTGTAAGAGTTTTCTCTTATTGCATCATATCCTTACCATTTTTATCAGTTAATTAAAATCATTAGTGATGCTGATTACTTGAAAATATTTACTAATTTAGGATTCAGACAGGAAATGCTTTATGCTTTGAGATTCTTCATTGAGTACTCACGTCGAGGAGGATTGTTCATAAATTCTTGTTTTGCTCATTGCCAAAGCGAGTCAGAGGACACATGGTCTGGACCAGACTCCCCAAGAGTGAACAATAAGGTTCCCAACTATTTTGTTTCTTCTTTTGAAACAACTGTACTAAGGAAAACGGCCGGTGATAATATGTACATTATTGCAGACAATTGCGGAAGCAGTTGGCGATTGGTACTTTGGACGAAGAGGCACCAAGGAAATTGACTGTGCATATCCCTGTGACAATACTTGCCACAATTTGATAGGATTACGTTCAAGTTTCAAACATTATAATGGAACAAGCAGATTCGAACAGGAGAATCTTTAATACAGGATCATAGATAAATTTGTGATTTGTTCATTACTATAACAGTTGATATCAACAGAAAACTGTTACTACTAACATAATAACATGTGCAGAGTCCATGAAACATTAGAAAATATATCATTCTTATCTTTCTCATTCTTTGTATTCTTTATGAAACTTGAGTACAGAAGCATACATTTGAGTTTTGAAGGACTAATATAAATTTCAAGTCCTGCAGTCATGCTTATCTCCCCTTACTTGGTATAACAGGTAAGGTCAATCACCTGTGGAGCAAGAATTCACAAGCCGTTTGGCAAAAATTAAAATGAATTTATAAGTGACTTATTTCAGAAAAAATTTCGTATTTACATACTTTTTTTTAGGAAAAATGTGTATGGAGAGTTAAAAGAATATAATTTTCTTTTGAGTTAGTAATATTGTTTTGCTCCCGGACTATAATAACTAGTCTTTTTTGCCCGCGCTTGCGCGCACGGGCTGACAATTTTTTTTTTTGAAACATTATTATTTATTCTAAAATATATGTTTAACGAAAGAGGCTATGTAATTTATACAGTATATGAACGTAATTTAGTTGAAACGAAGGTTTTTAAAAAAATAGTATGCCTAGTAAACGCATCGTAATAGTTGCGTTTACAATGTATTAGCATTTAGGCCCCGTGCTACGCACACGGGTTTTTTTTTTAATTTTTTTTACTTTATTAATTAAACAATTAATCATTAACACACGTCAACTATCATAATTACATGTTCATTACAAAACATTTGATGGATGGAAATAATGTTATTGAATAAAAACTTAAAAAGAGATAATATTGCAACCATTACAATTATTCATTACTAATAAAGATCAACAAAATATTTTGAAGTAAACTTCTAATTATTACATGTCTTAAGATATCAAAGATAGATAAAACTTTTGTAGACGTAGATGTATGAAGTTTTTGAATGTTTGCAGACTCAATGGTTCATTCCTCAAAGAACGGAGGAGGCGGAGGAGGCTGATATCCTTCATTAATCAACCTAAAAAACAACCAAGTGTTAATGTCTATCATATATAAAAACAAAAGACGATTTACTACGTGTGTAAATCAAATATTCATTTTTTTTAAAATACCTCTGCTTGAAATTATAAACATCAGGATAATCAAGGTTAATATAAATCCTGGAATAAGGGAGATTGGAGATCTGAAATTTATCTGCAAAATAAAGAGGTGTAAATTTGGTTAAATTTATAACTTAATAACAATTTAATAACATTTTATTTTTCATCTCAATTATGGCATAACAAATATTTACCCTTATATTTGGTAACTCTAGTACTTGCCAATAACAAAATTATTGGGAGTTCCAAATTCGGCTGATTATACAATGGTTCTGTGTTTGGATCGAGGGGTCCAAAAAAGGAAACTGCTTGTTCCGCCATGTTTTGAACAAAAAACCAAAAATAAGTTACTGATTTGCAATTTATGAATAATATGATTGTAGTTTTTACTGGAGATAAAAAAAATACTATGCATAGATAATGAAACAAATGTTACCTTCCATCAGAAATTGTGAATTTTACAACTTGTTTCAGGCCAAATCTTGTTTGAATTGTCTCAACTGGCGGAAGGTTTTCCATGACTCCAATAATATCTACAATAGTAGAGTATGACGAATTTTGTTTCACCCACAATTGGTAAAATAGTTTAGTCTATAGTGTAAGTTAACCTGTGGAATACAATAGCTTCTCTTCTGCTAGAAAATCTGTTGAATAATCATGCAGATCTCGAATTTGGACTATATCAAACTTGTGCATCGGAAAGACAATATCTTCGGGCAAAACATTCACTATGGTTGAATTTAGAAAAGTCACGATCTTCTGCATTGGATATCCAAGCCTATAATGACCAAACTTTGTCCTCACGCGAATATTAATGATTTTGCATAAGCTTCCTTCATGCAAAACATTAGCAAATAATTGCCATATAGCGGGACTAACCATTGCTTGCATTCAAGTTCTGTAATATTAACAACGTACATAGAATTTGGATTATATAAAAGTGGGACTGAAAAAAAGGAATAAAACATACCTCGCAATCCAGAAGAATCAAATTATGTAGGATGATATCACCTACACCATTGGTTGTCACCCACATTCTAGTAACTCGTACCTTTACGGTCCAAGTGATTTTTGTATTGTCCAGTGATGCAAGATACTTATGCACATTCATATCTACATGCAAACATTAAACATTATATATGGTTGGTTTAAGTAGTCTTCTAGCATTCATATATATATAGATAGATGTGAAAGAAAAGATATGATCTTACTACTTTATTCTACAATGTTAACATACCTGATTGTTAACTATAATATGAATTACTTTTTTTTTCAGTGACTTTACAAAGAGTCCATTGGTATTTATAACATATGAGTGGAAAAAGAGATTTGGGATAATGATAGACACGGTAGAGTAATTTTTTGCTATAATGTACGGTAAAATAACAATATGATTGCATAATATTCTATTAGTTGATATGTAAAGTAAAATTGGAAGATAATATATATACAATAATGTTGGGATTTATGGGTGATGGAATAGACAACTTAACTAGTTTTATTGGTATACTTAGTTTTACTAAGTAGAACATACTGTCACAGTCTGAAATGTATTCTTGTAATTTAAAATAAATACTGTCATGTAATAAGTGTAATTCTTGGAAGAAGTTCGATTATGTTCAAGCCTCAAGAAATACATAAGTTCGACAGAAGGAATAAAAGTTACTGTCAAGCCCTGACAGTAAGGTTACAAAGAAACAACATGTTGCCTAGGTCGACAGCAAGTTTCATGGAGTCGACAGCAAGTTTCGACTTGACAGCAACATTGGCTGAGATTCTGATGACAGCAACATTGGCTGAGATTCTGATGACAGCAACTTCAATATGTAGTTTGCGACAGTAAGTTTGGAATTCTTGACAGCAATCTCTGCGGGAAATACATGCTGTCAATCAAAGCACAATTCTTGACAGCAATCTCTGCGGGAAATACATGCTGTCAATCAAAGCACAATTCTTGACAGCAATCTCTGCGGGAAATACATGCTGTCAATCAAAGCACAATTCTTGACAGCAATCTCTGCGGGAAATACATGCTGTCAATCAAAGCACAATCCTTGACAGTAATATCTGCGGGAAATTCATACTGTCAACCAAAGCATAATCCATTGACAGCAAACTTTGTGGCAAACACACTGTCATATAGAATCAAATTGATTTAGAAATTTTCTAAGTCAAAGTAAGCGACAGAGTACATGTTCAAAAGAAGCAGGCGTGTTGTAATATTCAACCTTTACAGCAAGCTTAGAAAGTCTATAACTGAAGCTTGAGAGATCACATGGAGCAACCTGTAAAGTCTAGAGCAGATAAAATTAAATACGGCTAGATCTGGGTGGCTCAAATGTGGAAAGTATCTTAAAGTTACTTTGTAATGATCACATGGGAATAAATCATGGAATGAGCTGCAAAAGGAATATAACAGCAACTCAACAACCCATGCTGATAGTGGTAGTACAGTAGACTATCACACTATAAATAGAGCACTCTATTTATACAACAAAGACAACTCTTCAACTGTAATCTCTTGAGTATTTGAAGCTTGAGAATTATTTTGTTCTCAAGGTTGTAGCAAAACTTTGCAAAATAAATAAAACAATTATTTTTTGAAACATCTTGTTAAATATTATTTGTGATTGCATTTCTTCTACTAGTAAATTACAAACTCTATTTAAGTTGTTGAAATAGTTTTTGAAATTTATTAGTATTGCATTCAACCCCCCCTTCTGCAATACATTCCGGGACCAACAACTGGTATTAGAGCTTTCAGATTAATACACATATCTGAGATCCAAATGGCAAGTATTCAAAGGTCAAGTAATATCAAGATTCCAGCTTTTGATAAAGAAAACTACAACATATGGAAAAAGAAAATTATGTTATTTATCAAAGCTCAGAATCCACTATTCCTAGGTATTCTGGAAAATGGCCCCTTCGTTCCTCAAAAGGAAATTCCATCTGCTACAGTTAATGATGTAGTAATCCCAGCTCATTGGGTTGCTAAGAAGCCTTCTGAGTATAATGACTCAGAAAAAGAAAAGGTAGCACTGGATGATCATCTGCAACTCATTCTACTAGATGCACTTACCCTGGACAAAGCTATGAGCGGAAATATAATAGCATGCAACTCTGCCAGGGATATGTGGAAAAAGATAGAACTGTTATGTGAAGGAAGTGAAGAGGTCAGAGAAAATAAAAAACAAATACTGGTGTCACAATATGAAGCGTTTATGGGCAAGCATGGAGAAGAGTTAACTCACATGTTTGAAAGATTTAGCAAACTAATAGCTGAGCTCCAGATTCATGGAAAGTTTTATGAAAAGAAGGAAGTCAATATCAAGTTTCTGCTAACTCTTCCAGAACATCTTGAGCATAGAGTAATAGCCATAAGAGAAGGAAGAGATTTAAACTCTGTTTCTCTTGAAACATTGTATGGAGTTCTAAAATCTTATGAACTTGAATATTATCAAAAGAAAGCCATACAAAGTGGATCCAAAGGATTGATGGCAAACATGGCTGGTGCTCTAGTTGCTCAAGGACCATCATATTTTCAAGCAAGTGAGCAAATTCAAAATGATCAACAACCTCAATTTTCATCTGTGAAAATTGAAGAGGTGGTTGAAGATGAAGAAAAGGTTGTCCTTCAACTAGAAGATGTTGAAGATGAAGAATTCTTCACTCTAGAAGAAATGGAGAAAATGGATAATCCAACCATGGCTTTTATGGCAAGAAAATTCAAAAATATAAGGTTCAGGAGGAACAAGCCATATAAGCCTCAAGGTCAATTTCCAAAATATAACCAAGGAAGCTCATCAAAACCTGCTACTGGCACCAAGGGTGGATACAAAACAGGAATGGTAGATAGGTCAAAGTTTAGATGCTACAATTGCAATGAACTTGGTCACTTTGCTACTGAATGCAAAAGACCAAAACAAATACAAAGAATGGAGAGAGGAACTGGAAGTCAATTTAAGAAAGGACAAGGAAAAGCCTATGTGGCTGAAGGAAAATGCTGGGATGAATATGATAATGAAGAAGAAGAGGAATTTGTGAATCTAGCCTTGATGGCTAGAGAAGATGAAGAAGCATCAACCTCGACAAGTCAGGTACCATTTCTAGTATTACTAGATATGTCTTTAAATGACTATAAGCAAACCATTGAGGAAATGAGTACTGAAATGTTTAATATTCATACTAGTTTATCTGCTGCAAATGAAGAAATTGCTAGATTAACTAAAGAAAATGAAGTACTCAGATCCAACAATGATGTGTTGTTGCTTAAGACCAGTTCTATTGATTCTTTAGCTCAGGAAAACGAAAGATTAAAAAATGATTTAATCTGTGCTAAAGAGATAGAGGAATATCTAAGAAAAGAAATTTCTGAAAATGAATTTAAGCTAAAGGCATTTAGAAATTCCTCTAAATAGTTCAAGAATATCATGAGAAACATACTGAAAGTAAGAAGATAGGCATAGGCTATGATTATAGTAGGAGACCTGGTAAAGAGGCTGTTATACAGAACAATGATGATGGCAAAAATGTAAGACCTCACATCCTAAAAAATGTGAGCAATCCAATCTTCAAAAGTACAGAGTTTGAGGTTAATGAAAATTCCCTAGTTATTAATCAAGAACTCTGTGATGAAGATGAGAGGGTTGACAGTGTATCTAAGAAAGAAAAAGATTCTGTTAAAATGACTATGACAGAAACAGTATTAAACAGCCCAACCAAGTGTTCAAAAGATACTGTCAAGAAGTCAACCAAGACAGTAACTTTCAAACCTACTGTCAAGACAGCAAGTACAAAAGATACTGTCAAAAATAGCTCGACAGCATCTTCTGAACAGATTGTCAAGACAGTTGTCTCCAAGTCCAAAAACAGAAATGGGAAGCTAGGCATTGATAAAAAGAATAATTATGCGTATGTTAAGCAGGCACCCAGGAAACTTTGCAATAATTGTGGCTCCTCACATCATTTGACTCATGTTTGTAAGAAATCAACTAGTAGCATATCTAATTCAACAGAGTTGAAAGGGAACTTACACAGAACCCCCATTATGCAAAGAGAATTGGTAGTTTGTAATAACATTGACTGTATGCCATGCAAAATTACTGCCATGAGTACATGTTTTAATTTGCAAATTTCATCTAATGAATTATGTTCTTATATGCAAACTGCAAAGACTTCTGAATCTACTAAAGAAAGTGAGAAGTCTGCTCTCACTAAGAAAAAGTCTAAGTCAAAAACTAAGTGGGTAATAAAAGAAGTCAAGGAACCATCTTCTGATAATATTGTTTCAAATATTGATAAGGTTTCTGATGATACTGAGTATGCAAGACCCAACAAGACTTGGGTACCAAATGCAAATTAAAATCTTTCTGTCTTGCAGGGAAAGAAAGTTAAACAGGTCATGTGGATAATCGACAGTGGATGTTCCAAACACATGACTGGTGATATATCCCTGCTATCACAATATGTTGAGAAGGCTGGCCCAACAATAACCTTTGGAGACAACAGCAAAGGTTACACTGTGGGATATGGCTGTTTAAAAGCTGGAAATGTTGTCATTGAAGAAATCTCTCTTGTGGAAGGTTTGAAGCATAATCTGCTCAGTGTCAGTCAATTCACTGACAAAGGATTCAAAGTTAACTTTGGCATGATGGAATGCACAATCCACCACAAGAAGGATAGAAGCCTATCTCTGAAAGGAGTAAGGAAAGGAAGCCTATTTGTTGCAGACTTAAACTCAACAAATGAGGAAAGAATATTTTGCTTCTACAGCAAAGCAAGTGTTGGAGATAGCATGATTTGGCACAAGAAACTTTCCCATCTCAACTTCAAAACAATGAACATGCTAATGAAGAAGGAATTGGTGAGAGGACTACCTCAACAGGAATTCTGTCAAGAAGGACTGTGTGAAGATTGTCAAATGGGAAAACTGAGGAAAGCAATGCATAAATCAAAGCAAGTCAACACTAACACTGAAGCACTCAAGTTGATTCACATGGATCTTTTTGGACCAGTGAATGTTCAATCACTATCCAGAAAAAGATATGCACTGGTCATGATAGATGACTACTCTAGGTACACTTGGGTGAAATTTTTAGAATCAAAAGATGAAGCTGCTCAAGAAATCATTGATCACATAAGGGTACTTGGCAGGACCCCTGAAGCAGAAGTTCAATTTCTAAGAAGTGACAATGGAACTGAATTCAGAAATGCTACACTTGGAAACTTCTGCAAAGATCAAGGGATTGTTCAACAATTCTCTGCTGCAAGAACTCCACAACAAAATGGAGTTGTAGAAAGGAAAAATAGGACACTTATTGAAGCTGCAAGAACTATGTTGAGCAATGCTAAATTACCAACATATTTCTGGGCAGAAGCCATCAACACTGCTTGTTACACTCAGAACAGGACACTAATCAACAAGGCTCATGGCAATGCTCCTTACTATCTTTTGACAGGAAAGAAACCTACTGTCAAGTACTTTCATATTTTTGGAAGCAAGTGCTTTTTGATGAAAGACAACCATGAAAGAAAAGGCAAGTTTGACACTAAAGCATATGAAGGCATCTTCATGGGATATGGGATAGAAAGGACTGCGTACAGAGTCTATATCATGGAGCACAAGACAATTGAAGAAAGTGTCAATGTCACGTTTGATGAAACCAAGTTTCCAGGGTTACATGAGAATGGTCAAATGCAACCCTTCAGATTTGAGAATCAAGGATACTTGGAAAAAGAAGAATATGTTGATGAAGAATCAAGTCTCACTCAATCAATGGGATATGAGAAAGAATCTGTCAATACTCATAATCTAAATCAAACCTCAGCCCAATCACAAACAATTTCAGGCATCAATCAACAAGACTGTGAGACTGGAGAATTTGAGCTAAATGAGCAAAACAATGAAAATGGTGGAGAATCAAATCCTCATATTGATGAAAGACAATCTCATCAAACAAGTAGCTTGCCTCAATCAACAAAGTGGAATAGAGATCATACCAGTAATCTAATTATTGGAGATCCTACTACTGGTGTAAGGACAAGGAGGAATATCTCTGCTGAAAGCTTGTTTTCATGTTTCTTATCTCAAATGGAACCAAAAATAGTTGAAGAAGCATTGTTGGATTCTGATTGGGTGATGGCCATGCAGGAAGAGCTCAATCAATTTGAAAGAAACAATGTTTGGAAGCTGGTTTCAAGGCCAAGAGGAAAATCAGTCATTGAGACAAAATGGGTCTTCAGAGACAAGATAGATGAAAGTGGAAATGTGACAAGAAATAAAGCTAGGCTAGTGGCTAAAGGTTACTGTCAACAGGAAGGGATGGATTATGATGAAACATTTGCACCTGTTGCCAGACTTGAAGCCATAAGAATTTTCTTAGCCTTTGCTGCACACTGCAAATTCAAAGTATTTCAAATGGATGTCAAAAGTGCCTTTCTAAATGGTGAATTAGAAGAAGAAGTGTATGTTGAACAGCCTCCTGGATTTGAAAATGACAAACTGCATAATTTTGTCTACAAGCTGTTCAAGGCTCTATATGGCTTAAAGCAAGCACCAAGAGCCTGGTATGACACACTATCCACTTTTCTTCTGGAAAATCAATTTATAAGAGGTATGGTGGATAAAACTTTATTCTATAAATACCATGGCAAAGACATCATTCTTGTGCAGATATATGTTGATGACATAATCTTTGGCTCAACAAACGAAAAATTGTGTGAAAAGTTCTCATCTCTAATGAGAAACAAGTATGAAATGAGCATGATGGGAGAATTGTCATTCTTTCTTGGTCTCCAAATCTATCAGAAGAGGGATGGAATCTTTATCTGTCAAACTAAGTATGTCAAAGAACTTCTCAAAAAGTTTAACTTAGAAGATTCATCACCTGCAAAGACACCTATCTCAACAGCCACCAAATTAGAGTTAGATCCTAAAGGCAAGAAAGTGGATTCAAGTACTTACAGAGGCATGGTTGGATCACTACTTTACTTAACAGCTAGCAGACCAGACATAATGTTTGCTACATGTTTGTGTGCAAGATTTCAGGCTGATCCAAAAGAATCACACTTAGTTGCAATCAAAAGAATCTTTAGGTATCTCAAAGGCACTCCAAATCTAGGTCTTTGGTATCCTAAAGAAACTGGATTTGACTTAATTGGATACTCTGATTCAGACTATGCTGGCTGCAAGATTGACAGAAAAAGCACCACAGGAAGCTGTCAATTTCTTGGAGGGAGATTGGTGTCATGGTTTAGTAAAAAGCAACATTCAGTTTCTACATCTACTGCAGAAGCTGAATATATTGCAGCTGGAAGTTGCTGTGCACAGATACTTTGGATGAAGAATCAGTTAATGGATTATGGACTAGAGCTATCAAATATTCCTATCTACTGTGACAACACTAGTGCCATAGCCATATCAGACAATCCAGTTCAACACTCCAGAACAAAGCACATTGATATAAGACATCATTTTATCAGGGAGCATGTTGAAAAGGGAAATGTAAAATTGGTTTATGTTCCAACAGACAAGCAACTTGCAGACATATTCACCAAGCCATTGGATGAAGCAACATTTATCAGGTTGGTGAGTGAATTAGGAATGCTAAATCAGGTATGATTATCTAACTGGTTTATCAATTCTCGTTCGCAGCTCATGACAGAAACTTTCAAGGTACTGTCACTAGAAGGTACTGTCATGAGAAGTTAAGGCACTATGTGCTACTTGTTCAGACAACATGTTTGCTATGACTATGCTAAAAGGATTTTTAGATATCATGTTTGCTATGACTATGCTAAAAGGATTTTTAGATATCATGTTTGCTATGACTATGCTAAAAGGATTTTTAGATATCATGCTTGCTATGACTATGCTAAAATAGTTTTACATGTCTGTCTTAATACGATTTTAAGAAATCATGTGTTCTTAACTTAAGTTATGTGTGAACAGTGACAGCATGATTTTATGATAAGTTTACTGTTAGATAAAACTTATTGTCACTCATGAAGCTGATTGACAGAAATATTGTTAGCGCACAGGTTGTTGTCAATGAAAGTTGCTGTCACAAGAAATTGCTGTCAAAAATGGTAGAGAAAGAAAAGCGCACAGGTTACTGTCAATGAAAGTTGCTGTCACGGGAAGTTGCTGTCAAAGATAGTGGCAAGATATATATATATACATTAATTTATATATATATATATATATACATTTATTTTTTTTTCCACCAATCCACGATCTAATAGCAACTGCCACGTAATATAGCAAGTGGAGTTAATGGGAAATATCATTATCACACGTTCAATTAAGAGAGGTTAAATCGATTCATATTATAAACTGAATCTACCGTTTAATCTACTATCACTTTCATTTGCAAAAACCTTTCAACCTTCTGCATCCAAAAACCGCATTTTCTCTCTCATTTTTCAAAGCATTCAACAATGGCACCTAAACAAAGTATTGCTCAAACCAATTTTGCTGGTATCTACTCTCCTAGTGATGCTGGTGAAAACTTTAAAGGACTTATTTCCTTCTTAAATAAATCCTACCTAGGTCATGCAATAACCTCTTCCCCCAAAATTGATGTTGTTAGAATTGAAAAATTCTGGAAATCTGCAAGTGCTCAAGGAACTGGAGAGAATGAAACAATTAAGTTCAATATAGATGATGCAAGTCATTCTCTTTCAGTAAAGAATATCAATGAGGCTTTGGGTATTGTGTTGGCCAGTGAAGAAAGCTTTAAGGAACTAGCAACTGATGATACTCTGAAGAAGTTCTTTCTGAAGATTGGATATTCAGGCTCTAAAATTGATGAAACTTCTGATAAATGGTATCAAATGGGAGAAATGGACAGAAAATATCTAAGAAAAGAGTGGAGCATGATCTTTGATGTTATGGTGAAGGTGTTCTCTACCAAGTCTACAGGCTGGAATGGAATACCATCATACATCAAGAAACTCACTCATTCTGTAGTCCATGGATACAAGGTGAACGTTGGAAAGCTGATTATGGCACAGTTGAAAAGCGCCATAGGCAAAAAGGTATCCATATATCCTCGCTTTTTAACTATGTGTATTAATAATATTTGTGGAAATGTGTTAGATACTTCTAATTTTGAAGAATGTCCTGTTTTAAAGAAAAACACACACACATCTCTTAACACACAAAATTTGAATGCACATATTCCACTATGTTTCACACAACACATGGTTAATCAAGTGCCCAACCTTGGTTTTCCATTTCCAACAGATTACACTGTTTTCACAATTGAGAATGAAGCTGAATTAGACCCAAATTCAGTTAACCCACATTCTACACCATACATTCCACCTAGGGACTCTAGACTACCAAAAGCCCTTAAAATTGCCAAACAGGAATCCAAGAAAAGATCCCTAGAGAGTGAAATTGGTGACAATGTGGTGAGTCAAGAGGGAGTTACTGCACCTAGTGCAGCAAATAAGGATGGTAGTGGAATAGAACCCACAGTAGCCCCTTCTGAGCCTAAGAAGAAGAGATCTAGAAGGGCCAAGGTTACTGTCAGCCACCCTACAGTTTCCCAAAAGACTGTAGAGGATGATAGGGAAATAAACTCACAACTAGGTGTCTCTTCTCAACAAGGGACATCTATTGAAATTGGCCTGTCTCCCAAGGCACCTTGTAAAGAGTCTGCACAAACTCAAGAACTCACTCTTGAGGAACCTGTATTTGAAGATACACACATAGAGATAGAGCACAGTGAGGAATTCATTCATACTATTGATGTTCCACAATCTTCTTCTGTGGAACAGCCAATTAATCAATCTGAAATTCAATCTTCTTCTTTCATTCCTACATCTGTTGTTTCTTCTGAACAACCTAGAGAGGGGGACAGTACCAACCCCTCAGGTTTTGATCATCCATCTCAAATCTTGGATGAGCCCCCATCTAGTGGTCCACAAGAACCCATTTCTCAAAGTGAAATGGATACCACTCCATCAAACACTGGATTAGATCAAGATGCAAATTTGCCAGAAATTGAAACAGCCAGCATCTTGATCGATTCCCTCAAAGCATCTTACCCTAGGGAAGTTGCTGTCACAGCCAAAGATGCTGTCAATGACAAACCAGAAGGTGCTATCAATCAATCAAGTGACAGTACCATTCTGACAAAAGATACTGTCAAAGGTCTTTCTAAAGATGCTGTCATCACTGTTCAACCACAACTACAAGAAGGATTAGTTGAAGATATCTCTGATGATGACCTGCCTCTTTCCAAGGCCTTCAAGGTAAAATCTACTCTTTTGCATGTTAGTACTGCTCATACTAATGCATCTAGGATGAGTGAGGGAGTGAAAAATAAAAGAGAGATAAAAGAACAGAGAAGTGAGGATAAAAATGAGAGGCAACCAAATGTGCTGGCAAAAGGAGAGGGACTTGAGCATGTCCAGAGTGATCTTGAGGGAGCCAGTAAACAAAAGGCATTAGGCCTTGAGGGAATTTCTGTGAGAGATGATGAGATCATCCATAAAAACAATGAGAATGTGAGAACCCCAACAACTTCCATGCCCCAGACTTATCCTCAACCTCCAAAGAGGCTTAGGTCTGGTGGTCCTTCTGCATCCACAAATGACAGACTCTAAGCTATTGAAGATAGATGTGCTAAAATGGAGAGCAAGCTGGACACTCTGTCATCTTCTGTAAAGACTGGTTTTGCTGAAATTCAAGCCACCCTGCTGTCACTTTCTTCCTTCATTCAAGCTGCCAACTTAACTAAGGGGGAGAAAGTAATAGATCAGAAAAAGGCTGAGCAACCAGAAAGGAAAATGGGGTTACAAGGAGAAGCTGAAAGTTAGGGGGAGCAAAGGAGTAAGGGGGAGCAAAAAGATACTGTCATAGCCTCTGGAACTGGAACTGGTGAACAACTGTTTGAAACTGAAGTAGATGGGGAGAAAATGCTAGTATCTGAGGAAGTATTGAAAATGATACAAAGAAATAAAGCATCTTCCATCAAAATTAGTGAACCAGTTCCTAAAAAGAAAGAATCAACTTTGGAGAGGCTTTGGAGAGAAAAGGAGGAGTCTAACAGGATGGGTAAAGGCAAGGGCAAGCTGCCTGAATATATCTCTTCTTCAGAGTTGGTTACCTGGACTGATGGAAGCACATATTCTCAAGAAGAAGCTGATTCTATAACAGTAAGTCATATGGAGAGCACCTTGAACAATAAGGATGAGGAATTCAACAATCTAGTGAATGGAGCAATCACAGAATCTAAAGGAAAACCTGCTAAATTGGCAGAAGCTTTGAAAGAAAAGATTGTAAATCTTTCTGTGAAGATTAGCTCAGAGAAGAGGTGGGCAGTTGAAGTGTACCTGAAGAGTGGACATTCAATATTCATAACAACTCAACTGCTAGAAACTTTCTCTGCCAGAGTGCAATACATCCTTGGGATTCTAGTTAAGAAAAACTCTACCATCTTTGATGAAAGTCTCTATATGCAACTGAGCACAATGGTTAACAGCAAACTCCCAGATGTAAGTCTCCAGCCATGTGGTGTAAGCTTTAAACAGACAACAGCCAAAGGAACTAAAGGACTTGGGTTCTTAACTCTTGAAGGCAAAACATCTATACAAAGCAAAGTCATCATGGATGTATTTAAGTTATTGCTGAAAGCACCTATCACCAAGGAAAGGATTCAGGCAGTTAAAGATATCCACAAGATAATGGCAAAGAGAGATATGGAATACAATGCCAAAATTAAGAAGCTCATTGCCAAAGCAAATTCAAGCAGAAATGCTCAAGGTGGAAACTGCACTTTTGATGACACCTTGGAAAAAGATGGTGATGACAATCAAGATGGAGGTGAAGCTAGAGGATCTAAGAAAACAGAACTGGGAGACTCTTCAAAAGAGCAAACTCAAGTCAAAGAAGCAGAATCAAAGGAAACCTCTGAAAATCCTAGCACAAGCAAGAAAGTTGATGAAAAGAAAGAGGAAGAAGTACTTGAAGCATTGAAAGGTAATCAAGAAGAAATGGAAATTGACAGTATACAACTTGAAAAAGATACTGTCAACAAAGATGCTATCAAGGATGTCAACAAAGATGCTGTTAGACAGGATGAAGACACAGTCATGAAAGATACTGTCACAGAAGACACTGTCAGAAGCCCTATAAAAGATACTGTCAACGATCCTACTGTCAAAACATCCAAGACAGTAAGAATCAAAAGAAAGTCAAAAAGACCAATAAAGGGAAAGACTGTCTACAAAGGAGAAGGAAAAGCTACAGGGTTAGGACTCAAGAAACCCCTCATGAGAAGAAGAATGAATAGCTTTGAAATGATGCAGCTGAAGGCCAAAGATACAATCACCTCAGTATCCATAGAATTTGATGAGTCAGAAGAAGAAGTTGCAAGATACATTCTATGGGAAAACAATGAAAGGTTGATTACAGTGGAACCTGACTTCACTCAGATAACAAAATCAAAGGTGATCTCCAAGAAATTCATTCAAACTTCTGGAACAGTAAAACGAAGAATTGATTACTTCAATCTGGAAAGGATGGTTGAGCTAGTGCAAACCTATGATAATGTTTCAAAGAAGATCATGAACCAAGTTCTCAAGTATTATGAAGCCAGGCATGCTGAATTTATTGAGAAGTTTGGTGATTGGACACTTCACAATGATGATGATGTCTATCAAATTCTTGGTTTGGAGTATGAAGAAGACAATCCTATTCCTGAGTATAACTGGAATGAAATGCAAAAACCTTATTCAAAGCAAGAGATGGATAGGTATGAGGCAGAGCAGAAATTCAGAGAAGAATTAGCTTCAAGATAAAAATCTCGTCAACAGATAGAAGAAGAGATTGAAGCTCAAATGAAGGAAAGTTGGAGTAAACTCAACAAGGTCAACAGCAGTGAATTAAACTATCAGCCAATTGTACTGGACAATCCTCTGAGAATCAAATATGGCAAAGAAGAAGTCTACATAGACAGCTTTTCTAAGTTGAAGACCAGTGTGCTAAAAGAACTGTACTGGCAAGTGATAGGATCATCTAACAAACTTGAAGCACTATGTTCTTGGGAGCTAGATATGATTTTTGATCAAAGGAAAGGAGAGAATCCCAGTTTGGACAGACAAAGAAGGGTAACTTTAAATCAGCTTCCTGGCAGAAGATTCAAGATGGAGGGAGATGTGTTGAAATTCAGATCAATCGTAAAGCAAAATGTTTATTGGATGGAACTCAGAGATGTATTAAACACTACTTCATCAATGATCAAAAAGTACATCGTGGAAAATGAAGATGATGGACAGTCCCCTAAAGAAAAGGAGTTAATTGAAAATCTCAGAAGAGCTCTGAAGGAAAAGGAGCAAGGCGAAAGTTCAAATCAAGCTAAGTAAAGATTTTTTTCTTGATTTTTAATTATGAACTTTTATGATACATTTTTTTTAAACAATCCAATTTAATCATTGTTCAGAAATGAAGAGTTTATTCTTTCTGATCTATGTTAGTTAAGTTGTCAGCATGATATTTGTAAATTTGTCCTTATTGTCCATAAAAACAAATTGGGGGAGATTGTTGGGATTTATGGGTGATGGAATAGACAACTTAACTAGTTTTATTGGTATACTTAGTTTTACTAAGTAGAACATACTGTCACAGTCTGAAATGTATTCTTGTAATTTAAAATAAATACTGTCATGTAATAAGTGTAATTCTTGGAAGAAGTTCGATTATGTTCAAGCCTCAAGAAATACATAAGTTCGACAGAAGGAATAAAAGTTACTGTCAAGCCCTGACAGTAAGGTTACAAAGAAACAACATTTTGCCTAGGTCGACAGCAAGTTTCATGGAGTCGACAGCAAGTTTCGACTTGACAGCAACATTGGCTGAGATTCTGATGACAGCAACTTCAATATGTAGTTTGCGACAGTAAGTTTGGAATTCTTGACAGCAATCTCTGCGGGAAATACATGCTGTCAATCAAAGCACAATTCTTGACAGCAATCTCTGCGGGAAATACATGCTGTCAATCAAAGCACAATTCTTGACAGCAATCTCTGCGGGAAATACATGCTGTCAATCAAAGCACAATTCTTGACAACAATCTCTGCGGGAAATACATGCTGTCAATCAAAGCACAATCCTTGACAGTAATATCTGCGGGAAATTCATACTGTCAACCAAAGCATAATCCATTGACAGCAAACTTTGTGGCAAACACACTGTCATATAGAATCAAATTGATTTAGAAATTTTCTAAGTCAAAGTAAGCGACAGAGTACATGTTCAAAAGAAGCAGGCGTGTTGTAATATTCAACCTTTACAGCAAGCTTGGAAAGTCTATAACTGAAGCTTGAGAGATCACATGGAGCAACCTGTAAAGTCTAGAGCAGATAAAATTAAATACGGCTAGATCTGGGTGGCTCAAATATGGAAAGTATCTTAAAGTTACTTTGTGATGATCACATGGGAATAAATCATGGAATGAGCTGCAAAAGGAATATAACAGCAACTCAACAACCCATGCTGATAGTGGTAGTACAGTAGACTATCACACTATAAATAGAGCACTCTATTTATACAACAAAGACAACTCTTCAACTGTAATCTCTTGAGTATTTGAAGCTTGAGAATTATTTTGTTCTCAAGGTTGTAGCAAAACTTTGCAAAATAAATAAAACAATTATTTTGTGAAACATCTTGTTAAATATTATTTGTGATTGCATTTCTTCTACTAGTAAATTACAAACTCTATTTAAGTTGTTGAAATAGTTTTTGAAATTTATTAGTATTGCATTCAACCCCCCCTTCTGCAATACATTCCGGGACCAACAAATAACCATTAATTTATGCAAGTAATTGATTTTTGTGATTTTATTCACACAAATATGGTATAAGCAATTCAGTATTATTACAATATTAAACATCTATCATCTATCTATATATTAGATAACCCATACCTTAGGTTCGGTATCCATATTCAGGTTCGGATTAAATTTTTTAACTTTATTTAGATATATGGACTATCCATATTTTTGGTTTGGTATCCATTTTTGGTTTGTAGAAAATCCATATGATTATTTGACCCAGTTTCGATTATGGAAAGTTTGTATATCAAATTTAAATATCATTAATGCAATATATATTATCTATGATATGTTTATTAATATAGATTTGAATACATCTTTAAAATTTGGTAACTTGATTAATGCAAATGATCTCATAGCATATATAATATATATAATAAAATATTATTAATTTAAATGATCTCATAACATATATAACAAATATAATAAATTATATAATTAAAGTAATTTCGAAATAAATTTATTACAATATATAAAGAAATGCACTTATTGTATCAATTTTACTTTTTTCAGAATTAAATTATTCAATTTTTAAATATGAAATTATATAATTTATTACAATTACTAATTAATTTTTAAAATACCCGTGTGCTAGCACGGGGGCTATAATCTAGTATATTATAAATTAGTGGATAGCCCTTACCTAAGGTTTGGTATCCATATTTAGGTTTGGACAAAATTTTGTATTGATTTTGAACCACTGGATAATCCATTTTTAGGTTTGGTATTCATATTACGTTTGGAAAAGATCCAAATTCATTATTTGACCCATTGTTAATTAAAGAAAGTTTGTATACAAATTTAAATACTATTAATATATTCTCTTAATATTTATGGTAAGACTATTAATGAAAATTTGAATAAATCTTTTAATTTTGGAAAGCTTATTACTACATAACAGATACAGAAAATCTAAATAATTTTATCTTTGATTGCATTTGTTATAATATAGAAAAATAATATTTTATTAATATTATTTCTTTCAATATTAATTCATTTGATCTTAAATATAAAGTTATTTTCTTTATTACCACATAACAGATATACAAAATCTAAATAACTTTATCTTTGATTGCATTTGTTATAATATAGAAAAATAATATTTTATTGATATTATTTCTTTCAATATTAATTTATTTGATCTTAAATATAAAGTTACTTTCTTTATTTAATCGCTATTATTATATATCTTATTATAAAATTTAAATTTAAACTACCGTGTGCGTAGCACGGGCTATAATCTAGTATTCTTCCAATGATTGCAAAATTAATGAGGCATAACCATATATATTTTATATATATTGTCACAATTTTTGAAATCTTTAAACTGGAAGTTAAGATATTTATAGAGTTTAAATTATGCAAGTAATTGATTGTTGCGATTATATTCACAAATTTCATATAATTAACTTTATTATAATATCCCAATGATTGCAAAATTAATGAGCATAAGCATATATATCGTAAACAATTTTTAAATCTTTTAAAGGGAAGATAAGATATTTAAAAGTGTAACAAATTAATTTCGCCATCGCCTTGTAAAATTAAAAATTGCAACAAAATATAAAAATTGATTATGAAAAGGTATCATATCTCATATTTCACTAATTTCATTGATGTTTATAAAAAAAAAATATAAATTCAATTCAAGATTTCACAATATTATCAATTTATAGTCTTATTATCAATGATAACTTACGATATGCATGCGATTAAAAATTAAAAAAAATAGTTTAACAAAACATTTTAATTTAAATTTAAAAGAAGTGAAAAAAATAATGTTAAATTGTAATCATATTTTTAATCGATGCCAAAAGCATCAAATAAAAACAATAACATTCGTCTCCTACTTGTCATAGCCGGTTATTCTAGAAAAGAGGTACATAACTCCAATTCTAATTACAAAAAGATAGCATATTAGATATTTCAGTAATCACATAAATGTATACAAAAATTTATGTTAGATTCCGTTCAGAGTTTCTCGTCGTCGCCTAACGGCGACTTCTCGCATTTTAAACTTTTTGAAACTGAAAATTACAATTAAAAGATAAAAATTCAATTATGAAAAAGTATTTTAAAATATTTCAGGACGACATAAATAAGTTTATATAAATATTGGTTTAAGTTTTCTCGTCGTCGCCCTTAATTTAGATATTATAACTAAAAAACTCAAATCGATTATTAGAAGGTATCATATCTCATATTACATTAACTGCATAGATTTCTATAATAAAAATTTATAAATTCAGTTCAAGGCTTCTCGCCATCGCCTAATGGTGATGGCTCGCAATTTAGATATTGTAAAATTAAAAATTGAAACAAAATATGAATATTGATTATGAAAATGTATCATACCTCATATTCCACTAATTGCATAGATGTTTATAAAAAAAATTATAAATTTAGTTCAAGATTTCTCCCCCGTCTCTTAACAACGAAGACTTGCAATTTAAATATTGTAAAATTAAAAATTTTAACTAAAAAATATCAATCAATTATGAAAAATTATTATATCTCATACTTCACTAACTGCAACAATGTATATAAAAAAGTATAAATTCAGCTCCATTAGTCTCTTTAGAATTGCAATTTTAAAATTTTGTTATTTATATTCCTTAAATTTGAAAATCCTAAAAAACCAAGCAGAAAATTGGGCCAGCAAATTTATTTGATCCTAAAAAAACGTTTAAATTTAAGATTTTGAAACAGTCAAAAACAAATTTTGAAAAAGAAAATGAAAAATAGATATATGAATAATTAATGCTAATTGATACTATATGAATGAGTTATAGTTTCCATAAATGAATAATTATAAATTTAAAATTATTTGTGAAATATATGGGAGGGAACTGATAAGAGAAAATCAAGCAAGATTTCGAATTAATTGGGAAGATTAATGTGTATTAAATAAGGAATTTAAATTTCAAGTTCTTATTGCGTATTAAATGAAAAGATTGTGTTGACTTGATTATTGATAGTTGAAAATGGATCATAATATGATAAGAGAAAATCATGCAAGATTTTAAATTAATTGGGAAGATTGTGTATTAAATAAGTAATTTGAATTTCAAATTTTTATTACGTATTAAATGAAAAGATTGTATTGACTTGATTATATATAATTGAAAATGGATCATAATGTTATTGAGTATTGAATACGATATAAGAATACAGAGGGGGGGGGTGAATGGATTCTTGAACTTTTCTTTGGCTAGAGTCTATGTAGCAAATAAGTGTTTGTGTGTGCAGAAGTGAAGGTGCGGATAAAGAACAACACAAGACACATTATTACTTTAATCTAATGTATTATTAGATAAATGTTGCTACAATCTGTGAATACAAATGATAGTGTTAGAGGTCCAATCTCTTAATGGGCCGAACCCATAGTCCAATATTGAGCCCAAGGAATAAAACAACCTGTTCCATACAAACGTTCACATGGTTTATGTGGCCGACCGTGGCCATAATTAAAGGTACTTTACCTTTAAACGGTCACATGGTCCATGATCCCAAGAATATTTGATACTCTGGAAAGCAGATCTACATCTCAATAACTACAAAGGAAAATAAGTATAAAAGGAGGTATGTTTGTTCGTAAAATCCATAACTACACACACAACAATACAGACTCTCTACGTCCAAATTACCTTACAAAAAACCGACTAACTTATTCTCACACCGGAGGTGAATCGGGGGGCTCCACCCTCGCATTCTCTTTCTGCAGGTCCTACCGAACGAAGCCCGGGAGAAATCTGGTCGTAACATTTGGCGCCGTCTGTGGGAAACGTAGAGATATACTCGTATCAAGAAACCTACCAGAAAACTATGACGATTGAAGAAACACCCATCAATGATAGCAGCACCGTGGCTGGAAACAGTCGTTCCGTTCCTCCTATATTTCCGAGGACAGCCCCACCCATTCCCCCAAGACTGCTAAACTTTGATGAAGAAGGAGATATGCCAACCCCTGAAGAACAACAAGAGATGCTCGCGAAATGGAGAGAGCAACAAAAGGCGAAGGGGAAGCATAAGGAGATGGAAAAGAACAAAGAAACTGAACGTCTGGCAAAAAGAAGGGAAGCCGATCGTTTGAGGCTAGAAGGCCTAAAGCTTCGAAGAGAAGAAATCGAGCTGCAGGAGAAGTCACTACGTGAGGCCCTCGAGGCCGAAGACCCAGAGTTCCAAGAAGATCGAAGAGAAAAAAGAATTAGGAACGACGATGATGAATCTGGACAGTCCGAATCTTATTCAAAACGTACCCGATCGAAGGCCCTTGACTCATCCGATTCAGAAGAAGGCCCCCACACTGACGACCGAATCCGAAGGCTAGAGAAAGTTATGTTCGGAGAGAAAAAGATCAGCCATGAACCTATAATCACCGAAGAGGTAGAACAGTTTCGGCCACCACCCGGAAGGCAGTTTCCAAAAATGCACGAATTCAACGGAAAAGGCGACCCGGAAGACCATTGTGAGAAGTACGAATCACTCATGACTGGTATGGGGCATTGTGATATGATGCTTTGCAAAATGTTCAAAACTTATCTCAAAGGAAACGCGTCCATGTGGTATCGATCGCTCAGACCCAGGTCGATCGCCTCGTACGAACAAATCAAGAAGAAATTTTTAAGGCACTACTCTCATTTATGCCGAAGAGAGAAAGATACAGAGGCCCTGATTCATTGCAGACAGGGGCCGAACGAAGATCTAGGCGATTACTTGGCGAGGTTCAAAGAGGAGGCTTGAATGGTCACCAATTTAGATAGAATAAAAGCGGCAGGGTTCCTTGCCGCCGGCCTAGACCCCATTAAAGGCAAGAAACTACGATCCTCACTCTACGACGTACCTCCCAAAAATTTGAACGACATTTATCTCAGGGGAGAAGCAATTAGAAGGAAAATTGAATCGATCGGGGGATACAAAGAAAGCAAGAGAAATGTCCCCGATCGAGACGACAGGAAAAACGATAGAAGAGACAACCGAAGGGGTCGAGGCGATGTTAAAAGTAGATTGAATGACACAAGGCCTGATAAAGGAGCCGAACGAAGGCGGGATAGAGATAATGCTGTGTTCACACCACTTAACACACCCATCTCAAAAATTCTCCATGAAATAAAGGGTAAGCCTGGGTTCGTTCGACCACCCAGGCTAAAGACCCCTGAAAGCAGAAGGGACGAGAACAGACACTGTGAATACCATCAAGATAAAGGTCATAACACTGACGAGTGTTACCACTTGAAGAAATTAATTGAGAGAATGATAAAAGACGGAGAATTGACAAAGTTCGTCGAAGATCTGAGAAACAAACTTGGACCGAAGGAGAGAAAAAGGGAAGACAAGGAAGCCGAAGGATCTGAAAAGTACAGAGGTGAAGTTCGAACAATCTCCGGAGGAACCATACTGGATCGGGACAGCAAATCAGCCCGAAAGAGGTATGCAAGGCAAATCTACAACCTTTACCAATCAACTGCAGCCAAACAACCACTTCCGATCTCATTCACGGAAGACGATTTCGAAGACGTAATATGGCCACATGAAGACCCACTCATTATAAATCCGGTGATAGGGGAGAACAAGATCTGGAAAGTATTGGTGGACAAAGGAAGTTCAGTCAACATCTTGTATCACCGGACCTATTGCAAAATGAACTTGAGGGGCGAACAACTAGAGCCATGCCATGAAGCACCGCTATACGGCTTCGGTAATCAACCTGTACCGATCGAAGGAACTATAACACTGAACGTCTTATTAGGAAAAGCACCATTCACAACGGTGAAGGAAGCGAAATTTTACGTTGTTAGAGTCGACAGCCCGTATAATGGGATCCTGGGAAGACCGGCTTTATCCCTATTCCAAGCTGTGTCATCTATCCCTCACTTGAAATTGAAATTTCCAACCGAACACGGGATCGGAGAAATGAGAGGCGACCAAAAAGCCGCACGAATCATTATGTTAGAAGACCTAGAGAAGGAAAAAGATGTCGAAATGACCGAAGCCGGGAAAAGGAGGAGAAATGAGGCCGAAACAGGAGGCAGTCACCAACTACTAAATATTGAGTTGGAGAAATTTGGAGCCGACCTGTCAAATCCGATAGCCGAACCGGCTGTCGAAACCGAAGAAGTTGAATTGTACGTAGGCCAAGCGGGGAAGATGATTCAGATAGGAAAGAACATGGAGCCAGAACTGAAGGAGAAAGTCATTAAGGTCATTAGGGAATTCCACGATGTATTTGCATGGAGTCCCGAAGATATGCCGGGTTTGGATCCATCGGTAGCCAAACATTGTCTTAACGTAAAAACCGAAGCCCAGCCCGTGAAACAGAAAAAGAGAAATTTTGCAATGGAAAGACAGAAGGTCATTCAGGCCGAAGTCGAAAAATTGCTAGAGGCAAAATTCATTGAAGAAATAGACTACCTAGATTGGTTGGCGAACGTGGTTGTGGTGAAAAAGTCCAACGGCAAATGGAGAATGTGTGTGGACTACACCGACTTAAATAAGCACTGTCCGAAGGATCACTACCCTCTACCAAACATCGATCAATTGATAGATGCAACCTCAGGGCATCAAATACTCAGTTTTTTGGACGCGTTCTCGGGATATCACCAAATCGCCATGAACACCGAAGACATACCAAAGACAGCGTTCATCACACCGAACGTCACTTATGCTTACGTGAAAATGCCCTTCGGACTAAAGAACGCAGGGGCCACTTTCCAAAAAATGATCAACAAAGTATTTAAAGCTCAAATTGGTCGGAATATGGAGTGTTATGTGGACGACATGATTGTCAAATCTCTCTTTAAGGACCACGCTGAAGATTTAAGAGATTGTTTTGTAACGCTCAGGGAAAACAACATGAGGATAAATCCGAACAAATGTACGTTCGGAGTCAACAGCGGAAAATTCTTGGGGTATATGGTTAGCGCCAGAGGTATTGAGGCAAACCCAGAAAAGATCAAAGCGGTCATCGATATGGAAGCACCGAAGACGATCAGGGATATTCAGAAGCTGACCGGACGATTAGCCGCCCTGAGGAGGTTCATTTCCCGATCGGCCGAAAAGGCCTTGCCATTCTTCGAAGTACTTCGGGGATCCAAGAACTTCGAATGGGGGCCCAATTGCCAAAAAGCGTTTGAGGAAGTTAAAGAATATCTAGTAAAAGCCCCACTCCTAATGAAGCCCGATCCGAGAGAAACTTTGCAGCTGTACTTAGCTGTGAACGACCGAACGCTCGGAGCAGTGTTAGTCAAAGAACATGAAGGGAACCAGCATCCGGTGTTCTACGTTTCTCATATTCTCAAAGATGCAGAAACTAGATATCCGAACGCAGAGAAGTTCGCCTACGGATTGGTAATGGCAGCAAGGAAATTAAGGCACTATTTCCAAGGAAGGACGATCAAAGTAGTAACAGACCAACCCTTGAAGAAAATCTTACAAAAGCCAGAAGCATCGGGCAGAATGGTAGCTTGGGCGATCGAACTTGGAGAGCATGACCTGGAATATACACCAAGAACTGCGATCAAAGCCCAGGCACTTGTAGATTTTATGGTAGAATGCTCATTTTCGGAACCAAAGGATTTGACTCCCGAAGAACAACTAATTCCGGCTCCAGGAAAATGGAAACTATTCGTTGATGGGTCGGTCGCCAAAGAAAAGTGTGGGGCCGGTTTAATTTTAACAAGTCCAGAAGGATTCGAAATATGCCAAGCTATCAGGTTCACTTTCCTTTTAACGAACAATGAGGCCGAATACGAAGCGCTTCTGGCAGGCCTAGATTTGGCGAGAAATTTGGAGGTTAAGCACCTAAGAGCATTCAGCGACTCAATGTTGGTTGTAAAACATTTCACAGGAGAGTACGGACAAAAAGATCCCAGAACGAAGGCCTACGCCCTCAAGGTACGCGAGAAATCTCTACTATTTGAATCATTCGAACTAAATCAGGTAGCAAGAGAGAACAACAATCGGGCGGACGCTCTATCAAGGTTAGCCTCGGCAGAAACCCAAAACCTCAACGGGTCAATTTATCTGACCGAAGTAAAGACTCCTTCGATAGACAAAAAGCAATGCATGGAAATCCACCAAGGAACCAATTGGATGACCCCAATCAGAGCATTCCTAGAGAAAGGAACTTTGCCACTCGAACGAAGGGAAGCACAGAAGGTAAAACATCGATCGGCCAATTATACTATGGTTGGAGGCCGTTTGTTCAGAAGATCGGTGACGCAACCCCTTCTTCGATGTTTAAACAAAGATGAACAGATTTTAGCCCTCGAAACAGTTCATGAGGGAATTTGCGGAGAACATCTAGCAGGAAGGTCTTTGGCCCTCAAAATTCTTAGGCAAGGGTTTTTCTGGCCAAAAATGAAGGAAGACGCGACCGAATATGCCAAAAGATGTGTACAATGCCAGTTATTCAGCACTATACCGAAGCAACCACCCGAGGAAATGTCTTCAGTCCTTAGCCCCATTCCATTTGCTATGTGGGCGGTTGATATTGTAGGGATTCTGCCCACCAGTACCAAACAAACCAAGTATTGCATTGTGGCGATCGACTACATGACCAAGTGGATAGAAGCCCGACCACTTTCATCCATTACCGAAGAAGCAGCAAAGAAGTTCATGTTAGAACAAGTAATATTAAGATTCGGTATCCCTATGGTATGTGTATCGGACAACGGAACCCAATTCATCGGAAGCAAATTCAGAAAATTCTTAGCTCAATTCGGGATTCAGCAAAAATTCAGTTCGGTCGGGCATCCCCAGGGGAACGGGGCGATCGAAGCTGCAAATAAAATTATCTTCGATGGAATAAAGAAGAGGCTGGGAGACGCCAAAGGACTTTGGGCCGAAGAGCTACCATGGGTTCTGTGGGCATACCGAACGACACCAAGGTCATCAACAGGAGAAACACCATTCAAATTAGCTTTCGGAACAGATGCTCTTTTGCCAGTCGAAGTTTACCTAGAATCTTACCGAACACAAGTTTTCAACATAGAGACAAACGAATGTGGTCTCCGAGCGAATGTAGACTTACTTGAAGAAGAAAGGGAAGCAGCTCACCAAAGGAACTTAAGGTACCAGCTTCAAGCAGCACAACATTATGATTCGGGAGTAAAAAAGAGATCATTCCGAATCGGAGACTTAGTGCTTCGAGAATTGGCAACATCAATGCCAACAAAACAAGGCAAACTTATGCCCAACTGGGAAGGCCCTTATGTGGTAAGCGAAGTGGTCCGACCGGGCACATACAAGTTAGCTCATTCGGACGGCAGCTTGATTAAGAACACCTGGCACGCTGCTCGCCTTCGCCGTTTTTACCAGTAAGCTTACTGGAAACATTTTTTTTTTTTTACCCTTTTAAATTTGTGGTCTAATTGCAAGTTATCTTTTGAATTCCCTAAGTAAGCATCAATCTGTAATACAAAAACATGCGAGTTCCACATGTTCAATAACAGACTGTTCGCTACATTTTTCTACATGTCATAATTAAGTCAAGTACACCTCTAGCCGAAAGGTTAAGTACACAATATCAAGTTAAATAGACCCATGTTTGGGGCCGACCGAATGAAACATGCGCCCCTCTAACTTATTTTTAGTGTTCAAACACATTCTAATTTAAGTGGGGCCGACCAAATGAAATTTGGACACTTACAAGAATGTCCTAGTATTTAAGTGGCTTTGTCATTTATTAAGTCCGGGAGGAAATATTTTAACCGACCGAACGGAACTTAAATCCTTTACAAAAACCCCTTAAAAACTGGGGGCAGCTAGGTTACGACCGAAGATGCATAAAAAATGAAAAATTATGCCAAGGCAATTGAAAGCCGAAGACGCATAAAAAATGAAAAATTATGCTAAGGCAATTGAAAGCCGAAGATGCACAAAAAATGAAAAATTATGCTAAGGCAATTAAAAGCCGAAGACGCATAAAAAAGGAAAAAATTATGCTAAGGCAATTGAAAGCCGAAGAAGCATAAAAAATTATTGAAAGCAAATTATGCTAAGGCAATTGAAAGCCGAAGATGCACAATGATGCTAAAGCAAAAACCGAAGATGCATAAAAATTATGCTAAAGCAGAAAAGGCTAAAATGCATTAAATTATGTCAAGGCAAATGTAAAAAGCCCGAAGGCACCAATTCATAAACCAAAGGCAAATGTTAAAGTTACAAAGCCCGAAGGCCATAAAATAAAGATAAAGCTACTCCATTGAAGGCTCATCAAGCGGCTCATCTTCTCCCGAAGAAATAACTTCAGGGTCATTAGACTTTTCCCTACCCACTGGATCGGTCATACCCATTGCAGCGTCAAGCAGTTGGGTATGATCAAAACCAAGGGAATGGGCCTTCACCACAGCATCGTCATAACCCATCTGATAGCATCGTTCTTCCGTCAAAAGAAGCTGCTTATGCAATTTCCGAGCAGACTTCCTTGATTGCTTCAGCTGGGTGTTCCTCCATTCGATTCGCCTTGAGCTTGTGGCCTTCAGCTTCTCCAACTCATCCTTGAGGGCATCCCTTTCGGACCTTAGAGCCTCAGCCTGGCCAGTGACCCTATCCAATTCGGTAGAAGAGTTCCGAAAGTTCTCCTCGGCTCTGACCGCCCTCACTTCGGTCTCTTCTAACCGTTCGGTCACCACAGCTGACCAGGCCGCGCCCTGAACATAAACATGGAAAATGTTAAAAAAATTTCTAAGGCAAGTATGTACATACGAAGGAAAAGAAACTTACCATAGAAAGAAGGGTCATCATTTCAGTACAAGCTTCAACATTATTCAGCTTGGAAATAGTTGGTCGATCGGCCGGAAGAACGAGGCCACGACACAGATCAGGACCCACATTCTTTGATGAAGAAGGAGCTGGGACAATAATCTGGTCGGTCTCCAAGACACTCCATTGAGGAGAATACACTTTTAATTCTGTATTCTCCGACCGAGGCCTCTTCTTCGGTTCCACAGGAGTACCCTCCGGGACTGATTCTCTAGGAGGCGAAGAAGTAGGTGGAGTAATAACCAAGCTCTTTTCCCCTTGATCAAGAGCCAAGGTTTCCACCCCTTCGACCTGCTTAACAGCATTTGCTTCGGCCGCCAGAGCAGCAGCGGCTAGGTCGGCTGCCTTCTTCCTCTTTCGTTCCAGAATATCCAAGCGAGTTATCACTGTACAAGATAAAGAAGAACATTATATACAGGATAAAGACAATAAACAGGAGTTATCATACTTTTAGAAAGATAAAACTGAAAAAAAAGAAGAAAAGAACGGAGGAATGTTACCATTACCCCAAAGACCGACCAACCAGTCTCCATCCCTACTATCCGACAATGGTACCTTGTCCATAACAAGGTCACACAGTAATCGGTAGTCATGCTTATCCGCCGCCGTAAGTTCGGGATAAACAAACCTCGCGGGATCGACCACCTTCCAAACACCGAACTTCTCCAACTTCGGGCCGGAAACAAAAACCCATTTAATATGAGCCTCCTTATTGTTTGAGTTCGTATACGACCAGTCGGGCCTACCCACTCGCCGAGCAATGGTGTAGAAACCCTTACTCTTCGGATTCCGGCGAAGCTCGTAGTGATGCCAAAACAGAGACGTCCTTGGAGTCACTTTACTTGCCATGCATCGAGCTTGAAAAGTATTCACATGAATGAAACTATTCGGGTCCAGCTGACCGATAGCGATGCCCGACTGCTTCAAGACGCTCTTCAAAATACGCAATATGGGCAATCGAAAGCCACATTTGAATGCCGCTTCGGATATACCCGTGGCGAACCCTCCCCCACAGATAGCTGCGACTTGGGGATTTTGCCAAATCCTATCATTCTTCCTCGGGGCGAAGAAATACAATACGTATTTCAGTACACAATAAGTCGAACAGAAATGCTCTATATCGTCTTCGGTCAGCCGAGAAGGACGATTGGCGGCCGGATACTCTACGGTATCGCTAAAAGGAGAGGATACCGAAGGATCTGTACCTTCGTTCGACCGGTCCATATCCCTGCATTCGGAAATGTAGAGATTAGCCATGTACTCGAATAAAAAAGAAAACAATCGAAAGGAAGAAAAAAGATCGAGTACAGAGGGCTAGGACCGGCCAAAAAATCCCTACCAACTAAAGATAAAGTGATTCGAACTCACGACAGACCGAAGAACACTCAACAGATTCAAACATTCCGAAGGATATGTCTCTCCTAAACAATCTATCAATTCCAGAAATCCTAACGAAATATGCAAAAGGGACAAAGGGAAGCTAACACGCCTATTTCTTATGCAAAGAATACAGGTAAAATCAAGCGTATATCCACATATGTGTGTATACAGATACTTACATACAAATGCCTACATATATACTCGAGAACACATATTCAAGAAGGTACAGAAACAATATCCAATTTATCGATATGAAAAGTATAGAGACTTACTGTTTTGAAGATTGCTGATAAGATCGAACTCCCGGGGATAAAACGCTTGGACGTGGACGTCAACCGGAATAGGAGAGTCGAAAGAAATCGGTGACGAAACGACGGCTCCAATAGTTGCTAAAGCTTTTTTCTAAAAGTGTTCTTTTTCTCTGGAAATATGAGGACGTATGTGTAAAGGGGAAAAGAAAAGAGATGAGGGGTTAATAGAGAGAGTGTGACGGTTGGATGATGGACGTTTCAAATTCAACGGTTGAGATTGGGGCGTGAATCTTGAGAAAAAAACAGCTGTCAAGTCATAAAGGGACACGACTTCCTAAGAAAAGACTCGACCTTGTCCTTCGTTCTCATTATCCAGATGATACAACGAAGGCCGAATCAGTTTTTATTTATCGTCCTAAAAAGATATTTTTGGAAAGGGCGACCGAACGAATGTTCCAAAGAAGACAGGTCAAGGCATTAACTTTTCTTTTTAAAAATAATTTCGGGCGATCCGAAGGGAATATTCCAAAGAAAGACTTAGGCTTTAGCCTTCGTCCTGAGGATTACTCCGAACGAAGCCTAGGGACATGTTAGAGGTCCAATCTCTTAATGGGCCGAACCCATAGTCCAATATTGAGCCCAAGGAATAAAACAACCTGTTCCATACAAACGTTCACATGGTTTATGTGGCCGACCGTGGCCATAATTAAAGGTACTTTACCTTTAAACGGTCACATGGTCCATGATCCCAAGAATATTTGATACTCTGGAAAGCAGATCTACATCTCAATAACTACAAAGGAAAATAAGTATAAAAGGAGGTATGTTTGTTCGTAAAATCCATAACTACACACACAACAATACAGACTCTCTACGTCCAAATTACCTTACAAAAAACCGACTAACTTATTCTCACACCGGAGGTGAATCGGGGGGCTCCACCCTCGCATTCTCTTTCTGCAGGTCCTACCGAACGAAGCCCGGGAGAAATCTGGTCGTAACAGATAGTATTCTAAGCTTCATTTTTCTCAGAGAGATACAGCTTGTAGTGTATGAAAAACTTGACTCACAAAGTTACAAAGTTAATGACTAAGGAAGTGAGGCTGTATCCTTATAGAAGATGGATACAACCTACTTACTCCAAATAAGGTAGCTGAACAAATTACTTTCTAGTCTGTCTATCCTTTTTGAGTAAGCGTCCAAACGGTTATAGATTTGACTTTGTAAAGCCTGTTCAGATCCACTTCTTTAGCTCCTTGTCTCTTCTCTATCTCTCCAAGCTTCCTTGTAGGCTTTCCAGAGCACGTTACAGATTGTGGTCCATAAAGTGCATTGGTTTGTTGCAGGTTTCTGACTTGTACAATTTCTTCAGTACTTTGTCTCCAAGAATGTATTCGAGAAGTGACTAAGTAGTTGATTCGAGAACTAGAATTGACTTGATCGATAACTCTGAGTTCTCGAACACTGTTATATTGACATATCGAATTACTTCTCGAATAGCTCTTTTCTTCAGGATTCCTTGAGTTGTCGAATAGAACACTTGACTTGTCGAATCCTTGAGATATCGAATAGCTTTCTGAGTCCTTGAGATATCGAATGGAACTTTGACTTGTTGACTCCTTGAGAACTCGAATAATACTTTGACTTGTTGACTTCCTGAGTTCTCGAATAGAGTACATAGACATATCGAATCTCTGAGATATCGAATGAGATATCGAACAGTGTATTCAGAGATATCGAATAGTGTCTTGAGATATCGAATCCATGACTTCTCGAATGTTGGACTTATCGAATAGACAAGTATACTTCTCGAATTGGTACTTATGCAAATTCTTCATTTCTTCAAATCCCAACTGTGATTATTTGACAGTCTTTATCTTCTTGCTTGAGGCATGAACCTTTGAACTTCTTTCAAGCATTATTCTAGACTCTATAAGTACAGTTACACAACTAGGATTTGATGCCTACTACAAGTACAATACAAGCAGAAACTCTACAACTAGAGGTTCTCTCAGTTAAGAGGTCATGTAAGTAATGCAAAGCATTACAAACAATTAGGCTTGTTATTAGATGTATACAGGCATACCTCTGTAACTAACAAATGTGATAAGAGAAAATCAAGTAAGAATTTGAATACCAGGAAGTTTAACAGTTTCCTCTAACTGGATACAGTATATTCCATTCAGTTGATAAGAATAGTATTTTGAACCACTATGACTGAAAATCATCTCTGTGGAAAATAATACCATGTCTTAACATTAAAGTCATAATGTTCTTGAGAGTTGTGAAACTGGCAATTCATTCTCATTCTCCCGTTTTCTCAATTATTTGCAATTGAAGGCTCGAGAACAGTTGGAAGTGGCATTAAAGTAACTGATATAACACCATATGATGTCTATTTAATAGAAATATACAACTTGATTAACATAAGAATGCTTACAATGAAGATACCCGATAACATTATAATTTTAAACAGCCTAGGCTATTCCCATGTACAACGATGTTTCTTCTGCATGTCTAGTGCTTCAATAAGGATACTTTTAACACCTGAACTGCAGTCAATAATGATACCTATAACACCATAATTAAAGTCATTAACGATACTTTTAACTTTATTAAGCATTTCATATATTTATATAGTTGATATAGAGTGAGAGGAGCGAAACAATTTTTTTTACCTTACTTTTACTCAGAAAGGTCGTAATCCATCAATCATTTATGCATTACAGATCAATTTTAAACCAACCTAAAAGAGTAGTCTGCTATTGTGGATGAAAATTGATGCTCATGACATATTGACATTGGATCCTTAATTAAGGATCCAGACAATAGTTTATGAAATATCTCTTGGCAAGTACATATTGAGAGGATGCGTTAAGCCAGAGAAGGAGACATGTGTACAACATGATTCAACATGTTAAATTTAAAGTTAAAAATCATCATATGGGTAAAAAATTGAGTAGACTGTAGACCTGTACAATAGAAAGAGTAGGCACTTCAGTTCACGCATACCTTACGGGCCTGACGCATACCTTTAGCAATCGATATATGATCAATATAAATACTAACTCAATACATCCATTTGTAGGAAAAAATGTATAAATTTAAAGCCTGCAACAAACACTTTAAAGATAAATAAACGTATATCATAAACAAAAATTGGATATTTGACCAAATATACACATTGAAATTGACTCTAGATTGAAGACCTTTTGCTTGAAATTGACTCTAGATTAAAGACCTTTTGCAACTCCCGATAAATTCAGAACCCCAAATAAAATACAGAAAATAGGATGAAGCCGTTTCTCCGATTTCTCTCGTCAAAACTGCAAAAAAGCAAAACAAAGCATGTCAAAGAACATCAAAATAAAAACAAAATACACTTTAAATCATACAGAACTTTAATCAAACACCTTCTATGCAGACTTGTTAGAACTGTTTGCCATTGACAAAGAGAAAATAATCAGAGAAGACGATATTGATTAAAACATCAATAAAATGCATGGATAAAGAGAAAAAATGGGAAAGAAAACCTTGCTAACAATCAGAGAAGATGATATTGAATCGAGATACAGGTTTTTAGAATCAAGATACATACCCAATTAATCATATTCACCGTTGAATTTGTATATTGTAAATTGTCTCAATCACAAATTCATTGTAAAATCATTCTCGTTTCATATTCTGTAAATTCAAACAGGCAAATATTAGTAAAAAACAAATATAGTATACACATACACACATATATGAATACATAAAAAAAAAAGACCACGAAGACCGAAAGAAAGAAAAAAGATGAGAGAGATTAATGATATTTTATGTGTACCACCATTCTTGAGAGAGAGGATGAGAGAGATTAAAGATATTTTATGTGTACCGCCATTTTGAGAGAGAGCTTGAGAGAGAGGTGAGAGAAGTTGTTTATATAATATTCATCAAATTAATCCGAGCTCTAATATGAATATTGTTTCTTGATTGATCCATATTTTGTGCGATATTTTTTGAATTATGGCTACAATTAAGAAAATGGTATTAACTGTGTGTTCATATATATGAAGCAATATTTTTTTTGAATTTTAAAAAAAGATATGAAGAAATTTGTGTATACATGAGGAGATTACGAACTTTAATCAAGGAAAGATTTGAAAAAGATTGAGTTTGTCACTCAGCAAGAACCATTAAATTTAAATTCAAAATATGCTTAAATTAAGGAAGTAAGATTCAAAAGTAAACCCAAGAATCATAAATTATGCAAGTACTTCCAAATTTAGATCGTAATATTCCTAAATTAAGATGCAAGAAATTAGGAGATTTTTAAGTAATTTCAATTAATTGGTGCCTACGTGACTTTTTTTGAATATTTTTCATTCCTAAGTGATTTTACTTTTCTGTCCCTTATTGTTCAATTTTAGGAAGGAAATGAACAATTTAAGAAAGGTTAAAACAGGTAGTACATACCAAAAAGTATTCAAGATTTATAATATACATAGATACATAGATATGAAAATGAACTATTAATTTGAAATGGAGGAAGTACGTAATATTATTTTAAAATGAATAATATATGTCTCTCTAAAGATAAGATATGTGACGGGGTATATCACTATGACGTTAAGTAAGGTACCACCAAAGTCATGCTTTAATCGCAACAGTGTTTGCAAAATTTATGTCAAAAGTTTTATAAAAAGAGTTAAAAACCATAATTTGGTATGTCAGCAGGGCATTTTGGACAATTCATAAATTCCGAGCAATACGAGTCTTACGATTCAAATCCAAATCCACTGCACCATTCCCCAAAACCCGGCCATTACAGTCCCGCTTTGACGCACCACCACCGCGTCACACCACCACACCCCCTCTCTGCAATTACCAAAACACCCCTAACTAAACACAATAATTACACACATAATGCAAATCTCATCATTATACAATCAGTTACTCATTCAATCACATACAAACACATTTTTATCTCCGCCCTTTCTCTCTCCTCCTTCACTTGTACCTCTACTCATTCACAGTTCTAGAGAGAGAAACAACAACAAAAACAAGTGCAACAGTAATAGTAGTAGTAGTAGTAATAATAATAAAATTAGGGCCATGCCTTTGAATTCATCTGTAGAAGATAACGGAGCTGTGCGCAACTCAAAGCTGAATAAATCCACGTTTTTAGCTTCGTTGATGCCTAAGAAAGAGATCGCCGCCGATCGATTCATTGAGTCGCATCCCGAGTTCGATGGCCGTGGCGTTCTCATTGCTATTTTCGGTACTCTATACTCTATCTATGTATACAACTCTCTGTGTCTCTTTTTTCGTCAACTGCTTGTGTGTGTGGAGCTGTTATTTGAATAGCTGTAAGCCTGTAATTCACATCAACGCATTTATGTGTGTGTGTATATATAAACTGTTTTTTAGTGGTTAAGTCATAATCGTTGAACTGATTAATTGATATCATCAGTTCTCTCTCTCTCTCTCTCTCTCGGTCGCTCTCTCTCGCTCTCTCTCGCTCTCTCTCTATCTCTCTCTCTCTCTCTCTCACACACACACACACAAACACAAACACAAACACAGACACTGTTTCTGGTGATTAATCAAAATTGCTGAGCTGATCAATTGCTATTCTCTGTACTCTACTCTGTATGTACAAATTTTTTTTTTGTGTGTGTGTTATTTACTAAGTGTATGGAACTGTGTTTACTAGATAGAAGTAAATCATACAAATGGATTTATATAAGATAGAGATACATGGATGATTACATCATGATCAACAAATTGATTAATTGTATTTTCGGTACCCTACTTGCCGCCTGTGTTCATATCAAAGCATGCAATTTATATGACTTTGAAATCTTTTAATATAAATTGTCACTGCATTGACTGTAAATGCATATGTTGGGGGAATCACAGGGTTTTAGCAAGTACTAAACTGAGCCGAAAGTATCTGTATCATTGGCAAAGACGCCGAAGAGTAATAAGGAGAGCCTTGTACATAAAAGTGCAAATTATAAATTGTGAAGTAAATCATAATTGCTTCCTATTGGTAAATCATCTTGTGATTGGTTTTATGTACACTGTCCATGTCAATGGTAAAAGATGTAATTCAGCAGGATATGTTTGTCTTCACTCTTCACTATATTTTGTAGAGCAAATAACTAACATCTACTTATTTGTAATTTTGTATTAATGAATTCCAGATTTGGTCAAAGTTGTGGATTACTTTGCGTGCTACTTTGAATTGTTCAAATTTATATTTTGATTTGATTGCCAAACAACTTTGTAACCTGTGATTTATATACCCACAATCCTTGTTTTCTAGATTCTGGAGTGGATCCTGCTGCCGCGGGATTACAGGTCACCTCTGATGGGAAGCCCAAAATCCTGGATGTCCTTGATTGGTATATGTCTAAAGACTTTCTCCTTGCTAAATAATTATTTGTAAATATCAGTGATCTGAATCTCTTGCATCTTCATAGTACCGGAAGCGGAGATATTGATACCTCAACTGTAGTAAAAGCTGATGCTGATTGTTGTATTCGTGGAGGTTCAGGTATGCCCTTTAATAAGTTGGTCCTATATGTGATAAAGAAAAATGTAATTATAAACACTCAATTAATCTTATTGGGTTTAATAAAAGAAGACATCTGCCACGAAATGACTAGGATGGATTTATAAGACGAATGTTGGCTTATTTTTTTTCTAAAGGAAATACTTGCGGTCATCTTTTTCAATGTTAGGTGCATCCCTTGTTGTAAATTCTTCGTGGAAGAATCCTTCAGGTGAATGGCATGTTGGCTATAAACTCGTCTATGATCTTTTTACAGATACATTGACTAGTCGTTTGAAGGTGAGGCATTCAACAATAATTGATTCCAGAGATTGCAATTAAATCACTTGTTAACAGACTTTCTTATCTAAATTACATATACAGAAGTTACATGTATTTTCCTATGCAGAAAGAAAGGAAAAAGAAATGGGACGAGAAAAATCAGGAAGCCATAGCTAATGGTGTGAAGAAGCTCGATGAATTTGATAAGGTACCAAATACTGCTTCTTGTTTCTCTTACTCTGAATCTTTGATGATGAATTTTCTCATATTCTGCAATGAATTTTGCATTTAGATAGTATCCAACAACCCAAAATATTGATTGTCAAGAAGATTCGCTAAAATTTATGTTCACCATTTAAATTCCTTGAATTGTTCTATACTCAATAATTTACACTGATATACTTACTAATTAGCAAAATAAATAAGTAAATAATTTCTACTCTTTGTTTCACTGTGACACTGCATTCTTAGTATTAGAGTGATTTGCATTTGGTCTATATTTTATTTGACATAAGAAAATATGTTTGGCTTAAAAGGTTTTGGTAGTCAGTTCCCTTTTCCTTCATCTCTCCTGCTCGTGGCTCTAGTGGCTAGGTGCTCTCTTATACATAGATACATGGAGTTGTGGAGGATTTTAATAAATAAAAGAAATAGAAACAACGTAGGACAATTTTTTATTGACCCCAAAATTCTGATTCATTTATTGTTTTATTTATGTAACATTTTTGTTCTTATCGGCGGTGGAGTTTGCACTGCCTCCACAATCTTTATAACCCTCCAAGTGGCTTTTTAATTTTAGTTACTTTGTTGTTATTTATAAGGATGTTATTATTTGATTCGAAAAAGTATGTGCGGGCATTTCTGTGACACTCTAATGCTGCAAAAATCTTCATTCGCTAGTAAATACTAATATTATACCGCATCTAAAATTAGATCGGTAGCTTGTGAGTGTAATCTTGTCATTGTGCTGGTTTCTCAGCAGTGTTGTTGTAACCTTGTAAGTATTGAAGATAGGACGTGGAAATCATTTATTGTAAGCAAGTTATGGTGGTTCACATTTTTTAAGCTTAATTTAACAGATAAATCTTTGTAATCATTTTTGCAGAAACACCCAAGCGTTGAGGATGCAAACTTAAAAAGAGTTCGTGAAGATCTACAAGATAGAGTTGATTTTCTGCGAAAGCAAGCCGATGTTAGTAAGCTGAATGTTTAACTCTCTCCCTCTCTCTTTGTTCTCTTATTTTAAGCATACAAGTGTTTTGATTTTTGTTTAAATTATTCAGAGCTATGATGACAATGGTCCTATAGTCGATGTTGTTGTATGGCATGATGGAGAATTATGGAGGGTTGCCATCGATACACAAACTCTTGAGGATGACCCCGAGTGTGGAAAACTTGCCAACTTTATTCCCCTTACTAATTACAAGTATGTATGAATACATAGTTAATGCTTCCAGTCCCAGACAATTTACTGTTATTTATCTAGGAAGAAGATAATCATGTCCTTACTGAGATGGATACTTAAACAAAGTTTAATGCGATTCAAATTGGCTTAGGTTTTGTTATAATGAATAGGCATTAATACCAAATATTTGAGTTGGTTAATAAACGCACTCTATGATGCTCCTTGTTATTAGTCATGAAATTAGTGTTGTATTTAGACTTTATTCATATTACTATCAGTGTCCTCCCTTTGTACTATTTTAAGCGACTCATTGTAAGTACTCTTACAGGACTGAACGAAAACATGGTGTTTTTAGCAAACTAGATGCTTGTTCTTTTGTTGCCAATGTTTACAATGAAGGGAATATTGTAAGTATTGTAACAGACAGCTCTCCTCATGGCACCCATGTTGCTGGTATAGCTTCTGCTTTTCACCCAAAGGTCAGATAACATGAAAATACAAAGACTATCAACTATTATTTACGGTAAATTTCACCTACGGAAGGGTGATATCATCATATATTTATGTAGGAACCGTTGCTGAATGGAGTTGCACCTGGGGCACAGATAATTTCATGTAAAATAGGTGACTCGCGGTTGGGTTCAATGGAAACAGGAACTGGCTTGACTAGAGCTCTAATTGCTGTTGTGGAGGTATGTCTTTCTCGTTGTGGAATAATGATCAGTAGGCAACTGCTTGTCGATTTAAAATTTCATTTTTGATATTTTTTTTGTAACTTTTTCTATATAAAATTTTCATTGTAAAGAGCGTCTGGGTTAGAAAATTATAAATTCAATGGAGATTAAGATCATTCCTCAAAACCTCATAGCAAGGAAGATAATATAGATTATCGCGGAAGGTCTAAATTACGAATATAATATCTTCTGCAGCCCACATTTTGTAGTCACTAGTCACAAAGCAATTAGTTCTCTTTCCAGTTTTCTTTTTCAGACGGTGTTTTTGTGTGGGACTATAGAGCTTTGTGATACCCCAGGAACATCTTTTGAAACGATCTCCTTGCGTTGTTATTTCAACAGTTCTCTGCAAATTCTCTATTTTAAACTACTATTTTTCACTGTAATAGTGTAATTACTTGTATCTACCATGACATGTTTGAAATATATTTGGTAGAAATTGGTAAAGAACTATTTTTCCACAATTTGTTGCACTTTCATAATGTGTTTTTTTGGAGAAACTTTCATAATGTGTCTAATAATGTGTATATTTCCAGCACAAATGTGACCTCATCAACATGAGTTATGGAGAAGGTACATTACTTCCAGATTATGGTCGCTTTGTTGACCTTGTTGATGAGGTAAAATGCAAAGCTCACAACCGTGTCTGTGTCTGTGTCTGTTTATACGAGTCCTTCCTGACACCATCTTTTTTCTTCTTTTTTTTTTTGACGCTATCCATCTTTCTATGTAGGTGGTGAATAAGTATCGTGTAATATTTGTTAGCAGTGCTGGGAACAATGGACCAGCATTGACCACTGTTGGTGCACCTGGTGGTACCACTTCAAGCATAATAGGAATTGGTGCCTTTGTCTCCCCTGCTATGGCTGCTGGTGCTCATGGTGTAGTTGAGCCTCCTCCTGAAGGGCTTGAATACACATGGTATGATCATACTATCTATGCGGGCTACTGTTGATGATATTAAATCTGGTTCGTGTGCAGGTCACATTCATTAGCTAATATGGATGCAGGTCTAGCCGAGGACCAACTGCTGATGGTGATCTTGGTGTTAGTGTGAGTGCTCCTGGTGGAGCCGTTGCTCCAGTTCCAACATGGACTCTTCAAAAGCGCATGTTGATGAATGGAACCTCGATGTCTTCTCCATCCGCCTGTGGAGGAATAGCATTGCTTGTCAGTGCAATGAAGGTTACTCTTATGCTTTCACCTCTTAGATTTTACTCTATCTTTCTTTCTCCATATTTGGTCCTTTTATATTTTGGCTAATTAGCCTTGTTGTTTTTGCAGGCTACAGGAATTCCTGTAAGCCCTTACACTGTACGAAGGGCGCTTGAGAATACAGCTATTCCTGTAGGGGGTTTACCTGAGGATAAACTAACAGCTGGACAAGGGCTTATGCAAGTTGACAAGTTACGTGTTCTGATTTTCTCTCCTTTACATAATCACATAGAAATGGGAGATATTGACCCATGAATGTATTCTAAATAATTTTATGCATTACAGGGCACATGAATACATTCAGAAGTCGCATGAACTTCCCTCTGTTTGGTACAAGATAAAGATCAATCAAGTGGGTAAATCGAGTAAGTTTATTTACTCTCACTCTATGTGTCTCACTCTGTGTGTGTGGGTTTATAGATAATCATTAAACCACCCAAAACCAGTTACAGTAGCATAGACACACCCAAACCTTGCCGATGGTGTAGGTTAATTGTGAGTCATCATGCAAGTATATTACAATATATCTTGGTCTGTTCATTTTTAATAAAACAAATTCGGCAGAATCATGTGTTTCATCTTCAGAACTGGAATCTCTCTATATTCATCTTCTGTTATTGCATTGTTTTTGTTATTATTAACTATTATTTAATTAATATCTATGTCATGGAGTATAATTATTCACTTTGCCGTTTTTATTATTTTTGATAATTGAAGGTTTTACTAGTTTAATTAGGCCCTTTAAATTCCGCAACCTATACTTGTGAAAGCTTTGACATTGAAACCTGTCTAAATTAATCTTCTCATAGTCATGTACAGTTTTCAAGCTTCGCTTATTTAACGTGGCCTGCAATAGGAATGAATGTAATATTTTTCAATTATTTTGTTACAGGCCCAACTTCACGAGGTATCTATCTAAGGGACTCTTGCTTTTGTCATCAATCTACGGAGGTGAGACAATAGAACTGGCAGTTATTGTTTGATTTTTGTTTTTGTATGTTTTCATATCTTATAGAGGCTGACACGATCTGGTTTTCAGTGGACAGTGCAAGTTGATCCAACGTTCCATGATGATGCCAGCAATATGGAACAACTAGTTCCCTTTGAAGAGTGTATAGAACTATATTCAACTGGAGAGGCAGTAGTGAAAGCTCCTGGTTTCCTCCTCCTCACTCATAATGGGCGTACCTTCAAGTTAGTTGGCTCTACTTTCTGTTTTTCTAAAAGTTTGGATATTTCATGCAGGCCCAATAACAGTCATGTCACTATCTCGATCTTTTTATATATTTTCTTAAAAGCTTATAAGCCATGATCAGTTACAGACCATAAGTATCTATGTTAGCTTCCCCACCATCACTTTCCCCTATTCTCACCTAGCAGCTTTTTAGCTCCGAGGGAATTATATAAATTTAATTTGAAGCTATAAGTTTTCGTGTGGTGCAACTTCCAGGAAATGCTTTAAAGAGTTGTGGACTCATGTGCTCATGTATAATTATAGCACCTAGTGTCTGCCTTAAAAGGCACATATCGTCACTTTTTGACCAAGTGCACATACTCACTAAAAGGCACCTACCTTGTAGACCTTCATAGTCTCTGATTCAGTGTTTATTTAAAGTATAAAGTCGAAATTTAATAAGAGTTTTGCATCCCTTTGCCAGCATTGTTGTGGATCCAACAAATCTTAGTGACGGGCTACACTATTATGAACTTTATGGGGTTGACTGCAATGCACCGTGGCGTGGTCCCCTCTTCAGAATTCCCGTTACCATCACAAAGCCAACATCTGTGAGAAGCCGGCCTCCACTAATATCATTTACTGGAATGCCCTTTGTGCCAGGTAAAGTAGCAATCTCTGTAAACGTTGTTGTATTAGATCTAGTAAATCCATTCCATGGTAGGGCCCATTTTGTCACCAGTTTTTCTGTTCACAGAATGACTGTAATCCGGAATTATACATTTTGATATCATAATTTTATTCTCATGCTTCTATTTCTACTAATAAAACATATCATTGGGGTAAATGTTGGTGTAAATATGATATAAAAACAAATCTGTAGGAATGTGACACATGAACCTTTGTTAAAAAGAGGAATTAATTTTAAGATTGTAAGAAAAGATTATTCTTTTTGTTAGTAAAATTGAATTATATCTGAAGTACAGGATACTAATGAATTTTGGTCAATCTTGAAACTTGAAGATATATTGATTATTGACTGGGAAGATATTAGCAGCTGATGTTCCCGATAAAGATTGCAGTGCATTACTAAAACTCACTTAAAGAGGTGAATTTAGCAGGATTTGCTTGACATTTGGAGTTTAGAGATAGATTTCTGAAAATACATAGGATATGGACAAAAAAAAATAAATCATCAACTGTTAACAAACGGATGGCATGTTCCATCTATCATTTTAGTCTCTCTTTGTATGTTTTCTGGGAGGGACCACCTTTGTTTTTGTAGAATAAAAAAAATATATGTCAAAAAGACAATTCTTTCTGCTTGGATGGACGATGTCCCTAATATGTTTTGTTCTTCTGGATTTCTTGTTGAACAGGAAATATTGTACGGAAATATATTGAGGTACCGCTAGGTGCTACTTGGGTTGAGACAACCATGCGCACTTCAGGGTTTGACACTGCTAGGAGATTTTTCATTGACACTGTTCAGGTAGAATATGCTTTTAAAGCCAATTAACTTCATCTATGCTTGCATTGACACACTTTTGCTGTCCCCAGATCTCTCCCCTGCAAAGGCCTATGAAGTGGGAAACTGTTGTAACATTCTCGTCTCCTTCTGCCAAGAGCTTTGCCTTTCCAGTGGAGAGTGGGCGAACAATGGAATTGGCAATTTCTCAATTTTGGTCAAGTGGTTTAGGAAGCAACGAAATCACTGTTGTAGATTTTGAGGTAATCTCTATATTTTTTAAATAACGACCTTCTGTCTTCCAGGGCTGAATTCATTCTCCAGATGGATTCAGAGCCGTTAATGCTTTAGCAAGTCAATATGAATTCATCATCATGCTACCTTGTCTTTGGCATGCTGTTAGATTGCTTTCCATGGAATCAATATAAATAAAGAGGAAGTAGTACTTGATGGAAGTGAAGCACCTGTTAGAATCGATGCCGAAGCTCTTCTCTCATCCGAGACACTTGTTCCTGCCGCAATTCTTAATAAGGTGATCTAGATTTATCTACAATTGATAGTATTTACACATGCAATTTGGTTCATAACTATATTTAGGTCTGCTGAGCTGTAAACGAAATATGATTCTTTATTGTTAATTATATCTTACTTTGCAGATGAGAGTCCCATATCGTCCTGTCGATGCGAAACTGCATGCTCTGACAGCGGACAGGGATAGACTGCCTTCTGGAAAACAAACACTGGCATTGACACTAACGTGGGTTCTCTATTACTTAAACAATATTACTGTTTTTAAAAGGACTGTGATATATCATCTATAATTACTGTTTCCCTACTCGAACTGCAGTTACAAATTTAAATTGGAAGCTGGAGCTAATCTACAGCCACTAATTCCCTTGCTTAATAATCGGATATATGACAACAAGTTCGAGTCTCAGTTTTATATGATATCAGACTCAAATAAGGTACTTTATACCCTCACAACTTCACTGTTTACAATCAAATTTCTGGTGTCATTAAGTACTATCCTGCCAGTTTCCTTCTGTTTCTAAATGTATATTTGCTCTTTTTTCTTATATTGATCATCTCATGTGTTTCACTTTTCACTGTAATTTTAACTGTTTCACATGCATCTTAAGATGCTATACAGTAACTGTGAGAGGATTAGTATGCAACTGAAGCAACAATTTTAACATTTTATATCACTACAATAACATATGCCTGTGAGGATACATATTATTTTGCAATGATTTGTGTTACATTGCTACATAGAAAAAATGGTATACCTGATCTCTATAATTTGCCATTTTTACTCCTAGAGTGGAAGAGAACATATACATTAATATTATGTTTTAACTTTCAAGTCAGAATATGTTCGGAAGTTTATATCATAAAAGCTGAACACGATATCTATGTTTTATAACTCAAAGCACAGCCCAATTCTTGGTAGCTTTTGTGTTCTTTTTGGTACAAGAGAGCATAGACATTAGAGTGTTATTCCAGATAGATTTTCAAGAAAGTACACAAACTGTTATTGCATCTAAATTTTGTGATATATAGTTCAAACCCATCATTTTTATGTTATTTTTACTCAGTTCTGGTTGGTCCTTCTAATGTTCTTTCATTATATTATCAAATCTAGCGTGTATATGGAATGGGTGATGTGTATCCGAAATCTACTAAACTTCCGAAGGGTGACTACACCTTGCAATTACATTTAAGGTACGTCACTTTCTTTTCGCGTTGCATGAAGGATCAGAATACATTGCCAAGGATGCAGTTTCTAAATATCAGGCACATTTATGTTTTCTGACCCTAATTTTGACATTTGTTCCTACCATCTAGAATCTTTTGAATTCTTTATTCCTTGATACCTTTATCTCTTGATCATAGGAAATGCATAATAAGTAGCAATTACACTGAGGATGATGTACTGCATCCATTCATATAGTCGAAGTTTCATGGAAAAACAACCCTTTTTATCTCATTTTTGTGCTACTAAAATATGTTACTTACCGTAATGCAGGCATGATAATGTTCAGTACCTGGAGAAAATGCGGCAATTAGTTTTGTTCATTGAAAGAAGTTTAGAGGATAAGGTAGTTGTCTTGTGGTTTTTATGAGATTCAATAAGATCTGCTGCTGGTTTCACATGTTGCCAATAACTGAATATTCTTTTGACCATCAATCGTTTAATGGAGTTGGCTTTTTTTACTAGCTTTTAATTACAATACCAACCTTCTGAATCCTGGAGCTACAATCTTGTGGCTTGTTGGATGATTTGTTCCCTGGTGATTTATATATAACATGTGATGAAGCCTTTTTTCAAATTAAAGAGCTAACCTGCACTTCCCTTTATGATATATGTTGATTATGTGATCCAATATCTACACCACAACCTAAGAAGCAGGGTCCACTACTAATATGGATAATTTAGATTGAGCACTTATATTAAGTTAATGTCTGATCCAGGATGCAATTCCATTGAGCTTTTACATCCAACCAGATGGTCCTCTAACAAGTAATGGTAGCTTTAAATCCTCAGTTTTAGTTCCGGGGTATGCTTATCTATTACTCTTCTGAATAATATATTTACACCCGTATTATGTTTGTGCATACTGATCCTTATTTCTATTGTTATGGTAGCGGAAAAGAAGCATTTTATGTTGGACCTCCCACAAAAGAGAAGCTTCCTAAGGTGCTTAACCACTATATATATATATATATATATTCTTTTCTTGACTTCTGTGCTGTTTTTCATGGCAATGCAATGCTGAGCTGGTGGAATTAAGTGGATGACTAGTGTTTATTCTACTGCAGAACACTCCTGAGGGATCTGTATTGTTAGGGGCAGTTTCTTATGGAAAGCTCTCTTTTGGGGTTCAAAATGAGGAAAAAAATCCATCAAAAAATCCTGTTTCTTATCTGGTCTCTTACAATGTGCCTCCAAATAAGGTTACCACCATCATTAGTACTTGGCATATACTTGTCTGTTTTATAGTCCCTTCACTTCTTAAAGTTTGCTTATCTGGTAGTCTGCCTTCGTTTTTTTTTCTTTGTACTATTTTAAATGTGTTTTTTTCCTGGTTAACAGCCTGAGGATGGTAAAGAAAAACGTTCTTCAAGTGCCACTAAAAGTGTGTGTGAGCGTTTAGAAGAAGAGGTATGTAAAAATTGAAAAAGAATACATTAATCTTGAAGTTTCATTTGTATGCATATCTGATAGACTTATTTATGTGTAGCTTTGTGGCGTTAAATATAACATCAAGTTTTGATGAGTATGGCCACACTCTGGATTTCTTTCGGCAGTGTTGAAACTGTTTTTTGCCATTTGTTTTCATATGTTTAAGTTGTGTATTACTTACTATCAAATTTCTTAGTGCTTGGGTATTTGGTATCCACATTATTCAAATAGGATGCCTTATAAGTAATAAATATTAAAAAGAGTGGTAAAGAAACAGTCAGATTGTGGAAATCATGAATTCCTTAACTCACAGTATCTCTCTGGCTAGTTCGAAATACACATCTTTATAGTTGTATGAGCTTTCCAGTTGTAGTGGATACTTTTAGACTTTTAGTTGAGATGTATGAACCAAATGGGTGCACTCTATTTTTGTATGTTCTCTTTTTCTTACATTTCCCTTTTCCTGTTGCATAGTGGTGGCTCAATTGTGACAAAGAGTAATGAATTGGAGGAGTAAGAAAAATGGAAGAAATATTAACCAGTTTTTCTCTTTCTTTTTCATTTTGCTAATTATTGTTTTCTCTTTTTCGCTAATGGTTTCTCTTTATTCTGCATTTTAAATTTTGGGAGAAAGTTTTTGGGGCCATGCTTGAGCATCAAAACTCATAGTCTCCTATAAATTTCATCAAACTTTGATCAGTTTGTTTGGACTGTTTCAAAGTGGTACTCACTACTTCTTCCTCTGAAGGAGGAGGGTACAACACTACAACTGAATAAATAGAATTAACTATTGGAAGTTCACACTATCAGGGAATTAATTTTATTATGTTGAGGCGAATAGGCTTTTGTTTCATGACTCATATTATAGCTTGCATATGAACTGGTTTCGTTATAGTTTTAATGGCTTCCTCTCCTTGGATGCTGTTTAAAAGTTACACATGAAAGTACTGTTACTTATGATGACGTCTGTTCTCAGGTTCGGGATGCTAAGATTAAGGTACTTGCAAGTCTGAAGCCGGGCACTGATGAGGAGCAATCTGAATGGAAGAAGTTATCCAGCTCACTCAAGGTATCAAATTTAGAGAGGCATGTAGCCGAATTAATGTTAGATACTCTTACTTTTCAATTAAAGCTTACAATGATCTACCTCACAGTTAGAGTACCCAAAATACACTCCACTTCTTGCCAAAATACTAGAGGGTTTGCAATCCAAGGAGATCACCGGAGATAGCGTTCACCACTATAAAGAGGTAACTTTCAATTGGAACATCTAGTAATCTAGCTGTCCATCTTATCCAGTTAACTAGCAAATCATCTAGGCTGCAGTACGGGTCAGAGTTGGTCATTGTAAAATATAATATCACTCTAAATAAAATGCTTGTACAAATTTCACAAATTGAGTTGAAAGCTTCTAAACAAATTCCACGTCACTTCCCCAACTGAGGTGCATAATTCTTTTCACGAGATGTTGGTAGTTATTACTATTATACAGTGCTTTTACTGGTTTCTGCTATATATTATTTAAAACAACAGTTTCTGCTGTCAATATTATTACCCAACTTACACTGCATGTCCTCACAATTGTGCAGATTATAAGTGCCGCAGAGGAGGTAATTGATAGCATCAACAGAGATGAATTAGCAAGATATTTTTCCCTTAAAAGTGATCCAGATGATGAGGGAGCTGAGGTTGGTCTTCTAGCTTCCCATATGCTTTTTCTAGTGCATTTATCCCCTTCAACTTTACTGTTGGAGTCCAGAGTTTAGTTCAAATATGATACATATAAAGTTACCTTCTGATCATCAAACATGTTACTCCATGTTTTCTCTTTGGTTCATAGGAAATGAAAAAGAAAATGGAGACCACACGGGACCAGTTGGCAGAAGCATTATACCAGAAAGGATTAGCTCTGTTGGAAGTTGAACGTCTTAAGGTATGATGTATAGTTTAATTCCAAGAATTAGTTGTGTCTTGTATGCAAGTAATTGTTTGATGTGTAGTTAAATTGCGAGTATTGGGTGTGTTTGTACACAAGTACTTGCGCTATAGGAATCTTGTATACTGTGCTTACTTTTGAACTAATAATAGAAATAGATACTAGAAATAGATGAACTTAAGTACTCACTCCGTTTCAAATTAGTAGTCCACTTTTAAGAAAAATTGTGTTTCAAAATAGTTGTCTCATTGCTACTTTCAAAGCAATTTTTTACTTAAACTACCCATATTATCCTTGAATTTTAATTTCCAAGATTGAATTTATGTAGTTATTTATCCAACCAATACAATAAATATGGGTAAATATGGAATTAGATCATTAATGATTGAGTTTCTTAATATGCGTAATTTTTTGTAAGTGGACTAGTAATTTGAAACGGAGGGAGTACTTCGCCATCATCGAAGGTTATAAAGTTGCATTTATGAAGTCAGAAGGCCTTTTAAAATTGTTTCACTAAAAGATTTTTGTGGGCTTTATAGCAATTTTTTGCTGCACACCAGTAATAATTATTAATTTAAATAAAATGCTATTAGCTATCATGTAATACAAAGTAGCCACTTGTTAAGTATCTAATTTTGCTTATTCTGTTTGCAAAACAAGGAAACCTTCAGTCCTTGTAGGCTTGTAGCCCCTTCAGTATAACAAAGCCCTGTGGATTTTGGCTACTATAGTTGCATTACGGAGCCTTCTTTTCTGTTATACTGTATAGTAATTGTTCACTAGAATTGGTACATTAATGCTTTACCTTCGACTCTTTAGTGTAGTGTATAACCCCAGTCTATGTTTGGGTAGAAAGAGACTGCCTTTCAGTTTTGCATAATCTGCACAAACGCAATCTATGTAGCTAAACTTTCCAAGCCAATGTTTTGTTGTATTATGTATAAGTTCTTGCTGATCAACAAAATTTATAAAGCTGTATTACCACCTCATAGAGCACAACTTAGTAATTTAAAAATAAATTTACTACTTAGAAATAAAAAATAAAAATAGAGTTACTGGCCCAGATACAAAATGTGTGCACATCTGTAAAAGGTAAATCTTATATTTGTTGTAAATTGTTTTTCTTCCAGTGCTTTGGTTGTTTTTCCTTTTAGATACCTTACATGTTCTATCTTGAGTTTCCTGTATGTTATCCATTGCCTTAGCTACTAAGGTTAACATCTGTTCTCTGCTTAACTGAAGGAGGGTGATCAGACTTCAGAGTCTGCTGCTACTGAAGGTGCAAAACCTGATGCTCGGCAAGATCTGTTTGAAGAAAACTTCAAAGAATTGATGAAGTGGGTGGAGTTGAAAAACTCAAAGTATGGCACTCTCTTGGTATTACGTGAGCGACGAAGTGGGAGGCTTGGTACTTCACTAAAGGTACTGCTGAGCTCTCTTCTATTAGGTGTAACACTTAGCCTTGATGACTTAGTTAGGTTCATGTTGCTAGACCAAATAGTTCAAAAATTCCGTCTGAAACAGAGGAAAAAATACGGCTTAGGACCCTGATTGTGTTTAGTTTATTATTACTTCTGATATATAATTGTTCGATCTTTCCACAACAGAAAAAAGTTTTCAGCACCTACCTACCCTTTCTTGTGGTGTTCCTCATATGATAGACTAATTGTCAAACACTTATTTACAGATAAAAAAATGTCACCAATATGCCTGTTAATAAGACGCAGATGTATGATTGTTGCATCATAACCGACTTTTTGTTTCAAATAGGTGGTAAACGAGATTATACAAGATGCTGGCGAACCACCAAAGAAGAAGTTATATGAGTTGAGACTCTCCTTGCTTGGAGAAATTGAATGGAACCATCTCGTAGCATATGAAAAACAATGGATGTTTGTGCGTTTCCCAGCTAGTTTACCTCTGTTTTAGAGCTTTGATAATTAATTGTAAAATTATTTACTCTAGTACAGGGGCAAACCGTCATGCTGTACGAATATCAATAAGAACTTCCCTCAAAAGCCATAATCAACCCTTAGTCAGAGTTGGGAGTGTAAAATCTTTTTGAATTTTGTAGGTTGTATAAACCATTTATTTAAATTATTTTTCTCCGAACTGTAGTGTATAATATGCTGTAGAATTTCAATAAAACAGTGGTTATGGTCGTTGTAAAAAAAGTTGATCATTCTGCAAAACTGCAATGCAAGTCTAACGTTAAATAATTCACTTTATTGTAATTTGATTTCACTTACTTAAAACCGCCTCGGTTTTTATAGAGCATTGGCGGGAAGATCAGATGAGCATATGAGTTTTGTCCTGTAAATTGTTGGTACTAATTTCAGAAGAACTCAGCACTAGCTAGCACTATAGCTGTAATTCGAGCCGAGCCGAGCCGAGCGAGTTCGAGCCGGGTAGTTATTCGAGTCGAGTTTTTTTTTCACGAGCCGAGCCGGCTCGTGAAACTAAACGAGCCGAATTTTCTGCCCGAACTCGGCTCGTTTAACTAAACGAGCCGAGTCGAGCCAACTCGTTTATAAACGAGTCTATTTAAACGAGTCGAGCGAGCCGAAATAACACTTAAACGAGCCTAATTTTCTACTCGAACTCGGCTCGTTTAATTTCACGAGCCGAGTCGAGCCGACTCGTTAAACGAGCCGAGTTGAGCCAGCTCGTTTATAAACGAGCCTATTTAAACGAGTCGAGCGAGCCGAAATAACACTTAAACGAGCCTAATTTTCTACTCGAACTCGACTCGTTTAATTTCACGAGCCGAGTCGAGCCGGCTCGTTTAATTAAACGAGACGGAACCTCTACCCGAACTCGGCTCGTTTAACTAAACGAGCCGAGTCGAGCCAGCTTAAACGAGTTCGAGCCGAGTGAGCTTGCGAGCCGCTCGGCTCGAATTACAGCCCTAGCTAGCACAATCTCGGGCCCAGATTTTTCATAATTGTAAAATTAAACATTGCAGATAAGTAATTTTTCTTCTCCCTTTTATTCCACAATTAAATCTTTAACCATAGTAAAATGTTAAAATATTTAACCATAATATTTTGTATAAAATATTTAAAAGTTTTAGTTTACGTTCATGACTTGATATCAAATATATAATTTTATTCATGTTGGACTTTATTAAATTTAGTTATGGTTGTTTTTGTTTTAATTAAATTTGTGTTTCCGAAATGAATTTGTTAAAACATTTAATTTTTTTTACCAAAATTATTTCAAATAACGTACATCACAAATCATATCTGTGACGACATATCAAAATAATTCATAATAATATTAAAAAGGTTACCAACTATTTTGAGAAAAGTATTTGGAAATTAACATATTTTACATTTTTCTTCGGAAAATGTAGGAGTCGAGGGTCAAACATTTGTAAAACAATCACACCGCTCTTTATAAATTCTTACAAAAATGATAAAAAGAAAAGAAAATACAAATGTACTCCTACTACATACAAACTACATACAACTTACAAGTAAACAAACAGGCCAAATTCTTACCATAAACCCCGAAAGTCTCTGGAAACATCCTGCAGGAGGAGTACTACTAGTAATTGAAACTTAAAAACAACCCACAACACAAACACAAGCTGACTGTGTGTCTTAAAGAAAAACCCTTGAACAAAACTGCTTTGCTTTGCTTGCTTCAAATTTCAATGGCGACTAATAACAACAAGAAAGCTCCGCAGAGGAAGAGAAAGATGGGTGATATTGATATTCGTGATTCTCCTTATTTCAAGATTCGTGCTCTTGTTTCTTTTCTTCGTCCCCGTTTTCTTCAGGTCATCCTCTCTCTCTCTCTCTCTCTATTATCACTAAAGAAACTGCTTTTGTTTTCATGGTGTTGAGTTCTTGAACAATACTTGTGCTAATTTTTCTTTATTGTTTACTTCTTGAACGATTTCAAGAAAATAACTCTAGGGTTCTTGATTTTATAGTCATCTTATATACTGTATGTGCTTGTGTAGTAGGTGTTATTTCATTTCTTTGATTCTTTTCGATATTGTGTATTTATAATATTATATAATCGCAACAAGATACAATCTATTAGACGATTAGATACATATGTGTGTATGGTAGGTGTTGTGGTAGGTGTTATTGTATTTTTTTGTTTCTTTTAATTATGTTATGTATGTCTACGTATCGGTCTATCCGAAGATCCGAAGTTCTCTTTTATATTGAGTGATTATATGCTGAGATCGAAGTCCAAGGGAGCAACTAGTTGCACACTTGCACCCCTATAAAAGTAATTTCTGTTCCCGACAGTTTAATAGGCTACATATTAATTTATGTCAACCAAATTGACTTTTTAAAGTTTGCTTGCCGAGAATTTTGATTTGTTACTCACGATTGTGCTCTAGTTTTTTATGTTAATTTGCTTTAAAGTCTAGCTGTATTGTAAATTGACAAGGAAATGCAAGAGATGTGTAAATTGTAATGGTCTTAAAATTCTTTTAATTTCAATGGCTCTTGTGTATACATTATAGAAAGTCTGTAATGCAAATGAACTAATTGAATGTGAGTTTGAGAATTCAAAGAAGAGGGGGTTATTAGTAATTTGGTAATCCAAGAAAAGTGGTGATCTCAGTTGAGATTTTTGCTTCACCATGTAAGAGGAATATATCTGGTATCTGGATTTACATTGTTTATCTGTGCTCCCATAAAATGCCTTGTTCCAGGACATGTATGAACTTCACGATTCACATATATGTTACATGCTTCTTAATAATGTTGTGAGTGTCCACGCAAGACAGAATTATCTTCAGTTAATACTTGGGGAGGTTGACATATCAAGGCTTCATTTCCTGACTTGGAGCAAATATGACACATGTGATCTTTATAGCTTATATGTTATCTGCTTAATGCATTGTTCCTCATGAGACATGGCTATATATCCAGATGCCATATATTAAAGTTGCTAAAAGTGATTATAAAAAAAAATTTGCTAATAGTATATACAAGTGATGATTTTTTGTTTGATATATCTTTTGTATGATACCGAAAAAGTTCCCATCTGGGTTCACTGTTTTTCAAGAGTTAGCTGTTGCAAATTCTGCTGACTATAACTGCAAATCTTTTTTCATGATGCAGGTTCTCAGAACCCCCGACTTTCAAAAGTGCAAAGCAGCTACAGAAATTGAAGGGGGTGAGTAATTCATCGGATATTTATTTGTATAGCTAACCGAGAATATTGAGCAATGTTAAAGTGTTATTCTTGTGCTTATAATATCTGTTAAAACACATAGACACATCGATTGTTGAGTATACAACAACGAAAGCAAAACCCAAAACGAATAAACAAGAACAAGAAAATAAACGACAATCACACAAGACAAAGATTTAACGTGGTTCGGAAATTCCTACTCCACAAGCCGCACTAATTTTGTATTGATCTCTCACAATTGTGTTGTTGTTGTTATGTTACAATTACATGAGTATTTATAAGAGAAGAAACTGGGTCTAAGAATTAGAGTCTAATTCTGAAATCCTAACTCTAATCCTAACTCTAATTAGAGTCCAGTTCAGGATTCCTAACTCAAGTCAGAATCCAATTCCAATTCTGAAACCTGATAGACTCCACAAACCCAACAATCTCCCACTTGGAGTCTGACCACATCTTCGCTTCACTCTTGTAAATCTCTTGTAAATCTAGTAACACCATCCTTCGATCAATAACTCTAACTAGTGCAGCGCCTTCTCATCAATCAGTTCTGAAGGCCAGTTGAAGCTATGCAAAGCTTCAACTTTTCATTAGTAACCACCTTAGTCAACATATCTGCAGGATTCTTTGAACCAAGGATTTTCTTCAAGGACAAAGTACCATTGCTAATCAACTCTCTTGTAAAGTGATATCTCAGCTGAATATGCTTCGTCCTAGCATGAAACACAGGATTATTCGCAAGATGAATAGCACTCTGACTGTCGCTATACAAAGCACTGTCCGCCTGTTTCTTGCCCAACTCCTCAAGAAAATTCTTCAACCAAATCATCTCCTTGCTAGCTTCAGAGATAGCCATATATTCTGCTTCTGTGGTTGAAAGAGCAACACTCTTTTGAAGTCGAGACATCCAACTAACTGCTGTGCCACCCAAAGTGAAAATATATCCCGTAGTACTTTTTCTTGTATCCAAACATCCACCTAAATCTGCATCAGAGAACCCTTCCAAGATAACATCTTTCTTGCTGAAACATAATGCAACCTTGGATGTGCCTTTCAAGTAGCGCAACAACCACTTGACTGCTTCCCAATGTTCTCTTCCTGGATTAGACATGAACCTGCTAACAACTCCCACTGCATGAGCAATATCTGGCCTTGTACACACCATAGCATACATCAAACTGCCAACTGCAGATGCATACGGAACTTTAGCCATATCTTTCTTGCCTTCATCCGTTTTAGGTGACTGCTTCTTCGTGAGATTAAAGTGAGTCGCCAACGGTGTACTTCTGGTCTTCGCATCCTGGATGAATTTCTGCAACAATTTCTCAATATACTTCTCTTGAGATAATTTTAAAGTACCTTCAGATCTATCCCTTATGATGCTCATACCAAGTATCTGTTTTGCTGCACCCATATCCTTCATCTCAAACTCCTCAGACATCTGTCTCTTTAACCTGTTGATTTCCCTCATGTTTGATCCTGCTATCAACATGTCATCAACATACAACAACAATATGATATAAGATGAATCAAACTGTTTAAAATAGCAACAATGATCCATAGCACTTCTCGTGTACCCATTCTTCATCATAAAGCTGTCAAACTTCAAGTACCACTGTCTTGGTGCTTGCTTCAAACCATACAAGCTTTTTATAAGTTTGCAAACAAGGTTTTCTTTCCCAGCTACCTGAAATCCCTCTGGCTGTACCATGTAGATGTCTTCCTCAAGATCACCATGTAAGAACGCGGTCTTAACATCTAGTTGCTCTAGATGTAACTCCTCTGCAGCCACAATACTTAGCACAATTCTAACAGTAGTCATCTTAACAACCGGAGAAAATATATCAGTATAGTCAATACCCTTTTTCTGTTGATAACCCTTGACTACTAACCTCGCCTTGTATCTCTTGCTGCCATCAGGTTCTTCTTTGATCCGGAACACCCACTTATTCTGTAAAGCCTTCTTTCCTGCTGGTAATTCTGTTAAGGACCAAGTCTCATTCTTCTCAAGAGAACTCATCTCTTCTTCCATGGCTGATTTCCACTGAACTGAATCATCCACCTGAACTGCCTCTGAATAACACTGAGGCTCTCCATCCTCGGTCAATAACATATAATATGCTGAAGGAGAAAATCTTTGTGGTGGCCTCACAATTCTGCTAGATCTTCTTACCTCAGCCTGTGGAGTAACTGGAACTGTGTCAACACCATTCCCCGAACTCCCACTATTTCCTGCAAGATCTTCTTCTGTAATATCTTCAAGCACTACTTTCTCTTTCTCAGGTTGTTCCTTTGCCAACTCAGAATCGACTGCAAGCTTATCCTTATACACTGCATTCTCATTAAAAGTAACATCTCTACTTCTAACAACCTTCTTCGTTAATTCATCCCAGAAACGGTAACCCATATCATCTGAGCCATAACCAATGAAGATACACTTCTTTGCTTTCGGATCAAGCTTGTCTCTGTCAGAATCTTTAACACGTACATAAGAAACACAACCAAAAACTCGCAAGTGTGAAAGATTTACCTCCTTTTTCTGCCACTCTTCTTCAGGAATCTTGAACCCCAAAGGAACTGAAGGTCCTCTGTTTATGAGATACGCTGCTGTGCTAACTGCATCTGCCCAAAAAGTCTTTGGCAACCCTGCATGCAACCTCATACTCTTGGCCCTCTCATTCAAGGTTCTATTCATGCGCTCTGCAACACCATTTTGTTGCGGTGTCTCTGGAATTGTTTTGATCATTCTAATCCCATATTCTGCGCAATAGCTTTTAAACTCATCACTACTGTACTCACCACCATTATCTGACATCAAACTCTTAACCTTCAAACCAGTCTGATTTTCAACTTCGGTCTTCCACTTCTTGAAAGTAGCAAACACATCTGATTTATTCTTCAAGAAATAAACCCATACCTTTCTAGTGGAATCGTCAATGAAAGTGACATAGTAGCGAGATCCTCCCAACGACGCAACTGCTGTTGGACCATATACATCTGTATGAACTAGCTCTAACCTCTCAGCCTTGGGTGTCCTCCCTGATTTTGCAAAAGTAACTCGTTTCTGTTTTCCAAGAACACATGGCTCACAGAACCCAACTTCCACATTCTTCAGCGCTGGAATCTTCCCCTTCGAAGTTAACAGCTTCATACCCTTTTCACTCATATGACCAAGTCTTTGGTGCCACAAAGTTGAAGACCCAATCTCATCAGCAACTACATTTGCTTCATAGCTAGATTGTTCAACTATGTACAACGTCCCCTTTTTCTCCCCACGAGCAACAACTAGATTCCCCTTTATAACCTTCCACTGTCCGTCTCCGAAAGTAACTCGATACCCTTCCTTATCTAACTGACCCACAGATATCAGCATCTTCTTCAGTCCAGGAATGTATCTTACATCTTTCAACGTCCAGCTAGTCCCCAAAGAGGTCTTGAGATTAATATCTCCCATGCCCGCAATATCCAAAGTCTCATCATCAGCAAGACGGACTTTACCAAAATTTCCAAGTCTGAAATTTAACATCAAATCCTTGCAAGGGGTAGCATGGAATGATGCACCAGAATCCATAACCCATGATTCAACCGAACGTTCAACACAACAAATCAAAGCATCGTCACTCACCACCTCTTCAACTACATTAGCTGAATTATCCTCTTTCTTCTTTCCTTTAGGAGCTGCGGGAGCCGTACACTGATTTCTGAAGTGACCTTTCTTCTGACAATTCCAACAAACAATCTCCTTGCGATCTTTGGACTGTCCTCTCTTCTGTGACTTCGATCTGCTACGCCCCTGATTCTGCCCCCTATCGGACTTTCTGCCTCTACTCTCAGTACTCAACAAGGAACCTGACGACTCTCCTGAGTTTCTCCTACGAATATCTTCTCCAAGAATCGCATCTCGAACTCCATCAAAAGTCATCTTACTGCTCCCAGATGAATTACAAATAGCAGTGACAAATCCTGACCAACTGTCAGGTAACGAGGATACCAACAACAAGGCTTGTACTTCATCATCGAATTTAATATCCACTGATGTCAATCTTGATAGGATAGAGTTAAATTCGTTCACATGATCAGCAACACAATCACCTTCATTCAATTTTGTGGCAAACAACAAGCGACACAAATATACCTTATTCGAAGCAGACGGCTTCTCATACATATTTGATAACGCCTTGATCAATCCATAGGTTGTCGTTTCCTTGACGATATTGTAAGCAACGTTCTTCGCCAAAGTCAACCTGACAACACCCAGAGCCTGCCTATCCAATAGATTCCAATCTTTGTCATCCATCTTTTCTGGCTTCTTCTCCTCCAGCGGTTCGTGTAGTTTTTTCTGATACAAATAATCTTCAATTTGCATCTTCCAAAACCCAAAATCTTTGCCATCAAATTTGTCGATCTTTACTTTCCCTTCTTCTGCCATCGCTCCCACTCGCCTGAAAACCTAGGCTCTTGATACCAGTTGTTGAGTATACAACAACGAAAGCAAAACCCAAAACGAATAAACAAGAACAAGAAAATAAACGACAATCACACAAGACAAAGATTTAACGTGGTTCGGAAATTCCTACTCCACAAGCCGCACTAATTTTGTATTGATCTCTCACAATTGTGTTGTTGTTGTTATGTTACAATTACATGAGTATTTATAAGAGAAGAAACTGGGTCTAAGAATTAGAGTCTAATTCTGAAATCCTAACTCTAATCCTAACTCTAATTAGAGTCCAGTTCAGGATTCCTAACTCAAGTCAGAATCCAATTCCAATTCTGAAACCTGATAGACTCCACAAACCCAACATCGATTGCATATTGTGGTTCTCAATATCAATGTGTCTTAAATGTACTGTGGTTCAAGATCCTCCTAGTTCCTACTTCCTTTCTGTCTTGCTCTTGTAATTGTGTCAGAAACCTTAATGTTGACTGGACGTGCAAATTGATGCATGCTTGATGTAGTTCTTTAATGCTCTTGGATACCACTAGCTTCTGTTTCTAATTTAAACTTCTTATATACATGGTTATTGCATGTGGAACTTAGGGATGAAGTTTGTGATGGAATACTACAGACAGATGCTTACTGAGGGAAACAAAAGAGGTAAAATCGAGAAGTCACCACGTCAATTTGCATCAGCTGAACAGAACCAGGGAAGACAAAAAGTGAACCATCAAGCTGAACAGGTCGTCAAGGGAACAGTTGATAAGAAGCTTTCACCTGCTCCTATCAGCTTGGAAACAGTTGATAAGAAGCTTTCACCTCCTCCTATCAGCTCGAAAACAGTTGATAAGAAGCTTTCACCTCCTACTACCAGCTCGGAAACAGTTGATAAGAAGCTTTCACCTCCTACTACCAGCTCGGAAAGAGTTGATAAGAAGCTTTCACCTTCTCCTATCAGCTCGGAGAGGACACTTGAGAGTGGTGGCAGGCTCTATGGTTCTTATATTTTGGGTAGTTCACTTGCTGGATGGAACTTTATCACTTTTGGAAACAGCATACCACCTCAGTACTATGGAGTAACAAAGGAGACGCATCGCAGTAACAGGCGCAAACCGGAAACTGATAGCACACAGGAAACCTGAATTTGTTGGACACTGAAAACTGAAATACAGGAAAAGGAGAACCATTTTGGTGTGAAATTTTCATACATGATTCTTTTGGTCATATTTTACGTACTGAAAGTGTTGAAAGTGTTGCCGCTTGCCTAATTTTGTCTAAAGATTTTAATACACCTGCTAGAATCCTATATGCGTTCTAGCAAAGAAGCAGATAAGTTTTGGTCTCAACAAAGAGTACCAGACCTTTGTCAATGATGACGAAAGAACGAAAAGAAAGGGCAAGCTAATACTTCTTTTTAGGGCTGAGCATTCGGTTCGGTTAACCGAATACCGAACCGAAATAACCGAAATAATTCGGTTCGGTTAACCGAACCGAAATAATTCGGTTTTAATTCGGTTATGGTTTTTTGGGTATTTCGGTTTTTCGGTTTTTTCGGTTTTTTTACCGAATTAACCGAAAAACCCGAATTAACCGAAATATATTAAAAAATTAAAATTATTATATATATTTATATCATATATGTACAAAATAATAGTAAATTTTGTTTTTATTTATATATAAAATTTATAAATTATTATATATATAAATTATTATATTATATAAATTATTATATTTTATCATATATTTATATATTAAATATATATTTATATCATATATTTATATATTAAATATATATTTATATTAATTCGGTTTTTTATTTCGGTATTTGGTTTTAACCGAAATATTTAATTCGGTTCGGTAAAATAACTGAAATTATTTTGGTTATTGATTCGGTTATGATTTTTGAGCTATTCGGTATTTCGGTTATTTCGGTATTCGGTTCGGTTATATCCGAATAATCAGCCCTACTTCTTTTCTGGTGTTGGTTTTTTTGGGTCTTAGAGTACTATTGCACAATATATCTGTGCATTCAGTGGTGTAGAGCCTAACCCTTGTTTGTTTCACTAATTTTTTGTTGTTCATAGGCCAAGCTAAAGTGGAATTAGCTTGTCTTCAACTACCTGCTTCATGGAAATAGGATTGTTTACAACTCCTTACTAAACACAAACTTATGTTTGGTTTTTTCATTTTTGGTATATATGGTATATTGGATATTGACTCACAGCGTTAGCAGCTGTGGTTGGGATGCTCATTTTTTTAAGCAGCACCTTTTGCCCCGTTCTCGAAATTTCTGACGTGGTGGTGCCACTGTGTAAAATGGTTAAATTCCAAAAATTCATGAATCTAACTCCAAGTAGATTACTGAACTCACATGTAAGTATATTGGATTGCTTGCAAACATTCTGCGAGTTCCAACTCCTAGTTGATTCCAGAACTCACTTTGTAAATGTGATCTGAAATTATTTGGGTTAAGAAGCAAAAAAAACCCTTGTGGTTTACATGTAGGAGCCATTTACTTGTAAATCACAAAATAGAGAAGAATACTTTTTTTTTAGAAGGAAAAAGCTATATTACTAATGCAATAATTCTGCCATCAAAATAGCAGTTAACTCAGTAGGGACAGACCCCCCACCTAATCGACGACCTGAGTAAGAACAAGCTGCTTTTGCCAACCAATTAGCAGCCTTGTTTGCAGACCGTTTGACAAATACAATAGTAGTGTTGTTTAAAGAAGCCAACAAATGCCTACAATCCGAAATAACCATACCAAAAGGGGACTTCATTTGCACCGTGTGACAGATTGCGTGAACAACTGTCTGGCAATCTGATTCAACTGTTACTACAGACAGGTCACTCTGCTTAATCCAGCTGAGCACCTCCTTCACACCTAGAGCTTCCGCCATACTCGGTTGAACACATCCCGGAACAAGCTTCGATTCCGTCTCTATAACGTTGCCACTGTGATCTCGAACTATCCACCCAACCCCAAAGCTTCCATTTCCACTAATGACAGAAGCATCTACATTAACCTTCATCGTATCAATCGTTGGAAGTGTCCAGTGCTCAACAGGAGAATGAGAATCTCCTGTTGATATTCATCGTATCAATCGTTGGAAGTGTCCAGTGCTCAACAGGAGAATGAGAATCCCCTGTCATCAACAGGAGAAGAATACTTCTTAGTCTATACAGTGCTATTGGTCTGGGGCATGATAAATAAACAAAGGCTCTCCTTGAGCCCATTCCTATATAAAACTTAGCTTACTCAGTTATAATACCACTCAAAGTGGTGTCTGAGGAGGGTAGTTGTACGCAGACCATGCCCCTATACAATAGGGAGGCTGTTTCCGAAGGACCCCGGACAAATACAAATACAAATACAAATACAAAGAAAGGAAACTAATACAAACTAAACTCACACACACCCAGGGATCGAACCCTTGACCTCCTACAAAGGAGACAATTCCTATATGTGTCAAGATATTAACTCCATTTCCACTATCATCATAAACTAAGAAAACATATATTAGGTAGCTGTAGGAAAATTACCTAAAGTCATTTACATTTTATATAAAAAGTTAGATGACATTTTTGTAATAATAGAATTCACCTCCAGTATTTACAAAATACCCTTACTTTTGTGTTGAAATATTACTTGAGTTTAGGATATTACCTATAGTTAACTACTATAGGATATTAGGATCATTAAGCCCTATTATGTATTACTAGCTTAAAACCCATGCGATGTATAATTTTTTTTAATATTATATAAATTTTTTCATTAATTTGAATTAATATTTTTAAAACATGAATTTTGTAAGCTTAAATTTTTAAATGAGATGATGATCATAATTATTTAAATAATTCGTGATATTTTTAGAAAATGAGGGATTTTAGTTAGAAAATATAGAAAAGGTGATAGATTCTAGTTGAAAAAGTTAATCTGTTAATTATTAGTAATTATAAAATTATTATTTTATTTTTATTAAATAGAATGTCCATGATATGTGGGTTTTATATCAAAGTGGTTACCCATTTGTGCTCGAATGTATCAAGTAAACCACTCATTCAAAAACGATATCATTTGAATCGTTAGAGTCATGATAAATATCAAAATGGCCACCCATTATAGTACTTGAGAAGTAAAAGTAATTTTTCATCGAGTTCTACACATGTTTCTTAAATATTACTATAATCAAATGAAAGTTTATGAATTCTAGTATTTTTGATAATATATTTAAAATTTAAAAAGTTTATTTACTACTTATTTTTAATTAAAACAAGGAAAATGATAATAAAATAAAAAATAAATAGTAAATGGATTTTTAAAAATCTAAATATATTATCAGAAATACTAGAATTATTAACTTTTCGTTTGGTTATGGAATCATTTAAGAAAAATGTGTAGTTATCGATAAAAAAAATACTTTTACTTCCTGAATACTATAATGGGTGGCCACTTTGATATTTATTATAACTTCAATGATTCAAATGATATCGTTTTTGAATGGGTAGTTTACTTGATACATTTGAGTGCAATGAGTGACCACTTTGATATGAAACCCTATAATTGAAAAAAGAGAGCACTTAGTTAGAGACAATTAAAAAACTAACATATTTTAGGTGGAAAAGTTATTTGATTAGTTATATAGTAATTATAATTTAATTATGTTATTTTACTAAATAAAATTGCTCGTAATGTTTTTAGAAAATGAAAAATTAATTTTGTCCGTGATATTTCTAAAAAAAAAGAGATTTTAGTTATAAAAATAAAAAAGATGATACGTTTTAATTGAAAAAGGTAATTGATTAATTATTAGTATTATAATATTATTATTTTATTTTATTAAATAGTACCGTCCGTGATATAATTGAAAAAAGAGATATTTTATTTTGAAAAAATAGAAAAGGTAACGTAAAAATTAAAAAGGTGACATCTTTTAGGTGAAAATGGTAATTGATTAGTTTATAGTAATTATAATTTAAATGTTAATAAAATTGCTGGTAGTGTTTTTGGAAAATGAGAAATTAATGTTACCCGTGCTTTTTTTTTTTTTTTTTAAAAAAGAAATTTAATTAGAAAAAGTAAAAAGATAATACATTTTAACTAAAAAAGTAATCGATTAATTATTAGCATTATAATATTATTATTTTATTTTTATTAAATAGAATTATCCATGATATAACTAAAAAAAAGTGAGGTTTTAATTAAGGAAAACAGTGTTTTGGCCGAAAAGGTAACTCGTGATATAATTGGAAAAAAAAATATTTTAGTTAAAGAATGAGAAAAGGTAACGTATTTTGGTTGACAAAGTTAATTGATTAGTTAATAGTAATTATAATATACTTTTTAGTTAGATAAAATATAGAAGATATTATATTTTACCTAAGAAGGAAATTACTTAGTATTGAAAAATAGAAAAGGTAATATGTTTAAACTAAAAAAGAAAATTGATTAGTAAAGGAAAAATTTTAGTTAGATAAAATATAAAGAGTATTTAAAAAAAATACTACGTTTAAAGTTTCTCTTTGCAAAAATACCATCCCCTTTAATTCTTTGCGTATTTACTATATTATACTTTCTTAATTGCAAAAATACTATCTTTTGTATTCGGTTGCATATTCAACTCAAAATACTATCTTTGGTGGATTTGGGTTGCAAGACCCCGCCAGGAGCCATATTCAACTCAATGCAATCACATGCAACTTTTTTTTAAGGTGAGGGTGATTTTGGTGGATTTGGGTTGCAAGGCCCCGCCATGTGCCATATTCAACTCAATGCAACTAAACAACGAAAGTTGCATTTAGCTGCATGTGGTTGCATTCAGTTGCATAATAAAGTTCCATTTTTCAGTTGTCATTTTCGACCTCTTTGTGGTTGCATTCAGTTGCTTATGCAACCACATGCAACTAACCTTTTATGCATTTGAAATTTGAATTTTCATATGCGGCTGCGCCGTCCTTATATACAACTGGAAGTTGGGTCAAAAAAAAGAAAATTCCACTTTCGTTTTTTAGTTGCATATGAGGTTGCATTCAGTTGCATGTGATTGCATTCAGTTGCATAAGAAAGTTCCATGTTGCAGTTGTCATTTTCGACCTCTTTTTTGAAATATATATATATATATATATATATAATATAGATTTAAAAAAAGAGGTCGAAAATAACAACTGAAAAGTGGAAGTTCAACTTTCATTTTTCAGTTTCATGTGGTTGTATTTTGTTGAATATGGCTCCTAGCGGGGCCTTGCAACACAAATCCACCAAAAAAAAAGTAAAAAAAGTTGCATATGCAACTGAATACAAAAGATAGTATTTTTGCAAATAAGAAAATATTTTTACAAGTAAGATAGTATTTTTGAAAATAGCTATTCCTGATAAAAGTAAATGTGCAAAAATTTACTTTTATCAATTTATTTTTCAAAAAAGCCCAAATATAAAAGATATAAATTGATAAGATAATAGGGAAAAAAGGCCCCCAATATCACAATTTGAAAGAAAATGGTCCCAAATATCACAATTAAAAAACTTGGCCCCAAATATCACTCTAAAACGCTACTGATTTTTAAACACGTTAGCGTTTAAAAATCAGGCCGCCGGATTCAATTTTTTTATTAAAATTTTTAAATTAAAAAAAATGTAAGTTTAATTAAATTTAGGGGTTCAACAATTAACTTTAAAGGTTCAACGTTTCCATTTTAGGTTTTAGAACCCTAAACCCTAGACCATAAACCCTAACTTATCCTGGTTAGCGTTTAAAAATCAGGTCGCCGGATTCAATTTTTTAAATTATAATTTTTAAATATTAAAAATACAATTTTAATTAAATTTAGGGGCTTAACAAATAATTTTTGGGATTCAACATTTCCATTTTAGGTTTTCGAAATATTCAGAACAACGAATAAACTGTATATATTTAGGAGAAAAAAGCAAAAAAAAAAAAACAAACGCCATATGAAGTTCCATTTTGTACTTTAACTCAACTTAATTTAGCATTTTAGAAGTACCAGTACTGCAAATTCAACTTGAATTAGCATCTTGAACAAACAAAAAAAAAAAAACAATTGCCACAAACAAAGTATGCATTCGCGTTTTGAAGCAAGAAAAAAAAAAGTCAACTCCTATAACTTTAAGCGCAATAGCGTTAGAGGAAAAAAAAGAAAAAAAAAATTCAAAACGCTATTTTATATTAGAGAAAACTGGGCCTGAGGTTGTCCTCAGGCAATATTCCTGAGGTTAAAAGATTTTCCTCCTATAAATCAACTGGCCCCGCAGGGACAATTTTGTAAATGTATTTTTTTTATAGTAATTTACATATATAACCTTAGAATTATATTACAAATCTTCTAACCTCAGGATAAAAATCCTGAGGACAACCTCAGGCACCTCAAGCCCTTTATATTATGTCTTGGAGTGATATTTGGGACCAAGTTTTTGAGATGAGGTCATTTCTTTTCAGATTGTGATAGATAGGACCAACACCCGATAATAGTATGGATATAAATTGATAAGTAAGAATAAATAAGTAAAATCAACAACTACCATGCCGACTAACCAAACTTTTAATGTTTCGGCTTTTATATAATAGTATTGATTGATTTGTTAAGAAAAGAACGTTACATATAATGTTAGTGACTAATATATCTTAAACGAATCTCTGCAGTACACCTAAAAGTCATTGAAAAGCAGGATAGCATCATCAAGCTTCATCAACGAAGATTCTAAAACAAGTCTAATCTTCCACCACCTTTCGAATCTTTTGCCCAACTCTCCTTCACGTTTTCCTCTTGGTAACTGAGCAATCTGGCACAAAGTTCGCACAAAATAAGTACATGTTTAGCAATTATATATGTAAACAAGCATAGCTCGATGGCACTTAAAAGCTTGGAATGCTCAGATGGTAGTTCAAGTGCAAATTTTCCCAAAGACAGTTCCTAATACAACATATAATTTCAAGAAGTTTTGCACTTAGATTTTCTGGTCCATAACTGCAACTAGATTGTAATTTCTGCTTTAAGAGACCATTACAGCTAAACCGAGGGGTGGCTTACAGGGAAGTATCATTCTTTTTGATAACAAAAATCTTTAGTAAAATCTCTTCATGAAACAAATGAACCTGGTCCATAACTGCAACTAGATAAGAACAGTCCTTTACAGCTAAACTGAGAGGTGGCTTACAGGGAAGTATCATTCTTTTTGATAACAAAAATCTTTAGTAAAATCTCTAAACAAATCACAGCTGCTCTTATCAATACATTAGACTGGTTCTTGTTTGAATTTTAATGCATATACTAACCTCTTTATCTTTTTCTTGCTCATAAGCACTTCGAAGTCGTAAATTTAAGGCGGCATGGTACATATCATCTAGAACATGTTGCCAAAGTACAGGCTTTTTTACTGCCCACAACAAGTACTTCTGTTTTCCTTTATCCTTTTCCATGACCTGCAACAAATAAGATACGAATTACAAGCTAATAATCACCACAATCAAGCAACATAAATACTTCATTGGTTCTTCCGCTACTTAAGATACGAATACAATATATTAGAATTTGCAGAAGCTCAAATGACAAACTGATCCTGACCAAAACACCAAAACACATGTTACATGAATGTACAGAAATAAAGACAGCTGACTTCTTATGAGGCATCAAGCTGATCTCTAATTACTCAGGCAACGTACGACTCCAGAACCAGAATACTCACCTACAGAGGAGAAGACACCAAAAGAACAAGGGCTAACTATCTATTTACCTGCATATATAAGTAGTCATCTTTCCACATTTGATGAAGAATCGTGACTGCATCTTTCTTGTCAACAAATGTGTCCTTTGAAATCTACCCGAAAAATGAAACAATGTTATTGCCTCGATATATGCATCATTCCAGAATAAATAAAAATATCAATTCAAGTAATTAGGCTCAAACAGCATACAAGTTGTGTGACTTGGAGCACACATACCAGTTGAATTTTAGAAGACAACTAAACATAATTTGATGATTCAGGATGCATTAGATCCAAGTTACTCCTAAGTTCTAACAGATGCAACATGTAGACATGGGTTTAATTACCATCCACAGTGACAACTAGCAATGAAGATTGCAACTGAAAGTGATGGCGAATATAAAAGTAAAGACCACAATACATAACAAAACAAATTGAACAACAAATTAACAACTAGCATGTGACGGTTGAGGTGATTCTAGAATACTCTAAAACTCATCAATCCAAATGCACTTGACAGGGAACGTTGTGATGCCAATTCCTGTAATGTTCCAAATGCTAATGCCTAATCTCTCAAGGGTCACTCCGCAAAACAAACATATACACTTGTCTCTTTATTCAATTTGTAGTGTTACCATTTCAGTCTCAACAACACGATCTGCTTGAAGAAGTAACTTGAAAATCCTACACGCTTCCCTGCCATATCTTTTCAGCACGATAGATTCCACCTGCGGCATATCATATATGATCAGATTTGCATTTGCTCATGTTAGTTCTTTTTCCAATCTGACACAAAAACAAATAATAAAACCTCCTGAATTTGAGCCAGCTCAAGGATTCTCTTCAGATCTGCAATGAGAATAATACTCAATTCAGGTTAAAATACTCAAGGAATCAATGTAGCCCAGTAGCCCTTTATAGAAATTAAGCTTTATATCGTTCACATTTTTATATCGTTCAAATGATCTAACTTGATAAGATGGAATGCATTACAATACCAATACTATAAGTTTCATCTATTCCTGTTATACTGGGCATATCACATCCTAACTGAGCGAGGGATGCTCTGACTCGATCCGAGTTCATAGTACGCCCTTCTTCACTCTTTATCACTTCTTGCATAATGTCATCAATAGACAAAGGAACTGCACGTATAAAGAAAAAAATATGATAAATTCAAGCACATCTCATATTCAAAATCTAAAAAAATATTTTTAAAGAAACTGCAACATGCAGAAAGGCATTACTAATTGGTGTCTGTAAAATAAATAGAAATTTAAGCCTGACACTTCAAGTGCAATGAGCCAATGGATAAGCTGAATTTTTTGTTGTGAAATACACCCCTAAACATAGTTTCCGGGTAATGATAGTACTTGGCAACAATCATAGGCTGTCACGTGATTAAACATTTGCATAAATCATCTATTTGTTATTGAAAATTAAAGTCTTCTCCAAATAGAAAACAACCTTATTGTTCAGCTATCTAAATTGCAACGGGATTTACAACTGCCAGTATAACCGTGATCTACTAGTTCCCAGATCGCATTCTAAATATATGCTAACATACACCCGTCTTGCTCTTTTACTCAAAACAATATCACGTGTGCAATTTTTAGTTTTGCTAAGACAAAGGTCATAATTCTGTTGCCAAAAGAAAGGTTCATGGCAAAAATCAATATAACGTAGCTGAAGAACAGATTCAAGTTTTCTGTCATTTGAATCATAAATCTCAACTTACATAACTTACGTGCAAATTGTGCTTCTTGAATTTTCTCTTGGATACAAAAATTAATGAAGTATTGCAAGCCAACTTGCTTTACATCATATGGTAAATTATCAGACGCTATTAGCGAAAAAATCAATGTTAAAAATTTAAATAACGTGATTAATGATAGTTTTACCTGAATTTTCCACTTTTACTTTAGTTTCTGTTCTTCTAGTTGCCTCCAGAACTGCCCCCAAAACAGTTGCAGCTCCAGTATCAAGCCGTGCTCGGATATTTTCAATGCAACTCTATAATGAAAAAGCAAATAAATACGAGGACACCAGCAAATCTTATCACCAAAGCATCTTTTCACACACTCATCGATTATTTCCGCAAACATGAACTAAAACATGAATTACCAGCCTGATTCATCAACTTTACCATTGGCACAGACTAAAACATGTGAAACATATAGGGTTCCTTGGCGAATCATATGTTCTCTAAAATATATGCAAATGTATAGGAAATCCAGGTCTTAAAGATGATGCAGGATAGAATTGTAAAATAGAAACATGAAAAAGATAAGCTTGGGTGGATGACCACAAAATAACCATTAACCCGTGGATTATCGGAAGAGACAAAAACTATGGATCATAAGAGAAATTTCAAAATAGCCAATCATTAAAGTCTACAAGCCAATGAATCTATGAGGTATTACAGCACATGTACAGGACTAAACACTTCTGGTTTACTAAATAGTACACTAATAAAGCTGACGAGCTATTGCATTTTAAGGCAATAAAATATAGTTCCATAACTTTATAGTTAAGGCTCCTGTAAATTTTCTTTTTTTGTATAAAAATTAACATACCTATTTTTATACAAAAAAAGAAAATTTGAAAAATAAATTATGGAACTATCCTTAAAATGCACCTTAAAATGCGTGCCACCCCCCGTCCCCCAATGTATAGTTTCTGCTGGGACAGAGGGAGTAGTTGTTATTCTTTTAGAAATGCACAAAACAAGCAGCACTTGCAAAGAAAAAAGTAAAATAGTAATGGGGTTTTGACTTCTAGGTCTTTCAAAATTGGTGCAGTGAATTCTATCTTAAATGGGGAACCTTTATTTACTCAAGCACAAACACATAATGAGAGGGGAAATCTATCTCAACCTATTCAGATATCTCATATATTTAGCAAAGGGATAGGACAAAATAACATTGCTCAAGGTAGGGTGAAGATGCAAGCGTCAACTATTTTGCTTTCGACCATTCGATAAATGAAAATATGTGCAGTTTTAAATATACTCCTTCCATGGTATTTTCTCAAAGCTTCAAACTACATAAAAAGCATTATTTCAGAGCCTGACAGTGGTGATTACATTTCCATATTCTTATGCACTTTATAGTTTCACACAACTGTACAAAATACAAGATGCGCTCATCAATACAAACAGTTGATCAATGTCTAAAAAGATCTAGCAAGTAAACAATAGTTGTCACTTGTTGTATGTTACACATCCAAACTTACCTTATGCCTAAGGCGTCGTACAAATTCTTCAAAATTTACACGCCATAGAACTTCTTTCTTCTGATTTGTAGCCCACGGTTTCGTGCCGGACTCCAAAGCATCCAACTTCCGCTGTAAACGGGAGATATTAGTTAGCATGTATAATCAAGCAAGTATCTCAGATCTAATTCATGATCTACCTTCTCTCCAGCAGCAACCAAGCTACTGGAATCATCATTGCTCTTTTGGTCGGGATCATCAGTCCATGTATCAGTTTCAAGTAAAAATCTAACTGAATCCATAGGAGATGCTTCTGCCAAAGCACGAACCTCTATAGTATCTTCCACCTTCTGCATTTTCAAGAAATAATTTACTGTCAAAAAGATGTAACCTCCAAAAATTTAAATGCAACAAAACATAGTAATATATATAAACACTATCACATCAAAATGTAATGGAAAAGCAATATTTTAAGAAAAGGTGATATTATTAAATGATCAAATGCAAGTTCCAGATTTTGAAGAAAGGTAAAGCCTACTTTGACCAAAAATTATCTTCAACACCTACCAAGATAAAATAACAGAATACCACTATTGAAATCTTTATATCACTTACGTACATCACATTTTTCCTTGTTTCCAGAAAAAAACAATCAAACAAAAGAAACAACTACCTTGGTGAACTTAGCAGCTCTTTTTTTTGCAGCAATTTCTTCCTCAGTTGGTGGAGCAAGAAATGGTTCATGAGCAGGACACCGTTCCACATATTGGGCATTCACAAGTTTCCTGAAACACTCATGGAAGGCATCCGAAGCTGCAGAATTTCCTAAATATAGAGAAACAATTTATTAGCAAATTAGACTTCTAGTTGATTATAAATATTAATTTTAATGGTTACGACTTCAATCAACTATATGTACAAGGTTGCAGTCATGAATAATAACTTTAATAATTTGGTGATATTATTTGGTTGGCTAGTTTTCTATCAATTGTGAAGGGGCTCTTGGTCTAATTAAATCCTACCCATGATATCTAAAAAACAATTCTGATATATATTTCAATACCACAGGATTAAGTCATACAATTGTTCATGTCATTGTTAGCCAGCTCCATAACAACGGAAGCTAGAAAAGGCGGGTGGACTGTCCTTTTACCACCATTAAAATCATCTCCTTCCATACTAATTTAATATTAGCTGTCTTAGCCTTTTATATTCATCAAATTAACATTAGATACATTACACCTTTAAATTAGGGCTCCATGCAGCTATTTTTGTTAAAAGTTTTTTCCCTGGGTAACGTGGAAGTTACGTAGATATGTAGGACTGAAACATAAATTACAGAATGAACAAATGATATTCACTGCTGCAAATCACAATCTCAGAGCTCTATGGATGTATTTTAATATTGCATTATGTCTATTGTAGCTCAGAGGCAGACAGGTAATGTCTAATTACTTGTAAGCTTCAAGATCTCAAGTCCCATTCTGAAATGAAAGGGAAGAACAGGGAAATATGACTATGAAGTAATATCTACCTTAATTTGTAGTTGAAGTACTGGATTCTAATTACTACTGTCTAAATATTAACTAAATAATTTTTTGAAGTAATTAATCTCAAATTAAACTTCTAAGTTTATAATTAATATTTTAATGATTACAACTTCAATTAACTATATTATCAAGGTTGCAGTGAGGAATACTAACTTGATGGCCCTTTATGCCTTTCTAGAATATCGTTCACCGAAAGTCTGCCATCCTGAAGCAACCATACAAAAATCTCTTCACACTGCAAGAGAAAATCCAAACACGATTAACCTAACCGCCAACCGATAACAGTTTAGTCTTCATTCATTAACACCACGTCAACATACCTCTTTACCCAGATCCTCGTTCACTATTGCAATAAATTTCGGAAACCTCATATGATGAATGATGTTATCGAATAACGCCATATACTGAGTAGTAATCCTCGGAGCACCTCCAAACTTGCCTGCATTAACATATAATAACTAAAATGTATCTTTTCACACAACAATTCGATCAACCAAATTAACATAGAAGACTGAAATAAAAAATTCTTATGTGATTACGTATAACGTAGCTTACATAAGTGACTTAAATAACCAATACTACACAAAAATATCTACAAAACATTCCTTTTTTACAAAATAATACAATCAGTGTTGTGAAACAAGCAAAATCATAAAAAGCGCAAGCTCTAATTTTAAAGCGCGACTCGCGAAGCGCGATTAATCGCGCGATTTTTAGTCAAAAATGAAAATATTTACATAATTATCTATATTTATACTTATATACTTTTGAGTATGTTTGTTCTAATATTAAACAATAGAATAGTACTTGAAATAGTTTCAAAAATAAATTAAAGTCTTAAACACAGTGGATAATGTTACCCGGACTCGGCTAAAAGTGTCCAACATGATACGTGTCCGAGTGTCGGACTCGGCAATATTTTGAAAATTTTACATGTTTATGGCCTAAAATAAGTGTCGGAGTGTCCATACCCATGTCCGAGTGTCGAGCGTCCGACACGGGTACTCGAGAGAAAATGAAGGGTCAGGGTAACATAGGATAACACACAAAACTATCAAACTATCAATCGATAACATTTAGTAAGTCAAAGGCTTCCACATCGTTTAGCTCGATCTCAGTTTCCTCAATTTTCTCTCTTCCTCGTCATCATTTTCGTTTATGAGATTTGAAGAAGAAGCTCTTTCACTTGCTTTTGAGGTGGTCATATTTCTTGTCAAGCGTCTTGTGCTAAGCTTTTTAAGAATATAAGACATACCACTTTGTAGAGACAAGTCATGGCTGATGGGAAAATTGTGAGGCTGTAAAGGGTTATAAAGATAAGTAGGTTTTTTTTTAACATAAGGGTATTTTTATCTTGCTGTACAGTTTGCGATTTTTAGCGCTTTTTTGCGAGTAATCGCGAGTCAAGCGCGATTTTTAGCCAATTTGATAATCGCACTAAATCGCTCATACGCAGCTCACGCAGCTTGCGCCTAATCGCGATTTTAACAACACTGAATACAATCATCCGGATTAACATACACCGAGAACATTATTATTTCTTACGTAATTCCTTATAATGTGACTTACGTTGAGTTAAAAAGGGACTTAAATAACCAATAATACACCAGAAGTTAACCATACATAAAAATACAAAACACGACAATGCACATAGGAAGGTGGAAACTAATCGAAACAAAACCGAAGATGAACATACCTTCGGTTTGAGTAGCGAAGGCCTGAACACAATTATGTTGAATAAGAACAAGTAAGGAATTAACCGCATTCTGTTTAGTAAGCTCAGTGAACTGTATAATCTGTGCAAGCGGTAATGTTCCTTTTCGAAGAAGACATTCACATACTTTCTGTATAACAAATTACACAAACACATAAACAAAATAATTAAATTCATTATCATAGCTTCAATTAAAGCAATTACTAACAAAGATTAAAAAAAAATACAATATAATAGATACAAATTAGAGATACTTACAGCGACGATATCACCGAAATAGGAGGAGATGAGATTGACGGCGAGTTTGACGCCGTGTTGCGACGGCGTGGTTAGCATCGTTCCCGTTTTCTTACAGGAGAGATGCCGCTATTCAGAGTGGCCTGGTTGGAGATTATACGTGTGTTGTGTACGCACTGTTCCGATGGGATTGGGCCCAAAGCTAGCTCCGAACCCGTTTGGGACCTTTTTAATTGGGGAAGAAGTACTTGGGCTTATTATTGGATTAGTGACTGGGCCATGTGAATACTTGCGCATTGAATAGATTTCACCTTTTTTTTTTTTTTTGCCACAGTAGATTTCACATTTTATATATCTCTTTTGCAAAAATAACACATCTTTTTTATTATAATACCTGAGTTTACCACACGTCGGTTAACCAATAAGAATCGAGTAATTATTTTAGCACCAATCAGAGCTAATTCCTAAAATTTATACCTTTCCTTATTTATAATCTCACCCTACCCTTTAACCATGGTTAGTTAACAGTTCTAATTTAAATACAACTTTTATTATAATACCTAAATCTACCACACGTCGGTTAACCAATAAGAATCGAGGAATTATTTTAGCACCAATCAGAGATAATTCCTAAAATTTAGACCTTTTCTTATTTATAATCTCACCCTACCCTTTAACCATGGTTAGTTAACACTTCTAATTCAAATACAATAATGATTTTATTAAACACATTCATAAATACATATTTTTTAAATCAAAAAATATTTACTAGAAAATCACAATTTTAATTTGAAATCAATCACGATATACCACTATTTATTTTAAATTAAATTTCATAATTAATCATTCATTAATCAACCACTCTTTTGATATATAGCCAGTCACAATCATATTATCATACATTATAAATTGATTTTTATAATATATATTGTACAATTATAATCGAGATTAAGTAATTATAATTTAGAAGATTCTCCATCTTAGCAAAGATTGTCCTCATTATCCAGGACAGCTTAACCAAGGAGTTCTGTGTAGGAGCATACCTGTGTAAGGTGGAGAACTGTTGTTCATTGGAGCGCCGGAGTGCGGGGGTTGTTAACCGAAGCTTGGGTGATCGCCTTCGCTGCCTTGTTGGTGATCATATTGCTAACTGGTACCAAGTCCTTCCTATGGCGGAATTCGCTTATAATAGTTCAGTAAGTCGAACTACCACTATTTTAATTTGAAATCAATCACGATATACCACTATTTATTTTAAATTAAATTTCATAATTTATCATTCATTAATCAACCACTCTTTTAATATAAAGTCAGTCACAATCATATTTTAATTTGAAATCAATCACGATATACCACTATTTATTTTAAATTAAATTTCATAATTAATCATTCATTAATCAACTACTATTTTAATATATAGCCAGTCACAACCATATTATCGTACATTATAAATTGATTTTTATAATATATATTGTACAATTATAATCGAGATTAAATAATTATAATCTAACTTAACTAAAAATCTGAAAAAATCGGATTTGAAATAAGATTTTAAATAACTTGGATAAAATCCATACCTTCAAAAATTTGATTTTTTTTATAAGCTCAAAAATATATTATTCATAATTTGTTAATAAAATTAATTAATAAATGCATATAAGCCAACACTACAAAATCGCTCGCGAACCTACCCTCACGGCTCATTACACGTCGGTTAACCAATAAAAATCGAGGAATTATTTTAGCACCAATCAGAGCTAATTCCTAAAATTTAGACCTTTCCTTATTTATAATCTCACCCTACCCTTTAACCATGGTTAGTTAACACTTCTAATTTAAATACAATAATGATTTTATTAAACACATTCATAAATACATATTTTTTAAATCAAAAAATATTTACTAGAAAATCACAATTTTAATTTGAAATCAATCACGATATACCACTATTTATTTTAAATTAAATTTCATAATTAATCATTCATTAATCAACCACTCTTTTAATGTAAAGTCAGTCACAATCATATTTTAATTTGAAATCAATCACGATATAGCACTATTTATTTTAAATTAAATTTCATAATTAATCATTCATTAATCAACCACTCTTTTAATATATAGCCAGTCACAATCATATTATCATACATTATAAATTGATTTTATAATATATATTGTACAATTATAATCGAGATTAAATAATTATAATCTAACTTAACTAAAAATCTGAAAAAATCGGATTTGAAATAAGATTTTAAATAACTTGGATAAAATCCATACCTTCAAAAATTTGATTTTTTTTATAAGCTCAAAAATATATTATTCATAATTTGTTAATAAAATTAATTAATAAATGCATATAAGCCAACACTACAAAATCGTATTTGAACAAATTTTAAAGGGTGAGTGCCCTAAATACCCACTTTTTATTATTGCGTGTCCAAAATACCCACCGCGTCAGAACAACGCCCAAAATACCCACCAAATACGCCTACACAAACAACGTGTCCTCAGTCACGCATTTACCATCGGCGTATCACGTGGATATACCTCTACACTCGGCGGAAATGTTGCCAGATGCGCCTCTGTTAAAGGCGTATTAAGTGATACGCCGTTTGAAACAGCGTATCGGACGTCAGCTGACGTCATCTCAGAGCTCCCAACGTCTGGCGAAAATGGCGATTCCGATCAGATATATTCGATCTCTGCGTTCTCTCTCAGTGTTGAGTATTGAACACAAAGAAAGAATACAGAGGGGGGGTGAATGGATTCTTGAACTTTTCGTGCCTTGAGTCTGTGTAGCAAACAAGTATTGTGTGTGCAGAGATATGGATGCGGATAAAGAACAACACACAACACAATATCACTTTAATCTAATGTATTATTAGATAAAGGTTGCTACAATCTGTGAATACAAATGATAGTATTCTCAGCTTCGTTTTTCTCAGAGAGATATAGCTTACAGTGTATGAAAAACTTGACTCACGAAAGTTACTAAGTTATGAAGTGAGGTTGTGTCCTTATAGAACATGGATACAGCCTGCTTACTACAAATAAGGTAGCTAAACAAATTACTTTCTAGTCTGTCTATCCTTTTTGAGTAAGCGTCCAAACGGTTACAGATTTGACTTTGCAAAGCCTGTTTAGATCCACTTCTTTAGCTCCTTGTCTCTTCTATATCTCTCCAAGCTTCCTTGTAGGCTTTCCATAGCACGTTACAGATTGTGGTCCATAAAGTGCATTGGCTTGTTGCAGGTTTCTGACTTGTACAATTTCTTCAGTATTTTGTCTCCAAGAATGTATTCGAGAAGTGACTAAGTAAGTGATTTGAGAACTAGAATTGACTTGATCGATAACTCTGAGTTCTCGAACACTGTTATATTGACATATCGAACCACTTCTCGAATAGCTCTTTTCCATCAGGATTCCTTGAGTTGTCGAATAGAACATTTGACTTATCAAATCCTCGAGATATCGAATAGCTTTCTGAGTCCTTGAGATATCGAATGGAACTTTGACTTGTTGACTCTTTGAGAACTCGAATACCATCTTGACCTGTTGACTTCTTGAGTTCTCGAATAGAGTAGTAGACATATAGAATCTCTGAGATATCGAATGAGATATCGAACAGTGTATTCAGAGATATCGAATAGTGTCTTGAGATATCGAATCCCTGACTTCTCGAATGCTGGACTTCTCGAATAGACAAATATACTTCTCGAATTGGTACTTAGGCAAATTCTTCATTTCTTCAAATCCCAACTGTGATTATTTGACAGTCTTTAACTCCTTGCTTGAGGCATGAACCTTGGAACTTCTTTCAAGCATTATTCTAGACTCTATTTGTACAATTACACAACTAGGATTTGATGCCTACTACAAGTACAATACAAACAGAAACTCTACAACTAGAGGTTCCCTCAGTTAAGAGGTCATGTAAGTAATGCAAAGCATTACAAACAATTAGGCTTGTTATTAGATGTGTACAGGCATGCCTCTGTAACTAACAATCTCCCCCAAATTGTGAGTGAGACCCTTAGTCACAATTTCATGTCTGATAACAAGCCTAACATACATAAGGGTAAGACTTTAAAAGTACAGGTATGTGTACTGATTGAGCACATAAATGGAATTACAAGATAAATGCTCTTACAGTATGATGAGGTACTAGCCATTTTCATTTGATTGCATCTCCATTGCTTTGGCTTGTAGATCATCATATGCTTTCTGTTTCCTTTCTTTCTCCTTTCTTGCATTCTCATCTATTTCTCTTATGATTTCTGCCATAACATCCAATTCTTCAATCATGATAGAGTTTTTGAAATCTTCAAGCACTGGCTTCAGAATGTTGGCAGGATAGTGATTGAGTAGGTTCATTCTTATATTGACATTGTCTCCATTTCTTCTCCTATACTTCACCACATAGGGATCAAACTGAACTCTACACAATCCCTTTGCCCTTAGCTTTTCTGCTTCAATCTCCAGTCTGTCAATTTCTTTCTCCCTTGCTAACCACTTCTCATAGCAGCCCTTTCTCATCTTTTCAGCATAATCTCTCTTCATTTTCACAAAGTCAATCAATTCCAGCTTCCATACTTTCTCCACCTTGTCTTTAGAGTCCAGCAATGCAATGATTCTTTCTATCTCATACAATTTACCCCAATTTTGACAACCCCCTTGTTTGAATTTCATTTCTCTCCCATCAGTGTACTTGATCTCAAGGTGGTCATCCACAATTGCAGCAAAGCATATCTTTTGAGCTCTTAGAAATTGCAGTTACTCTTCATCAAAGTCTTCATCAAGTGGCTGGAGTTTCAATCCTGGAATGATTGTTAGGGCTCTTGATTTGGATAGCTTCACTCTTCTTGCAGCATGTTTGACTTTAATCTTCTTTACATGATTGCCAGGCAATAACTTGTGACCTCTGTTGGCTGACCATAGTAGTGTTCCATTAGCAGTTTGCTTTTTGAAACATACATATGGTTTCTTGACTTGAATCTCCTTCTCTTCTTGAGGTAGTAAAACATTTGCAGAGGCCAGAGATGTAGATTTTGATGAATCATTACCAGTGACATCCACCCTAGACATTAGCCTTGTGTTATGGTAGGAGTGTCATTAGTAATGTTCATGGCTTGCTGTTTTCCAATCTTCCTCTCATAGATTTTGCCTTGGTCATCATCATTCTTCTTATCCTTGTCACTCTTCTTCTTCTTCTTGTCTTCATCACCCTTATCTCTCCTGTGATGTCTTCTCCTCCCATCACTTTTGTCTTTAGAATCATCATCCTTATTTCTCCTAGGTTGAGCACTCTCTGAAAGTTCACCAGTTGCTATAAAAGATCTGAGAATGTGCAGAGCTTCAATTTCTTCAGCATTTCTGGCTCCAACCTTCTTCTGTAGTTGATCAATGATAGCAATGACCAGTCTGTGATTTCGAGAGGTGAGATCATGGGGAATGACCAATTGTTTGATGTCTTTAATTCTGGTGCCAGATTGATAGATGATTGTCCATGGCTTCTTGATCACTTCTGGTAGCCTTGAAGGTTGGCCATTCCTCAAATCATCAAACAGACTTTTGTTGTTCTCATTCTTCTTCTCAATAAGCTCAAGTATGGCATCTATCTCTGAGTGTTTTAGGTCTTGTAGAGTCTTGTATGTTAGATGCCATATCTTTAATTTGGATATCATCACTATCTCCTTGATCCATAGGTTATTGACTTTCTTGGGGATGACAGTGATGTAGTCAATCTGCTTCTTCAACTCCCTCAGATAGAACTGAGTGTCACCAACCTGTTCCCTTGTGGCTTTCAGAAACTCCAAGAAGGCTTTATCATGATAAACATTTGAGTTAGCAACTTCTTGTAGCTTGGCCTCAGTAATAACTTTAACTTCTACAGGCTTGGCACTTTCAGGTATGGAGGATGGAAGTTTGTCAGAAGGCATACTCCCTGCAACCACTGTGGTAGTTATGGATTGCTTTTGACCACCAGGAGTAGTAATGTGCACAGTTGGTAGAGTAACAACTGGCAGTAAGGTAGGAGGCTCATCAACTTTGGATTTGCCTTTGCCTGGCACATTGGTTGTAGATTGTGCTCTGTGATGACCACCCTCATTTATCTGTATGCCCTTCTCCTTAGGTTTCTCCCCCTTTGGATTTGAGTTTCTAGACCTCTTCTCCCCCTTAGGCTTGTTGTCAGGCACAGAGGCTGTAGAAACCACCTGTGGGTTGAAAGATTCTTCAGGTAGAGGGAGACCCATGTGCTTCATCATTGCAGCCATCATGGATTGCTGATGCAGAAGGACATTAGCTGTGGTGGTTGCTTGAGTGTCCAACTGATCATGGAGAAGGACAACCTTGTCTGTAAGGTGAACATTTGACTCAGTGAGAGTAGCTACCTCCTTTTCAAGAGTGTTCACCTTAGTGAATAGCTCATTGGCCTTGAAACCAGATAAAGATTGATCCTGCAGCCTCTTCACTTCATACTTAGAAAGCTCATGCACAGGGACTTCAGTCACTAGCCTATCTCCATAAAGATTCTTGAACATTGTCCTCAGCATGGCATTGGCCTCTGTAGTCTGGTCAGATAGATTTTGAAATCTGCTTCCTAGGCCTGTGACTGTATCTTTGAGGAGGGCTAGGCCATTGTCCATCTTTGTGCAGGTGGTGTTGCAATGTTTGAGATCTTTGACCACACCATCCAGTTGAGGAAATTTAGCATCAAAGGCCCTCTTGACTTCTGCTACGGAAGTGGCTGTCTTGTCACACACCCTGTTGACTTCAGTTTTGACTCCCTTGCCAAGGTAGTGTGCAGCCTTGAGGAAACCCTTGTAGGAATCATTGATAGCTTCATACACTTCACTAGGAGACAGGGATTTTGCATTGGAGCCCAGTGAAGTGATGTATTCCTCTCTAAGATATTGAAGTGCTTCACTGAGAGTTACATCATTCTTTCCTTGCAGCCAGGCATCTACATTGCCATCTCTCTCAGCATCATCAATAATCTTGGCCTTCTGCATCTCCACATCATCCCTATGGCATAGTAAGATGGCCTCATAGTCTGAATTAAGGATATTGGAGGTGACAAGGTTCTGAGCTATCTTTACAAACTCAGGAATCTGATCCACAATTAAGCTTTGAAGTGCTTCAACCGTCAATGTTTGTGGAACAGACCCTGATCCTGAAGCACTGTCATGTTGCACAGGCTTCAGCCATTGTGACATAAAGTCAGAGCTAGAGCTAGGCAAGCTAGACTCCTCAGTTACAGATGCAACTTCTGTAACCGGATGGATTGACTCTACTACTGGTGTCTCCACAGGAGTGGGATGAGTTACACCAGCAGTTGACACAGGCACAGAGTCTCTAGTAAGAACTAGTGGAACCTCTGTGTTTGTGATGGTGTCATCAGGAGATGCCCCAGCATGCATTCCCTCACCATCTAAATGTGGGTCCTGGGTGGTGAGCAAAGTGTCATGCACTAAGTCACTTGAGTCCATTGGCTCACCAAGAGAAAAGGATTCTTGGTGATCAATGCCTTGCCCTTCAATTGCTTGAATTACAGGCTCCAAAGAAATTTGTGTGTTAGATTCTGGAAGAGAAGTGTGTTGTAGAGTAGATTTTGGCAACTCCCCCTGAAAGATAGAGGGAGTTTCAAGTGTGATGTGCTCTCCACTCAGTGTAGTGCCAGCCTTATCACTCCCATGTGCTGACTCTGTACAAGAAGGTGCATTGGGGAGGATGCTTGATTCTATAGGTGCACCCTGTTGAGAGGATACACCTAGTGAGCTGTGTGCCCCTGATTTTACAACTTCAGCCATTTATGTGACTGAAGAGGTAGGCTTAGTTTTCTTCTTCTTTGGCTTTTGTAAGGGTGACTCAGGTTCCTCACTTTCTAGCCCTAGTTCCACAGCCAATGCTGCTTCAGATAATATATTCAGTGGTGCAGACATTACTTCCTTTCTCTTCTTTTTACTAACATCACCCTTTTGAGAGGATGATGCAGTTGGCTCAGTGTTTGGTAGAGTGTTTGGTTGAGAGGGTTGGTTAGCAGGCCCTGGGTTAGCATTTTGTTCTACTTGCTTGGGCTGTGCTAACTTAGATTTTGCATCAAATGTTGGCATGTTGTGGGGATAAGTTCTAAACAAACTCTCCATATGGGGAGTTATGTTCAGTCTTACATCCACATCATTCCTAGTCTCCAAATTACCAAAAATGAGTTTGGTCATGGACTTAGGATAGCCTATTCTATTTTTATCAATCCCAGGCAATTCAATCAATGAAGCATTCTTAAAATTAAGTACAGATTGAATAAAGCGAGGGAAGAAAATATCAGTACCTCTCTTGGTTGTGTTCTTACCAAGTCTTCCATATAGTTCTTGGAGGATGATTTGGCCAACATCTATCTTCTTTCCATAGGCCAATGCATAGCCAATTTGCTGCACAGGTGCACTGATTTGATCAAAGCTTGATTTCCTGGCATTGAAGACTTGAAGAAGAGTTGCAAACACATAGCTCCACTCCTTTCTCAGATTCTTCTTGTTTAGCTTTCCAAGATTGATCCCATCTGAGTAGTTGATGAACTCAAAGAATTCCTCTAACTCTGCATTAGTGGCCAGTCTGTCAAATGACTCTTGTTGTAGGCCCAGTGCTTGATTCATGTCTGCAGTAGTGATAGTGATTTCCTGATCTTGAATCTTGCAGTAGATGATATATGAAGTGATTGCGTTTTCCAGGGCTACAACCTCCACAATAGCAGTACCCCAAAACTGTTCCAGGATATCTAGATACATAGTTGGGTTGGCAGAGAGTGCATCCTTGATGTATGACTCAGCCATCCATTTCACAAAGCACTTGAAATTGACATTGGGTGCTTCAACATCACTAGTGAGAGCGATGAAGTTGGTGTTGAACTTTACTGTTGCCATTTGTGTAGAAGAGAGAAAAGAAATTGAAGGTTGAAGAAGAAATTTAGCTTATTGCAGTTAGGGTTTCAGGGGTTTAGAGAGTGTAGATGCTTGAGAAATCGAATGAAATGAATCGAATAGATGTGGAATTGTATAAGTATGAAGTACTTGAATTGTCGATTAGATGAAAGTTTTGTATCGACAAGTCAGGCATTCGAGAAGTAGAAAACAACTATTCGAGAAGTCAAGAAAGGCTTAATCGATAACTCAAGCAGATAGAAACTCACAGCTGGCAGTTATCTAACTCAGAAATAATTCTGAATTAAATAAAATGTGTTTTTATGAGTGAATTAAACTTTTAGACAAGAGTCCAAAATCGGTTAAAAATTCAGCGAGAATTCAGCCTTTTCAAATGATTCGAGAACTCAAATATAGTGTTCGAGAACTCAATCATTCGAGAACTCAGTTACTATATTCGAGAAGTCAAGAATACCTCTATTCGATATCTCAGAAAGACTCTATTCGAGAACTCAAGAGTACTCTAATGAGACTTGTTGGAGATGTCGAATAGTGAATCATTCGAGAAGTCCGACTTATCGAACTATACCCATCACTCATAAAAATTTGATTTTCACTATCTTTTAAAATTTACCAGACATATTCATTGAAGAATATCCTAGCAAATTAAATAGTGATTTTCTCAAAATTTCATAGAAATTTTAAGTTAATAAAAAATATGATTTTCAACATATGCAACAGATTTGAAATATTTATAAATCATATTTCAGCCAACATTTACTCCAAAAATATTGAGAATTTAGATAAAGTAAGTGTTTACTGTTGCAACAATCTAGATGCTGTATTCACTTAGCCAGAATCTGAAGAATTCAGCATTCCAATCTCACTTACTAACCTTGTGAAGGTGGCTTCATCTAATGGCTTAGTGAATATATCAGCTAGTTGTTTATCTGTAGAGACATAATGCAACTCAATGGTTCCATTAGTTGCATGTTCTCTTATGAAATGATATCTGATGTCAATGTGCTTTGTTCTAGAATGATTGACAGGATTGGCAACTATAGAGATTGCACTTGTGTTGTCACACATGATTGGAATTCTTTCCAACACAAGTCCATAATCTCTAAGTTGATTTCTAATCCAAAGCACTTGAGCACAGCAACTTCCAGCAGCTATGTATTCAGCCTCAGCTGTAGAAGTTGACACAGATTGTTGCTTCTTGCTATACCAAGAAACTAACCTTTGTCCAAGAAACTGGCAGCTTCCTGAGGTGCTTTTCCTATCCACTCTGCATCCAGCATAATCAGCATCAGAATAACCAACCAGATTGAACCCTGTGTCCTTAGGATACCATAAGCCCAAGTTTGGAGTGCCCTTCAGATATCTAAAGATCCTTTTTATTGCAATCAAATGTGATTCCTTTGGATTTGATTGAAATCTAGCACATAGACATGTAGCAAACATGATGTCTAGCCTACTTGCAGTGAGGTAGAGTAGAGAACCAACCATGCCTCTGTAGACTGAGATATCTACTTTCTTGCCTTTAGCATCTTCATCCAACTTAGTTGCAGTGGCCATGGGTGTCTTTGCAGGTGAGCAGTCTTCCAAGTCAAACTTCTTCAATAGATCCTTGATGTATTTGGTCTGACTGATAAAGATACCATCCTTCCTTTGACTGACTTGCAACCCAAGAAAGAATGTCAACTCTCCCATCATACTCATCTCATATCTGCTCTGCATGAGTTTGGAAAATTTCTCACATAGCTTCTCATTTGTAGACCCAAAGATGATATCATCCACATAAATTTGGACTAGGATAATATCATCACCATGCTTCTTGTAAAACAGTGTCTTGTCCAATGTGCCTCTAGTGAATTGATTTTCAAGAAGAAATTGTGACAAAGTATCATACCATGCTCTTGGAGCTTGCTTAAGTCCATACAGTGCCTTAAGCAATCTGTAGACAAATTCTGGGAAATGTGGATCCTCAAAGCCAGGTGGTTGTTGCACATAAACCTCTTCTTCCAACTCTCCATTTAGAAATGCACTCTTGACATCCATTTGATAAACTTTAAAGTTTGAATGAGCAGCAAATGCCAAGAATATTCTGATGGCTTCCAATCTAGCAACAGGGGCAAATGTCTCATCATAATCAATGCCTTCCTGTTGAGAGTATCCTTTTGCAACCAGCCTTGCTTTGTTTCTTATTATTACACCATCTTCATCCATCTTATTCTTCAGAACCCATTTTGTTCCAACAATGGTTCTATTCTTTGGTGCAGGCACAAGTTCCCATACTTTGTTCCTTTCAAATTGATTCAACTCTTCTTGCATAGCAATAATCCAATCTGGATCCAATAGTGCATCATCAAGTTTCTTAGGCTCAGCTTGTGATAGAAAACATCCATAGAGGCACTCATTTTGAGTTGCTCTCCTAGTCCTTACTCCTGCATTAGGATCTCCAATGATTTGCTCTGCAGTGTGTGATCTATCCCATTTCCTCGAGTGTTCAGCCTGATTTCTCATTCTTGATGTTGCTTCATCATCCACATCATGGTCATCCTCATTTCCTCCCCCTGTGAAGTTGCCATTACTCACAGGTGTGTCTTGGATGCTTGTTTCTCCACTATCGATTGGCACAAATTCTTCTCTTGTATCATTATTCACTTGAGTTTGTTGAACTTGAGTTTCAACTCCAGTTTCAATCTCTTCATCAGAATCATCTAGATTATCAAACTTCAATGGATCTTTGTCTTCATCATTGGCTTCTTCTAGTCCAGGTAGTTTGCTGTCATCAAATGTTACATCTGTGCTTTCCACAACTTTCTTTTGACTGATGACATAAACCTTGTATGCAATTCTTTCCATAGAATAGCCAAGAAAAATTCCTTCAAATGCTTTTGCATCAAATTTTCTAACATATTCAGAGTTATCCTTTAATACAAAGCATTTGCTTCCAAAAGTATGAACATACTTTAGAGTAGGCTTCTTTCCAGTCATCAAGTTGTAAGGTGTCTTTCCAGTGTTTTTGTTGATGAGGATTCTGTTCTGAATGTAGCATGCAGTACTCACAGCCTCAGCCCAAAAACATGTAGGCATTTTTGCATCAAGTAACATTGTTCTAGCAGCCTCAATCAGAGTTCTATTCTTTCTCTCAACAACTCCATTTTGTTGTGGAGTCCTTGGAGCTGAGAATTGCTGAGAAATACCATTCTCTTTACAGAATGCTTCGAGTATGGCATTTCTGAACTCTGTTCCATTATCACTTCTCAGTGCAATCACACTTGCATTGTTTGCCTTTGCTTCCTTGTCAATTTTCTTTATATGCTCAATAATTACTTGTGGAGCCTCATCTTTTGATGCCAGAAATTCCACCCATGTATACCTTGAAAAATCATCAACCATTACCAGGGCATACTTCTTTCTTCCAAGTGACATAATGTTGACAGGCCCAAACAAATCCATATGAATGAGTTGTAATGGCTTGGTTATTGATGTCACTGTCTTTGACTTGTGGCTTGATCTTTTCATTTTTCCTTTTTGACAAGCCTCACACACTCCTTCTTGGCAGAATTGAAGTGTGGGCATGCCTCTCACTAACTCTCTTTTGACTAGAGAATTAATGGCCTTGAAGTTCATGTGTGATAGTTTCTTGTGCCACAACCAACAATCTTCATTTGATGCTTTTGAGTAAAAGCAACAAATTTTGTCCTTGTTTGCAGAGTCCATATTGGCTACAAACAGGCTTCCCTTCCTTACTCCAGATAGAGCAAAATCACCAGTCTTCTTGTGGGTGATCAAACATTCATCTTTGTCAAAATTCACTTTGAATCCTCTATCAGTAAACTGACCAACACTTAGCAGATTATGCTTGAGCCCCTTGACTAGTGCTACATCTTCAATGATGACATTACCAACTTTCAGCTTGCCATATCCCAATGTGTTGCCCATGCTGTCATCTCCAAAAGCAACCATTGGGCCAGCCTTTTCCTCATACTGTGATAGCAGGGCCATATCACCAGTCATATGATTTGAGCATCCACTGTCCAAAATCTACATGACCTTCTTTTCACTTTCTTTGCCCTGCAAACACAAAGGTATTACTTTTCCTTTGGTACCCAAACAAGTTTGGGTCCATGTGACTTAGAGACAGTTTTATCATAAACAACATGCTTATCAACTTTCTTAGTGTTAGTCTTCTTGTCACTGTTGGAAGTCTTAGAACTTGAAGTTTCAGACTTAGGTGACAGAGGTACCTTCCTAGCTTTAGGAGGACTTGAAGACTTTGACCTTGTGTAGTGTGTGTGAGAATTGTGACTGATACAACCATCAATGAATTGCCTTCTTAAATTAAAACAGCTAGTCATAACATTCATATTGCATGGCATACAGTCAAATTTATCACAAAAAGGTGCATCTCTATGACTTAGAGACACAGAACAATCATAGAAAGGTTTAGACACACTACCAACAGGTTTCTTGCATGCATGAGTTAAATGATTGGTACTGAAACAGTTCTGACAAGTTTTCCTAGGGGCATTAGGCATATAAGCATAGTTGTTATCCTTGTTAATCCCTAACTTGCCATTTCTGTTCTGTTTCTTCTTAGTCACTTTCTTTTCTGATCCACTCTTCCCAGCTAAGACAAACTTAACAAACTTCTTAGGTCTTGGCCTATCAACTACTGGTTCCTTGGTCTTTGACTTGACACTCTCACTCTTAGAGGATGCTTGTTGTTCACTAGATTGTGCCTCATCCTCATCATTCAACATTTGCTTGATGAGTAAGGCATCCTCATCAATTTCAAATGTTGATTCCTTAAAAATTGGATTTTCAGTCTTTCTCAATATGTGAGGCACTTTCTCATGAACAGCTGTGTCCTCTTCAATGACAGCATAGCCTTTCCTCTGTTTGAGAGAGTCATAGTCAAGTCCAATGGCTGCTTTGGGTTTAGCTTCAATTTTCTCACAGTAGGATTGCACTAGACCAGATGATTTCTTGAAAGTTTTCAGTTTGAATTCATTTTCAGCTAATTCATCCCTAAGAGCCTTCTCTACTTGACTAGCACATAAAACCTTGTTCTGCAAATATTTAACTTCTTTCTTAAGGTTTTCTACTTGCATAGCAGTTAGCTCAAGTTCCTCATTCTTTTTGGTTAATATTTCATTTCTAGTAGACAGTTTAGCAATCTCCTCATTAGCAGCAGTCATACTAGTATGAATATTAAACATTTCAACAGATAGTTGTTCAATCATGCATTTATACTCAGAAACAGACATGTCTATAGTAGTGAGAGATGGTACCTGAGAATCAGATGGAGATGAGTCATCCTTGGAGTTGGCCATCAAGGCATAATTGCAGAATTCTTGTTCCTCTCCATCACTCTCAGAATCATCCCAACACTTCCCTTCAGCTATGTAGGCCTTACCTTGTGTCTGCTTTTTCAGAAGGGCCTCATACTTAGCTTCGAGCTCAAGATAATCTCTATCCTTCTTTTTAGGCTTCTTGCATTCACTGGCAAAATGCCCTAGGTCATTGCATCTATAGCACCTTACAGATGACCTATCCATATAACTGGTTTTGAATTTATTTCTATTTGGTTTCACAGGTGCCTTGTTCTTGTTGACTGAATGGTTTTGAGGTTTGGGTTTGAAGGGTTGATTTCTTTTAAATCTGATGTTTGGAAATTTTCTGGCCATGAAAGCATATGAAGTATTTTCCATCCCATCAAGTTCTTCCAGAGTGTAAAACTCTTCTTCTTCTTCCTCCTTTTCCTCAACAGGTTCACTCACCCCAACTTCAATTTCTTCATCATCTGCTACCTCCTCTATCCTTAGCTGGCTTGTAGATGCTTCTAGGTCCAGTATAGATTTGTTGACAATCAAGGCACATGATGTGTTTATCATTCTACCTTGGTTGGCTTGGATAGCCCTTTTCTGAAGCAACTCAAGTTCATGAGTCTTTAGGACTCCATAGAGCACATCATAGGTGACTTTGTTCAAATCTCTCTTCCTTAGAGAAATGACTCTTTGCTCTAGATGATTTGGTGAAGATAACAGAAATTTCATATTTAACTCCTTGGTGCTGTAAACCCTGCCATTCATCTGCAACTCAGTAACTAGCTTGTGAAACCTTTCAAACATTTCAGTGATGCTTTCCTTGGGCTGTGCCATGAAAGCTTCATACTGTGTGACCAGTATCTATTTCTTGTTTTCCTTAACCTCATCAGTCCCTTCACACAACACCTCAATGTGATCCCACATCTCTTTAGCAGACGTACATGATGCAATGTTTACAAACATTGACATGTCCATGGAATCAATGATAAGCAGCATGAGGTGGCTGTCAAGAGTAACCTTCTCCCTTTCTGATTCTGTCCATTTTGATGGATCCTTGGCCTCATAAGATCTTGGGATAGTTGTGGTTCCAACAGTCTTTTCTGGTATCTCTTGTCGTGGAACAAAAGGACCATTCTTGAGAATCTCAGGATACAAGGGATGAGAGGCTTTAATGAACAACATCATCTTTATCTTCCAGAGGTTGAAGTTTTCTTTGTCAAACTTAGGGACCTTCACCGTTCCTGTAGTCTTTGGTGTATTCGAACTCATGATCGTTTTTCTGTTTTTGAATAAACAGCCCGCTCTGATACCACTTGTTGAGTATTGAACACAAAGAAAGAATACAGAGGGGGGGTGAATGGATTCTTGAACTTTTCGTGCCTTGAGTCTGTGTAGCAAACAAGTATTGTGTGTGCAGAGATGTGGATGCGGATAAAGAACAACACACAACACAATATCACTTTAATCTAATGTATTATTAGATAAAGGTTGCTACAATCTGTGAATACAAATGATAGTATTCTCAGCTTCGTTTTTCTCAGAGAGATATAGCTTACAGTGTATGAAAAACTCGACTCACGAAAGTTACTAAGTTATGAAGTGAGGCTGTGTCCTTATAGAACATGGATACAGCCTGCTTACTACAAATAAGGTAGCTAAACAAATTACTTTCTAGTCTGTCTATCCTTTTTGAGTAAGCGTCCAAACGGTTACAGATTTGACTTTGCAAAGCCTGTTTAGATCCACTTCTTTAGCTCCTTGTCTCTTTTATATCTCTCCAAGCTTCCTTGTAGGCTTTCCAGAGCACGTTACAGATTGTGGTCCATAAAGTGCATTGGCTTGTTGCAGGTTTCTGACTTGTACAATTTCTTCAGTATTTTGTCTCCAAGAATGTATTCGAGAAGTGACTAAGTAAGTGATTCGAGAACTAGAATTGACTTGATCGATAACTCTGAGTTCTCGAACACTGTTATATTGACATATCGAACCACTTCTCGAATAGCTCTTTTCCATCAGGATTCCTTGAGTTGTCGAATAGAACATTTGACTTATCGAATCCTCGAGATATCGAATAGCTTTCTGAGTCCTTGAGATATCGAATGGAACTTTGACTTGTTGACTCTTTGAGAACTCGAATACCATCTTGACCTGTTGACTTCTTGAGTTCTCGAATAGAGTAGTAGACATATAGAATCTCTGAGATATCGAATGAGATATCGAACAGTGTATTCAGAGATATCGAATAGTGTCTTGAGATATCGAATCCCTGACTTCTCGAATGCTGGACTTCTCGAATAGACAAATATACTTCTCGAATTGGTACTTAGGCAAATTCTTCATTTCTTCAAATCCCAACTGTGATTATTTGACAGTCTTTAACTCCTTGCTTGAGGCATGAACCTTGGAACTTCTTTCAAGCATTATTCTAGACTCTATTTGTACAATTACACAACTAGGATTTGATGCCTACTACAAGTACAATACAAACAGAAACTCTACAACTAGAGGTTCCCTCAGTTAAGAGGTCATGTAAGTAATGCAAAGCATTACAAACAAATAGGCTTGTTATTAGATGTGTACAGGCATGCCTCTGTAACTAACACTCAGACGTAACATTCCCATCACGTTGTACATACCATTCGATTCGCCTCTCAAAGCTCCACAACCCTATACCAGTGATTGTCCATTTCGAATGCCGGATTTTGAAAACCCAATTTACGATTCCGTCGAGCTCGAGGTTTCCAGCAAGCTTAGTTCATGCCCCTGCGGGACCAAACACTGAAAATAATGTAGGGAAAAAGGGAGAGCGAGATGTTGTGATCACGTTGGTGTGCTGTGGTGGGTTGGTAGTTCTCTGGTGAGGGAGATCGACACAGTCGACGGAAATCGCCATAAACGCCGGCAAGGAGAGCACGTCTTGCGAATGCAATTTCTGGCGTGAACAGTAACCTCGGATGCGCCACACCAAACGGCGCATCCCGTGGGTAGTTCGGTCAGTGTTTTCAAAAATGGGTATTTTGGATAGTGGGTACCCAAAAATTGGGTATTTTGGGCATTCTTTCTAAAATCCATACCTTCAAAATTTTAATTTTTTTTATAAGCTCAAAAATATATTTATTCATAATTTGTAATAAAAATTAATTAATAAATGCATATAAGCCAACACTACAAAATCAAAATCAATTAAACTTAATGTAACATGTTTCTCTATTGGATCTAGCTTCTACGTTTCAGCCAAGACTAAACTCAAATCAAGTTACACTCAATAACAATTAATTTTATTTTTTCATATCAATTAACTAAACATATTAACTACTAATTTTTATTTTTACGGTTAACTAATAAACAACTCATATAAAATAAAATTCTTACAACTTAAAAAATATAATTATTATATCAATTTAAACATTACAGGAAATCTAAGCTGCTTATTCCCTATTCCCCATTAAACTTAGCCAACTTTGATAAACTAAGTGTATGCATCAATTCTTCTCATGGCTAAATCATATCAAATTCGGTTAAGGTACTACTTTATATCTTTTTATTATATGGCATTCTATACTTGGACAAATTATCTTTTTTTCGATTGTATATATGTATTATATGTGTCGTGTTTTAATTGTCCAATAAATTCAACAGAAAAATGTTTCCGGCAAGAAAAAATAGAAAACAATTTAGGTTATCATCATCCCCAGTCCGGATTCTCTCAGAGTTACTTCCCATTAGAATATTCAGTAGCAAACTTTAATAATTCAGCGATTTACTAAATTGTAGGCATCAATCCTTATCACATTACAATGATTTGTTTACATTATTAGGTGTGCCTATAGATATATGTTTTTTTACAGTGTTGGGTTGCCAATGTTATTCAGTGATTACTTAATAATTTTATTCTAAATATAATAATTATTTAATTTAAAAATTTATACATTAATATATGAATCTATTATATTTACAATAGATATTTTGATATCTCAAACTTTCAATTCAAAATCATGAGGTACAATTAAAATCATGAATTAAGAATTATTAACAATATAAAACTATTTACTACACTATGCTAAATACACATTCAAAATTTAAGTTATGTAAAGTATTAAATAATTTAGTCATAAAAAAAGCTAATCAACCAATTAAAATGTTAGAATGAATTTTAAACCAATCATCTTTTAACATTTTAATTACGAAATTTTTTAACTATGCAATAATTAATGGGAAAAAAATTGACCTAATAATATATTTGAATTATTCGAAATATTAAATATACTCTTAAATAGTACTTTACATTATTTGGTGTATAAATTATAAAATTAAGAAATAAAAAATATTACAGAGTCAATGAAAATATTGTTAGTGAATATTTCCATAATAAATTGGTCAATTTAGGACAAATTTTCTTATAAATCACTATTTATTTATTGATAATTAATTCATCAATAAAAAGACATATGTCATACACAAAAATAATCAAACCTGCAAAAATCATCAATAAAGGGCATACAACATCTACAAAAACAATTAAAATTAAACAAACACAAAGTAAATTATATCACTAATTTCCTTTATCCAATCATTGAACAGATCTTCAATTATGGTACACCTCTAGCTTATGTCACTAAATTATACAGTCTTTTCGACGAGATAATCTAACAATTTGTTTTAAACGTGAGGAATATGTATATCTGATTTGTCATAACGTATTCAAACAACCGATCAGAACTGTGATTCTATACTATCCAAATCAATGAACTAATATAACAAAATTTAATATATGGGTAGACAAAATTCACGAACAGGATATTAGGCTCTCAATAAATAGAGATATTTAGTGAAAGCCAAAGTAAAATCAAGGAAAATAAAATAAGACTTATCATTTACAAGGAGTTAGTACAAAATCTAATATTTTGGTAGATAAAATCTACCAACCAACGGGCAACGGGGTACTAGACTCTCAATGATATTTTTATTGAAAAATAAAGAAAAATCAATATAAAATTTTTTAAAAAAAACTAAACAAAACTGATATCAGCTCCTAAACTTTAGTTTAGCATCTTTTGGGAAAGGTGGAGAGAGAGAGAGCTAGAGGTGGCAATTTGGGTCGAAATCTGAATAACTAGACCAAACCAATCCAAATATTGGATTTTGGTTCAACAAAAAATCACAGATTATCAAATGGATTGGATTGGATTTTGGGCATATATTTACTTGCAAATATGGATCTTGACTGTGACATCCATATTAGCATCCATATTTTCAGTCATTCAAGAATGTTTTTGTATGAAATCTTCTTAAAGTACCGGAGAGTCCGCCACAAAGTTTGTGACGGTGATGCGGCACTCACTAATTACAAGGCTGCAAGTTCTTTAACTCTCCTATATACATGTATATGTTGCTTTTGTGAATATACAAAGTACAAACTATTAAATATTAGTTCATCATATCATGTATCGGAGTTAATTTCCGATATTAGCCCTACAATATTTGTTTTTTTAATATCTGGACACAGTTAAAATACATGTATTGTTGTTGGGTGAGCACTGAGCACACACGCAGGTGATTGAAATAAATATTACTTAATCCTATTTAGAACCATAACCACAATAAACCAATCCAAATCCAAAACCAAAATTTTTTATAAATGGATTCAATATGGTTTTGGATTATAATCCAAACCAAATCCATATTTAAGATCCAAAACCAAACCAAATCCATTTTCTGCCACGTCTAGAGAGAGCAGCAGCTACGATTATTGTTATAAAAATTATTAATAATGATATATAAAAAGGTTGATACACTTAAAATTATATATTATTTTAAATAAAAGGGTGTTTTTTTGAATTTTGTATTCTTGAATTAAAGTAATAGTATCAATTCTCATATCTTAACCTAAGAGCATATATTGAATTTGCTTGGGTGGTTGACTATATTTTTTTATATCAACAACGCATAAAAAATGGCTAAGAAAACTAAATAACTTGGTAGAAAGATTTTACACAAAGAGAGATATTTGTTAACGAGAAATAAGAAAAAATAAAAAGGAGGATTTCATTTTGTTTGAGAGACTTTACACCATGCATGCTACTCTTAGTTTTGTTTTGTAACATCTCAATGTTGTTCGAAGACATAAAATTATATATTTACATAACTTGGATACATAGTAATATTTCATATAATTGTTATATTTTTTCTATTCGCGTATTTCATTTCATTTCGTGTACACGAAAAAATTTGTGTAATTTAGTGTAATTTTGTGTTCTAATTTCGGGTACACGATTTAATATCATGTCATTTTCGTTCAAGACCCTAAAGTACATGACATGAATGTACAAAACGATTTGTCAGGTCTATATAAGCTATTTTTCTTATATATGTAGGAAAAATATACTCACTGTTAAAGGAAAATGAATTTCATGTTATTTAACCCAAAATCTGAATTACAAGGACACATATATAACAATGTGATTATGTCTGACAAAAAGAGAAAACAATGTGATTATGTGTTTATATATTACACACTTGATTTCAATTTTATTGACAGTAGCTTATTTTCACAAGTTAGTCAAATTAAAAAAAGATAGGTAATACTCATTTTCATATGTCTTATTTTAAGAATAAAAGAAAACTAAAATTCATTATTCCATGTTTTACTAGAAAAGAATAAAAAAATCCAAATACAAACTTTCAAACTGAAAATGCACATTTTAAGTTGTCTTTACAAATAAGCTAAGGGCAATAACCATAAAATCTAACAATTATATGTTACTGTAAAAGTGCAATATATTGAATTTGTTTGGTTAGTTGATAAAAATTTTGTGACGCCCCCAAATCCGCCCTGTCCGGGGACCCGGGTCGTCACATCAGGTCTCAGCATCCTCTAACACACATTAGCTCAATAATAATAAAATCTTTATTACAACGGAGTGGAACAGTCCCACTCCACAGATCCAAGATCGGTCTCGCACTTTATTACAATACGATTATCACATCTCCAAATAAAATCTTTAAGAAGTCTATAAAGGTAGACAAGATAAAAGGTTCCAGCTGAACAAATGTTGTAAAGCAAGAGTGAGCAACTATGGTGCTCAGCAAATTCTCTCCTTGCTCGGTACATAAATATAGTAATACATACACCGAAAGAAATACTCGAATTTAAGGAAACAATTAAGATATCAGAAATCTGACAATTTTCTCAAGACTCGTCTCGAAAATAGAATACTCGAAATGACTCTTTTTGTGAAACTCTGATGACTCTTGATAAAAGAATAACTGGTCTTCCATCCTTTCGGTATCTCGGTGGGGCGATCAACTATCCGACCGGGGATACCGTCCTCCAATGACACCACACTTCGCTCGATCACGGCTACAATACGATATCAACTAATATAATATATAGTATGAATGCTAACATCATAGTGGGTGATTATATCAACCCTGGCATCATAGTGCCTAAATATTCTCGTGTCCTTATAAAGGTACACAAGTCTCCCTTTCTCTAAATGGACCTCTTCCCAAAATTGACCAGTAGAATACAGAATTTCCGAACATTTAATGAACTGATATTTTGAGATAAACTTCACAAGAAAATATTTAATTGATCTGGCGAACTGCCAGTTTTACTCAATGTACCACCAATCCGAACAATGGACTGATGTAACTCTCAATAAATATGTTTTAATTGATTGACACGAACAAAGTGTCAACCCTTGACAAGAAAGGCAACTATCTCGAAATAATGAGAATAGTCTTAAAATGAAACATAATGAGTCGTACTGAACAAGTAGTACTACTCGAATAATTATAATACTCCAAATTGATGAACGCTAAATAGAATATCTTTCATTCGATCCAAGAGTAAAACTCTAACAAATTTTAATAGCATAATCCCTATTGATTGATTCGAACAATGAACCAATTAAAAGATAATCAATAAATGTTGTCGAATTTGTACAATAAATCCGACTGAGAAGAATGAATTTAACTATCTCGAACAAATGAGAATAGTTCCACTGAATCGAAATAAATAGTCGTCTCGAATTAAAGAGACCGACCCGATAGCAACGAAATTGCTTCTACGCTTATAGGGAATGTATTTCGCAAGTAAACTAATTCTATCCATCACGTAATATTTAACAAGAAAATAATACTCAAAAGAATTATTGCATCATAAGGGGCAGCAAATAAATCTCATAATTGATAGCTCGAAAATAATCAAGAAATGAAATAATACGAACAGAATACAAAGTTTCCGAGAGTTAGGGTAGGACCGAACTTGCCTCTTTCTCGACGCTAAAAGAACCGAATAAATAAAAGAGTGCTAACCGCGAGAAAACGTCTCAATTCTTGAAAGAGGGAATCTCTATGATAATTATCAAAATAATTTCAGTACTCGGGTAAGAATTAAATCACGAAGGGTCACATAATTCGGTAATCATGCTCTTGATAATCAAATACTTCTCGAACAAATAGTTGGGAATAAATCTCGTAATGCCTTATTCGCAAAGTAAAATAAATTATATGGAGGCTCTAGTTGATTTTTCCTATTTATTTTAATATCTCAGTTTTATACACTATGCAAAGCAATTACAATTATTCGTAAGAGAAATTTCTATTTGAATTAAGGTCTCTAATATATGGCACTAATTAAATTTGTTTAACCACGTATCTCGAATAAATGAATTAAAAGGGTTTGTATAAGATCATCAATAATTATTTATCTCTCTCATTTTATAACCAAATTCTCAATTTAATTAAACTAGTTGTTTCGCGCTTCTAAATTAATCCGGCTCATATCCATTTGTTTATACCTCTAAAATATCTAAATCCATCTAATTCAACTAAATCCATTTTAGGGAAGCGATAATATTACTCATTATTATTCTCGAATAATAATCCAAGCATCAACATTTTATCCGAATTCCATATCCTTAATTTTTATTTAATTTAAAACCATTGAATCATAAATTGGCTATTAGCAAAATGTGAGTCTACCAAACCAACTTCTATCTTTAATGGCACTATTTATTCCATTTTCCATTATAACGAAACTTTCATTATTAATCAACTTTAAACCAATTTAATAGTGTCCTTTTTCTAGAACAATCTTTTATTCACTAATCACATACTATATAAATTTCTTAATTAAATCTCTCATCCTAAATAAACTCCATTTTCCTTTTTAAAACAATTAAATCTTGATTCTATTTTAATTAGAAATAATTTCATTATCGAACACATTCTCAATTAAACACAATAATAAACAATTAACCAATTAATGATCTTAAATAAGAATAAAGCAATATAAAATAATAAAAGAAAATAACAACACCCCCACCACTGTCGGGTGGTCACCGGCGGTCGCAGGGCAGCGCTGGCGGTACCACTCCGACCTCCCGCTCTCTCCTTCTGCTCTCTCTCTCTCTCAATCTCTCACTCTCTCTCGATCAATCTCTCCACCGATCTCACTCTCTCTCCCTCGACCCCTCTTTCTCTCCTATCTCTCACTGTCATCTCTCTCTCTTCTTCTTCTTCGATCTCTGCCCCTCTCTACCTCCGATCTCCCTCTCTCTTCTCGCATCTCCCTCTCTCTCTGTTCTCTCTCCCTCTCTCGACCCCCCTTTGATTCTCTCCCTCCTGCCTTCCCATCGTCACCATCGTGAACCATCCTCCCCCTCCACGACATGCACCACCGTCTCCCCCCTCAACCCAATCACCAATTCAATCCCCCCAATTCCAAAACATTACTCCAATAATAAACAATACATTTATAATCAACAAAACCCATATTTATCACATAATTTTTATATCAAATAAAATTTCCTATTTCAGAAATTCAATAATGATTCAAGTAATACAAGAAAATAAAGTGGTTTTGAAAGTGTAGATCATACCCTTTTGAAATCACTTAAGGGCTTGATCTTTAGAAAAACAAACTTCTTGAAATCCTTTAAATATGGGTATCAAAATAAAAGGATTTTAGTAATATACACAATTATAAGATTGCATGTAGGATCAAGCTAGGTTTTGAGGAGATATAAGCTTTTTAAGAGAGGGTTTTAATGGTGGAGTAAATATGAGAGAGATGATGTTTTGTTTTGGTTTGTACGGGTAAAGAAATAAAGTGGATATGCTCTCTAGATTGATTTCCTTGTATAAATATATGGTGAAAAGAATTATTAGGGCCTTGATAAAATTTACTAGTTGGGCCTCTCCTAATTGACCCAATAAGATAACAAGCTTACAAGACACTCACAATATGGGCTTAGTCCACATTTACCTCATCAAGTGGAAGTTTAGTATGCTTTAATTATTAATAATAAGGCACGAATTACTAAAAGTGTAGCGCAATACCAAATAATCGCTAAAGTCTAGTAGTACACAAAATAAATTCTTGCAAGCGCCTCTAATAATAATTAAAACAAAATTTAAATCTTGCAATAATTCCTTTAAAGAGACTTGAATATTTATGAGAATTTTGCGGTTATTACAGTCTCCCCCCTTAAAAGGATTCCGTTCTCGGGATTAATATTATTGGTTAAACAACTCGGGGTAATTACTACGCATTTCATTCTCAAGCTCTCAAGTGGCTTCCTTAATTTGACGGTTCCTCCAAATTACTTTCACTAAATTTATTTTCTTATTCCGCAACTCATGCACCTTGAAATCTACAACTTCCACAGGTTGCTCTACATAGGTCAAGTCAGCTTTGACATCGATGGGTTCATATTCTAACACGTGTCGATGGTCAGGATGATAAGTTCTTAGTATCGATACGTGGAATACATCGTGAATGTGCTGAAGATCTGGCGGTAAGGCCAATTGATATGACACGGCTCCAACCTTCTTAAGAATCTTAAAGGGTCCAATATACCTAGGACTCAGTTTCCCTTTCTTCCCGAATCTCATCACTCCTTTCCATGGAGAAATTTTCAACAATACTTTATCTCCTATCTCGAATGATTTGTCTTTTCTCTTCAGATCGGCATACTTTCGCTGACGATCTTGAGCAACAACTAATCTCTTCCGAATTGTTTCTATGGACTGCTTTGTTGATGGACCATTTCTGGCCCGAGTAATCTTCCTTCGTTCATCCCAACAAAGTGGAGATCTGCACTTTCATCCATATAAAGCTTCGTACGGGGCCATACCAGTACTGAAGTGATAGTTATTGTTGTAAGCAAACTCCACTAGCGGCAGATGATCCTCCCAACTTCCTTTAAAATCTAAGGCGCAGGCTCGCACCATATCTTCTATTATCTGAATTGTCCTTTCGCTCTAACCGTCTGTCTGCGGATGATAGGCTGTGCTCAAATTTAATTTGGTGCCAAGGCATTCTTGAAAACTTTTCCAGAATCTAGAAGTAAAGCGGGCATCTCTGTCTGACACTATTGACACAGGCACTCCATGACGAACTACTACTTCCTTCAAATACAAACCTACCAGTCTTTCCACTAAATACCTTTCACTGATCGGTAGAAAATACACGGATTTCATAAGTCTGTCAACTATAACCCAAATAGCATCGTGATTCGCTCTAGTTCGAGGTAAACCTACTACAAAGTCCATGGTGATGTGCTCCCACTTCCACTCTGGAATCTCTAACGATTGGAGTAATCCACTGGGTCACTGATGTTCTGCTTTCACTCTCTGACAGGTCAAACACTTGCTTACCCATTCTGTAATTTCTCTCTTCACGTTAGGCCACCAAAAATTCTGCTTGATATCTTGATACATTTTTGAGCTTCCTGGGTGAATGGAATATCTTGAGTTATGCGCTTCGCTCATGATTTCTTCTTTCAATTCTGTAACATTAGGAATCCAGATTCTCGAAGCAAATCGCTTAATTCCTTTATCATCCTTAGGGCTCAAAAACTCTTCTCTGGTAAACTCTGATCTACTTGCTTCCACTACTTGCTCCTGACAATGGCGAATCTTCTCTAACAGCTCTGGTTGAAAATGAATGGTATAGACTCTTTCATTGTTTTGGACTGGGTCCTTGACTTCTAATTCCATTTTCTCGAATTCTCTGACTAACTCTTCTGAGGTTGTCAACAAGTTGAGTCTTTCCTTTCTACACTAAGCATCAGCTACAACATTAGCCTTCCCTGGGTGGTAGTTTATCGAGCAGTCGTAGTCTTTGATCAATTCCAACCATCTTCTCTGTCTCATGTTTAATTCCTTCTGCGTGAATATGTACTTTAAGCTTTTGTGGTATGTGAAAATCTCGCATTTCTCTCCATAAAGATAGTGTCTCCAAATCTTGAGTGCAAAAACAATAGCAGCAAGTTCCAAGTCATGAGTAGGGTATCGGGATTCATATTCCTTCAGTTGACGAGAGGCATAAGCTATTACTTTCCCGTGCTGCATCAATACACATCCCAAACCTTTGTGAGAAGCATCGCTGAAAATCAGAAATCACCTTTTTCATCGGGTAGGGTCAAAACCGGGGCAGTAGTCAGTCTCTTCTTCAATTCTTGAAAGCTGTCTTCACACTTGGGGGTCCACTCAAACTTTTCACTCTTCCTGGTAAGTCGAGTCAGCAACGTAGCTATCTTTGAGAAATCTTTCACGAATCTGCGATAATAACCAGCCAGTCTAAGGAAACTTCTAATCTCTATTGGAGTCTTAGGTCTCTCCCAATCTGCTACGGCTTCTATCTTAGCGGGGTCTACAGAAATTCGTTCACCACTCACAATATGTCCCAAAAACTGAACTTCTTTCAGCCAGAATTCGCACTTCAAAAATTTAGCATACAACTTTTCTTCCTCAGTGCTTCCAAAACTAGACGGAGATGTTCTGCATGATCTTCAGGAGACTTCGAGTAAATCAGAATGTCATCAATAAATACAATCACGAACTTATCCAAGTATCTCTTGAACACACGATTCATTAAGTCCATAAAAGCAGCTGGAGCATTCGTCAATCCAAAAGACATAACTAGAAACTCATAATGGCCGTATTGGGTCCTAAAGGCAGTCTTAGGAATATCCTCAGGCTTGATCTTCAGTTGATGATAGCCGGATCTCAAATCAATCTTCGAAAAATGAGTAGCTCCCTTAAGCTGATCAAACAGATCGTTGATTCTAGGCAGAGGGTACCTGTTCTTGATAGTCATCTTGTTCAGTTCGCGATAATCGATACATAGCCGCATAGATCCGTCCTTCTTCTTCACGAACAAAACTGGAGCTCCCCACGGGGATACACTAGGTCTGATTACACCTTTTTCAAGTAACTCTTGCAGTTGTGTTGCCAATTCCTTCATTTCCACGGGTGCCATTCTGTAAGGTACTTTCGAGATGGGTGTGGTTCCTGGTGCTAGATCAATTGTGAATTCTATCTCTCGGTTTGGAGGCATTCCGGGCAAGTCATCGGGGAAAACATATTTAAACTGATTGACTACCGAAATCTCATCAATGGTAGGGGTTTGCTTCTTGGTATCTATCACATGAGCCAGATAGGCTTGACATCCTTGCCGAAGTAATCTCTTAGCATGAATTATTGACATAAAATCTTTAGCCGGTTTTCATCCGCGAAACGGAATTCTCATACCGTTTTGTCCGCCTAAGCCAACCTTCTTCCGACGAAAATCGATTTGGGCATCGTAACGTGCTAACCAATCCATCCCTAAGATTACGTCGAACTCCCCTAACTTAAAGGGAATGAGGTCTGTGTCAAAACGTTGTCCTTGAATCTCTATAGAATAGTTCGGGCACAACCGGTTTACTGGAATGACTTCTTGATTCGCTACTTCTATGCTCAGAATTCCCTCTAAGGGCACATACTCAAGATTAAGCTTATTCATGAAGTTCTCAGAAACAAAAGATTTGGTAGCGCCAGAATCAACTAAAACACATGCATCCTCAGAATTTACTAGAAGCGTACCTACAATCACATCACTATCATCAATAGCATCCCTCACAGTCATGTTAAAAGTTCTTGCTATCGGCTTGTTGCTGGGAGGTACTGTGAGTCGAGGCACTGGATTTTCCTTAGCAGTCTGTCTGCAATCTCGGGACACGTGACCTTTCTTTCCACAGTTGAAGAAGGTGACAGATTTATCCTTGAAACTAGAATCATAATGACCCTTCTATCCGCAGTTGTAGCAATTCACAGTAGCTTGCTGGCAGGGTCCAGGGTGTTTCCTCCCACATGTCTTGCACTCTGGCAATGGTAGTCTTCCTTGCATCATGTTCACTGTCTGCTGAGGTTTGGTCCTCTGATTGCTTCCTCTAGTGTCATGGTTCCCAATTCTCCTAGTATCTGAGCTTTTATCCTCTCTCTTCACAAACGGCCTCTTGTCACTACGATTATCAGATCTCTTCACAAAACTGCTTCCACCACTCTGAAACTTCCGCTTCCTACCATCTCTGTCCTTTGGGTACAATTCACTTCCACTCTCAACTATAGCCGCTTTCTGAACCAAGGTTGCATAGTTGGTGATCTCAATTACGGCAACTCGATTCTAGATCCAGGGCTTCAGCCCTTGCTGGAAACACTTGGCTCTCTTCTCCTCAGTGTCCACATGATAGGGTACAAACCTTGAGAGTTCTGTAAACTTGGCTTCGTAGTCCGCAACAATCATCATCCCTTGCTTGAGTTCTAAGAATTTGATCTCCATTTGGTTCTCTAGATAGTTGGGAAAATACCTCTCTAGAAACAAGGTCGTGAATCTGGTCCATGGAATAACCGCATTGCCCTCCAAAGTCCTCTTTGCTTCCCACCAGTAATTAGCTTCACCTTTTAACATGTACGCTGCAAACACTGTCTTCTTATCCTCCTCTACTCCCGCAATCTCAAAAGTCTTCTCTATTTCTCGTAACCAAATTCTGGCCTCCACGGGGTTAGTGGTACCCTTAAACTCAGGTGGGTTCAGAGATTTGAATGATTTGAACGTCATTGTGGCATGAGTCAGTTGAGCTGGAGGTGGATTTCCTCCCACTGGGTTAGGGTTCTGCTGAGGCTGAGGGTTCTGGGCATGCTGAAGAAGAAAGTCCAAAAGCAGATTCATCGGGTTATTGTTCTGGTTTGGATTCTGAGCGGGTTCTGGTTCCGGGTTATATGACACCATTGCTGGCACAGTTTTGACAGGCATTCATAATTATTTACTTGGTCAAAATCTCTGGTTTCTCAAAATAAACCATACTCAAAATCATGATTTTCTCTTTTTTTCTCTTTATAAAACAGTTACTCTTATTCCTTATTATAAAAAGGTTCAGGGTACTCGTGAAAAGAAACTAATTCAGGTTTTACTGGTAATTCTTATAAAATCTTTAAGTTCTAAAACTCAATCGTCGTTTCAAATCCTTGGTTTTCGAAATCCTCTTTTTTTTTTAAACTCAGTTTAAGTAGCAGTATCTACAAAGGAATTTACTATTCCAGGGGGTATCATGGGAAATAATCTAGCATGCTCTTTTAACATAATAAAGTTCTACAATAGATAAGATAAGATAACAGTACTACTAGCAGATCATAATATCTATATCACAAGGTACCATACTGGTACAGTCCAGGTCATAATACTGAATACATCATCATAATAATACAGACCCATCATCAGAATATAAATACATCGTGGAACATCTACTATCATGCTAGTACGGAAAGATAGTAAGATAACTACCCAACAAGCTGGGCATAGAGTCAACTACGTCGAATACGTCGATCAACAGAATATTTGCACCCTATACAGAAAGATCTATCATGATGCCATACAAAAAGCGGGTCACTACTAGCTATAATATACATGCTAACCAAAAGATGGGAATGTGCAAGCGTAGATATATGTCATCCCCTAAAACCAAAAAGACTATACTAAGTCAACAGCAACAGCAAGTCAAGTCGAACCATCACGGGCAAACATCTCGCCCACCCTCCTATGGAACTCTGCAATGATGTCTGAGATCAGGGTAGAAACTCTGGCACGATCAATCTGTCCGATACTAGATGACGAAAAAGCAGCTAAGTCAGTCTGAAACCCGGTCAACACAGTCAGGGCTATCTGATGCACAATCTCCATAGGGATGTCTCTCACTAATAGACTACCTCCATGATGCATGGCAATAGGATCTGGAATAGACAACAGTCGGAGAATACCATCCCTAGTGGCAAAGATCTCCTCATAACGAGATCATAACCAACGGTACTGCTGGAACAGGGTATGGTGGATGTGCCAAGGAACCGGCTCTCCAGCCACAACAGGATGCTTAGAGGGAGCAGGTGGCAAAGCAGCAGTAGTAGCAGCCACTGGAGGCCGGGCAGGAATAGGTGCAGGTATGGTAGGTGCAGATGGTGTAGTATCACAAGTAGGAGTAGCACTGACAGGTGGAAACATGTAGTCAGGTATATTAGGGACTGTAGGAGCTGCATCATACACCGGAACAGGAGTAGCAAACAAATCAGCAAAAGCTGATACTCTGGTAGGGGTATCCACTCTAGACAGTGGAGCAGATAATCTAGGTATATCCTCAGTACGGACGGGCGAAAGCTGGCCCTCATCAATCGGCCCAGAAGTAACAGGCTCGGGTGTCTCAAATCGGAACATCTCAGGAGTAAACAGTATAGTAGTCTCTGCAGTCATGGTAGATACTGGAATCTGAGCTAGCTGCTCAATCTCTGGAGTAGGTGCCTCTAAGTCAATCACTGGCATAGGAGAATCAGCTGCCTCAATGATCTGGTCAGGAGAATATACCAAATCTATCACATGAGGTGGAGAAGGTGTAAGAATCCGGATAGAAGATTCCTCTGAGTCGCTGTGCATAGGTACAATCTCCTCAGACGAGTCACTGTCTGAACCTGAGCTGGGATCTAGGGGTCCCTGTTAATACAAAATCACGCAAGCGCAGGTGGTCACAAGTAATATAGATATAAGTCAAGTTCGTTCCCACATAGATCTTGGTCTTTAATTCAGTTTAGTACCTATGCAACAATGTATGGTTTTAATTCACTGCTAAGACAAATAACAAGATTTGGTTTTGATAACTAAAATTAACTAAGGAAGTAAATTAACAAACTACAAATTAACTAACTAATGAAAATTGAATATAATTACTTATATGAGAATAAACATGGAATCCTAACTTCATTATCTACTTCACTTAGAGTTGCAGCCTTTAATTAAAACATGCGATGGTTTTCATATCTGATCGAATAACACGAAACAAGTAAAAGTTACCTCTCGGTATACTAGTACCAAACTACGCATACATCCACAAAAGAGATAGAAGATGAGTAGACACCTATCATGTTTAGACCCTATATCTCTATAGAATTTGAAAACATAAAGGTTTACGCACAAGTTATCCACTTAGATCACATAGGGTAGCATAATATCTCTATTTACGCCACAAATCATGATGTTAAAACATCAACATATCCTATGCTAGCATGGCAAGTTCTAAATCTCAAGATCCACTCTTATTTAGCAAGAGATTAACAAATTAGATGTTAGCTACGCATCTAAATACATGAAACACAACCATATGAGGATATCAAGAATTCACCACACATAAATCTTTAAGGCATGCAAACTACTAAGCTACATAGATAAATCCGCTAGGATCCCACGACAACGATTAGCTCATAATTGAACCTTTCGTCACCATGGGATTTGATGAAAACGTGATAAAGAACAAGATAACAAAGATGAATAAATCAATAATGTAACAAGGTTTAGAGAACAAATCCGTGAATGAAACAAGCATCCAAAAGATACGCCTAAACAAAGGAATCCAAGAAAACTATGTCTAGATCTTCTTGTTGTCACAATCCTCGCCTTGGCTTCTCGATCTCGTGCAATGAACGAATTGGACTGAACTCTAGTGTGTAGATGATGATTTTTATGTCCCCCAAGGTGTGTATTTATAGCCCCAAGTGTTCTCTTTTCAAAGTAATTACCGTCTTTGAATTAGAATAGAATTCCGGCAATTTCCGTTCTTGAATGGATTAGAAGTGCAATTCCCATGTATAATTATGATTCTGGAACGTTCTTAGCCATCCTAGCAACTTCCATAATGATTAGGAGAATAATTCCCAGCAGTTTCCTATTTTCAGTTGAATTCCAGAAAGTTTCTGCCGCAGCCCAGCGCGACCGCGCGCCGTTTACACTCTAACCCAGCGCGCCCGCTCGCAACATCTCCTTTACTGAATCAAGCATGCCCGCGCGCAACCCTAGTTCATTCTGAGCGCGCCCGTGCTCACATCCTGCGGCACAGAATGAATTTTTTCATTATGCTGATTTCTCTTCCGCTCTCAATTGCAACTTCAGGCACTTGTTCTATTTACCTTCAAACACCATATAGCTACTGGAAACTCCATTCCTTCACCTAGAAATGCATCCTGCACAATTCTCACAAAAACAGATTAAAACACACCAATACTTGAGACCAAAACACCAATTTAAGCCGAAATGGAACGATCCAAGTGGATATAAAATCCACTTATCAGTCCCTGAGGGTAAGGTATTGGAGATCTATCTCTAGCTGAGCGGAAATCATCAAGTCCTGAAGTAGTCATCTACAAAAGCACAAGGAACTTCGATCACAACAGGTTCTATTCGATTAGATACTTATATAGATATACTTATATAAGGGTGAAAGGCACTTAGTGCTAAAATCTCAACATCGCAATATATCTCTAAACTCTCACGTCGCGTTATAATTCTAGGCTTGTACGATTCCTAAAATATAACTAACGCTCTGATACCAACGCTGTGACGCCCCCAAATCCGCCCTGTCCGGGGACCCGGGTCGTCACATCAGGTCTCAGCATCCTACAATACACGTTAGCTCATTAATAATAAAATCTTTATTACAACGGAGCGGAACAGTCCCACTCCACAGATCCAAGATCGGTCTCGCACTTTATTACAATACGATTATTACATCTCCGAATAAAATCTTTAAGAAGTCTATAAAGGTAGAAAAGATAAAAGGTTCCAGTTGGCCATTCTAGTCCTTGTCAGCATAGCCTGGAGCTTTTCCCTTGCCTCTGGATCCCTGGCTGGACGTTTCACATCTTTCTTTCTTGACAGCTGAACAAATGTTGTAAAGCAAGAGTGAGCAACTATGGTGCTCAGCAAATTCTCTCCTTTCTCGGTACATAAATATAGTAATACATATACCAAAAGAAATACTCGAATTTAAGGAAACAATTAAGATATCAGAAATCTGACAATTTTCTCAAGACTCGTCTCGAAAATAGAATACTCGAAATGACTCTTTTTGTGAAACTCTGATGACTCCTGATAAAAGAATAACTGGTCTTCCATCCTTTCGGTATCTCGGCGGGGCGATCAACTATCCGACCGGGGATACCGTCCTCCAATGACACCGCACTTCGCTCGATCACGGCTACAATACGATATCAACGAATATAATATATAGTATGAATGCTAGCATTATGTTATGCAAAATTTACGCAAGCGCACGTTGTCACAAGTAATATATGATTAAATCAAGTTCGTTCCCACAGAGATCTAGAATGGTGTTCAATTCAATTAATGTACCTATGCACCGATGTATGGTTTTTATCCACTGCTAAGACAAATAACAAATTGGGTTTTTATTAACTACTAAATTAATTATCAAACTAAAGATTAACTAATTAAAGAGATTAAAATCGAATTACTAATATGAGAATAAAACATGGAATCCTAGTTTCATCATCTACTTCACTTAGAGTTGCAGCCTTTAATTAAAACATGCGATGGTTTTGATATCTGATCGAATAACATGAAAAGAGTAAAAGTTACCTCTCAGTATACTAGTACCAATCTACACATACATCCACAAAAGAGATAGAAGATGAATAGGCACCTATTATGTTTAGACCCTATATCTCTATAGAATTTGAAAACATAAAGGTTGAAGCACAAGTTATCCACTTAGATCACATAGGGCAGCATAATATATCTCTATTTACGCCACAAATCATGATGTTAAAACATCAACCTATCCTATGCTAGCATGGCAAGTTCTAAATCTCAAGATCCACTCTCGTTTCGCAAGAGATTAACAATTCAATTTAGATGTTAGCTACGCATCTAAAAGCATTAAGATTAACCATACGAGGATATCAAGAATTCACCACACATAAATCTTTAAGGCATGCAAACTACTAAGCTACATATATAACTCCACTAGGATCCCATGACAACGATTAGTTCATAATTAAACCTTTCGTCACCATGGGATTTGATGAAAACATGGTAAATAACAAGATATGAATAAAAGATGTAATTATATTAATAAACAAGAGTTTGAGAAAACAAATCTATAATCCAAAGTAACACAAAGGATGAAGTAGATCTAGATCCGTTGCTTGTCACGAGCGTTGAATCCTTCTCTCCTTTTCTCTCTTGCAGATCTAAGCTGGTTACAATAATAAAACTATGATAATGTGTATATCTCTATTACAAGGATAGGATGTGTTTAAATAGGCTCTAAAAGTCTTGCCCAGCAAGAAAATACCAAAACAGAATTATAATAGAATTTCTGCAAGATACGTTTCCTAAACTGATTCTGTTTTCTTAAGGAAAATTCGTGGCTGACTTTTCTTCTGTTTTCCAGAGCCGTTCCAGACGTAATTGGACCTCTGGAACACCTTAGAATGATAGAGAATCTCGTTATCTTCGCGTGGACTGCTTACGGGCTGAAAACAGACTTATAGAACTCAAGATATGGCCAAAACAGTGTAAGCTGCGCAGCCTTCCCAGAAAATCCGAATTTTAATCAATTAATTCCCAAAAAATTATAGAAGCATCCACCTTAATCAACATTCTCGTAAACCTGCACAACTAAGCAAAACACATCAAAACTACAAGAAACTTGAGTCCAAGACAATCAATTTAAGCCAATTTAGAATGTTCCAAGTGGACATAAATCCACTTATCACACCCCCAAACTTAAACCGATGCTTGTCCTCAAGCATAAACAATTACAACTAACTAACTAACTAGTACCACTTCCGTAGGTGATCACGGTTACATTTGGCATATGCAACAAGCCCTTTAAACCCCTAGGCAGCCCTAGTGGACGAATAAGGTCTCGTGAGGGCCTATAGCGAATGTACCCACAAAATCCAATGCAATGCAATGCATGAATGCAACTAATATGAAAATGCAATTAATCTAGCCTACCATACCTTCAAATCCTCTCATGCCACATCAACTTAAGAATCAAAGTAAATACGCAATGTCTTGGTGTCGAAAGTGCAAGTATTCACATAGTCTACTCAATGAACACGCAGAAGTTCTCACAAGTCCATGTCAAGTATAAGAATAAGTTAGTAAACATGCTAAGCCTACAAGAGTACATCTTTGAGACAACACTCGGGATCTCATACGCAAGAACAAGCAAACACTCACAATCCGCTCACAAAGAATATTCACTCAAGAACAAGGGTAAGTGTATCACTCAATTCCAACAAAATCATAAACACGCTTGACATTTGGTATCAATCTAACTCTTAACACAACATACATCAATGACGATAATCAAAAGGTCTTTATTTGGGTTGTAACGGGGCTAGGGACAAGGTATGTCAAATAAGCCAAAACAGGTGAAGTGTCAAAAGCTAGTAAGTACCATAATAAATCACACACAACACCCTATTTTCCCCCCACATAATTTTTACTAAAACAAACACTCGACTAGTCGACTAAAGTAGGATCACAACAAACACAAACACGCTCTCATAATATATATATTTTTTTCTTTTTTTCTTCTTTTTTTTTTCTTTTTTTTTCCTTTTTTTTTTCGTTCGAGAGCTAGATAAAACAATAATATAAACAATAACAATGATCCAATGAATTTATTACATATGTCGACTATCAAGTAAACAACCAAACCCAATTTTCAATATTTTCCCCAAAAGTATGACCAACAATAAATCCCTCCTTGCACACCTTATTACTCCTTTAAACACTCTACTAGCCTTTGACAATGTAGGTTCAAATTAATATAAGGCCAATACAAGAAAAAGGTCTAGGCAAGTAATGTGGTATGTCACCGAAAAAACAGGATTAAGCTCAACAGGTTAACTAATTGATCATGTAAACATGGTGTGGTAATATGGGAAAATATGCGGTAATTCCTAATTGCCTTTATCATTTTAATCGTCAAATAATGTCATGCGTTTCAAGAAAGACCTCAAACAACTGCTAGCAATGCAAACAATCCGTGGACACTCAAGCAAACGAATAAATTGCAACTATGCAATATGCAATAAGGCTCAAAATCTCACTTGGTGGAAAAACATACTCAATCCCAAGCAAAAATCTCTCTAACGCACCTACTTGTATTCAAAGCATGCAAACTAAATCATCTTGCACATATTCATGTCCTTCTAATCACTTACCACATTCAATAAGTCTACTAGCTTCAACTTACTAGTGTATGTGTGTGCACAAGAACAAAGCATATCACTTCTCAATCAAAAGCGTCAACAACACAAAATTCCTATCAAGCATGGGTGCAAATGCAATCTATTATGAACTCACATAAAATACAAAAAATAAAAACAGAATGTCCTATATGAAACAAACGTAGATAACACGAACATAAATGCATAAATTAATACTACTAATATGCAAAGCATGAAATCCTACATGAACACATAATACAACAACTACTACTAATCCCTCAAATGACCCCCAAACTTAAAATATTCAATGTCCTCATTGAATGGAAGTAAATAAAAGGGATAGTAGAAAACATACCTGAATACCGAAGCAGTCACCCTCCTCGAATGAATCTGGTGGAGGATATTGCGCACGAGCTCCATAGACTGGCCACCTTGCCTGAATACTACAAAACCCACAATTGACAAGAACACAAATTCGTAATAAAAATAAAATTAGAGAAAAAGATTTACCCAATACGAATCAAAGAGGTGAACTTGCAATAAATTCCTCTTTAGAATTGAATTTTTAGAGATATAAAGAATAGAAGAGGAATTGGATTTGTATGTATAGGTGTGTATATAAAATAATAATAATAATAATAATAATAAGAATAAGAAGAATAATAAATAATAATAATAATAATAAATATAATAATAAAGGAAATAATAATAATAATAATAATAATAATAATAATAATAACTATAATAATAATAATAATAATAATAATAAAAAATAAGAACTATAATAATAATAATAATAATAATAATAATAATAATAATAATAATAATAATAAATAAGAATTAGAATAGAAATAGGTTTAGAATTTTGGAGAAAAGATGGAGGGTTTTGGAATTGAAATAGGAAAAGATTTAGGGGAAAAGATGGGAGTATAAAAAGAATTTGGGGTGAAGAAATTTTTTTTTTTTTATATAATATGTACCACAAACTCGCGCACACAGTGAACAAGGCTGTGAAAAAAAAATTTCTGAAGCTCCAGACCACGCGCAAGCTGCGCAGGTTGAATGCAACTTGCCTCTTGTACAGACACGCTAATGCAACTTGCGCCTCAGGGGGGCAAGCTGCTCTTCCTCCAGTAACGCAGGCGCAAGTTGCGCGATAGGAACGCAAATTGCCCTGTAACGCATCTTCCTCCTGCGTGACACACCAAAAATCCGATTTTTTGATTTTTTGATTTTTTTTTTTTTTTTTCACACAACACTCAATTTTTTTTTTCCTACACTAATGCATGGGTTGCCTCCCACGAAGCGCTTCTTTAACGTCAATAGCTTGACGTTACTTCCTCAACTCATGGCGGTTTATCAGACTTCAACCTAATTTTACTTCCCAACGGCCAAATCTTTTTCTTTTTCTTCTTCACACCTCTAAAGTACTTCTCCGACTCAATCGGGTGAACAAAAATTTCTTCATCCTTCACATCTGCTTTCCACCTTCGCAACACGTTATCATGCCCCTCTTCAAAAATCACTAGCTCATTATTCAAAAGGACATACCTCAAATGTGGTGGAAGTTTCCCAAGCTTGACATTCGAAAGATCTTGAACTGAAGAACTGTCAATGGAATCACTGATAGGATGCTTTAGCACATGCATGTCAGATTTTTCGCTCAATAACTGATCAAACTTCTTTCTCTGACCCGTATCAACTATTTCCACACTGCAACACTCTTCATCCTCTGTCGGAAATTTCATGGCCTTGAACACATTAAAGGTGACACTCTGATCTTGCACCCTCATTGTAAGCTCTCCTTTTTGCACATCAATCAAAGTCTTTCCTGTAGCCAAGAACGGTCTTCCCAAGATTATGGGAATCTTCTTATCTTCTTCAAAATCCAAGATCACAAAATCAGCTGGGAAGATAAGCTTATCAACCTTCACCAAAACGTCCTCCACTATGCCTCTAGGATATGTGATAGATCGATCAGCCAACTGCAAAGAGATGTTAGTTGGCTTTGGCTCCGGTAGACCAAGTTGCTTGAAAACAGACAAGGGCATAAGATTAATACTAGCTCCCAAATCACATAAACACTTGTTGAAAGAAAGATTGCCAATAGTACAAGGAATAGTGAAACTTCCTGGATCTTTAAGTTTAGGAGGCAACTTCTGCTGCAGAACAGCACTACACTCCTCCGTCAATGCCACCGTTTAAAAATCTTCCAACCTTCTCTTCCGTGACAAAATATCCTTCATGAACTTAGCATATCTTGGCATCTGCTCCAATGCTTCAACAAAAGGAATGTTAATGGACAGTTTCTTGAAGACATCCATGAATTTCTGAAACTGTTTCTCTTGACTTTTCCGCAAACGTCCAGGAAATGGAGGAGGAGGATAGATCTGATTATTCATTGAAGATTGCTCCGGAGTAAACTTTTCAACAGGTTTCTTGCTCTTCTCACCATCTAGCTGATCAGCCACTAAATCAGATTTCTCAATCTCTGGCACTGCAGATTTTTCAACCTGCTGATTCTGAACATCTTCATCTTCTTCAGTTGCTGATTTAGGATCACTCGTGACTTTTCCGGATCTCAAAGTCACAGCCTTCACCTGCTCATGAACCTCCCTCTTTCCTGGATTACCCATTGTATCACTTGGAAGAGTTCCTTGTTGCATATTTACCAAGGCACTTGCAATTTGTCCTATATGACTCTCCAATGTCTTGAGAGATGCTTCCTGACTCCTGAGAGTTGCTGCCTGACTCTTGCACATTAATCTCAACTCTTCTAATTCGGATTTTTCATTCGACTGATGGCTAGAACCAGTATGAAACTGTTGCTGCTGAAAACCAGGAGGTTGAAACTGTTGCCTTGGAGCATACAGTTGCTGAAAACCTGAAGAATTAAATGGCTCAACTCCGTACTGATGACCCTGAAACTGGTTATAAGACTGATGTGGATGTTGATAATTTGGAGCTGGTTGCTGTTGCCTTTGAAAATTGCTCACAAACTGCACTGATTCACTGGAGATGGCGCATTGACTCGTCTCATGTGCGCCTCAATGCGCCAGCACATAGTTCACATACTCTCGCAACCTGAGGCACCCCATGCTTTGTCATTAAATCTAATTTCATATTAAGTGCCTCTAGCTGGGCTGCTAGAGCTGTAACTGTGTCAACTCCCAGAATTCCTGCAACCTTGCCTTGTGGTAGTCTTTGAGTTGGATTTTGATATTCATTAGCAGCCATCATCTCAATTAGATCGTAAGCTTCCTCGTAGCTCTTAGCCCATAAGGCTCCTCCTGATGCTGCGTCTACCATTGGCCTAGATTGTGCTCCCAGCCCATTGTAAAAACAATTGATTACCATCCAGTTTGGCATCCCATGATGTGGGCATCTCCTTAGCATCTCCTTATAACGTTCCCAAGCCTCACACAGAGATTCTCCAGGTTGCTGCTGAAATTGGGCTAGCTGATTCCTCAATGCTGCAGTTTTCGCCATAGGGAAGAATTTAGTAAGAAACTTCTGAGCAAGATCCTCCCATGTAGTAATGGAACCAGGTGGTAGAGAGTGTAACCAGCCCTTAGCCTTATCTTTTAGAGAGAATGGGAAAAGCCTCAACTTGATAGCATCATCCGTCACACCATTAAACTTGAAAGTATCACAGATCTCGATAAAGTCCCGAATATGCATGTTAGGATCCTCCGTAGGAGCACCCCCAAACTGAACCGAATTCTGTAGCATCTAAATAGTGCCCGGCTTGATCCCGAAAGTGTTAGCTGCAATAGCTGGCCTGATAATGCTAGACTGGATATCATTGATCTTCGGCTGAGAATACTCCCTCAAAGCCTTAACTGCTGCTGCTGCATCTGCCATTGCTACTGTAGTTTCAGATTCCTCTTCCTTATTCTCTAAATTCTCTACACGACCGTCTTCTGCCAGTCTTTGTAAACGAATTTGCAAACGTGTTTGCATACAAACCTAAGTACCTGCAAACACCACGAAACAAACAACCTAAATAAGAATCCGAGTCAGTGAACGCTAACGACCACTGATGACAAGCACATAAACTAAAATAAAAACACCGATGATCCCCGGCAGCGGCGCCAAAAACTTGTTATGCAAAATTTACGCAAGCGCACGTTGTCACAAGTAATATATGATTAAATCAAGTTCGTTCCCACAGAGATCTAGAATGGTGTTCAATTCAATTAATGTACCTATGCACCGATGTATGGTTTTTATCCACTGCTAAGACAAATAACAAATTGGGTTTTTATTAACTACTAAATTAATTATCAAACTAAAGATTAACTAATTAAAGAGATTAAAATCGAATTACTAATATGAGAATAAAACATGGAATCCTAGTTTCATCATCTACTTCACTTAGAGTTGCAGCCTTTAATTAAAACATGCGATGGTTTTGATATCTGATCGAATAACACGAAAAGAGTAAAAGTTACCTCTCGGTATACTAGTACCAATCTACACATACATCCACAAAAGAGATAGAAGATGAATAGGCACCTATTATGTTTAGACCCTATATCTCTATAGAATTTGAAAACATAAAGGTTGAAGCACAAGTTATCCACTTAGATCACATAGGGCAGCATAATATATCTCTATTTACGCCACAAATCATGATGTTAAAACATCAACCTATCCTATGCTAGCATGGCAAGTTCTAAATCTCAAGATCCACTCTCGTTTCGCAAGAGATTAACAATTCAATTTAGATGTTAGCTACGCATCTAAAAGCATTAAGATTAACCATACGAGGATATCAAGAATTCACCACACATAAATCTTTAAGGCATGCAAACTACTAAGCTACATAGATAACTCCACTAGGATCCCATGACAACGATTAGTTCATAATTAAACCTTTCGTCACCATGGGATTTGATGAAAACATGGTAAATAACAAGATATGAATAAAAGACGTAATTATATTAATAAACAAGAGTTTGAGAAAACAAATCTATAATCCAAAGTAACACAAAGGATGAAGTAGATCTAGATCCGTTGCTTGTCACGAGCGTTGAATCCTTCTCTCCTTTTCTCTCTTGCAGATCTAAGCTGGTTACAATAATAAAACTATGATAATGTGTATATCTCTATTACAAGGATAGGATGTGTTTAAATAGGCTCTAAAAGTCTTGCCCAGCAAGAAAATACCAAAACAGAATTATAATAGAATTTCTGCAAGATACGTTTCCTAAACTGATTCTGTTTTCTTAAGGAAAATTCGTGGCTGACTTTTCTTCTGTTTTCCAGAGCCGTTCCAGACGTAATTGGACCTCTGGAACACCTTAGAATGATAGAGAATCTCGTTATCTTCGCGTGGACTGCTTACGGGCTGAAAACAGACTTATAGAACTCAAGATATGGCCAAAACAGTGTAAGCTGCGCAGCCTTCCCAGAAAATCCGAATTTTAATCAATTAATTCCCAAAAAATTATAGAAGCATCCACCTTAATCAACATTCTCGTAAACCTGCACAACTAAGCAAAACACATCAAAACTACAAGAAACTTGAGTCCAAGACAATCAATTTAAGCCAATTTAGAATGTTCCAAGTGGACATAAATCCACTTATCACATTATGGTGGGTGATTATATCAACCCTGGCATCATAGTGCCTAAATATTCTCGTGTCCTTATAAAGGTACATAAGTCTCTCTTTCTCTAAATGGGCCTCTTTCCCAAAATTGACCAGTAGAATACAGAATTCCCGAACATTTAATGAACTGATATTTTGAGATAAACTTCACAAGAAAATATTTAATTGATCTGGCGGACTGCTAGTTTTACTCAATGTACCACCAATCCGAACAATGGACTGATGTAACTCTCAATAAATATGTTTTAATTGATTGACACGAACAAAGTGCCAACCCTTGACAAGAAAGGCAACTATCTCGAAATAATGAGAATAGTCTTAAAATGAAACATAATGAGTCGTATTGAACAAGTAGTACTACTCGAATAATTATAATACTCCAAATTGATGAACGTTAAATAGAATATCTTTCATTCGATCCAAGAGTAAAACTCTAACAAATTTTAATAGCATAATCCCTATTGATTGATTCGAACAATGAACCAATTAAAAGATAATCAATAAATGTTGTCGAATTTGTACGATAAATCCGACTGAGAAGAATGAATTTAACTATCTCGAACAAATGAGAATATTTCCACTGAATCGAAATAAATAGTCGTCTCGAAAAAAAGAGACCGACCCGATAGCAACGAAATTGCTTCTACGCTTATAGGGAATTTATTTCTCAAGTAAACTAATTCTATCCATAACGTAATATTTAACGAGAAAATAATACTCAAAAGAATTATTGCATCATAAGGGGCAGCAAATAAATCTCATAAATGATAGCTCGAAAATAATCAAGAAATGAAATAATACGAACAGAATACAAAGTTTCTGAGAGTTAGGGTAGGACCGAACTTGCCTCTTTCTCGACGCTAAAAGAACCGAATAAATAAAAGAGTGCTAACCGCGAGCAAACGTCTCAATTCTTGAAAGAGGGAATCTCTATGATAATTATCAAAATAATTCCAGTACTCGGGTAAGAATTAATTCACGAAGGGTCACATAATTCGGTAATCATGCTCTTGATAATCAAATACTTCTCGAACAAATAGTTGGGAATAAATCTCGTAATGCCTTATTCGCAAAGTAAAATAAATTATATGGAGGCTCTAGTTGATTTTTCCTATTTATTTTAATATCTCGGTTTTATACACTATGCAAAGCAATTACAATTATTCGTAAGAGAAATTTCTATTTGAATTAAGGTCTCTAATATATGGCACTAATTAAATTTGTTTAACCACGTATCTCGAATAAATGAATTAAAAGGGTTTGTATAAGATCATCAATAATTATCTATCTCTCTCATTTTATAACCAAATTCTCAATTTAATTAAACTAGTTGTTTCGCACTTCTAAATTAATCCGGCTCATATCCATTTGTTTATACCTCTAAATTATCTAAATCCATCTAATTTAACTAAATCCATTTTAGGGGAGCGATAATATTACTCATTATTATTCTCGAATAATAATCCAAGCATCAACATTTTATCCGAATTCCATATCCTTAATTATTATTTAATTTAAAACCATTGAATCATAAATTGGCTATTAGCAAAATGTGAGTCTATCAAACCAACTTCTATCTTTAATGGCGCTATTTATTCCATTTTCCATTATAACGAAACTTTCATTATTAATCAACTTTAAACCAATTTAATAGTGTCCTTTTTCTAGAACAATCTTTTATTCACTAATCACATACTATATAAATTTCTTAATTAAATCTCTCATCCTAAATAAACTCCATTTTCCTTTTAAAAACAATTAAGTCTTGATTCTATTTTAATTAGAAATAATTTCGTTATCGAACACATTCTCAATTAAACACAATAATAAACAATTAACCAATTAATGATTTTAAATAAGAATAAAGCAATAATAAATTAATAAAAGAAAATAACAACACCCCCACCACTGCCGGGTGGTCACCGGCCGGTCGCAGGGCGCCGCCGCCGGTACCACTCCGACCTCCCTCTCTCTCCCTCTGCTCTCTCTCTCTCTCTCTCAATCTCTCTCTCAATCCCTCACTCCCTCTCTCGATCAATCTCTGCACCGATCTCACTCTCTCTCCCTCGACCCTTCTTTCTCTCCTGTCTCTCAACGTCGTCTCTCTCTCTCTTCTTCTTTTCCGCTCTCTGCCCCTCTCTACCTCCGATCTCCCTCTCTCTTCTCGCATCTCCCTCTCTCTGTTCTCTCTCCCTCTCTCGATCCCCCTTCGATTCTCTCCCTCCTGCCTTCTCGTCGTCACCGCCGTGAACTATCCTCCCCCTCCCCGACATGCACCACCGTCTCCCCCCTCAACACCTCAACCCAATCACCAATTCAATCCCCCAATTCCAAAACATTACTCCAATAATAAACAATACATTTATAATCAACAAAACCCATATTTATCACATAATTTTTATATCAAATTAAATTTCCTATTTCACAAATTCAATAATGATTCAAGTAATACAAGAAAATAAAGTGGTTTTGAAAGTGTAGATCATACCCTTTTGAAATCACTTAAGGGCTCAATCTTTAGAAAAACAAACTTTTTGAAATCCTTTAAATATGGGTATCAAAATAAAGGGATTTTAGTAATCTACACAATTATAAGATTGCATGTAGGATCAAGCTAGGTTTTGAGGAGATATAAGCTTTTTAAGAGAGGGTTTTAATGGTGGAGTAAATATGAGAGAGATGATGTTTTGTTTTGGTTTGTACGGGTAAAGAAATAAACTCTAGATTGATTTCCTTGTATAAATATATGGTGAAAAGAATTATTAGGACCTTGATAAAATTTACTAGTTGGGACTCTCCTAATTGACCCAATAAGATAATAAGCTTACAAGATACTCACAATATGGGCTTAGTCCACATTTACCTCATCAAGTGGAAGTTTAGTATGCTTTAATTATTAATAATTAGGCACGAATTACTAAAAGTGTAGCGCAATACCAAATAATCGCTAAAGTCTAGTAGTACACAACAAAAAACAAAATTTAAATCTTGCAATAATTCCTTTAAAGAGACTTGAATATTTATGAGAATTTTGCGGTTATTACAATTTTTGTTATAGTAAATCAATTTATTCATGAAAGGACATATAAATTGTAAAAATGATATTTAATAATCACATAGCAAACTAGATTAGATGAAAGTTTCTATTGTTATAACTACGTTCGTTTCATATATCTTGCACAGTAGATATCATTTCTCATATCGCTGAAACATGCAACCTTTTTTTGATAGACAGTCTAATAATGATTAATGGGAGTCGTGAGGATTACGTTTCTACACATTTTTAATATGTAATCGAAAAATTAACCATGGCCACACAATATTTTCAATAAATTAATATAATAAATATTTTAAGGATTCGATATTTAATAAATATAACGAATTCTCAGAATATGGGTGAAAAATTTGTTAACATGATACGTAGAAATATTCTCTAACAAAGAAAGAAATAAAATGATAGCTAAATTTTAAAATAAACAATAAAGAGGGATTTTGAACTTTTTAACGGGGGTTGTATTTGTTTTGATGATTGGTTTATAATATTAATATTAATTCAATTGGTATGAATTCACGTGTAAGTAATTTTTTTCTTACGTTAATTAACATTCCAATAAAATTATATTTTTTTCTAAATAAAAATAAAAATAATATATTTATATTAATTTATTAATACAATTTATCGGTCGGTGCGTAGTACGGGTAGAATGCTAGTATTAATAAAGATGTTAGTTGTATTAAATTTTCCAACTAATAATTTTAATTAATACATTGAAAAGTATGAATAATGTTAACTTTGAAAAAAGTCAAATTTTAAAGATAATAAATGTAGGGATAATTTTAGAAAATAACCTTTAAATTTGTATTGAAATAAGAGAGAGACATGTAAAATGTGACAATTTTTTTTCCAAAAAGAGACATGTATTTTGAAATGAAGGGAATACATATTTATATATAACTTATGAAATAAATTGATAAATAAGCTTTGTAGATTAATATTTAAATTTTGATTGACATGTAAATGACACAACTATTCATAATAAAAAAAAATTAATGAACTCCATTTTTGAAAAATAATGGCTACCATTGTGACTAAAATGTTTGAAAATTAAAGTTGGAGTTTAAAAAGTAAAAATAAAAGGTTATTTATTAATCTATTTTACTAATATGAAAAGTAATTTGTGAAAAGTGTTGTACACCATTTGAAACTAACTTAAAGCTTCAAACTCCTTTAAGGAGCATTAGCCAAACATGCTGTTAGAGGGTGTTTGGCATTGCTTAAAATAAGTTACTTTTGACTTAATGGAGGTATTTTTAACTTAAAGGAGAAAGTAAAGTTATTTACTTTAAGTTAAATGAATGTGTTTGGGTAATTTTACTTAAAGTTAAATGGGGGTTTAATAATTTTGACTTAAAGTGAAATTTGACTTAAAAAAGATTTTAAATTCATAATATTTAAACTTTACAAGAATCGTGAAAAAAAAAATCCATAAGTCATAAGTCATAAGTCAAAAGTACCTAAATGGAACTTATGACTTAAAGCAGGCTTAAAGCCCATGTTGCCAAATGGTGCATTTTTGACTTAAAGCTATGTGGACTTGCATTAAGCGGTTGCCAAACATGCTGTTAAAGGAAATAGTGAAATTGTTTACTTTAAGTTGAATGAAAGTGTTTGGGTAATTTTACTTAAAGTTAAATTGGGATTTAATAATTTTGATTTAAAGTGAAATTTGACTTAAAAAAATTTTAAATTCATAATATTTAAACTTTACGAGAATTGTGAAAAAAGAAAAGAAAAAACTCCATAAATCATAAGTTATAAGTCAAAAGTACCTAAATGGAACTTATGACTTAAAGCAGTTTTTTAACTTAAAGCCGGCTTAAAGCTTCATTTGCCAAACACCCCATTTTTAACTTAAAGCTAATTTGGGCTTAAAGGCCCGTTAGCCAAACACCCTCATTTTTTTTTTTTTTGAATAAAATGCACTTGCATATATTAATTAGCATCCGATAAAAGATTACATAAGATAAAATCCGGAGCAGTCTCTAACCACTCCATAGGACCTGACATAGAACAAGCAGCCTGTGCTAACAAATGAGCTACTTTGTTCGCAGATCGACTCTCAAAAACTACTAACACTTCCTGAAAGTGTTTAAGAATGTCCACACAATCCTCTATGATCGTATGAAACCCAGAATTACCTCTACCCCCATATATTGCATCGACCACTAGCTTTGCATCCATCTCAAAAACACATCTACTGGACCTCCACTCTCGAACCCACATTAACGCTTCCTTAAGACTTAATGCTTCCGCCTCTTTAGCCTGCCATCTCCCCCTTACCTGTCCAGTACGAGCTCGAAGGAACTGCCCACTACTATCTCGAACAACACAGCCTGCTCCTATGTAATTGTGTTGAGCAAAACACGCCGCATCCACATTAACCTTAACCCAGTCTTCTGCAGGTCTGCTCCAACACTTGCCACCATTCCCCCCTCTGACTCGACCATTCACATGCCCTTCCTGACTCCTTTGCCACTCCTGTAATAAGCCCATCGCCATTGACTGCACTCCATACACCGAAATAATCTTCCTATTCCAAACCCATGAATTGCGTCTCCACCATAAACTCCAACAATACAAACCAACCATTGCACACCGTTCTCGAGTACTATTACTGAATATCCTCTTAAGAATTTGCAGAACAGTTGTGTCATCCTCCTCTATCCTAATCCCCTGCCACCCCACCTGATTCCATAATTCTTGAGCGAAACTACAAGTAAATAGGACATGTATTGGTGTTTCAGCACACAAGTGACACCATGTACAGACCTGATCCATATTAACCATTCGCTTTACCAATTCTGTTGCCGTAGGTAATACCCCCTTACAAGCTCGCCAAACCAAGTTAATTACCTTACCAGGTAACTTGAGTTTCCATAACTGCTTCCAAAAACCATCTTCCCCTCCAGTATTCTCCCCACAGATCATTCTATAGCAGCTTCTAACCGAGAATAGACCATTCTCCTCCATCATCCAATACCAAGAATCAGGTCGACTCCTTCCTGGTATAGGCACCCTCTGAATCAACCCCTTATCCCGCTCATTACACAAATCATTCAAAATTTCATCATCCCACCTATTCTGATTCTCCTGCATAAGACCACTCACCATAGCATCTTTAAGTTCCGTATGAAAATCACTGGTAAGATACCCATTTTCACGACATGGCAACCAAGGAATCTGCCACACCCTCGTTGTTTTTCCATCCCCAATCTTACGCCTACACCCTGCTTTAATAATATCCTGCACTGCCATTATACTTCTCCACATAAACGACGGGTTTGGCCCTAGCTCAGCTTCCAAAAAACTATTCTGAGGATAATATCTAGCTTTTAACAAACTCGTAACCAGAGGATTTTCACAGTTAATCAACCTCCATGCCTGTTTTGCGAGCATAGCCATATTAAAATCACCTAACTTACGAAACCCCAACCCCCCCATCTCCTTCACCTCACACAATTTCCCCCACCTCATCCACTTAATCCCCTTACATTCCCCTCCTCCACCCCACCAGTACGCGTTCATACTCCTTTCAATTCTATCACATATCTCTCGAGGCAACAAAAACAAACTCATCCAGAAATTTGGTATGGATTGAGCTGCGGTTTTAAGCAAAGTTACCTTCCCTTCCTTCGAAATACTCTGCACCTTCCAAGCCTGCAACTTCTGCTTCACTCTATCTACCAAGAACTCAAATACATTCACCTTATTCCGCCCTATCCTCATAGGCATTCCCAAATAATTACCAGGTTCTTGCTTCTCCTGTACCCCCAACTGAGCACACACCTCATTACGATCTTCAACCGATGTATTAGTTGAAAATGTAATAGCAGACTTATTGTAATTAATAACTTGCCCTGACACATTAGCATACCTTTGCAATATACGTTGCATCGTTTGGGCCTCTGTTCTCGTAGCATTGAAAAACAGATAACAGTCATCAGCAAATAATAGATGCGAGATCCTTGGTGCATCCTTAGCAATCTTACACCCATGCAATAAGCCCACCTCCTCATTTCTCCTAATAATTGCACTAAGTCCCTCTGTGCACATTATATAAATATACGGAGAAATCGGATCCCCTTGTCGAATCCCACGTTCAGGAATAAGACTACCAAACACCTCCCCATTGTGAATAAAACTATACCTTACTGATTGAATATAGTACATCACCCTATCAATCCACTTTTGGCTAAACCCAAACTTAATCATCATGTTCTTAATGAACCCCCACTCTAATCGATCATAAGCTTTAGACACATCTATCTTTAACCCAGCTATACCTTTCTTTCCCTGTGTCTTCCTCTTCATATAATGATTAATCTCAAAAGCAACCAGCGCATTATCTGTTAATAATCTTCCTTCTATAAAAGCGCTTTGTTTATCCGAAATTATAGACACCAAACACTTCTTCAATCTGTTGGACAACACCTTCGATAATATCCGTACCAATACATTACATAGTGAAATAGGTCTCAAGTCTCCCATCGTTTGAGGCTTTCTCACCTTAGGAATCAAACAGACCAAAGCATCATTAACCCCATCGGGCAAACCCCCTGTTTCCATAAACGTACAGCAAAACTTCACCACATCCCTCTTAACAATATCCCAAAATACTTGGTAAAACGCTGGATTAAATCCATCTGGACCACTTGACTTATCAGGGTGCATTGAAAAAACTGCATGTTTAACCTCATCCTCCGTAATCTCTGCTACAAGCTCATCATTTTCCTCCACTGATATCTGTTGCACTTGCTCAGAATCTGTCAATCTCCCATCCACATTTAGAGTTCTGAATAAGTCCGTAAAATACTCCTCAATGACGCTCTGCACACTCCCTGACGTTTCCTGCCACTCCCCATCTTTATTCTTAATTCTCTCCAATTTATTATTTCTTCTTCTTGTTGACGCATATTGATGAAAGAATCGAGTGTTTTTATCACCTTCTCTCAACCAGTGCTGTTTTGCTCTTTGCTTCCAATATACTTCCTGTTTTTCCAACAAACTCATGTACTCCCAACGAACCCTATCATACTGCTGAACTCCCTGTGCATCTCTCCTCGATCTCAGTCTCCGTAGTTTCACCAAACACTCTTGAGTCTGCTGTTTATACATATGACTAAGACCCCCTCCCCATTCCTTCAATTTATCACTGCATCGACTAATTTTCATCACAATATCCATCCCGTTTGCTCTTTCCCATTCCCCTCGAACAATGCTCTTACACTCCTGTTCCCGCAACCACACATTTTCAAACCTGAAGCGATGACCTCTAGGCACATAAACTTGCCTATTTAATTCAATAACTAATGGCAAATGATCAGAGGTAGTAACATCCATTACACGTACTTCTGCCAACGGAAACAAATCCTTCCATTCTTTATTTGCCACTCCCCTATCCAATCTCTCCTGAACCCAATTAAACTTGCCCCTAGATCTTTCCCATGTATACTGTTCCCCAACAAAACCCATATCTACTAACCCACATTCTTGCAACGTTTCTGAGAACCCTTGTAACAGACTAGGAGGCTGATTCCGTCCCCCCTTTTTCTCATGAACATACATCATATCATTAAAATCTCCAAACACACACCACGGTCTCGATGATCTTCCTGCCAACATCTTCAACATCTCCCAAGAATCTTTTCTACGACTTCGTTCAGGATATCCATAATACCCCGTGTAGCGCCATCTTCCTACCTGATCATTTTCGACTTCAAAGTCAATAAAATTCCTCCCAGCTTCTAATACCTTACACCCACCCTCATTTTTCCACAATAACGCTAATCCCCCACTGTGTCCTTGTACATCAACCGCTACAAACTCTGCAAAATGCAATTTCTGGCACAACTCTTTTATGACTTTACTTCTAACTAATGTTTCAGAAAGAAAAATTATACTAGGCTTTTTCTGCAGGGTAATTTCTTTAAGAAGACGAATTGTACGTGGCTTACCCAGTCCACGACAATTCCAAGCCAATACACTCATTGTTCTAGGCGGGCCTGGAGTACAGGTCCCGCCTCTGGTCCGTTTTTTGGCCCATTTACAAATGACATATCCATATTCGACATATCCAGCCCATCACCTGCCTTATTTTTCTCCATATCCACTCTTTTACGTTTGTTTTCAATTACCACATCTTCATTTAAATCCGTATCTCCCGCCCTCTCCACTATCTCCATATGATTAATATTTTGAATCCCCCCATGATCCACATTATCCTTTGACTGTCGGTTTGTTACGTGAATTGCATCTGTCTTCCCTTGGATCACGCTAACCACCCCTCCTGTTTCCGTGAATTTCGCTCCCCCACCCTGTCCAGCACTCGATCCTCCCATTGCTCCTTCCGACTGCCATGTCTGCCCTCCATTACGAAGCCATTTTGAACCAATATTCTGGGCTTTTACATTCTTATTAGGCGCTCGAAGCCACACTCCATACGCCCTCTCTACAGTCTTCTCCGGATTTGCATACACCACTGCACAGTCCCTATCAGCATGACCAAGTAACCCACATACAAAACAGAACATACTTAGGCGTTCATACTTAAAATTAATCCACCCCCATTCCCCTCCTTGACGTTTTAATTTCATTCTTCGCTTTAGCGGCTTAGTGACATCCATTGTCACACGAATCCGTATATATTGCTTCCAGAGACCATTAAAATTATCTGGATCTGCTTTGACAAATTCTCCCACCGAATTCCCAATGGATTGCATAACTCTCTCCGTTAACATACCTTGTGGCATATCATACACCTGCACCCAAATATCCATCTTATTTAGCAGTACAGCCCTGGGATCTTCCGCCGCCTCCAACTTATGAAACACTAACAAACTTTGCTCGAAAGTCCATGGACCTCCATCAACCACCTTCTGTAAATCCAGAATATGATAGAAAACAAAAGAGTAACGTTGTCCCCCAAATCATGTATTTCCACCCCCTCCTTTGGACGCCATAATGCCGCCAATACATTCTGCATCGCAGGAAAATTGATATTCTTTTCTGTCAAAAAACGACCCACCAGGATAAAACTTTGTTTACTCGGCCTCACCTCTTCTTCTCCTACAAGCACCCCTCCTTCCTCCTCCTCTTCCAAAGACAGATTAGCATACATCTCCTCCATAGTACGTTGCATTGACGACATTCTTAACACACACAGCCACCACACTCGACTCACAACTAATAGCAAAATGAATATAACTTGTCAATTGACAAGACATAAACTTGCAAAGCTGCAAGACTTTTTTAGGGGGATGGTCCAAACACCCTCATTTACTATCACTTATTCACTTGTACATGAAAATATCTATAAATTAAATTAAAGAATATTATTAAATTCATAAGTACGCACATTTTTAGAGATGACCATCTTAAAATGGTAAACTAAAATTGTATTCACCTTATTCATTTGGTGAGATATTTGTGTCAAAGTCTTTTAAGAACAGCTAATTTTTACGTATAAAAAAAAGCATGTGTGACAATTTGAACACTGACAAATTAACAGATCCTCTTTCCAAGTCCTGTATACACACACATTTTCCTGCGAACAAATTTCAACCTGAACTGTTTGAACATATATCGGCATCACAAGTACATACACGTTTAGATGTAAAACATCAAAGTCAGAAGTTCATTTTTCAGTGATCACTAACAATAACACGACTTGTTCTCTATGTTTTCACTTTGCCCCGCAGGTTGAGGAAAATTGAAAGGAAATCATTTTTTTTGTCAGTTAAATGAATATTTGAAACAGAGGGCCACTGTTTGTCACATTTTACACCAGCACCTCTGGTTAGAAACACACTAATATTACTGAGCTATGACCGGATGAACCACCAGCTAAAGTTCATTACAATGCCCATATCAACAAGTATTTTATGTGCAAATCGGTGTGTTCCGTTCCATTCAAATAATTGTTGCAACATATTTTATCGTATTAGTTTTCAGTATTATAGATGTAGACGGCATATTTATTATAACTTCTATTAAAATTAATATTTAAGATTTCTTACTTGATCGTGTTAATTACGTGCAAATGTCACATGCAGGTTATATACGCACAAAGTCGTCCTTATTTCCAGTCTCATGTTTCTAGTAGAAAAAGTTCTTGCATTTCGTTTTTTTTCTTATATATATGTATGATATTTGATTAATGAGATTCTTTTTCCCGTATATCATCTAATTGTTCTTTCGAAATTTACAACTATAATTTGACTAGTTATGCTTATATCATCAACACCACCTTTTAAATTTCGTAATAGAGTAGATACTCTCTATAAAAATACTCTGTACAAAAATAATTTCTTGATAATAATAAACAATTATGATCCTAAAACTTTATAATTAATTTAAAAATTATAAATTCTTTATAATAATATTTTTTCCCAATACCAAGGAAATTATTGTAGAGGTTTTACCCTAATATTACCGTAATATCCTTGGTGACTTTAGAAATGAGTAATGCTAGATACCCCAAATTGGTACCCAAATATTGCTCCCAAATGATGTGGCAAAACTTACATAGCATGGTAAAAAAATTTGATTGGTTGGTTGGTGTGAATGCAGGCATCCACTATTATCCTAACCAATTAAATTGCTATATTTAACATTTGAGAAATTTTTTTGATACCAATTTCGGATACGTTGCATTTCCTTTAGAAATAAGGTTAAATGTACTTGACAGTTAAGACTAAGGTAGCACTCTAAACATTTAATCACCAATGCATATAGCAGGCATAGAAAATAAGTCCCAATGTTCACTAACAATAACATGACTTGGTCCTCTACTCTCGACGTTGATGTTTTATACTACTACTTTTCGCCCCGCAAGTAACGGAATGTTGAAAATGAAACTTCTCTCATCGATGCAGTCTAGAGTATTCTACAAAAATTTGATTTTTTTTTCTCCTTATAATTAGTCAATAATAAATTAATTGTCTAATTATGACTTTAAATGCATATGCTAAATAATATTATAAATTTATAACGTTTTAGTTATATCTTCTATATGTATTAAATATTTTCATTATTCAGCTCCTTTACTATAGAATTTAATTAAATTAAATAGGGATGAAAATATTTTTAGTAGACAAACCATGCTGAAAAAGATAAAGTTAGGTTCCTCTCGAAGAAAAATCATTTTTCTCTGAGAAATGATTACCTTAAGGGCTAAATTCTATGATGGCTTGAAGCCTTGAACAGATATTGATGGACGAGTGAACCAACATTTGGACATATTACATATACATACATTATTCTTCTTATTCTTCTATCTAGGCCATAATTAAACCTATTCCCATGCACCATAAATCCCTATTATTCTTCTCAAGTAGTAGTCATTAATTTTAACTAGCAATTGATCATTTATTAGCATTGATTTGATACTAGTTAGATATTTATTACTCCTCCGTCTCTTTAAACGTTTGACTAAAAATACGAGTTTTAAGATAATGAGTACTCCCTCCGTCCATTTCATTTCTTTACACTTTCTATTTTGGACCGTCCATTCCATTTCTTTACATTACTAAAAATAGTAACTTTTAACAATAAAATACATTATTACATCCACTATCTCACTCCACATTTTCAACCTTTTACACTATTACACCCACTACTTCAATTATTTTAACAATAAAATTACTATTACACCCACTACTACATTTATTTTAACAATATTACATCCACTATCTTGGTTTCCGTGCAAAAAGCAAACGTAAAGAAATAAAAAAAACGGAGGGAGTAATAAATATTGTTTTTTAATGGAATAGTGGGTATTGAATATTGTTTTTAAGGAGTAGTGTGTATTGAATAGAGTAGTGGATATTGAATATACTCCCTCCGTCCCACAATACAAGTCTCTTTTGGAAAAATTACGCATATTAAGAAAACATTAATTAGATGATACATTTCCTCTTATGCCCATTATAAATGCATTGACTTTTAAGAACATGAGCTATTTTATACTCTTAATCATTCCTCATTAATTGCTATACAATTTTCAAAAAGGGTAGTTTAGGAAAATTATCACAAATTTACATTGAAAATAGAAAATGGACATGTATTATGGGAAAAAAAAATTCCTCAAAAAAGACTTGTATTCTGGGACGGAGGGAGTAGTTTTTAAAGAATAGTGGGGGAGTAGTACGTATTGAATACTATTGTTTTTAAAGGTACTGGGTGAAATAGTGGTTATTAAATATTGTTTTTAAGGAATAGTGGATGGAGTAGTGAGTATTGAATATTGTTTTTAAGGAGTAGTGGGTATTGAATATTGTTTTATATGACTTAAAATAGAAAGGAGAAAAGTATTTTGAATGTCCCAAAATAGTAAACAGAAAATGTTTTAAGAGACGGAGGGAGTAACATACTTCTTAAATGTAGAGTAAATTATAGATTGGTGACTGTATTTTACACCAAATTTTAAAAAAATTGCCAAATTTTCAAATTTGCAAATTAATGGTCAGTTTTAATTTTCGCGTTTTAATTAAAAAATTGGCTTCTACTAACTTTTTTTTAAAAAAAAAGAATGGCCAAATTTTATTTCAAAATTTTAAAAGAATGGTTCCGTTTCACGTTCAAAATTAATGGGAACCATTTTTTAAAAACGAAAATAAAAATTGACCAATAATTTATAAACTTAGAAGTTTGACCTTATTTTTGAAATTCGATGTTCCGTAATTTACTCATAAATATATGTTTTTATAATAAAGTGTGAATAGTGTATTATAAGTTGGTGTCTTTTCAAATAAATACAACAATATGTGGAAAGTAGCAGAAAAAGAGCTCGCATTCCGCAATGAAGTAAAATTTCGTCGATGTATAATTAAACTTAAGGCTTAGATGGCGGAGACTTTGACTAGCTATAAATTTTAGTTGCGAATTCTCAATGTAAGACCAGCATGAGAAGTTTCTTATGCGCTTCCGTCAGTAGTTAGGCATCAATTAATTAGTAGGCTTACAAGTTAAGACTGTACCTAGTCAAGTATCTCCAATTTTATATTATTTTTTTTTAATTTTATGCAGTGACTGCATGCCAGTACACCTATAAATAGCTTGCTTCATAACTAGATATGTTCACAAACTAACATAAGTTCTAAGTAGTTGATTAACCTACAAATATACAAGTTCTCCCTACTTAGCAACTTATCAACTTATATATACTTAGCCTAAATGGCCTCTTACAATTTTGGATTGGTAGCTTTGGCTCTTGCACTTGCCTTTTGCATACAAGGCTCCTTAGGTAAGATTGATTCTGATATTTAAAAAAAAAAAAAAAACATGTGCATGTTCGGTTTTCAGCGTATTCATATTATGAGATTATTTGGCGATTTTCTTTAAATTGGACTGTGGTTTCGCAGGAAATGTTACATGTGAGAATTTGAGCAAAGATTCGTGTGCTTTCGCGGTATCTTCTAATGGGAAACGGTGTGTGCTTGAGCAGCGTATGTGCAGAAGCGGGGCGGAGAAATATACTTGTCGTAGCTCAGAGATTGAAGCTGATAGTCTCAAGGATTGGATTGAAAGTGATGAATGTATTAAATCTTGTGGACTAGAGAGAAATGTGCTTGGGATTTCATCTGATTCTCTTCTCGAGTCACAGTTTACACAAAAGCTTTGCTCCACCCCATGCTACAAAAGCTGCCCCAACATTGTTGACCTTTACTTCAATCTTGCTGCTGGCGAAGGTATAAATTTATTTTATTTTCACTCTAAAACCTTAAGGTGCGTGTAGATAAAGACACCAACAAGATCTTAATTATGCTATACAACAAACATTATTAATTTGTGGCTCCGCTACTGATTGTATATATTAATATTCTTGCATCGATCGGCATGCAGGAGTATATCTTCCAAAACTGTGTGAAGCACAAGGAGTGAATGCTCGTCGTGGAATGGCAGAGTTAAAAAGCTCTGGACTAGTTTCACCAGGACCAGTGGCTGGTGGGATGCTGGGAGAGGCACCAGGGCCTATTTCCACCGATATGTTCATGGAGGCACCGGAACCGGCTATGGCTCCAGCCTTCTAGATTAACGATGAACATAAATTTGAGTTTGAGGGTTCGTGATTGTTAATTATAGATTAATATATATGATGCATGCATGGCACTGATTAGGAAGGTTTCAATAAAGTGGGCAGAGTTCTAGAGGCTCACTAGTGTGTACTTTAATTTTCTGTTACATTTCCCATTAGCAGGGAAAAGAAGGAATAAAACAAGAACATTGTAAGATAAGATTTAATTTCATTGGTGATCGAATTATTTAGTCATGTAATAAGGTCAAGTGTTATGTGTAATATTTTAGTACAAGTTTTCTACGTTGAGATTTGCATGTTTGGTGAAATGGAAGATGCATACTATATAAATATTTATAAGGAAAATGGCATGTTATGATTTTTTTTGTTTGGACAAAAAATTAATTATCGTATTAAATTTCCACCAAAATATAACACAAAGGCGTTTGGTTCAGAATATTTTAAAAATTAATTATATACTATTCAGCCTCCTTAAGAGAAAATGATTATTTAGGTATATACACTACTACAAAATTAAACTTAGGAGATACTACTTGCATAGCGTTTCTTGAGAAGTGTTATGTAAGTGCATCACTTACATAGCGTTTTTATTAAAAACGCTATGCAAGCTATTATTTAAAAATATAAAAATAAATTAAAAATTAAAGAAATGCATTAACAGAGCGTTTATGGATGAAGCGCTATAGTAGATTCCCCTTCCGTAGCGTTTCTACTTACCGCTATTGTAGTCACCATTTTTTAAGTTATACAGTATTTTGCTTTTATAATTGATTCATCGAACAAATCAATCCAGATCTATCCCTAAAACCGCCTCTTTGACTCCATCTTCTTTATTAACCATCTCCAGATCTTCAATTGAGCATCTCTTTCATACACACATAGACTCTGTATATACAAATATATCATCATAAACTTGTTCTCACAATAACAATCTTGACGCTGGTAGTTCTTCATTCGAAGTTTCTCCACACCGACGTCAAGCAAATTGTCGGAGGGTTTTGGGAATCTCTCTCAACCTCTCTCTCTATCGCTCGCACTCTCTCAATCTCTCTCGTTGTCTGTTAGAAAAAGAGTATTTTGGGAAGATTGATTATTAGAAGAAGCTTTATCTCAAATGGCTTAAAAGCAATGTGCCACTCAACAGAAAAATATATAATATCAACTACTAATGGTTATGGTGGCTATAGCAGCGGAAGCTTCACTTAGTCAGAAGTAGCAGTTTTCTCCAATCTTGCCGAATGAGCTATAATGGAGGTTAGACATAATCATATACAATTGTATCTATCCTAGGGAAGTTAAGGGTTTTTCCTCATTTTGATTGCCAGGCTATGCTCTGTTTTTTTTTGTGTTTAGTTGATTTAAACAATACTTGAGATTACATATACAATTGTATCTGTACTTGAGATTTGAACAATTTATATTAGTTTTTCCGCAAAGCATTTGGCAGATAAGTTTAGAATTAACTTAATTATATTGACAGAAACCTCTAAAAATGTACATTACAAAGTGGAGGAAGCAAAAGAAGAGTCATGTTTTGATCCAAGACTAATAAATTTGGACGAAAGCAAGAATATACAGGTTCAACAAGACTAAAAAGTTGTTTCTGGTCTTTGCGATTAGGATTTCATTTTTGTTCGTTTTTTGGTTCTACAGTCTCCTTGGCCCTCTTCATTTTTGGTCCAGATATAATTATAATATTTTACATCTGATAGGTTTCCTCTTTATTTCCAGGAAATAGAACTCATGTTCTTTGATGCCCTCACAAAGGCAAATAATAACCTTAATATCTGGTCCTGCATTGATGACCCAGCTGAATACTGAATGTTGTAGAACTTTTTGTGTTCTTCATATAAATTTGGTTATGATCTTACACGGCCCTCACACTGCATGTTGACATAAATCAAATGCAGTTAGATGATTCACTTATGAAACACACTTCTAGAAGTGAAGAACTCAAGGATTCTAGGGATCTGATCTTGCGCATCTGTAGAAGAGATCTTAATCAGGTAATAAATATATTAACTGAATAATGAGAAAATTAGTTTGGACTAAATCAAGTAGAACTTGCTATGAATTCTATTTTTTTGGTTGCAGTTCTGCACTAACTTTATTGTTCCAAAGGATCAGCTGGAATACTTCAAAGATGTTACCCCCAAGATGTTATTTGTTTTCAAGTTTGTCTAATACCCTTTTCTTTTTCTTTCTTCTTTTATATCCTCTTTCCGGATGTCACTGAGTTTCCTTTGGAAAGAAACAAATTAAGATTTGAAATGTTAGTTTTTCTTTAAAGAAAATTCTAATGTGATTTAATACTATTCGTGTTGAACTTTAGCATTTAAATTTGATAGTTTGTGCTTTGGTTATATGAAAATAAAAACGTAAGAAAATACCCCAAAATCAAGAGTCCAAACAATAAATTAACTTTTCCCAACTTTGGTTGCCCATCATTTATAGTGAATTTCAGGCACTTGAATTAATATTAGGTGTTAAATGATGTCAGAATAAGATATTTTATCCACCTGCGATCTATCCATTTCAGATTTTGTTTAACTTAGGAGTTTCTTGTGAGATTTATAAAATAAAATAACTACTGAAATTTAGTAATGTTAGTTGTTATAATGGTGCTACTGGTGTAAATGTTACTAAGTCCCAATCGCTTTTAGTAAAGTCAACACCAGACCTTCTTCTTTCTCAGGTTAATTATACTTTTGGTCTGTCACAATTTGAGTAGCCATTTACGAAATTTCTATGTGTAGTTGGACGTTTGCTCTAACGCAAATTTAAGCCATAATAAAGTGGTGCAAATTCTTTCCTCCCCTCTACTGAACTAGGACATTAATTTTCCCCAGGTAAACACAAACCAACGTGAGTCTCAGTCATACAATTTACAAATACATCTGCTTAACACAAATTCACCATTATATAAAAATATAACGGTTAAAGATCGTGAATTGGAAAGTACAGAATGCTAATTGGAAAGTAAAATAATGGACGTGCTGCTGGGCTGCTGTTGATATGTTACATTTGCTCTCCATTTCTTTTGTTTATGTGTTTTTATGTTATTGTAAAGTTAATTTTATATTTAGATGGCTTTTCTGTTACTGCCTTACTGGTATACTATGGCTGAGTTGTAACCAGGGGAGCAGAGACCTTTTTAGTTTGTACATTTTCTTATAGTGGTGCTATATGTTTATATTATATGGTAAGTGCTATAAGTCAATTGATTCATTTATATTGTTAGCATTTTTTATTTTGTAGGGTGAAGATGATGTTGAGGAATGCGATTTTGTTGAAGGAAGGCTTATTGGACATTGAGGATAGATTACAATATAGATATATGATGTTTCGAGTAGTATAGTTTGTAATTTTCCATGCAGGTTATAAATCTTCCGTTATTCTCAGTTAGTAGAAATATAAGATTCAACATGTATAAGAATTCCATGAAAGGATATATGTGTTTCATGACAATTGTTGCAGTAATTTTTAATAAATGGATTGCTTTTCAAAAAAATGGTTGTTGCTTATAGTTCCATTTTAGATTTGAGCATTTCTCTTTTTGTTTATTGCGTTTATGAAATATTTGAGGATAATATGGGTAAAATAGGGCATAAAGCAATTAAAATAAAAAATTGAAATTCAGCCGCTTCAATAGCGCTTCCAAGAAAGTTATGGAAGTGTTATTATCATGTATAATCCAAAAGACTTGTATAGCGTTCTCAAAACCGTTGTCTAAGTAAACCACTTGCATAGCTACAAAAAAAACGCTATTGAAGTCATCTGCACTTGCATAGCGCCGCCTTGCATAGCGCTTTTAAGCGCTATGCAAGTGCAAAAATAAACGCTATGCAAGTACAAATTTGTAGTAGTGATAATTAAGTACTTCTTCTCCAAAAGAAGAGTATACAAAGAGCATCATCCTTTTCCATCATAATCGTAAACTGTGATCCTTGATCGTAAAGAACATGAAGGATCACAGTTTACTATTTGAAACTTTGTATATGTGGGAATATGTGTGCTTAAAGATGAGAAAATTTTATATTATCGAAAAATTGGAAGGGTTTAAAGATGGCATGGGGACCATTAATATATTCAATGACCTGTTTATTAATTTTTATGAAAATTTTATGTGAATAAATTTAATATAGAAAATTGATGTAAATGTAAGGGACGCTTCATTCTATTCAAGATTAATTTTTTAGTTTTAAGATTTTGTCCATCCGCGAACAAATTGTTCACCAACTTTTGCTTAATTACGATGCCATGATAAATTACGTAATGTTTCGTGTGAAAAAAAAAAGAAAGAATAATGTTATGTATACCAAAAGCTTTCCGAATGATGTGACATGATTGACGTGACATTTTAAAAGATTTTAATCCATGAAATTTATGTGAGTACAGAAGATTCATCATAATTAATTAAATTAATATCAATAAAATTCTGACACGTGGCATTTTGGGAACGAATTTGGAGATTTTAACATTTTCCAATAAAAATAACCATTCAAAGAAAATATGATTTGACTGAATTCTTCAAATAGAAATTTTCTGAAGAACTTACTATGTATACATGGTAGAATTTGGAGTACGATAATTTTTTGATTAAATTCATCAACGTGGAAAAATGGTAAAAAAAAAATAAATAAATTAAAAGATGGATGGAGGCAATTTGTTTGGGTGAGATGGGCAGAGATATGTGAAGCCTGTATTCATCCCTGAAATAACTGATTCCACTCCCGCGAAAATCTCTGGTTTCTTTCTTAAATAAATTTCTCTTCTCATCATTTATTTTTTAACTTCTCTCTCATGTCTTCCTCCTGACATTCCATTTTTCAAGGATCTCTTATTATTTCTTTTCTCAACTTCCTCCTCTTCTGATCATTTCTTTTTCACCACCTCACTTAGCTGCTCAGTTCCTTACAAAGAGACAGATACCATGGTACATTTTCTATTATTTATATGTCGTTATGTTTGCGTTTCTTGAATTTTCTGTTAAGATAATATATGATCCTAGTCTGTCTCCACTGTTGTATGAAAAGAGAATTTGAGACTAATTTATCATTTTCCCATTCCATTCGATGATTATTATCAGGCACATGAGTTTAAGTCCATTGCATTTGTTGATTAATTTGTTTCTTAGTTGCAATGTAAAAGAAGTAATGATCTCCTCATCACTGTAGTCTTTTATTTGTAGATTATCTTATATATATAATTTGACGTACAATGTTACACAGAAATGTGTGACATTTTGTCAATACTAATCGAAATTCTTAATTGTGCTCAAGTTTAAAAGGAAATGAGGTTCATTTTATTGCAGTTTATGGGCCTCTGTCATTGCGTTTTTCTCTGATACTATCCTTCAGAGTCAGAAGACGAGTCTCTGGATTCTCTGATATGGTCTGCACGTAACGGATATGAGTAGGAGGAAGGAATGAGAATATATTGGTACTTGGAAAAATTGAGCTATAGCGGAGATTAATTAATTGCTTAGCCATACTATAACATGTGTGACACATCCAGTTATTTTTTTTGAATAAGTAGGCAGTTATAAAGTCGCACCACTTAAACTTTCTCATCGCGCTCAGTTATCCAGTAAGGTTTAATGGAATTCTCCATCATGCAGTCGTCAAGGCTAGAATAATTCGATTAGTACATGTCCTCAGAATGGGGTATAATTAAAGGTTTCATGATGTAGATTAAACACTCATTCTGTCAAGTAACCGGACTTATAATTGGATTACATTATATCTTCAACATATTGCTGTATTCTTTTTCATGAGATGCTCATTTTTGGTAGGCGAACGCTGCATCTGGGATGGCCGTGGAAGATGATTGTAAGCTGAAGTTTTTGGATTTAAAAGCAAAGAGAAACTACCGTTTTATTGTCTTCAAAATTGATGACCAGCAGGTGGTGGTGGAGAAACTCGGGAGCCCGGATGAAAGTTACGATGATTTCACCAACTCACTGCCTGCTGATGAATGCCGCTATGCTGTCTTTGATTTTGATTTCACTACTAAGGAGAATGTCCAGAAAAGCAAGATTGTCTTTGTTGCATGGTAATGTGATCGTTGATTTTATTGCTAGCACATAAAGAGAATAGATTATTATTTTTATGTTTCTTCAATAGCTAAATCTACAAAGAAACCCATGTAAAATCTACCCATCAAACGCAAAATATCAAGATTTTAAAAAGGTAATAACTTGGTGTTAATTTTCAGGTTATTAGTACACACTATCCTGCAATATTGAATAATTTATTGTTATTCACAATAAATTTGCGTTGCGACTTGTACATGATTTTAGGTCACCAGATACCTCCAAGGTGAGGATGAAGATGGTGTACGCAAGCTCCAAGGATAGGTTCAAGCGAGAGCTGGACGGAATTCAGGTCGAGTTGCAAGCAACTGATCCCAGTGAGATGAGCCTCGACATTGTAAAAGCTCGTGCAATCTAACAATCTGAAAACTAATTAGTTTTTCTATAATCCTCAGCTGGCATGCAACAGATGCATACTATGGTTTGCGTCTGACCAATGTCGATTATACTAATCTATGTAGCAGAACTAATGTGGTGTTAAGAATATTTCTTTTGTAATGTTTGACATTTCATTATTGTCGTCTCTTAACTATTTTATTGTGCACATATATATCTTGGCCATATTGTCTGCTTCGCAGACTTGCACTAGTGTTTAGATGGCCTAGCATTGCAAAACAAACGATCGGATGACAACTTTTGGGTCTCACTATGTTATTGTGGCCATTGTTTCATGGAGAACCATGTTACGTGGAGAACCGTGGAGAACCACTTAAAATGCATTAAAATTGCTTTATATATAAGGACCCCGCCAAGGGTACCTTCACGAAAGATGTTTAAAATAATTGGCTCTATCCAACAAAAAAATAAAAAAAAAATCATAAAAAAAAAAAAAAAATCCCTGCCGTGGAAATGCGAAGCATTTAAGACAGTAAACGGATGAGTTAGGTAGTCATGAGGGCCGAAGGTCCTCGACACACCCGTCAATCGTCTATTGCCTTTACCATTGATTGCCATTCCTTACAACTTTAGAATGATAAAGGCGCGAAGCGCCGTACAAGAAGGTGCGAAGCACCGTTAACCAGTGAAATCCACTGCCACGTCATCACGTGAACAGTGAATTTTTTTTTTTCTTTTTTTTTCTTTGACAAATGGATAGAGGGTAGAATTATAAGACTTTTTTGTAAAGGGGCCCCGCCATGGGCCTTATATAAAGGACAATTTTAATGCATTTTAAGTGGTTCTCCACGGTTCTCCACGTAAGATGGTTCTCCATAGAGTGGGACTCATGTTATTGTTGTACATGTTTCAATGGATGAATATGTATCATCTTGTTTCGAAGCGTAGCTAACTCACATTTATATACCAATCGATTCTGTAAAAATTAAAAGCACATTCTTCCTGTGAGAAGCCACCCGCCTTTGGCCGCCAGAATTTACGTCTATAGAAACAAACAAGGGGCTATTAATTCTACTTCGTGGATGTACATTTCTCTGCCCATATTCTCAGAATGCAGATTACATTATAACTCACCCATTGAGACTAGTTATACATGAAGCAATATATATGTAACATAACCTTTCATCTAAATCTAGTTTTGCTTCTGGTTGTCCCAAAATTGTTTTTCCCATCTCTCTACTTGTTTTATCGAGTTCTGCTTTCTCCGAAGAACAGATTGAAGAGTTGCAGGATCATATGGAGGTTGCAGTACACATGGATTCCCGTCTTTTGGACCTTTTACCATGGATTCCATCATAAACTTCTTTGTTAATCCTTCTGCAGGACAAGCCATCGTCTCAGAACAAAGTTCTACTGCTTTTGGGGGTACGACAGGCTTGTATTTCAACAGTTTAGCATATTGGTTTAAAAGATGGAACATGTAATCGTAGACCTTTTCCATCTTCAGATCCTGCTGAATAAAAGTGCTTGCCTCCTTACCAATGGCACTTGCCTGTTAAACACATGTAAAAAGAAATGAAAATTTGAGCAACAAGAATTTTCATAAGAGTACAAGGGTATTTAAGATAGAACAAATGCACCATGGGTCATGGCTCATGGCCCAGAAATGTTTAAAAATATTTTTGCATATCAATATTGACTTTTGACTTTTGAGTACAAATTTGTAGAGAAAGGGGAATAGTTCTCTGTTTCTTAATGGAAATAACAAATAGTCTATGAGGTCACACTTTAGGAACCCATGGAGGGGCAGGCTGCAAAAAGAACATTAGATTCAGGATCTTTTGGGTATTTCCTCCTTTAATAAAATGGATCCTCATTTAAGTTATTAATTTCTAGAATTATACTGTGCATTTCTGAAATTCTATAGAAACAAAGTATTCCGAAATTCACATAACTTGGAATTAAGAAATTTGCACATCCAATATATCACAATTCTAATGGACTATCTTTGCAGATTGTGAAGGAATATATAGGTTGAGAGATATATTACCTTCTGCTTGTGGCTATTACCCCAATCAACAGCAAACTTAATAGATCTGCATTTGTCATCATCCCTTATTGGCCAATAATGATGAACAGGAATCAAACCTCTTGTGTAGAAGTCGTAGTATCGTGGCTTCACCAGTAAGGTGACGGAATCGCAAGCAAGAATATATTTGTCACTCACAGACCAAGCAGATCCTTCTATATAAATCTTATATCTGCATAATTATGGCAGAGAATGAGCAAAGCCAAAAACAGCAAAGGGAACAGGAAACCTTTGAGTTCATGTACTGCTAATGCTTAAGAACACATTCTGGGTGAGTTACACCCCCATAAGGATTAATATTAAGATTGATATGCCAACCTATGAATACACTGGCTTGCCAAGTCTGACTGCTTGTAACCTTGTTGTGATTCTCGACCCCAATCCTGCAAGTTTGTAAGAATTTTTTTTTAAGTTGTTTGCTTGGTTTCGTTTTCCACTATAAGTTACAAAACTTTATGTAATGCAATGAATTTAGGTTATGAACAACGGATCTCTAGAATCTTCATTAAGTATTTTAGCATTTGAAAATGTCCTGATAACATTTGAAACAGAATATATCTATAACTAATGAATCCTGGTTTTTCGTTACTGAAAGAAAGGGTGGTCATAGTTTTTAGAGATGAATGCATCTAGTTAAGCAGAAAAAAAAAGTTTTGCAAATCAACAGTTCTCACCTGTGCATACACACGAGCATTCCAGTCTTGCTTGTCAGAGACATTGCATTTGAGGAGATCCATCCTGGTTTCAGCAACAATAGGATTCCCTTTCCAGTAAGCATAAGGATCTCTGTCCATCCAGCTAATCCTGGTGTTCCCTTCTTCTAGGTCCTTCAACAAAGAACCCCATGGCTTTATATTAATCTCAGGCCTGAAAGTAAGTTTGAATTTAGAGGAAAGTTTATAGATTTATAACTGTTATTATAATTAAATAATCATTTCACTAGCACATACGCAAGCAGAGAAAAACTGGAGCTTCTTTCCTAAAAAGCCAGTGCGTGTGCAGATGGCAAATAAAATGTGTTATCCTATACCCAAGGGATAAAAGGTAACACAATGCTTACCATCCCCAGAAGGACCAGTCCGGAAAAACAATGTCCAATGTGGAATCATCAGCACAATACCGAAATAACGGAGGTGGGGCTGTGGCATTAGGCCCACGGTAGAACCTTGATCTAATTACTGGCCAGTCAACACAGTCAAACATGAGGTCTAAATCAGGAACCTTGCCTGGGTACATCCGCAACAACTGTAGGATCCCCCACAGTGTAAAAACATCCCTGCTCTGGAAAGACTTTTGGTATGTCTCTACATAAGCCCTCCCATTTAGTATTACCAAACGAAAATTTGCTGTCCTTCTGGCTCGTTCCACCATCTCCTCTGTAATTCCTGTCTCCCTCCAGGGCCGTAGGTCTTCATAAATATAGCGGAAGTATTCAGGACACTCAGCTGGTGGAGTAGACAAGAGGGCCAAATCCATTTTATCAAAATTTGCAGGATAATAGTCTTCCGGGCACTTTTGAGTGACATTGTCTGCTGAGCACTTTATGGGAATTTCAATTCTACGGGGAGGGTTTTTGGGAATTGCTGGGGTTGTTGTAGGGACATCATGTGTTGTTTTGGTAACTATTATTGAGCTTTGGGGAGTATTTCCAGGACTGGACTGCAAAAGCATATAGGAAACAGAATGAAAAAACTATAGGAGAAAAAAATAAACATTTGTTTTTCGGATCAGCATACTAACCACAAGTTAAAATACAGAAGTTCACCAAAGAACATACATTTAGATATGGACAAGTGAGGATGTAACAAGTTAAACCTTGTGACTGTACATTACATCAACATTCCTTCATCCTAAACTCAGAGCAAAATTGTGGCCATGAGCCATAACTTTGACGAAAAAAGCAAAATTTCCTTAAGGCTTACTACTACATTGCACTGGCCTTCGCAAGCCCACAACACAAGGGAAGTCAAAATTTTGCTGCACATCTACTTCTTTGTTTTAAACAATTATATACACCACATCTTATTCTTTGGCCATATTTTTTTTTGGAATTAACAGACAAAACGAACGAACTACAAAATCAAGGGGGCAAATATCACCATTTAGCACCTTGCACAAAAAACTACAGACTACAGTCATGAGAATTCAAAAATAAACCCTGGAAACCATTATATCAAGAATGCTGCCACGTCTAACAATTTTGTGTGTAGCTTCACAAGAGTAATTATATTGATACATCCAAATTCCAAATGCTAAGGGTAATGCTAAAAGAATTATATAGCTAATTAGCTATCGCTATACTTTGGCAGCAAGTGGTTTTTGTTGCTTACAACAAATGCTAGCTTCCAATGCTCAAGTCCATTCAAATCCAGTTTTTGTTGCAAATATGTGTATATGAAACTCTATTTCCCTCTTTTACATGGATAGAGGCACACACCTTTAGTTTTATATCAAGCTCACATTTGCGCTATTTATCATTTGTATTTGGTTGTATAGTAATTCATCGATTTCATTTAGCTATATTTCCCAGTTTGGTTTAGCACAACAGTGGATTAGCTCTAGTAACATTAAAATCAATTTTTTGTTGCTTTCTTAAATTTCTGTTTATGACCTACTGTAAAACTTAGTGCAAATACAATGCTGATGCTAAATAGCTACTTATACAGCTACATTTTGGCACCAAAAATAATTTTCTCAATAAAAACAAAACATAAAATCCATTATACAATAACTTGTTGGTAAAACTGACTTTTTATTTATAGTTAATACAAAATAGTACTTCATAAGCAGTGTTCCAGAAATCGCTAGGCGGCCAGGGCGGTTGGGGTACCGCCTAGCGCCTAATCGGGTAGGCGGGGATTACGCGCTTTTTCTTTTTTCTTTCTTATCAAATATTTTTGCCGATTTTTGAATTTTTCTACATATTTTGCTAATTTCTGTCGATTTTTGACCGCCTAGGCCGATTTTTTACCGCCTTTTGACCGCCTAGGCCGATTTTTGACCGCCTAGATCGATTTTTTGCCGATTTTTGACCGATTTACACAAAAAAACGTTTTTTTAACCGCCTAGGCCCGAGTCGGGGTGTTTTGGGGGCGCCTAGCGCCTAGGCGGCCGCCTAGGCCGATTTTTACAACACTGTTCATAAGTAAATATTCATATTTATAACCTGAAATATTTTTTATAAGAATCTACTACTATGGTTTGTTATTCAATGCATTTACTATAGAGACTAGGGAGCCTGACATACATCTCAGGTAAATTTCATGAGATACACAAATTTTATTTGCAAATATGGGGGGCATTTTTGTAAAATCATGATTCATTTAAAATTTTATTAATTATCCATGCGGTCGAGTAAATTTAAAACTTATTTTTTTTTAAGTATGTTAGAAAACTTCCCTAAGCTGATAAATCTAAGAGTCCTTTTTCTCTTTACTATATTCTGACACAGAGACAATGCAGTGATTATAAATTTTGGACCGAACAAAAACAGGGGTCTTAAGTAGGTAAGTGGGCTGACCACACAGCACATGCAATTGCTACCTCGGGACACGTTAACAACTGTCCAAATTCACATTTCGTCAAACTTGCCGTCCGTAAAACGTAGCCAAAGTAACAACAATCACGCCGCATCATTAAACGACCAAATTAATGTTACGGATCCTAGATAATTTGATCGATGTTGTGTCTAAAAATGTTACTATGTTAAACACGGGCAGCTTTTTACTCGTTTTTTTCGTAAACGTAAATTTCGATGTTTAATAAATTTAAACAAGAAAATTTGAGTAGGTAGGGGGGAGAGTAACTTACAGAAAGAGTAGAATCAAGGAGGCGAGTGGAGATAAAGGCACCGAAGAAGAGGATGAAAATGAAGGCGGAGAGGCGAAAATAGTAGTGAACAGAAGAAGATCTTGATGAAGAAAGGAGGTTAATGTTTAGCAATGAAAGCATGGTGTCTTTTAAGTATAGTACTCCTCTAGATCCCTGTATTAAATGAAATCTCTGCTTCATATTCTCCCCCATCTCCCTCCTCCCTCTCTCTGTCTCTCTCGCTCTCTCTCTCTCTCTCTCTGAACACCAGCACCGCAGACAGCAGCAGCAGCAGCAGCTCCCCCACTCTGTATCTCTTTTTCCTTAAATATGTGTGTAAGTATGTGTATGTATACAGTTCAAACTTAAGAAAGGGGAGAGTAAAGGGACGAAGATGCAAAGATCTGAAGACACTTTTAGTGCGTGCCTGTTATGCTACTACTGATCTTTTCTTACACAGAAGAGAGAGAAATACTAACTTTTTTTTATGTTTACTTTGTATAATGATGGAAAGGTAAAGTTGTGGAGTATAATACTACAAACAATTTTGTTAATATACGAAATTTATATTTTAAAAGTTTTCTCAAATCAAATTATATAAAGTGATTGGAATTGTTTGTATAAGATACCTTTAGTAAAAAAAAAAAAAAAAGAGCGCACGATAGTTGATGCGTTTCTTTTCGTAACTTATAAGTTTTTCTGAAATCAGAAACGTAGCAATTTTCAATCAAAATGAAAATATCTTTGTACCTTGTAGTTTTATCTACATTTTTTAGATATAAAGAAAAGTTTTTGGCCAAAATAACAACAGCAACTAGAGGTTCTATTTAGACACCCAAAAATTGTGGTATTCAAAAATTGCTTACTGTGGTAAAAATTACATAACATAATAGAATTTTTTTATTGAAGTAATTGGTGTGAATGCGGAAAATCCATATTATTTTGATGTACTTACATTTGGAAAAAATTTTGGAATCTAATTTGAAATATCTACTCCCGGCCATTTCTTAACATTTCAAAATAAGGTAACTAGCACGCATTTTAAGGTAAATTTTAAGGATAGTTGCATAACTTATTTTTGAAATTTTCTTTTTTTATAAAAATAGAACAATCCTATTTTTATACAAAAAAAGAAAATTTCAAAAATAAGTTATGGAATTATCCTTAAAATTCACCTTAAAATACTTGTCAGAAAGTAACAAAAAAAACGTGTACACCAAAATTCGCTCTATTTTTTTGTAATTGTCTGAAAACGACAAGAGAGTTTATTAGCTTAGCCGCGAGTCCCGTGACCCCAGATTACTAATACATTTTTTTTGTTGAAATAAAACGTCTGATTATCCCTGACAAAAGAAAAAAAAAACCTCTGATTAATTGATTATCATGCTTAAAAGCATAGGCATATGGGTGATTAGTTGGTAGCAACTCAAAAGCCATAAACAATGTATAATTTAATTATAAAAGGAATAGGACAAACACCAAAAGTAAAAAAAATGAAAGGGAGGAGTTTAGGACCAACATTTGCTGACTGTGGTTCTAACTGAAACTTTTTAATTTGGGCCAAGTGGCCACAGCTTCAACTAAAGTACCACCTTTCAACTTAAATTTGCTGCTATTTTCTTTTTCTCATACTATAATATTGAAAGAAGTTGTTTTGAATTTTAGATTAATACAAAATTTATATAAAATTTAGTTCTATTTTCCTACACCTTTAATTATGTGCAAAAAATTAAAATAATTAATTGACGCACTTTTGATTTTTTTTATAACACATCTAATTTTATATTAATAAGATAATAAACGTGAATCTATTACGGAACCCGGTCCTAAAAGGAATAAGTTCACGCTTGCAAAAAGGCATGCAAATAAAATTGACCGTAAATTATAAACTGAAAGTCTTAGTACGAAAACAGTGATTAAAAACTAGTTATAGCATAGCCATAGGTCTTCACTTCCACCTTGGTGACTTCATGGTACATTTCGCTTTGACTTGGCCTACCTTGTTTCTTCTCTTCCAGAACCTTGCGTGGAGATAACATCCATTTTGATCTTGCATCTTTTTTCAACTAGCTCGCCCCTGAGTTTCTGACCACTTCCAGCATATTGACTATCATCAAGACAACCAACCTTCCTGGACAAACCATAATCACATTTGCTCTGGCTTCCGCTTCCTATTCCTGTACTCCTCGATCTGCTATTTATGCTTGTGGCTTCGAAACTTACTCCTGCTTTGTGACTGCACTTTGCGAGGCCTACCCTTACCCCTCTTCGGCCCTAGCCCAGTAGCTTCAAAAGCTCCTACAATTTTAGTTTGACCCCAGATATATTAACTTTTCGCGACCTTCCTCTCGTTCTTGTAGTCTCTTCACAAATCGATACTAGGTCTTTTCGACGTTTACCCCTTTTTCTCGTATTCTTAACACAGGTCGACACCAATGGAACACCATTATTAGCCATCACCTGATCAGAACCAGATGGATTCTCTATTTTTTGTAGCCAAAAGTCCTCCAATTATTCGATTTCATTTGCTGGAGAAAGCTTTCATTCTTCCAAACCACCTCTAAATGAGCACAATTCATTGTAGCATGTGAGATTTGATGACAAGCTTCACATGCTTCAAAATCAGATAGATGAAGCACCGGGACTTTGGTGACAGGCTCATTCCTCCAATCTAGACTAACTAGAAGTGTAGTAGGTATTGAACTAAGAACAGACATCTACGCACACACAATAACGTCATTAGAAGTTGTCAAAACATTCAAATTCTCTAGATTTCTACGGTCAAATCCTAATGGAGTACCCAGAGCACTACCTAGCCTATGTATACCATTGATAGACCAGTAGCTAAACGGAAGCCTTTGTAATTGAACCTGTTAGGCAGCAGCCTAAGATTGTAGGCAGCAGCCAATATGTTTTTCTTTCCAACCTCAACTACAATTCACACCTACCTACCACCTACTACTAACTCCTATAAATACCCATATCCTCATTCCATATTTCTTACACCTTAATTCTCTCTTCTCTCTATATAGCTGCTAGATAGTCCGTCTAGTAGGAAAGCCGGTTTAGCCCACTTTCAGGAAGTGTCGGGATAGAAGGTCCTCGTGCCTAAACTATTCCTTAGGGTACTTGGGTCTGACTGCAGCCATCGGAGGTGGTCCCGCTGCAGGGGGTCTTTCTATCAGGTTGTGTGGCACTGTCCGGGTTGGGAGAGGGAGAGAAGGAAAGGTTGTCGGGAAACAGTGATAGGGGGAGGTTTTGAGATAAACACTTCAGTGAGTTGGGGATATACATAATAGGTATTGTAGGGCTGAATTTTTGTATGAAATTCAAGGGGACGGATACCCGGATATTGTAATCTCTTTTATCTAGTGTGAAGTTGTTACTCTTGTGGATGTAGACAGGGCCGAACCACGTTAAATCTCTTGTCTCTTTTACTGTATTGTTGGTTTGTTGCTTCATTACTATCACATATATTTGTGGGATCTAAGCGCACATATTTACCAAATCGCTTCCGAATTCGCAGGGAATCGGGCAGATTCCTAACAGTTGGTATCAGAGCTAGTTGTGTCTAAATTATTGGTGCCGAAGGAAAGTCGTTAAGAAAAGTGGTTGTCTAATTTGGCGCCGTTTTGACGGAAGTGCTCCCACTGTTTCTTACACTTACCTGGCCAATTGATTTAGTTATTTGGATTGGTTTGTGTGTGCAAACAGAGATCATGGTAAGTACTGGAGGATTCAAGGTGACTCCATATGATGGTAAAGGAAGTTTTACTCTTTGGCAGAGAAGGGTAAAGGATATCCTAACCCAACAGAAGCTAGCAAGGGCTTTGAAGGGGAAGGAGGGAAAACCAACAAAGATGAGTGATGTAAAATTGGAGGAAGAAGATAAGGCCTTTATTCTTCTTACTTCGCTTCCGGAGTCATTCGATCATTTGGTCACAACCATTTTTGCACGGAAAGGACACGTTAAAAATGGAGGAGGTTCAGTCAGCACTTTTGTCAAATGCTGGAAGGAAGAACCAGGATGGTGACAAGGACGGAATGACAGTTTTGGCTTTGCGTAGTCAAAATAATAGAGGAAGAGGTGCTGTGAGAGGATCTACCAATAGCAGGGGTAAATCCAGATACAGGGAAAAGGGCATGCAGTGCTTTGGTTGCAAGGAGTGGGGTCATATTAGGCCGAATTGTCCGCTTAATAAGAAGGATCCAGATGCATCATTGGCTGTGGTTACTCTCGATTGTGAAGATGTTTGCACCGTCTTCAATCGAGGCACTAGTTCTCCAGGAGAATGGATATTAGACTCAGGGTCATCTTACCATGTATGTTCCGAGAGGGGGCATTTTGACAAATTCCAAGATACAAAGAATGAAACAGTTTCTTTGGCTGATGGATCTACTTGTGAGATCAAGGGGATTGAAATTGTGAAAATCAAAATGTTCGATGGAATAGTTCGCAGCTTGAACGGGGTAAGATATGTGCCTAAGCTGAGGAAGAATCTAATATCTATCGGTCGGTTAGCTTCAGAAGGCTACAGATGCTCTGTAGTAGGGGGAGCTATGAATATCGAAAGAGGCCGTGTGGTTCGGATAAAGGGAGAGCTACGTGGGGGAATATATCGTCTGATTAGTACGTGGCCAGAACGTACTGGAACTTCGAAAATCTGGTTATCTCGTGCACGAGGGAAGATTGACTTGAAGGATACTGCTGCGGTTGTATTGCCTTCCAGTCTAGACGATGGTGCAAAAATTGCTGGGATGGATGCTTGGTCGAAGGGCTTCCACGACATCAACGAGTAGTTGGTGTGTTGCAGCTGCATATGGGCATCGATCAACACAAATCAAGTGAGCAGTGAACCATGCAACATATTGATTTGTTTGATATGCAGTTGGGGAGTAAATGAAAGATCGATGGTCACACTTGTTTGTGTGATGGTCACACTTGTGTGTGTGATGGACTACATATGGGATTGGCCGACGTGAATCAAGTGAGTATGTGTGTATACAACAGATTGCTTCACATATATGTAGTTGGACAAATAGAGGTCAATGGTACACTTGTGCGTATAGCAAGTGGGCATTCGAGAATGAATGTGCAAACTAGGGTATAGTTTGGAGTCTTGGACTCGGGGGGAGTTTTGTCGTAGGGAATGATACGGATCAAGGAAAAGTTGGAGTTGTGCCAACAGGACGCAGGTATGGAGTGCAAGTGAAGAGCTGTGAGTTTGGAAAGAGGGGGAGATTGTTAGGCAGCAGCCTAAGATTGTAGGCAGCAGCCAATATGTTTTTCTTTCCAACCTCAACTACAATTCACACCTACCTACCACCTACTACTAACTCCTATAAATACCCATATCCTCATTCCATATTTCTTACACCTTAATTCTCTCTTCTCTCTATATAGCTGCTAGATAGTCCGTCTAGTAGGAAAGCCGGTTTAGCCCACTTTCAGGAAGTGTCGGGATAGAAGGTCCTCGTGCCTAAACTATTCCTTAGGGTACTTGGGTCTGACTGCAGCCATCGGAGGTGGTCCCGCTGCAGGGGGTCTTTCTATCAGGTTGTGTGGCACTGTCCGGGTTGGGAGAGGGAGAGAAGGAAAGGTTGTCGGGAAACAGTGATAGGGGGAGGTTTTGAGATAAACACTTCAGTGAGTTGGGGATATACATAATAGGTATTGTAGGGCTGAATTTTTGTATGAAATTCAAGGGGCCGGATACCCGGATATTGTAATCTCTTTTATCTAGTATGAAGTTGTTACTCTTGTGGATGTAGGCAGGGCCGAACCACGTTAAATCTCTTGTCTCTTTTACTGTATTGTTAGTTTGTTGCTTCATTACTATCACATATATTTGTGGGATCTAAGCGCACATATTTACCAAATCGCTTCCGCATTCGCAGGGAATCGGGCAGATTCCTAACAGAACCCACATCTTAACCGATTCTCCAACCCCAAGGAACAAATTCTCATTCCAAGGTTTAAAAGAAAATCTTACAAGAAAAGTTCTCACATTGCAAGGATATGGACCCCTTAGCAGTAACATTCACCAAATTTTCAAGGTTATTGAACTTAATTAAATACCATAAACCCCAAGTGATGTTTAAACGCATCCAAAAGACCTAAAACATTCAATTTTCTTAATGCCAAGTTTCGAATTAAATGAAACTCCCGACCAACAGATTCATTAAAGATTGCCACACAACAATTATTCCACTACTCAGACGTTTCATGATAAAGTAATTTCAAAGGTTTAACAATAATCGAACCATTTTTAGTAAGGACATGGGAATTGTGTTTCTTAACATCGTTATGAGTAAAAAGAGTCAAAGATTTACCAAATTTAGAAGGAGCATCAACATTAGCAACCATGTTAGATGGAGTAAGACCAGTTGTTGACCGCGTGGCACCTTCCATCTTAGGACAAGTTCTCTGCTCCACCAAACCAATGTAAGGCAAGTCGGATCCCCCAGTGACCAGTTCTTGTTCTCTCGAATTCTCCAAAGAGACGGAACCCAAACTTTGTCTAGAAGAGTTTATCGCAGCCATAACAACAAGCAATAAATAGAAAATAGTGTTTGTGGAAGAGAGTGGAGAGAAAAGATAATGGTTGAGGAAAAGGGGTAGAAGAAATGGGAGAAGGTGAAGAAGAAGGGGTGAAAAAAGATGTCAGAGAGATAGAGATGGAGGGAGGGAGAGGTTTCCTTGGGAATCGAGTCCCGTTAAATTTCTTGCTCAGAAGAAGAAAGAAATGTCATACATCCACTTGTGAATTACCGTATGGGGAGTGTTATCACAAAATCACGCAAGCGCACGTAGTCACGAGTAATATAATTTATGTTCGTTCCGCAGAGATCTGGTTAAGTTTTAATCAGAAGATATGCTTATGCAACAATGTATGGTTTTAATTCACTGCTAAGAAAAGTAACAAATTTGGGTTTGATTATCCAAGTTAAACTAAGATGCAAAATATTAAACTAAGAATTAAATTAACTAATGAAATTTGAAATCGAATTACTTATATGAGGATAAACATGGGATCCTAACTTCATTAAATACTTCACTTAGATCTGATGCCTTTAATCACTATATGCAATGGGTTGATATCTGATCGGATAACACGAAACAAGTACACGCTACATGTCAGCATACGTATACCAAACTAAACATACATCCACGAAAGAGATAGAAGATGAATAAACACCAATTATGCTTAGACCCTATATGTCTATAGAATTTGAAAACATAACGGTTGAAGAGCAAGTTATCCATTAAGATCACACAGGGCAGTATAATTATTTTCATCTCACACCACGAATCATATTGATAGACAATTATGAACCTATGCTAGCATGGCAAGTTCTAAATCTCAAGATCCACTTTCATTTTACAAGAGATTAACAAATTAGATGTTCGCGACACATCTATCAATTAAGCATAACCATACGAGGATATCAATTATACACCACACACAGATCTTTAAAGCATCAAGATACTAAGTTCCATAAATAAATCCGTTACAATCCCATGACAACGATTAGTTCATAATTGAACCATTCGTCACCATGGGATTTGATGAAAACATGATATTAAACAAAGTATGAATGTAAGTAATAATATTAATAGGAAAAGAACACAAAAGATGAAGTAGATCTTGATCCGTTGCTTGTCACGAGCTTTGAATCTCCTTCTCCTTTTCTCCCTTGCAATTCTATGTTACAATAATAAAACGATACAATTTACAAGGCTAAGATGTGTTTTTATAGGCCTAGATATCTTGCCAAGCAAGAAAATTAACCTATAATACAACTAGAAATAGGTTTTGATACCAAAAATACAATTACACTTCGAATAAGGGCAAAATAGGAATTTCTGGAATTTTCTGGCAGACTCACGCGCTCCCAGCGCACAAATACGCGCTCCCATCGCACAAAACTTCTGAACCACGCGCTCCCAGCACACAATTACGCGCTGTCAGCACGTAAACTTTCGGCCGATTTGCTGAAAATTGCATAACTTCTTCAACTTGGCTCCAAATCATCCCGTTTCTTTTGTGAATGCTTCCGTCTTCAATTCTCTAGATTTCAAGTCATCATGGTGGCTCAAAACAAGTCTCCATTTCTCCTTTCCATGCTAGAATTCAACTCTCAAAATCGACGAAAACATCAACCCTAATCGATAATTCGCAAACCTGCACAACTAACAAAAACATATCAAAACTACCACAAACTTGAGTCCAAGACAATCAATTTAAGCCGAATTGAAGCGATCCAAGTGGATATAAAATCCACTTATCAGGGAGTGATAAAGTACATCACACATTCACACCGAGACTAATAATGTGATAAAATGGTTCATCCAAACTTGTTCGTTTTTGTTGTAGTTTTCTCGGTACAAATTTGGTCGTTCTTTGTTGTAGTTGTCTCGATACTGATTTTCCCATCTCTCAAATTCTTTTATCAATCTCTGTTTTCTCCCGGGAGTAGTTAGACAGATGCAGGATCATATAAGCTGCAATACACATGGTCACATGAATTCTTGCCTTTTGGGCCTTTCACTAAGGATTCCATCATAAACTTCTTTGTCAATCCTTTTGCACGACTAGCCATTGTCTCGGAACAAAGTTCCATTGCTTTTCGAGGGACGACGGGCTTATGTTTCAAGAGTTTAGCATATTGGTTCAAGAGATGGAACATGTATCGTATATCTTGTCCATTTTTAGATTCTGCTGAATGTAATTGCTTGCCTCCTTACCCATTGTGCATGTGCCTGTAACATTTTAAGCCTGTAACATTTTAAGTAAAAGTGTTAAATAATATCTGTCTACTCAATACGATTAAGAGAAAGTGTCAAATAATTTTTACTGTAAAATAAGATTCCATTTCCTAACACTGCACGAGAACTTAAGATAAAAGTTGTATGCATAACACAAGAGATCTTTTGTAATACTAGTAGATCGTCTTCATATTAAGTATATTGTTTGGCCATAATATGTTACCACATATCACATAAGAGCAAGTCCAATGCATATCTATATTTGGTTGTGTATTTATAATATAATTAAGTTTGCAGAATTATCATTCCAATGCATAACTACATTTAGTCCTATAAATGCATAAATAAATAGTTGATCCTATTTAGAATTTAAAATGACTATAAGTCTATAACCATAATTCCTATATCATTCAATCAACTAGATTATGGAGGAAAGTTGACTTCTATTCACTATCAAAAAATGTTAAAATACATTTTGAACGTAGTTGATCTTATTTTAGAACAATGAATTGGAAAATTAGTTATATTTTAAGACCAAAAATTACTTTTTGGTAGGGGAGAGCACGGATCGGATCGGATTTATGATAAAACCGGAATCGAAACCGAAACTTTTCGGGTTTTAAAATCTAAAACCGAAATCGCAACCGAAACCGACGTTTCGGATTCGGATTCAAAAGTATCGGATCGGATGCAATCGGTTCGGTTTTAAACCCGACTCAAATATAAATAATAAAACCGAAATACCATACTTAAATGAAATTACGTAAAATTAAAAATTACATCCATGAAATATTTGTTTTCTCGAAACATGCATAGTTTTAATAATTAAGTACTAAAGTCTAAGATAAAATTTATTTGAATAAAAGAGTTGCAGACAATGAGAGAATTCCATTCCAATATTCCATCACTATTGTGATGCCTACTGCGTACTGGCAACTAGCACTAGCAGACCTTGTGTGTAGTGTTCAGAGTGCCTGCGTGTGCTCTGTAGTCTGTATGTATTGTATTGGGCTGCTACCTGCTAGCCCAAATATTAAAGACAGAGCCCATTATTTTTAGCGATTATATTTTAAAAAATATGTGTATATATTAATTATAAATATATATATATATATGTATATATATATATATATATATAATTTATTTATTTATTTATTTTAATCGGATCGGATTCGGGTTTTTTGGATCGGATTTGACAAGAAACCGAAACCGCATAATCGGATTCGGTTTTTAATTTTTCGGTTTCGGTTTCGGATCGGTTTTTAGCGGATTCGGATTTTTTCGAATTTTTGCTCAACCCTACTTTTTGGTCTCAAATTATAGCAATATCTATAGTCATTTAGAGTTTAGCATTGGACTAGCTCTAATATTGATATAATCAAGAGATTTGCATGCATGGGAAATGCTGTAGAACAAATGACAATCTTTCTTTTTGAACCAACACAATAAAACAATAGTTCATATATGTTAAAAAAAAACTTATGTTGATTTTGTTTAGAATGCAGAGTACATCATAGCTCACCCATTGAGATTGGTTATATATTAAACATGGGTATGCAATAGAATGTTTCATCTGTATTTACTTCATTTTGTTTTTGTTTTGGTTGTCCCAAAACTGTTTTTCCCATCCCTCAACTTCATTTAGTGAGTTCTGTTTTCTCTGAAGAACTGATTGAAGGGTTGCAGGATCATAGGGAGGCTGCAATACACATGGACTCTCGTCTTTTGGACCTTTTACCAAGGATTTCATCATGAACTTCTTTGTCAATCCTTCTGCAGGGCAAGCCATTATCTCGGAGCAAAGTTCTACTGCTCTTCGAGGCACGACAGGCTTGTATTTCAGGAGCTTAGCATATTGGCTTAAGAGATGGAACATGTAATCGTAGACCTGGTCCATCCTTAGATCTTGCTGAATGAAATTGCTTGCCTCCTTACCCATGGCATGTGCCTGTTTATTTCAAGCAAAAGCAGAAAAGACCAAAAAATATAAAAATTGCGAATGTCAGGACAGTATAAGAAAACTTTGCTAGAAATTTTGTGCACAACAAAAAAAAAGTTTAAAAATATCGTCCTCACAGTCACTACCTCCTGCTTGTGGCTATTACCCCAATCAACAGCAAATTTAATAGATCTGCATTTGTCATCATCCCTTATTGGCCAGTAATGATGCATCGGAATCAAACCTCTTGTAAAGAAGTCATAGAAACGAGGCTTCACCAGCAAGGTAACAGAATCGCAAGCAAGAATATATTTTTCACTCACAGACCAAGACGCTCCTTCTACATAGATCTTATATCTACATAAATGGCAGAGAATGATTATGGTGTGACAGTACAGCCAAACACATTAAAACAGGAAACTTCTGAATTAATGTACTAATAACGATGCTTAAGAACACATTCCTTGTGATTTACCCGCATAAGAATTAAATTTATAATGAAATTCCAACCTGTGATTGCATTGGCTTGCCAAGTTAGAGTGCTTGTAACCTAGTTGTGCTTCTCGACGCCAGTTCTGCAAGTTTGTAATTTGTATGATATTTATCAACTTGTTAGCTATAAAATTCTATTACATATGGGATTTGGTTTCTGGATTGTGCATCACAACCCGGAGTCCTTCCTAATTAACCAGATAAATCATATTAGCAAACAAATTCTCACCAGGGCGTATACACGAGCGTTCCAGTCCTGTTTGTCAGAGACATTACATTTAAGGAGATCCATCCTGGTTTTAGCGACAACAGGATTCCCCTGCCAATACGCATATGGATCGCGGTCTATCCAACTAGTCTTCGTGTTCCCTTTCTCTAGGTCCTTTAACAAAGAACCCCATGGCTTTATATTAATCTCAGGCCTGAAAATATAGTTTACATTAGGGGAAATTTTATAGATACTTAATCATTCTTGCACCCATGCAAGCAAGTAAAAAATTGGTGTTTCTCTTAAAAACAAACTGCTGTCAGATGACAAGTAATACATTTGTTTATCAATACCCAAGAAATAAAAGATATTAGTACAGTATTTACCATCCCCAGAAGGACCAGTCTGGAAAAACAATGTCTAATGTGGAATCGTCGCTACAATAGTGAAATAACGGAGGTGGGGCTGTGGCATTAGGACCACTGTAGAGACTGTATCTGATAACTGGCCAGTCAGCACACTCAAACATAAGGTCTAAATCAGGAACCTTTCCTGGGTACAACCGCAACAACTGTAGAATCCCCCACAGAGTAAAAACATCCCTGGTTTGAAATGATCTATGATATGTTTCTACATAAGCCCTCCCATTTAGTATTACCAGACGAAAATTTGCTGTCCTTCTGGCTCGCTCCACCATCTCCTCTGTAATTCCGGTCTCCCTCCAGGGGGTTAGGTCTTCATAAATCCAACGGAAGTATTCAGGACACTCAGCTGGCGAAGTCAACAAAAGAGCCCGATCTCTTTTATCAAATTTTCCTGGATAATAATTTGCAGGGCACGTTCGAGTGACAATGCCAGCTGAGCAGTTTATGGGAATTTCAATGCTATTTCCAGAAATGTACTGCAAAAGCGCATAAGAAACAAATTGTAATAAATTTAGGGAAAAAGCATCTGTTTTTGGACAACTACAGCATTCACAAGTTTTAAGTACAGAAGTTCACCAAAGAAGATGCAAACATTAACATTTATCACTGTACAGTTGGGTTTATTGCTTCTATGTTTTTATTCGATGTAATTTTTTGATATTTATAATAATAATGTCAAACAAGAAAGTTAAGCAACCAAAAGGAGAGGGAACTTACAACAAGAGTAGAATGCAGGAGACGAGTGGAGACGAACACACTGAAGAATAAAAGGAAGATGAAGGCTGAGAATCGGAAATAATAGTGAATAGAAGAAGATCTTGTTGAAGAAAGGAGGTTGATACTCGGTAATGAAAGTATTGTATCTTTTAAATGCTTGAATAGTACTCTTTCAGAACCTTCATGTATTAAATGATGTCTCTGCTTTATATTCTCTTTCATTGTTCTCCCTGTCTCTGTCTCTGCTCTTTACCAGCATTGGCAGCAACTCTCACCACTCTTTCTTCCCCTTGCCTAAATATAATTAAGATTAACAAAATTTACATAAAAATATACACACGCTTCTATCAGAAAATATGACATTCAGCAGAAAACACTCAACTTTTCCAGGTTGTAAGAAAGGTTATTAGTCGCAAGTCCCATGACCCTTTCATGTAATATGTGATTTCACATCAAATAAAACGTTTGATTATCATGCTGAAGAGCATAGTAGTATGGGTGATTAGATACTTGCAACTCCGTTAAAAAAAAAAAAAAACTGATAGTAGTATGGGTGATTAGATACCTGCAACTCCGTTACAAAAAAAAAAAAAAACTGATTTAGGCGCATAGCGAGCCATAACCCACATTAGTGCAGAGATTTGTTTTTTACAACTCTGAAAGGCCTTATACTCAAAGGCCTTATACTAATGAGTTATACATAAGAAACCTAACAACCTTTATAATATATAAAATATTTTTTCTTTTCTTATTTTTGTTTATGATTCTTTGTGGTATGGTATTTGGTTGACACCATCTAACAACCTCCATCATATATAATATTTTTTTTCTTATTTTTGTTTACAATTCTCACACTTAATGTTTTACAATTGTTTAGATAACAAATGTGAGTCTTATTTTTGTTTACAATTCTAGGAAAACGAAAATCACTCACATATAAATTTGTAAATGTTTTATAATTATTTACATAACAAATGTGAGCCTAAATTATAGAAGTCATAAATTATATCCTATATATAATAAGGACTATGTGACTGGTTTGGTAGTCAGGGTAAAAAAGAAAAAGTAATTACAAGCAAAATATACTATATATAATTTTAAAATAAAATTTAATACTATACTCAAAAACAATAAACACAATACATGTGGGGTTAAGGTAAAATTTAATACTACACACAAAAAACAATAAACACAATACATGTGAGGTGAGAAAGTAATAGTGGTTTATACTAAAGAAAAAAGGTATTAAAGATAGATATAAAGCCTGACAAAAAAAAAGATAGAAATAATAACATGAATTCTACAAAATGATTAGAAAAGATTATATCATTTTCTCCGTACAAGAAAATGTTAAGAAAGAAAAATTGTAATAATATTAGAATAATATTTTCCTATAACTCCTTCATTAGAAAAAGAAAAATTAAAAAATTAAGATAGTAAAAATTCTTATTAAAAATAAGCTACAAATCACCTTCAATATTATATATAACAACCAACATAAACAAAATTTAACACAAAATTTACTAACTCAAAAAATTACTTTTTTACAAAATATGAATCGACATTTAATCACAAAATAAAAAAAAGTTTTAGAAAATGTATAGTATGAAGTAAACCAATAATTTAAGAATGTTAAAAAGACATGTGATAATTGGAAATGATACCAAAATTATTAGAATATATTCTACAAAACAAATGCTAATTTTTTATAAATACTAAATTTAGTAAATTTAGTAAACTAAGAATCATAGAATAGTTTAATATAATGCACATTGAGCATATATAAATTAACAAAAAAAACATGAAAAGGATAATATTTATTTTAACAGAAACAAAGTAACATAACATATATTACCATAAACATCAGAAAAACATATAATAAATCATAACAAAAAAATTCAAACAATTTTTTTTTAACACCATTTGTATTTTCAAACGAGTTTAAAAATAATTTAAAAAAGAACGCCTATCATACATACGAAAAAAATACCATATCAAATCCTTTAAATAACCACAACAACAAGTATCTTGAAATACTTAATGAAAAGGATAAAAAGGAATATTTATACCAATATGAATCTAACATATTTCAAAAATATTTTATATAAACTAATAATTTAAAAATAAGACAATTCGAAAAACTGAAAAATTTAAAAACATGTTAGGCTAATATTATAATACATATATAATTTATAAAAGTAACAATTATCACATAAAAGTGATTTGAGAAAAATGTTATATTAACAAATATCATAAAATATTTTACTTATAAGTTTTACAACAAACACGTTTCTTAAATTTATAGTAAGAAAATAAACATAAATCAACAAATTTGATTGATAAAAACCATATTTTCATCTCTTCACATAAAAATTGTAGATGCAATACTACTACACAGTTGCAAATAAATTACAAAAATATTCAAAAAAAAAAACAAAAAAAATAACATATATAATCAAAATATTATGTAGTAAAAAACATTTTAAAATTTAGTAAGTTAAAAAATATAATATTTCATCAACATTAAAATTTGAATTCAAACTAATAAAATACATATCAACGTGTTAATATATCCCATTATTTGAGTGTATATAAAATTACAAAATGTATACATATTATTAAGAATGAATTAATTTAAAATAACGTAAGAATTTTTTTTATAAAAATAAATTCTTAACAAAAATATTTATAAATTATTTAAGAAGCTTCCCAAGACATAAAATTAGTGTTAAATAATTAAAATGAAAGTAATTGATCCAAATGATCACAATGGAAAATAAAGATTATTTGAATCACAAATGAACTCCACTCTGTGCTTCTTAAATCCAAGCTCAAATCAACTTTGTCAGCGGATGCGAATTGCAACAAAACAATGGCTATATAATGCAGGGTGGGTTTCATTTTGCCTATTTTTCAATTAAAAATAAATCATTTTGAGATATTTAAAAAAATAATGCAAATGAATTTTTTGCATTTTTTAAGAATGTGACATAAAATTGTGTTTTTTTCAACATAAATGATCATTTTTCTAATTATACTATTTTGTACATTTTAATTCCAAAATAGATACAGTAACATACAACACAATGGGGTTATTTGAAAATTAGAGGTTTGAGAAAAAAAAATTAGAGATTTGAGTCAAATTAGTGATTAATATTAATATTTGATAATTAACAAATTAAAATATTTTTTTGTATTCAAAAAGCTAATTTTGAAAAAACTGCTTGGAGCAACTTCTTCAATTACATGATTATAATTAATATACAAAAAGTTAATTTAGCTAATTACCAAATAATTTCCTATAAACAGCTAATTCCATGTCAAAATAGCTAACTCAATGTCAAAACAGCTAAGCTAAGAACTAAACTAATTATTGCATGAGAGGATTGTAAAGTGTAGTTATCAGGTAGACATGGTTGTATCACTTATCACTAAGTTTCTCGACCCAGAATTATATATGCTTAGAAAACATGTTATGATTCCTTGTACAATCTTATAATGCACCGATGCATCTCTGCAAATCTTATACAAAATATTGTTTGTTACAACGAGAACAAAGAACATACATTTAACTTAAACATAGACATGAAACCTTGAGGGCATTAACAATTAACAACCATGGAAACATTATTATGTGCTTAATTATGGCCAGAAGATTCAGTCTAAACACTCTTGCACCCGTCAAACAATAATTTAAAATACTCCAGTAGTTCTCTAGCTTCTCCCCTCCCCCCATCAAAAAATAATTATAAATATCACAACAAATGCAAATATGAGACTTTGTGCAAATCAAGCAAGATCAAAAAACATTATTTGATACTCCTCTTATCCATTATGTAAGGCATTTGATTTTTGATTTTTTACACGTAATTTTAGGTGCTTTGACTATAAAGTTTAAATTATTTTTTTTTAAAAAAAATTGTAAATAAAACATTATATTTTATTATAAAAAAAGATTGAAAAATAACATTTTTTAATATGTAATCAAATGCCTTGTAATGGACTAGAGGGAGTAATTAGAAGACACATTCCCAATGTAAAAATTAGAGCCAAGAAATGTTGCAAAAAGAATATCCGCGTTACAATAAATTATTTCCACCAGATTAGAGTAGATATTATTAGTTTCAAGAGTATTGTAAGAAATATTTAAAAGAAATGAAACACAAAGGTGATAAAACAAATAACAATTCAAATGAGTACATAAAGTAATGCATTTGTTACTTTGTACTATCAGGATTTGTCAAGAGATGAGTTTAAGCATCATCTCCAGTTCTCCACTCTTCCGCTGCCTGCCGTATAAACTCAAGAAATGCAGGTGGTATTTGACTCGAGAATGAATCACGGGAAGGTCCCTGCAAAGATATACAGAGTAGTTGTGAATTAATACCACAACATGCAAGAAGAGCTACATATGAAACTTAATTGTTAAGTATGCCAATTAAAAATGTAGGTGGCCGGTCACTTACATCTGCTTCATTTACTCCCACTCCCGACAATAATCCTTGGTCTTTCCTATAACTTTCACCTGAAAACTAAATAATTTTAATAAAGCGCAGCAACAAAGTTATATAATTGACTCTCAGTGAATATTTAACTCTGAACTCGGATTTTTCAAAAGATAATCAAAATATGATATAACTACTCCATAACTTAACCATACAAAATAAGATTAAGGCCATCAGAGTAGAACTTTCTACAATAATTTCAACATGCAATTTAAAACCTGACACTGTAGCTGGATTAGCGGACTCGAATTGAACGGAAGCCTGCGATAGAAGTATAATGTCTTAGTCTCCGTTCAGTTCTGCAGTTATGATGTTCAATAATGTAATAACCATACCCCGATAACTTGTGGAGGAGGCTGAATACCAGGCATTTGTAGGTGGCTGTGACACACAAATGCAGACAAAAAAGATGAGTAATCACCAAATGTAAGTGCCACTGGATATATTCACATTAATCATGTACAATTCAAGCAAAGAAATGTAAACTTAACAAACAACCAGCAGGTAATATATATTTTTAATTTTACCATGAAAACAGAAACTACCTAAAATTGCCAGTATATGGCACTGGTGTGATTTCTGAAGGTAGCAACTTTACAAGAGGAAACCCGAGTGGCCCCTTTCCCTTTTCTTTCGAAGCCGAGTGGCCTAGAATACTGGAAGTTTCGATATTCATAGGACGCTTTTCAGCTCTCCGCTGGCTCATTTCTTGAGGAGCCTGCGACATAATCCCTGGTGGTTGTCCCACAACATTGCTCACATGTGGTGGATCTTCAGTAATTGGTAGCTGCTGGGATCTTTTAAGTGAAAATAGCATCTCTTGGGCTTCTCCCATTGAAGGCTGAGAATCAATTCAATTAATCTTAGATGCATACATAACTGTATTCGGAAAACGAAATGTTTATGATAATTTGATCTTCTTAAATGAAAATGACTGTAAGACCTGTGCAGATGGTTGTGGAATCCCTCCAGCTGGTTGCTCTGTCATTCTGGAGTCGAACCGGGAGTAGAACCGGGGCCAGAATACGTCCCACCAATCTTTTAGAAAACTTTCACCGTTCTCAAGTACTAAGCCAAAAATGATAACGAGTTATTATAGATACTAACCAAAAATGACAACGATTTATTATAGATACTAACTTCGTACAATGCACGTTACTTTTATTTTAATTTTTAAATCATTTAATATTTTATTTAAATTTAAAATTTAAAACTTTTATTTAATTATTTTGTAGGATTTTTTTATTTAGAATACCGTGTTAACATATTTTTACATATTAATTTTATTAAAATGATTACTTACTTTTTATTTACATGCATATTATAAAATTTAGAATATTAGTTTTACATATTAATTTTTAAGTTTTTGAAAATTTGGGAATATCACTAAATTAGATATATCTTGACATCCGTACGGTTGGATCATCGAGAAATATTTTTTAAAAAATATAAACAACAATTCGTGACAAAGCACTAGTTAACTAAGATCTTCAATCAAATTAATTTTTTATTTTTTGAAAATTTGGGAATATCACTAAATTAGATATATCTTGACATCCGTACGGTTGGATCGTCGAAAAATATTTTTTTAAAAATAGAAACAACAATTCGTGACAAAGTACTAGTTACTGGTACTAGTTAAATTGTAAATTAGCAGTGATCTACTAAGATCTCCAACCAAATTAATTTTTTATTCTTTGAAAATTTGGGAATATCACTAAATTAGATATATCTTGACATCCGTACGGTTGGATCGTCGAGAAATATTTTTTAAAAAATAGAAACAACAATCCGTGACAAAGCACTAGTTACTATTACTAGTTAGAATAGTATTGATCTACTAAGATCTCCAACCAAATTAATTGTTCACGAACAGCTCGAGCTCGACTCGGCTCGAGGCTATTCGTGAACAACTCGAGTTCAACTCGGTTCAGTCAAAGCTCGGCTCGGTTCGTTAAGAAATCAACTCGGTTCGTTAAGATCAAAGTTCGGCTCGATTCGTTAAGATCAAAGCTCAACTCATTTCGGTCAAAACCCGGCTCAACTCGGTTCGTGAACAGCCCTACCAGAATACGTCCCACCAATCTTTTAGCAAACTTTCATCGTTCTCAAGTACTAAGCCAAAAATGACGACTTATTATAGATAATAGCGTCGTACAAACCACGTTACTTTTATTTTTATTTTAAATTATTTAATATTTTATTTTAATTTAAAATTTAAAACTTTTATTAATTTTTTTGTAGGATTTTTTTATTTAGCATACTGTGTTAATATATTTTTACATATTAATTTTATTAAAATGATTACTTGCTTTTTGTTAACATGCATATTATAAAAATTTAGAATATTATTTTTGAATATTTTCGATTAGTTTTATTTTTATTACAACATTTGAATATTTTCTTTTATCATTATGAATTTTTTAAATATTATTTTCTTATTATATTTAAAATCATGTGCCGATATGTTATTATATTATATATTTTTTAAATAGTCATTCAAAACTTTATTCAAATATTTGTAAATTTTAAGAAGAATAGAATATTATTAGTAGTGTATATTTTTATTTTTTTTCCTTAAACACCTATATGTAAACAACCAAGTAAACAGTTATTTCCTTAAGCTATGGGATCCGGTGACCACAAAACCAAACCACTTAAAGTATCTTATACTATTTTTATGTTTTATATAATTTAAATATTTAATATTTTATTTTGAATTAAAATTTTCAATTTTCAATTATTTATTTTTCAGAATTTTTTTATTTAGTATACTGTGTTAATATATTTTTACATATTACCTTCATTAAAATTATAATATTAATTTGCATATTATCAAAATTTAGAATATTATTTTTGAATATTTTATATTAGAATATTAGAATATTAATTTATTTAGAAAATTAATTTTGATCTTTTATATTCTTATAAGTTCAGCATATGACATAATTTCAATTGTGTCATAATTAATTTTCTCATGTGAAGTTCTTAAAAATTTGTTAATTTATCTGCATAAAGTATATTCAAAGTTTATTTTCTAGATAAATGAATTATTGTTGCACATTAAAACCATAATGTAAAAATGCCTACATTAAAAAACCAATTTTAAAAACAAAATGATAAGAATTTTAGAACAATTTTATACGCATTTGATATGGGATAAAAGTAAGCCCTAAAGACACATTTAATGTCGCATTAATTAGACCCAGCATGGTCCAAACGTGGGGCCCATTAATGAGGTCAAAAGCCCTAATTTAATATTAATTTCGTAATTAATATTAGGAAAAATAAATATCTCAACATTAAGAGTCAGATAAGGATACTACTCCAACCAAACTTAGCCTCCAAGGCACAGAATTCGATATGGGAACTGACTCCTATATGGAAGGAGTCTAGAACCTTCTTCAAGACGGTGACTTATCCACCAAGTCACCTACTCCTACCATAATTCTAAGGCTTCTCAGCCTATAAAAGGGTTTGACCCCTCATTCTTAGAACTACGTTTTTGGCTTGATTCTTGATATTCATCAAGGTACGTAGGCATCTTGTGAAGGCAGATTCAGCCACGAACACGAGAGCAGTCATTAAAGCACGAAGCTCACGAACCCTAGTATTAATTACAAACAAATCCTAGCCGCAATTTAACAACCTAGTTTTTATTCCACAACAGCATTTTAAACAAATTTACAAACATCACTCTTCATCTAATCGGGCAACACATATTATAATTATATACTTTTGACTAATATTCTTGATTTATTTCCTTCCATTTAAGTTGATCAATTTCCTTTTTATAATACCATTTATTTGAATGACACTAATGAATTAATCAACGTCTTATAAATAATTACATATTATACAACCTGTAAATATTTTGGTAGACATCCAAAATACAGATAAAAATGGGACAAAAGAGTATAACCCAAATAAAGAAAGTTCTCAAATTAATGAAAAAAGTGATATAATTAAAATGGAAGATCTACGATATCAATTAAAAGTATTTATATATTTCTTTTCTACTGATTCATTCATTTAAAGTAATAAAAATAACTTAATAAAAAAAATAGAAGCAAGATGTAGTCAAATATAAAGTGAGTGAAAAGACACTTACATTCAGACATCTGAACATTAGCTTCTTCAGCAAAAAAATTTGCAGTTTGGTGAAGTTCCCGTTTCTTCAAGTAATGGTAAATATACAAATGCAGCCTAAAAAATTTGTTGGATCAAAAAAATTTAAACGATTAAAAAAAGATAAAACCAAACAATTTAATGTCCAAGGGGAAGTATTCAATCTAGATTCTAAATGATTTTTTTGAATTTTAAAAATTTGAGGATATTCAATTAGGATTTTAAAAAATCCATTAATATCTGGGTGTATTCAATAAAAAATTTAAATAATATTTTAAAATTTGATGGTATTCAGTTGAAATTTTAAAAGGTTTGGGTATTCAATCCGGATTTCAAATATTTTTTTAAAATCTAGAGGTATTTAATATTCAGTATAAATAATCTATTAAAATCTGCTGCTATTAAAAAACTTATTGACTTTAAAGGATTTTAAAAGTCCGTAGATTTTGTAAGATTTCACAATTTATTTTTAATTTTTTGAAATCTCATTTAGTGGATTTAAGCTCGATTCTACGTAAATTCAACGAAATCTACGTCGATTCTTCATGAACTCTACCAATTCTTCATGGATTCTACGTAGAATATTAAATCAGTAATAATCTACCAAAATTCATGAATTATTAATAATCCGTTAAAATCTAAATTGAATACACCCCTAAGTTGATCCGTATACACATATAAATATGACTCACATCTCTTCTGGGTCTCTTTCATTTTCATGAAACATGTACTTCTCCTCAACTACAATTTTCACCTTTAAAGATCCAGAAAAATATAAAATAAGAGTCTTAATTATGAAAAATACGGGATAAATAGGAATAACGCATATTAATGAATTATTGTGATCAAAATCCAAAATTGAAAGCAATTTGGATACCTTTATGATGAGAAAACATAAAACTTGATTAGAAGAACAAGGTATGTAAAAGAAAAATGACATTCTGATATGTGACGATGTTTCTCTCAAATTATAATTTCATTTTAAGTCTTAGTTGTAAAAAAAAGGATATTGAATTCAGTAAAAAGATATAATATATTAAAAAGGATCTTTTTTTGAAACAATAATAGAAAGGATCTTGAATTCAATGTGAAAGAATAGAGTATATAGAAAATAATTATGAATTCACCGTAAAAAAAGTACGTACATAAAAAAGAATATTGAATTCATTTTCTAAAAAAGAATATAGAAAAAAGATTCTAAATTGTCAATAGATGCGAATAGATACTTTTCTACAATAAGTTTGATACGTACAATTCACATTTTCACATAATACATAACAAAGATAACATTCAAAATTAATAGAGTGAGGCCAAACAGGTTTTGAGAAAGAAACAATGCAACATAGTGGATATCCTCTACCCGCTACCAAAAGCATGAACATGACATTTCTTCCACAAGATTGTGCACTTACTTCGACTTTGTTCGATGGACTTGAGCAAAATAGTGGCCAGAATACTTCCCACCATTCCATCAATAGATTTTCTTCAATCTCCAACACTAAATAAAATGTGAAAATATTAAAGTTAAATCATTCAGTTCAATTATTTGTATTAGGAAAAGTAATCTTCTTTCATTCATTTCATAATCGCTTAAAAAAATGATTTATCTTAAACATTTCAATTTTTTTAAAAAAAAAATCATGAAAAATCTTAACTGAATAACGTAGGATGAAGTGTAAATTTGTACACTCAAATCTAACGAAAGAAACAACTATACATATCTTGACCATAACCACTTACATTGTGATGTTTCAATGTTTGCTTCTTTCGCCAAAACTTTAACAACATCATGTAATTTTTTTTTCTTCATGTGATTGTAAATGTAAAGCTCAAGCCTGAAAAATCCAAATGGAGTTTACTAACATTAAACATAATAAATATATACAAGTATACTTTACTAAAATTCCCAAACCATCATAAAGTAATAAATTCGGATTAAAGTATGACTCACATCTTTTCTGCATCTCCGTTATTCTTTAAAGCGAGCTCCCATTCATTGTCCCATTCTCTTCCAAAAGCCATTTGCTACAACAAAATAACATTCAATTTGCCAAGATGTGGAAAAACAATACGGAAAAAATTGCTATAGGCCAAGCTTAATTGTGAAAAAAATCAAAAGTGAGATATGCTATTTATCACAAAGTTTTGCTACATGTACCTCAAAGATTGAAAGAGAAAAACACAATACCGGCTACAATGACATTGGAAATGTAGCAACAAGGAAATATATATAGAAGAATTTGTAAAAATATATAAATTAAACATATATGGAAAAAGCAAACGAAAGTATGAAATGCATTCTATGATATTTATTATCTAGATTTTTTATATTAAATGAGAGAATATTTGATTTAGCCAATTGTGGAGATTTAGGAATATATTATTGTCATTTGATTTCAGAATCTGTAGGATTTATATTATTATTCAACAACACATCATGGAAAATATTAAGTTGTCTTACTTTCTAAGTTTGCTTAAATTTTATTTTCAATATCATCAACCAACACGTATCACACTGAAAATTAGACATTTATTTATTCTTTACATATAATATACTCGATCCCCATCAGCGTATTTTTTTATTTTACGTCCCGTAACTCTTCCTCAATCTGGCTGGGGTAGAATGGAACATACTACATTCCCAGTTGTCGAAAAGCTGACATCGAGGTACCAAACCTTCCCATAGAATCCCCATTTCAAGAAAGGGTCATTTGTTCCGAAGTTTTATACTGTATTAAACTCCATTCGAGGTGACCCAGTCCAGCATTCATTTGCAAATCATGTAGTGAAATTGAGACGAGTTCACATGTACAACCTTTGTAACTTCATGGTATACCCATGGATTGGCCAGTTCGTAAGTTTGGATGAGCGTGGGCAAGTTCGGGATTTGCTATTCAAAATTATGACTTCCGCCAAAAAATTGATGTATTCAAGCATATTAATAACTCGATTGATTAAGAACTTTTTAGGTGGTTTACGGGCTGATGCTCAATCAATTAGTTACGAAATACCATTAATGAAAGGACATTAATTCAAATTTTGGATTTTCGAACCGGATTGCGACTGTAGTTGAGAAATAATTGAAGTAGTCAAATTTTTGCACTTAGTCTAAACCAAATTTATCTTCGCATCATATAAATTTGTCAAATTAATTTTTGTTACGCATAATTTACTATGGTATAACCTCATAACACTTTTAAAAAATAAGTGGGACAAAAACTAATACTGTATTACGAAGAGTGAGAAAATTTTAGAGCAAATGCGAGGGAATATTTGCATTAAACTTAATTTTCAAATAGAAATTCACTGTTAAATCTATACTATTATATAAAAGCCGAAACATTAAAAGTTTGGTTGGTTGGTACCTGTTGATTTTACTTATTTACCCTTACTTAACTACTAACTAATTACATAATTTTCTTTTTCAGATTAAACATATTACATTTTCTATTTTTCACTAACTAATTAATATTTCTTTTCAGTTAAAGCACAATATCTTTTATATTGTATCTAACTAAAATTTCTCCTTTCTCATAAACACTACAAGCAATTTTGTTTAATAAAATAACATAATTATATTATAATTACTATTAACTAATCAATTACCTTTTTCAGCCAAAACATGTTACCTTTTCTCTGTTCTATAACTAAAATATCTCTTTAACTAAAATATCTTTTTTTACAAATATATCACGGGTGGTTCTATTTAATAAATAATAAAATTATAATACTAATAATTATCAATTACCTTTTTCAACTAAAACGTATCATCTTTTCCATATTTTATAATTCAAATTCCTTTTTTCTAGAAATATCACAGGCAACATTAATTTCTCACTATCTAAAGACACTACGAACAATTTAATTTAGTGAAATAACATAAATTAAATTATAATTACTATAAACTAATCAATTACCTTTTCCACCTAAAACATGTTTTCTTTTTAATTTTCTCTAACTAACACCTCACTTTTTTCAGTTAAATCATGGCATTCTATTTAATAAAATAAAATTATAATTTTATAAGTACTTATAATTAAACCATTACCTTTTTGAATACCTTTTTCAGCTAAAACATATCATATTTTCCATATTTTATAATTCAAATTCCTTTTTTCTAGAAATATCACGGGCAACATTAATTTCTCATTATCTAAAGACATTACGAACAATTTTATTTAGTAAAATAACATAAATTAAATTATAATTATTATAAACTAATCAGTTACCTTTTTCACCTAAAACATGTCATCTTTTTAATTTTCACATTACATTTTCTATTTTCTCTAAATAAAATCTATCTTTTTTCAATTATATCACGAGCGGTTCCATTTAATAAAATAAAATAACAATATTATAATGTTAATAATTAACCGATTAAGTTTCAGCTAAAATGTATCATCTTTTCTATATTTTCTAACTAAAATATCTCTTTTCTTTAAAATATCACGGGCAACACTAATTTTTTCTTTTCTTAAAACTTTACGAGCAATTTTATTTAGTAAAATAACATAATTGAATTATAATTACTATAAACTAATCAGTTACCTTTTTCACCTAAAACATGTTTCCTTTTTAATTTTCTTTAACTAACACCTCACTTTTTTCAGTTAAATCACGACATTCTATTTAAAAAAATTAAATTATAATTTTATAAGTACTTATAATTAACCGATTACCTTTTTGAACTAAGATGTATTATCTTTTCAATATTTTCTAACTAAAATCCCTCTTTTCATAGAAATATAACGGATAACATTTATATAATTATTATCAAATCATCTCATTAAAAAATTTAACATCCAAAATTCATATTTAAAAAAAAGTAAATCGAATTAATAAAACATATCATATAATATTAAAAGAAATCCGTGCATCGCACGGGTTTTAAGCTAGTAAGATTAATGACTAAAAGACAAATAGTCACGGTACTGGAATTTTAGATAATTTAGAACATCAAATGATATTTTCCAAATATAAAAAGATTCACTCTAAAAACCACTTTTATGATGATGAGGAATGAGTCAGCGAATGGTACCAGGATTTTAAATAGGGATAAATGGCTAATTCATCACTGTGGTTAGTAGTACTTGCAAGTGACTTACCAAGTTAAAAAAGTTATCAATCGAATCATGAAAGTACAATAAGCTTGCAATTATAATACTGAACTTCAAAATATTTGCACAACTATTAAAATCAGTTGACATTAATCGGAGAATCGTTAAGTTGTGCCACATCAACTGCAACGTCAGCTCCACGTCAATGTACACATCGGAACCTAAACCCCGGAACCTAATTCATCACTAAACTATGTGTTAAATTTTGGTTAGGTCACTGATTAATTGCAAATAAAATTAAATATTCAAAAAATATCAAACAAAATTAAATTTTTCAAAAAAAAAATTATGACTTTTAAAATTTGAATTGTAATCATTCAAATAAACATACACTTTTGGTATCAGTTATTAATTTCGGATAAAATGGATTGAAAAACATGATATCTTTAAATATTTGTTCACTTTAATCAATTTATTAGCATATGAAATAATGGTATGTTCAACTCTAAATTTGATTAAAACAAAATTCACCCGAAAAACAATTAAACATTAAAACATTTATGCTTTTGACAAAAATTATCATATTGAAAAAACGTGATATATAAATATTTGTTCACTTGTATCGATTTATAAGCATATAGGTTGAAATACTATGTACAAATTTGAACCTATTTAAAGTGTAATCATTCAAAAGAAAATCAAACCTTCTAAAAATTTACACCTTTGGTACAAATCATCATTATCGTAAAAATATATATGGTATTTCTCTAAGCATATGATTTAAATGGGTATGTTCAATTTTTAAATATAATTTGTTTACAATTAAAATTAGTTGATGACCTAATTGAAAATTGAGATAAAGCTGAGTGTTAAATTAGCAGTTAAACTCAATTTCAGTGTACCACGCGTCAACATCTATGTCATTTTTTTGTTAGGTTTTTAGAACCAACTTGCAAGTTTTTAAGTACTTCATTAGTTGTTTGATTTCTTTTTTTAACTTGGTGACTCACTTGTAAGTTACTACCGACTACAATCTATGTTAATCCGATTCGCCTATTACGACAGCCATACCGTATCAACACGACATGACACGTAGCACGATATGGGATATTGGGATATGTGGCGCGGATTCATGTGTGTGAACCAGATCCTTCGTTGTTATCGGACAGAAAAATTTTAGAGATCGCCAAAAAAACTTCGCATATTATCAGAAAATTTTGAAGGTCGCGACTATAGATGTTTACATGTCACGTACAAATCTGATGAAAATCAAAGTTAGAAGTGGTGTGGAAAAGACGAAGTAGGGAGATGAGAAGATGAGATTTTATTGAAAAAGATATAAAAAGGTTGGACTATAAAAATATATTCTTGTGTTTGTATATACTGTATATATGAAGGGAATGAACCTGGATTGTATCATGTCCATATTCATAATAGTTTTTATTATTAGTGGAATTAGTTGTTCACCAACCGCAACCGCGTGCACATCTTATAATTTAATACTAGCTTATAACGTGTGCAACACATGATTGCTTTTCTAATATCTATAATTATATTAGTTTTTTAATATTCATTTGTTATTAGTTTACATATCAAATTGTTGTTAAAAAACTTATATATATACATTTTTTTTTGAAGAGCAAAAGAAATTCCATTGATGTAGAAACCAATACATAAAATCCAGACAACAACAGACTTTAGACGCCACAATAACAGACTAAAGACATCACCACACTGCTAAAGAACATTAAAACAGACTACCCACAAGAAGATAGATATGCTCACTGAGACAACAAACCAAACATAAAACTGAGAATAGGACTAAAAAACGAGATGATCGAATAAGAAGAAACACAACTGCCTTCTAGATTTCTGGGAAATTAAACCATGTTGTCATCATCAAGCTCCTCAGCAGCTTCTTGAACAACTCCATCAGCTATATCTCTTTCTCTGATTGTCTCAAACTGAGGCCCAACAGGACCTAAGCCCATGTCATTATACCATATTTCGTTCACTCTCCCGAATGGCTCAGCGATTAGTACCATTTTGTCCCAGTTGTTGGCTCCGAATTGAGCAAGATAAATAGCCAGCCTGTTGCATTCTTCTCCCACCGAGTCCTCATCTATAACAAAGTTCTTGTCCATCTTTCTAGTGTTCAACTGCCTAATGACGAATTCGTGTTCAGGAATCTCACTAACAAAGCGAGAATGACGCCACTCCCAATGCGCACCAGGATGATCAGACTCGAGTTCAATCAATCGATATTCACCAAAAAAAGCTTTACGTAATGCATAAAGCATTGCGTAAAACTCATTCAATCTTCTTTCTTGGATGCCTAAAGAACCCGCATATATATGTACTATAGCACCCCTATCATCTCTGATAACAATCCCAATTCCCGATCTATTGCCATTAGGAAGGGCCTCATCGAAAAAGATCCCGTGGACATTGATCTTGAAAAAACCTTCTTTCGGGAGAGACCAGCGAATGCCAACATCCACCATGGCTGATAAGAGAGAATACTCAAAGAAGAAGAGAGTTTAAGAAGTATAAAAAACCAATGCTGGAGGACTACATTATAAACACCACTGACTGGCAACCAGAGCGACGAGCACTAAACCCTAAGCGTCATTAGACATCGAAACTATCTCCTGACTGTTTGTTTATCCCAGAAAAAGAGAATAGAACAGAACGCGGACAGAGAAAAAAGGAAATAAAGATAAAACTAATGGGCCTCTATTAAACAAAATGTTAACACTATACAGCCCACTATAACAATCTAGCAAACGCACTGGCTTTTAGAATGTAACCTATATTCAACTTTGAGAAAATAAAAGACCCACAAAGCAGCCCAGACAAAACCATCAGACTTAACACCACGCGAAAATTGTCTTATTTCTGCTAACACCCTGCAAAGCCAAACTATCAGCCTCACCATTTAGAGAACGACTAACCTTTGAAATGCTGAAGGAAGAGGATTTTAAAATGATTCGTAAGTGCTCACTGAAAAACCAGACATCTTCATTCAAGAATCTGAGCCTTTGAACTGCGTTGACTACTTCCCAATTGTCTGAGAAAATAGTGACATGATTTTTGGGCCCTGGAAATTCGATGATATGACTCAATAAAAATTCTAATGCTTCCGATTCACAAGACACTACCGAAGTTGCTTTCGAGGGCCCAGAGAAAATGAAAATTAGATTGCCTTCCCCATCCTTTAAACAACCTCCTATTCCTGCTGAAATAATACCCACATTTGATTTTTTCCAAGAAGCATAAACATAACCAATCAAATCAGCCTGAATATCCACTAAATTCCTCTTTGCCAGCTTGCTGTTTAAAAGAATAACTCCTACTGGATTTGCTTCCCACAGCGAGAACAATTGCATTTCTGCTAAATTAGAGACTTCACACCATGTTAATGATCGTAACACAATGAGATTTTTCAAAGCTTCCTTACTACATTTTTTTCCTTCAAAAACAATCTGATTTCTGTATAGCCAAACTGACCACAACGTGGCAGAAAAAGTGATTCCCCATGCCATTTTCACTGTAGGACTTTTAATTTTTGAAATTGATTCCCAACATGATGCTTTTGAACAACTGATATTCCACCATGATTGGATGAAATTCCAAATCCAACTAGAATCCTCACATTCCCAAAAGAGACGATCTTGAGATTCTATATGATTTCCACATCTGATACAAGTGTTTGAGATCGAGCTATTTTTAATTCTAGATGATAACAAGTCTGCAGTGGGAAGAGAATTCGAAATAAAGCACCAAAGAAATAACTGCACTTTCGGAGGAATTTTAAGTCTCCATAGGATTCTGAATTCCAAAGGTATAAAAACAGGAGGTGGTGAGAAAGATTGGTAGCAGTCCTTTACTGTGAAAGGTTTACCAGAGGGGCACCAAACTAGAAAATCCTTCTTGCCAGAGAAAGACACTTGATCAATTATATTCAAGATCTTACTAACTTCAGCCAACTCCCATTCTCTAAGTGGTCTTATCCAATGAGATTTATCGTGCAAGTCACTGAAACTCGTTATCATAACAAAATGCTTTAGAGTGACATACTTCCAAACAGATAAAGAGAATATTTTCTTAAATTTCTCACATAACACACCTTCTTCGGACCAATTATCCACCCAAAAAAGCACATAATCACCATTATCTACAAACCACTTAAAATCATTCTTTGAAATATTGAGATCCTTGTCTGAGTTAAAAACACTCTGAATACTTGAAAAGATGTAAGAAGAATTAAATACATCTCTACAACTTTCCAAAGAGGCTTCTAAAGGAATTGAATATTTAGATCTCAAGACTATGTTCCATTTCTTATTCCTTTCAGAAAACCATTTCCCTGCCCACTTACTAAGAAGGGCTAAATTCCTTGATTGTAAATTTGAAACCCCTAGACCACCCTGAAATTTTGGTTTAGAAATAGAACCCCAATTAATTAAATTCATTTTCCTTGCACCTTGAAGCGAGTTACCTTTACTCCAAAAGAAATCCCTTCTGATTTTATCCAATTGACTACAAACACCTATCGGGACTCTGAAGAGGCTCATCCAATAAATTGGCAAACTGTCAAGGGAAGCTTTTAGCAAGACCAATTTACCTGCTTTGTTCAGGGAAGCAGATTTCCATTTTACAAGTTTGTCACTCATTTTCTGAATCAAAGGGGCCTAGAATATTTTCCGTTTCGGCGAACAACCTATCGGAGCAGCTAAATATTTCATAGGCCAAATTCCAACCTTACAACCCAGAATTGAGGCACCCAAATCAACTATTTTTGCATTTGACTCACAAGAAAATAAATAACTTTTATGAAAATTTATTTTAAGGCCTGAGATAAGCTGAAAGCATTGGAGAATTCTTTTGACTGACCTGATCGAATTCAAAGAAGCTTCTATGAAAAGAACTGTATCGTCAGCAAACTGCAAATGTGTAAGTTGATCAGAATTGTTGGACATTGAAATTCCCTTAAATAAACCTATACCGTTAGCTTTCTTGAGCATGAGATTCAGAACTTCGGCCACCAAATTATATAATAGCAGAGACAGTGGGTCTCCTTGACGCAATCCCCTTTTTGGAGAAAATTCTTTCGAAGGGCTGCCATTAACTAACACCAAAACCCTTACTGAATTGAGATAACCTTTTATCCAACTAATCCACCTTGAACCAAAACCTAGCTTCTGAAATAGCTCGAATAAGAAATCCCAGTTGACGGAGTCAAATGCTTTTTCAAAATCAAGTTTTAGTATAAGATCTCCACTTTTGCTTGTCTTTATGAAATGGTATGCTTCCGATGCTAACAAAATACTCTCAGAGGCTTACCTGCCCTTAATAAACGCTGATTGAGAGTCATCAATAAGGTCATTCATAAATTGGCTAAGTCTGTTGGCCAAGACCTTGGTCAGAATCTTAACTGACGAATTGATTAGACTGATTGGTCTAAACTCCTGGACCGACGTTGGATTTTGCACTTTAGGAATAAGAGCAATAAATGAGGAGTTACAACCATGAGGGAGGGCCGAAAGATGATAGAATTCTTGTAGAGATTGAAGAATTTTGCCTTTAACATTAGGCCAAAAACTTTTTATGCAACCAATATTAAACCCATCCGGACCAGGGGCTTTGTTGTCTCCTAATTGTGCAAGAGCACACTCTATCTCCTCCATAGAAAATTCATTCTCTAAACACTCATTATTGAAGACAGACAATTTTTTGGAAACCAATGAGCCTAAAGAAAAGATTCGATGGGAGGATTGCAAGCTAATTTTTTTTTTAAAATGCTCAAAAAAGATACCTCTTATCTGAGAAGGGTTAGAAATCCATGAACCATCCCAATAGATTTTGCGAATCCTATTTCTGTGGTTTCTTCTCTGGACTGCTTGGTGAAAGAATCTTGTGTTCCTATCTCCTTTCAAGTTCCATGATAATCTCGATATTTGCTTGAGCATCGCTTCTTTGACATCATATAAATGCTCCAGTTCCATTCGGTTTTGAATAAATTCTTTATCTGGTGAGACTTTCTGCTCTTCTGAGTCCAAATAAATTTCAAGCCACTTGATCCTCCTTTCCGTGTTATTATTGAAATTTTGAGCCCACTGTTTGATTTCTAATTTGGCCATTTTCAAAACTGCATGCACATTATCTGTAGAACCCTTATTAGAAAGCCATAATTGCTTCAGGATGACTTGCAACGAATTTTCATTAAGCCAACAATTAAAGATTTTGAATGGCTTTGGACCCCAAGAATCCACTTTAAGATACAACTTCAAAGCCTTGTGATCAGAGAACTTTCTACTAAGAGTTTCTAGGCACCAATCACCCAAATTCATCCAATAAGAGTCCACCAGAACTCTGTCAAGTCTGCTTTTTTTATTACCCGGACCAAACCATGTAAACATTCCATTCTTTGTCTCCAAATCAAACAAATTATTGTGCTCTATAAAATCGTTAAATTCAGAGGATCCTAACCTGGTGTAGACACAATTCGCAGATTCTTTCGCACTTCTGATGCAATTGAAATCACCCATTAAACATATAGCCTCACCTTGAATCGCATTAATTATGTCATCAAGCACAGACCATAAGTTCTTTTTGGCTTTATGTTTTTGTGGAGCATATACATTGATAATATTGAGCCTTTGCTGATCATTCAAGGAGTCCAAAACAGTCCAAATCCAGTTTTGTTCTTGTGCTATTCCAGTACATTTGAAGATATTTGAATCCCAAATTGTTACTAGTCCTCCAGACAGTCCTACTGAACCTTGTCCACACCACTTAAATAGATCGGTATCCCACAAGTTTCTATTAACTTGATCATCCCAACATTCAATTTTAGTTTCCTGAATACACATAATGTTGACTTTGTGCACTGACATGTATTCTTTCAGACACCCTTTAGACTTTGCATTGTTTAAACCTCTAAGGTTCCAAGACATCAGTACAAGCTCCATTTTTGTTAAAACAACTATTAGGAACAATAAAAAAGAGACCTTACCTGATTAAAGAGAACCTGCTTCCAATTGGGAAGCTATTAGTTTCTTTGTATCATCCAGATTTTGAGGTAGTTCTAAGCCCATTAGCAAGGCTGATTCAACAATCAAGCTTGCTTCATCCTGCTGAAATACAATATTCTCTTCCAGTAATGGCTTGAACTTTGAATTATTTTTGACACTTGCAGGTCTCACCCCTTTAGCTTTGCCTCTCAATGATTTCTTTAGGCTTAAACCTATCTCAAATGGGTTTTTAGAATTTCTTGACTTTTTTTTCTTCTTCGGCCTACCCCTTGACTTACCCATTTGCAGCATATTGATTGATTTGCACAAGGTGTTTTGAGAATGATTTTCCTCTACCCTAATACTTTGATCAGAGGCATCATCACATTTGAAAGAACTATCAATCTTAAAATCTTCAGAAGCACACATTTCTGAGCTCAAACTAGGAAGTGATCTGAAGTCGTGATTTCCATTAACCATAATTTTACTGACCTTTGGGTTAACAATATTAATCGATTCTCCAATGACCACAGATTCTGACACTTTCGAGCTATCAAAATTCGAAGGGGAAACGACCTTACTACCTTTCATCTCTTTAACTCCAACAAATAGAAGTCTGTTCATAATATCCTTAGGCGAAGTAAAGTCCTGTGACTTTCTTGCACCTGAACCACTGAAGCCTTTGTTTGAGGAAAAAAGATTACCTTCGTTTCCCACATCAAAGCTTTGAGGAGCAATGTATGATTCCAGATTTTTCGAACTCAAGAAACTCTTGCTGACAATAAATTCTCTGATGTCCTTAATTTCTTGGAATTTAATGGAGTTATTTATGCCCTTCACTAAAACTATCAGTTCATCATTGATCATTTCCTGAATAGTTGAAGCTAGACAAATTACCGGGTTGATGAACGTGTTTGAATCATCAAGTTGGTACGACCAAGAGATCCATTCACCTAACCTTTTTGTGAAAGCCTTTAAGTTCTCTTCCAACCAAGCATTCATCAGAAGACCAGTACATTCGAGCCATACTGTCCTAGGAAGTAATAGATCTTTCTCTGAAAATTTTCTGATTGCGTTGAACCACTTATTTAGGGAGTTGAAATCAAAGTCCTTCCATTCAATATTTTCTTCATTTCTTATTAGGAACTTCCTGCTTGTAAGCCCAACTATTTTGATATGCGCCAGCCCCATTGAGTCCAAATCCGATTGAATCTTATCAGCTGAAATTTCTTTCCAAGATATGCCCACCATATTTTTGAACAATCCTTCTTCGATTTCCTCGTCTACTGCAGCTTCCGTATATAGAAACAATTTTTTGCTAAAGTCATTTTCCTCTCCTTTAAAATCAGTGTTCTTATTGGTTATAGGGACTTTCTTATCAAATTGTAAAGGAAATGAAGGCCCCTTGTTGTACACATTAGACCCTTTAGAACCATTGATAGTCATTATTATCCTTCTCCCCCATCCTCCTTTTTCCTTAGCATTATTGATAATACGTCCAGCTTCAAAATCATTTAAAGTTTTGATAAAACCATACCTTTTGTTGTTTCTGTCTCTCTTCATCGGCAGAATAATATCTTTTATGTCACCACATCCTACGAAGAAATCCCATATCGCCTTTGCCCTTGCTTCGATTGGAATGTTAACTAAAAATATTGTGGCTCCTTCTACCTTTGGATTTTTCATACTTCTGGTTTTTTTGCGAGATTTTACCACTTCCCAATGACCATCTTTTTCCTGGTCTGACTCCCCTATATCCGATTTGACCATCTCTGCATATGATTTCTTCGGTTCACCATTTGCTTTACTTGATATAGGGACTTTGGATTTGAGGCTTCTCCTGTGTATTTGATTTAAAGCATCCGTTATCGCTTGATTTTCCATAACCCCTTCACAATCTTGATTTCCTTTCTTGAATAAACTATCCATGACTTCCACATCCACCAGGTATTTGTTTGCCATTATGAAGTCTCTCAGACAACTCTCATCCCGAGCTTGGTCCCCTACCAAAGTTTTCTTTACCCAGTGATACTCCTTGATGCCTTTGTGCTCCTGATTCTGCCGATCCGAATGAAGTGATTGCCTGAAACCAGCCCGACGGTTAGAAAAATTTGAAATTTAAAAATCGCCATTCTCTCCTCTCACTCTCACTCTCTCCATTTGTTTTGTATTTTCTATTATAAATTGTTGAATTTACTATGTGTTTTATCTTGAATTCTTAAAACTGGATTTAGACGATTTTACAACCCACGTGAAATTAGAAAAATAATCTTTAATTTAGTGACGGTTTAATAATTATTTTCCAATTTAAACTACCAAGAAACAAAAGAGATAAGAAATTGATGATTTTTGACGTTGAAAATTATATTCGATGTAGGATATCTACTTATATTTCGTTTTGATTATCAAAATAGCCTTCTTATTATTTGTAGATAGTTGTACTAACAACCAAATACAGTTTTAATAATATGTGTAAGAGGGATTTTGTCTAAAACTTTGGTAATCGATAGTTTGGTTCTCAGTACGACAAAATAAATAAGAATCATTAGATCTTAAAATAAATAGATGAAAAACGTTGGATCTAGTAAAAAAAATTGTATGTTAACATGTAAACTAAAAAGTATATTTATACTGAAATACGAAAAAGTGTATGCCAATCATTTAAATTTTATATAATTAGGTTTTCGCTATTAAATAAGATTATCAATGTAGGTCTTCTACACTAAATAGGATTAATGTAAAAAATCGTAATTATATTTTATCTTGAGATTCTAAGTGTTTCCATTTGAATAAAAATTGTTAAATAATAAGAAAATTAAAGATAATTTTATGAGCTTCGTGTGGACTGCGAAATCCTCCAAATCTGATTTCTAGATCTCGAGATAGAGCCCAAATAATAAATATAATCTTTTTTTAATATTAATAAAAAACAAGTAAATTCAATTTTAATACAACCCTTTTTAATTATATAATTTTCAGATTATAACTTTCTTTCTAAAATTCAATTCTATTACAACCTTTTTTTAATTATATCATTTTTAAATTATAATTTTATTTTTAATATGATATAGTCTTTGTTTTTAAAATTATTACTAGATTCGACGGTTGAGATTATTTTGGCAATATAGTGACCAAAATTATGGATAAAATCCCTTTTACGCTTGTTATATGAGGACATAATTCATCTTAATTTTATTATATAATAAGATTTAATTAACTAACAACTGTACGCATATTTATTCACAAAAGAAAGCATATCTTTTTTTAAAATAGATGCAAGACCAAAACGGGGTGTATGATTAGAATATTTTTAGGCTGAGACATAAACAAATCAAAAGTGTAAACTTAGTGCGCTTATTAGTTAATTAAGCTTTGTATTAGTGACTTTAAATTTTATTTATAAAATATATGTTGTTTTCAGGAGTCGAAACTTTGACCTATGCTAGTACTCGTTTATTATCCCTCTTACTACTATTACATAATAGGATAACAAAATAATCTTTAATTAAGTGATGGTTTAATAATTATTTTTCAATTAAAACTAACAAGAAACAAAAGAGCTAAGAAATTGACGATTTTTTATGTTGAAAATTCTATTCGATTCAGGAAATCTACTTATATTTTGTTTTGATTATCAAAATAACGTTCTTATTATTTGAAGATAGTTGTAGTAACAACCAAATATAATTTTAATAATAAGTGTAAGAGGGATTTTGTCCAAAACTTTGGTAGTTGATAGTTTGGTTCTCAATACGACAAAATAAATAAGAATCATCAGATCTTAAAATAAATAGATGAAAAACGTTGGATCTAGCATAAACAATATTTTTGTATGTTAACATGTAAACTAAAAAGTACTCCATACATTTCTACTGAAATACGAAAAAGTGAATGTCAATGATTAAATCTTACATAATTAGATTTCGATATTGAATAAGATTATTAATGTAGTTCTTTTACAATGAATAGTATTAATGTAAAAATTTATAATTATATTTTATCTTGAGATTCTGAGTGTTTTCATTTGAATAATAATTGTTAAATCATCACTAAATTAAAGATAATTTTATGAGCTTCGTGTGGGCTCTAAAATCCTCTAAATCTGATTTCTAGATCTCGAGATAGAGTCGAAATAGTAAATTTGAACTTTTTTTTATTATAAATAAGAAAACAAAAAAAAATTCAATTTTAATACAACCTTTTTTAATTATATCATTTTCAGATTATAGTTTTCTTTTTTAAAATTCAATTCTATTACAACCTTTTTTTTTAATTATATCATTTTTAGATTATAATTTTTTTTGATATGATATAATCTTGATCGGCTATTTTGAAAATTATTATTAGATTCGACGGTTGAGATTATTTGAAAGTACAGTGACCAAAATTAAGCCAAAATCCCGGCTTGACTCGGTAAATGTATTTTTTCAAAAAGTTACAATATCATTATCAGTATAGAAATACAAATGAAATTTTGATTTAAATGTAATAAAATATGAAAAATAGAGATTATATATTCATAGGTACTGAATCCAATAAAATAAATTATACCGACTTTTATTAGATTATCTTGTCATCCTAAATCAAAATTTTTAACAACAAGACTTATGTATATGTATATTTTTCCTAAAATAATAGTGTACTATATGATATACATATGAGAAATAATTGTTTCTATTTTAAACAATTAGTTTTTTATTTTTTATTTTTTCTTATATTTAAATACAATAAAATACAACAATACATAGTGCTAAGAAACAAATTACACTATTATTGATATACAGGCGTTTGTGCTACGGTAACTCAGGTTCTGTTGCTGCCGAACTTAGAGACTTAAAAAAAATCTAGAGTGAAATCTAAGGGGAGCCACGACGTAGGCTCGCCCTACAGTTAGATCGATTTCGAATGTGAACTCACATTTTCTTCTAAGAGAATAAAGGCACTAGTGTTTTTTCATATAAAATTGTAATGATATTTTTGTAAATGCATATAATCTTCTGTATTTACAATAAAGCCCTTGTGTATTTGTATGTTAATTTTTTTAATTTCATGAAAAGTTACCTGAGGTAATCTCAGGAAACTTAATCACTTCTTCTAATGCCATAACAAAATAATCGTCATAAATAACATAGAAATATGAAGAACATTTTTAGAGAGAAACAAAAAATTTCATGTAACAATATTATTATTCAAGCCCACTTAAACATAGCTTCCTCTCTATAAACCCACTTCAAGCCCATTACTCTTTTTTTTTGCAGAACAAGAATATTTTATTAATATTGAAACATTGGAATCCAACCGGGACAAATTCCCGAACTGTCAACTACGACCTAATTGTGAAACAAAAAACGAGCTAAACAAATAACCGTTTTGTTTTCAGATCGCTTAACACATTGAATATAAATATTCTTGAAAATAAAAATGATTACAAAGGTTTCCAGAGCAATGCAGTCGACACCAAAATTCCTGAAAATAGTAGCATCACAACTGACCTGCGCACATAAAAAACCAGTGATAGTCCAGTGTTCATACCCATCAGTTACATCAACTGAGGTTGGGGGTATAGATGTCCCCCATATATTGAACAATCTTTCGTTGTGCAAGGTGAGCTCTCGCGATAATCACTACCATTCCAGATTTAAAGAGGGCTTCCCAGATCTCCCAATACACCATATAAATCATTCTTAAAACAACACGATAACAAATCAAAACGCAACAAAAACACTCTAAAAGAAGAGACACAAACCACTCCAAAATGAGAGATATAAAACACCCAAAAAATGGATGCCAGAATCAAAAATCTCTTCAAAGATGAAGATTATTGAAAATTGTTGAAGAAAAAAACAAAAAAGAAAACAAAAGATGGAGAAAATAAGTCTCCGATGATGGTTATAGTTATTCAGATTAGGGGGGAGAGGAGGCGACCGATGAGAAGAGAGATGGGAGAAAGAAGGGGTCGACTCTCATTTAGGGTTTTTCTACCATATATATTTTCTTGTTTAGCTCAATATAAAGTTCTAATCCCAAACCTTTCGCACCAATACTCTTGACATTACTCATTTAAAACACTAATAGAAACTTAACTCCATTTTAAACACAGTTTCCTTTCTATAAGCCCACTTCAAGCCCATTACTATTGACTCGATCCAACACCCCTAATCCAGTAATTGAATCCAATACCATCCAACCACCTTAATAAAATAATTTAAGCCAATACTATCCAACAATTGCAGCCTAAAATTCTAATACTATCGAACAAATTCAGCCCAAAATTCTAATACCTTTGTGCTAGTAATCAAGTTTTCTTCACTAAGACCTGCTCTTGCTTTAGAAATGGCATTCACCAAGTAAATGCTATCAGTGCAAATGGTGCTCCTTCCTTTAGATAATGATCTATTCTTGAAGGCATTCCTTTTGGTTTCAACGGGACTCCAAACACCCCAATGCCATGTACTGCAAATAGCTCAACTATTTAACTTTTGCCGTTCCCCATCTATGTAGGCTATAAAGTCAGAATTCCACCAGATAATGCCTTCCTCCATTGCTTTCTTGTTGTGAAGAAGAATAACTCATATTGGATTAACTTGCAACAAAATTTCAACTTCAGTTTTCAGTTTTCATCCATCTTGCAGCTAGCATCCATTTAAAAGCTAGCTCTGTGTTTTACGAAAAATTCTCTTTGCTTTTTATCACCACTCAATTTGTTAAAAACTCAGTCATTTCTGAAAAGCCTTATACTCTACATTGAAGAACTTACTACCACACTCCAAACCATGTTGATTTCACTACTTTTGAACATGTTAAAAGCAACCAATGAATTCCTACTTAGTTGTATGACCTTTTCTTGAGTAACATTAGATTAAGGATTCGATTCCCCAATTGGAGGGTGGTGGTGTAAAACTATGCACATTAATAATCATAGTCATTTTTTTTTACAATTTGTAAAGTTAACAATAACTTATTAACATAATAACATGTAATAAATTTTCATTAATTTTTACAAATTAAAATAAAAATTACTTAACAAATTCAGATCTGAATTATCCAATTTATGATGCCTGATATCCGAATTAAATAAATTTTTAATAATCCGAAAAAACTGGATATGCAATCTGAATTTTATAATCAGACCGAATATCCAATTTTTCTTGACCCCTGCTGCCGTGGTACCTATTACTTTTTTTCCTGCAGGGTAATAGACTAGTATAGACATTAAAAACTAGATAGTGGATAAGACTGAATACAGTATCCAAAACTTGTCCCGGAAAATCAGGCCCAACATGAAACTACCACAAAATTACAAGAATCGATCACCCATAGAGGCAACAAAACAAACTCAGGCAGTGAATAGATTAAACAAAAAAATTCCAATAGGGACACGACATTTACCAAAATGTGAAGTTGTTTATAGGATTTGTCACTTTCGAATTTTTTTTAAAAAACTATTTTAACATATTTATTTTTCTAATTATGATAGAATATACATATTAATACAATAAATTATCATTAATAAAAATCATTCAAAATAATTTTTATGAAAATACGTAATACTATAAGAGTCTGCTTAAATCTGTTCTCAGTTATGTGTTCGACATGTCACCAAATTCAATAGAAATACGATAGTACGACTTTACGAGCATTATTAAGAAAAAATGACCAAAATAACTCATTTTTGTTAAAAAAAATGATGAAAATATTCGAATTTGAAAAAATGAGTAAAAATACCCGATTGAATACGCATTTGCCAAATGGGTAACTGTGACACGCATTTGGAAAATGTGTATCTTTCACAATCTTTTTTTAAAAAATTCTCTCAATAATACGCATTCTCCACAAGCGTATTCCTTGAACACGCACGTAGTACGTAGAGAATGCGTATCCCAAACATAATCTTTTTTTTAAAAAAAAAAGTAGATTGTAAAAGATACGCATTTGCCAAATGCGTATCCCAGTTACCCATTTGGCAAATGCGTATTCAATCAGATATTTTTGTCAAAAATTTTGAAAATGGTTATTTTGGTAAGTTTTGTTTTAAGAAAAGGTAAACTTGTTTTTCACCCTACTATCTATATCTATATATCTATATCTATATATATTATAATGCCCGGAGATCGGAAAGTTACCAGAAGCGTTCAAGGTGTTTTTCTTGAATTTTCATTTTTTTGATTTATTTACTAAAATTATTTTTTTGCATTAAATACCTCTTAATGACATATTAATTAGTCATCAATTATACCTAATAAATGTGTATTAAATTTGTTTATTTTATTTATTTACAAAATTATAAAACTTTATTTGAGCATTATAATTATTATTTTAATAAAAATATTAAATACATATATAATAAAGTTTATTTTTAGGTAAACGGAGAATTAAAATTGTTTACATTGCGTCCTTTTTTTATTCCCTATCGAATACTGCTCCGATTTCTTTTCGGATAATTGCACTGCAGACGATCCTTAACTTCTCAATCAATTTTTATGATTAGCGATTATGGAAATCGAAATAAATTAGAGAAGCATATAAATCTTCGCAAAACACCTGTAATAAAGATAATACAAATAGTTTTTTATTTTTACACATGGCAGACGATCCTTAACTTCTCAATCAATTTTTATGATCAGTGATTATGAAAATCGAAATAAATTAGAGAAGTATATAAATCTTCGCAAAACACCTGTAATAAAAATAATACAAATAGTTTTTTATTTTTACACATGAAAAAATTACATGGGTTATGACCAAACCGATTAAATTAAAAAAAAAACCCAGTTTTATTGGTAGAATAAATCGATAAAAAAGTTGTACACCCGTTGTTCATTATATTATATCAAAATAATTTAATATTCTAATTAAATAAATTGTTACACTACAACTGAACATGTATGTTATGAGAGGGGCGTCGGCTTTAAAAAGTGTTATTATATATAATATTTATAAATTTTGATCGTAAAGACTACGTTTTTATTATAATTGCTACTTTTTATGTTTATGATATTTTTGAGATTGTGAAAAATTTAGATATATAAAGAGAGAATCTTCAAACTTATAATTTATGTAAATTGTTTTGAATCAATTTTTTAAAAAATTCTTAAGAGACCAATCAATTTTTAAAAATAATAAAAAATAATTTATTTATTTTCAAAATTTTAAAATGAAAATTTATGAACCGCGCGAAGCGCGGATAAGTTGCCTAGTATATTATAATGCCAGGAGATCAGAAATGCACCAGAAACGTTTTAAATATTTTTCTTGAATTTTCAATTTTTTGATTTTTTATTAAAAATATGTTCTTGCATTAAATAACTATTAATGACCTTTTATTTTGTCATTAATTACACCTATTAAATCTATATAAAATTTACTTTATTTCACATTTCTTAAAATTTAGAAAACTTTGTTTGAGCATATAACTATTATTTCAACATTATATATATATATATATAATTATAATTAAGTGTATTTTTAGGTAAAATAATGATCGAAAATTGTTTATATCGCATTCTTTTTCATTCCCTATAAGACTGCAATAATTTCTTTTCGAACGATCGTAAGTAGTAAATATGATCTTAACTTCTCAAACAATTTTGATTATAACTCATTTAGAAATCGTAATAAATTATGAAAATATATAGATCTTCGCTTAACATTTGAAATTTGTATAAAAATAATACAAGCTATTATTATTTTTGCACATTAATAAATTATACATGGAGTATGACCAAACCGATTAAATTAAACCAACCAAACTATTTTTTCAACGGATTAATGGATAAAAAAGTTACGCCTGTTGTTCATTATATTGTGTCGAAATAAATTAATATTCTAATTAAATAAATTCTTACTCTAATATTGAACATTTTTGTGATGGGAGGGGTGTCGGCTTTAAAAAATGTTATTCTATTTAATATTTATAATTTTAATCGGAAAGATTACGTTTGTATTGTCATTGCTAATTTTTATGCTTATTCTATTTTTAAGATTATCAAAATTTTATTTATACGATGAGAGTAGTTTTCTAATTAATAATTTATATAAATTGTTTTAAATCCATTTTTTAGGAAATTCTTTAGAGATCAATAAATTTTTAAAAATATATATTATAATGCCAGGAGATAAGAAATGCACCAGAAACGTTTTAAATATTTTTCTTGAATTTTCAATTTTTTGATTTTTTATTAAAAATATGTTCTTGCATTAAATAACTCTTAATGACCTTTTATTTAGTCATTAATTACACCTATTAAATCTATATAAAATTTACTTTATTTCACATTTCTTAAAATTTAGAAAACTTTGTTTGAGCATATAACTATTATTTCAACATTATATATTTATATATATATATATATAATTATAATTAAGTGTATTTTTATGTAAAATAATGACCGAAAATTGTTTATATCGCATTCTTTTTCATTCCCTATAAGACTACATTAATTTCTTTTCGAACGAACGTAAGTAGTAAATATGATCTTAACTTCTCAAACAATTTTGATTATAACTCATTTAGAAATCGTAATAAATTATGAAAATATATAGATCTTCGCTTAATATTTGAAATTTGTATAAAAAAAATACAAGCTATTATTATTTTTGCACATTAATAAATTATACATGGAGTATGACCAAACCGATTAAATTAAACCAACCAAACTATTTTTTCAACGGATTAATGGATAAAAAAGTTACGCATGTTGTTCATTATATTGTGTCGAAATAAATTAATATTCTAATTAAATAAATTCTTACTATAATATTGAACATTTTTGTGATGGGAGGGGTGTCGGCTTTAAAAAATGTTATTCTATTTAATATTTATAATTTTAATCGGAAAGATTACGTTCGTATTGTCATTGCTAATTTTTATGCTTATTCTATTTTTAAGATTATCAAAATTTTATTTATACGATGAGAGTAGTTTTCTAATTAATAATTTATATAAATTGTTTTAAATCCATTTTTTAGGAAATTCTTAAAAGATCAATAAATTTTTTAAAAATAATAAAAATTATTTTATCTAACTTCAATATTTTCAAATATAAGTTTATAAACTGCGCGAAGCGCGGATTACAATGCCTGGAGATCGGAAAGTTAATAGAAGCGTCAAAATGGCTTTCTTGAATTTTGGTTTTTTTAATTTTTTTTTTAAAATTATTTTCCTGCATTAAACAGCTCTTAATGACATATTAATTAGTAATTAATTATACCTAATAAATATATAATTATTTAATTTAATTTAATTTAACAATTACAAAACTTTATTTGAGCATTATATTTATTATTTTAATAGTAAAAGTAGTTTCATTTATAATTAAGTTTATTTTTAGGTAAAATGACGACTGAAAATTATTTACATTGCGTCTTTTTTATTTTCTATCGAATAACACTCCAATTTTTTTTTTTCGAATAATTGAAATACAGACGACCCTTAACTTCTCAAGCAATCTTCAATATTAGTAATTATGATCGTAATAAATTATAGAAGTATATAAATTTTCGCTTAACACCTATAATAAAAATAATACAAAGAGTTTTTTTTTTACACATGAATAAATTACACATGGGTTATGACCAAAGCAATTTAATTGAAAAAACCCAACTTTATTGATAGATTAAATAGTTAAAAAAGTTATATACCCGTTGTTCATTATGTTGTGTTGAAATAAATTAACATTCTATTTAAATAAATTTTTACACTACTATTGAACATGTATGTTATGAGAGGGGCGTCGGCTTTAAAAAGTATTATTATAAATAATATTTTTAACTTTTGGTTACGTTTGTATTATAATTTTTACTTTTTATGTTTATGATATTTTTGAAATTATGAAAATTTTAGAGAAGCGCGGATAATTCATATATTTTTAATATTTTAAAATAAAATTTATGAACCGCGCGAAGCGCGGATAAGTTTCCTAGTATATTATAATACCAGGAGATCAGAGAGGCTTTCACTCAAAAACTTCAAAATATTTTTCATGGTTTTTCACATTTTTGATTTTTTTTATTAAAATAATTTTCTTGCATTTAATTGTATTTTAATTAATCATTAATTGTACCTATTAAACTTTTGTTAAATACACTTTATTTTATATATATTATAATACTAGGAGATCAGAGAGGCTTTCACTCAGAAACTTCAAAATATTTTTCTTGATTTTTCACATTTTTGATTTTTTTATTAAAATAATTTTCTTGCATTTAATGGTATTTTAATTAGTCATTAATTGTACCTATTAAACTTATATTAAATACACTTTATTTTATACTTAATATAAAATACACTTTATTCAAAAAAAACTTATATTAAATACACTTTATTTTATACTTAATATAAAATTTTAGCAATCTTTATTAGAACGTTATAATTATTATATTAATATAAAATATTAATTATCTATCTAAAAGTACAATTATTTCAAGGTAACACTATAAAATGAAATTATTTATATCGTCCAATTCTATCCTTATTCAAAATTGAAGCAATTTTTTTCGGTAATAATAAATAGACGATATTAACTTTTTGATTAATTCGTAATAAGTGACCGTGAGAATCATGACATGCTACAGAAGTATATAAATTTTCCAATTCACATCCACAATTTAAATACAAGCAATATTGTGTAATTTACTTTTACACTTGAACAATTTACACATGGGGTGTGACCAACTCGATTAAATTGATCCAATCCAACTTTTTTCTTTATTGATTAAATCAATGAATAAGTTATACATTCGTTGTTTCGTTATATTGTGTTGCATTAAATTAACGTTCTAACTACACAAATTCTTATACTATTACTAATCAATTAATCATGCATGTATGTTATGGACGGGCGTCGGAGTTTAAGAACGTTAATTAGTTATATTTAATATTTTACAAATTTTTATTATAAAAATTATGTTGACATTGTAATTTGATATGAAAAAAGTAAGAGACCTTTACGGAGTTGATGAATTTGATAATATGTTAGAGGATGTTCATTTTGTTTGTATAATTAATTTTAAACGACTTAGTGTTCATTGAGATTCCAATAATTTTTAAATTCTTTTTTATTAGAGATAGAAAATAATTACATATACATATTTATTATAATATTTAATAAAAAAATATTATAATATGTGAGTACCATTTTGAACATGTGTCCATGAATTTAAATTTAATATTACATACAAAAAAGTTCTTATAAATGCTAAAAAAATTAATCAAATAAATAAATAAAGGTGTCAGATCACTCCAAGAAATATGAAGCATGACTTACAAAATATATTTGAATTCTGTTTTGTTTGTCATGTTAGGTCAATCACACCTCTTATCACATTTACGTTTTGCTTCTTTTTTTCACCATACAAACAAATTTATCAACAAGCTAAGCAATCACATCTCTCATAATGCCATTGACAACAAAAATGATACAAAAATGTTATTTTTACTTATCCATTGTAGAACTTTACAAATGTTTATCAATATTGGATTTCAAAAGCATTTTTTTATGCAACAAAATAGGTGTCGTCAATATCTTCGAAAATATTATTATTAATACTTAAGATTTTAACCGGAAACATGTTTTCTTTTTGCTAATTCTTTTCCCTATAATTCTTTAACATTCAAATTTAGTTACATTTTACACATGTTTCAATTCATCCTATCAACTTTCAAATAATAAAACTCAACGAACAATGATACTATATTTATGATTTTTAAAAATGTTTTCGTGTCGCACGTAGCGCGGCTTTGTTACCTAGTTAAGTTATTAATACAATAATACTATTAAGTTATTATGTAGTAATAGGCTAGTAGCAGCTTAAAGAGCCCGGATCCTCTGTCCCCTTCTCCATGTCCCCTTCTGTGTCTCCTTAGATCTTACTGAATGAAATTGCTTGCCTCCTTACCCATGACATGTGATGTGTAAAATAACTGCAAGCGCACAGTGTTTAGTTGTAGCAAATACAAATCGATCCTCAGAGACTATGAATTTTCAAAACCTTAATAATTAACTCAGGCGAACTAGACAATAAGATTTGAGTTGGGATTTAATTAACCTAATTAACTTAATTAGCAAAGATTATCAAATAATATGGAAAACCTAGGAATCCGAATCCGTTAATCAATCACAATTAATATCAACTCACCCTAAAATCAATCCTCTTTCCTTCACAAATACGGTATATCAATTAACGAGACATGCATATACTATGAAACTTGTTATCTAACAATAACCTATCAAAACTTCAAAGAGCAAGCATATGTTATGAAAAATAAACCGGTAACAATAATATATTAAAATCACTTTGTCAATTGAACAATTAAACACCAAGAAAAATCATGAGAATCAATTAATAGGAACTAGAAGAAATCAAAAATAATTAAATTAACTTCATCTTCATCCTAGGGTAAGAAAATTAGCTATACATAATTATGTAATATGCAAAACAATTAATATATAACATATAAAAGATACGACAAAATAAAGTGATATGGGTAAACAAATATTATTAATAATTACCTGGACAACTTAAACAACTTTAAAACTCTAAACTTAATTCACGTGAGTGGCAGGAAAATTAATATGCATCGCAGAAAAAAGAAATCAATTTATTAATCTAAGAAACAGAGTATGCGATTCAGAAAAATAAAATAAACTAATCTAACATAAATAAAATCCAAGAAGTCTAAATTGTTGTCTAAATTACAAGAGACTAGCTTATAACCCGTGCAATGCATGGTTCCTTTTTTAAATTTTAAAATAATTTTAAATTTTTAATTTTATATGTTATTAATTTACATATAAAATTATTGTTAAAAAGTTGATAATACATAAGAATTTACACTTTCGATTTAATATTTGTACTTGTTATTCCCAGATTACACACTTGTATAATTGTAGAAGGGGGGGGGGTTGAATACAATTCTTGATAGTTATAAATTTCTGATAAAAACCACAGAAATCTATAAAGAAATAATTGCTGAATAGAAATGGTTCACAAACACATAAAAAATCAGGTGGTTAAATGTACCACCTGAGACTTTTATTTGAAGAAAACCATGTGATACAAATGTACACAGCTTCTGTTTTACAACTCTTTGCTTCTAAGAATATTCAAGAAACCCTAAGCAAATATGTATGTTTTCTTACTCTCTAAAGAGTTGCTACACTTGGTTATATATCCCAAGTTTACAAGTGCTCCATGAATAAGATAATATTAATCTAATTCAAGTTGACTTGCTACTCCACTCCAAATCCACATGTAGCCGAAAGGTTGTCCTTATGAACAGATATGTCCCTTGCACCTTTCTTGTATGTACTGTGTAAATGGAATGCTTCTTTCTTCTGTGTTTCCAAAGTATGGCTGCCATACTGCTTTTTATACCTACTATCAACCCATGTGATCTGTCAGTCAAACCTGTCCTTATCAACTGCTAATTCCCAGCTAGCATAGGATAAAGTGACAATGATTATCCATTGATGTTATGCACAATTATCCGTTGACGATAGTTTGAGCTGTATCCGTTGATCGAGTAGATTTGAGTTGTATCTGTTGATAGAGCCCTGTTCTTATCCGTTGATACACTTTCACTTAGACAGAATTACATAGCATAGTTTATTTACAATTGGCTACCCTATTCTGCCTATCCATTGATGGTCAACATGACTCTGAATAAAAACACTATCAACTGATAAATAGAGATATTGCAGTATGCTATAAAACCTCATCCGTTGATGAGCTACCTGTCAACGAATAGAGTTATAAGGTCTTATCCGTTGACAGTTACAAAACTTGACTTATACAATTTTACTTGAATGTTAAGTTATCATCAACTACAACATATTCCTAACAATCTCCCCCAATTTATACTTGATGGCAATAAAGCATAAATTCAGAACCTTGATGATAACAAAACATTCCTAAAGATATATACACACTACAATATGCAAAAATTGTATTAAGCTACAAAAATTAAAAACAGAAAGCTTTAAGAAACTTATCAGAGATGTGCTCCTTTAGATTGAGCAGATTAATGATGTTTCCTCTCTCTGGTTGGCTGCACCCTTGACTTTCCTTCCTTGGCAGAGTTGGACTCAATTTGCACTTGAAGTTGCCTATAGAAGGTATCTTCTTCAACAACTTTTGGATTTAGCTTTAGTTGTAACTATCTTAGGTAATCAGAACTAGCCTTTGCCAGTTGGTCTTCTAACCTGAAGAATCTCCTAGTGCCCTCTTCATCCCTGAACTCCATCATCCAAAAGGGTTGAATGTGGATTTTCTGTCCATTATATGGGATCTTCATTTTCTTTGGTATACTTGAGGGTGAGTTCCATTCTCTCCTTATTTCTTCTATTCTGCTGATTATCTCCCTTCTGGATGTCTCAGAGAACCCTGTGTGTCTCTTGAATGCTGAGAACACTTTGGTCAGTGTATGATAATTCTCTCCAAGAACCTTCTGTAATGGCCATGTCCTCTGACTTCCTCCCTTGTAGACAAACACTAATCTCTCAGGCTGATTCTTGTACTTGTCAATTCCTCTTACTTCTGACAATTCATCCAAATATAGATTCATGCCAGAGTATTCTTCAATTTCTGCCTGATAAATAAAGTCTTCTTTGTTTTCCAAGATTGGTTGTTTGACAATAGCAGGTACCCTAGCAACTTGAACTGGTCCCTTTGAAAGTTGCTTCTTTGGAGCCCTTTTCTTCTGTTTTGGATTCAGCAAGAATGAAGGAACTTCAATTGAATCAAAATTCATTGGTTCTTTTTTAGGCATTATGGGGTCACCATGAAAGTTTACAGTTGGGTCGATTACTGTTGCAGATATAGGTACTGATGAGCCAATGGTTTCTTTTTCTGGAGAGGGTTCTGGAGAAAGAACCCTCTTGGTTTTAGCTTTCCTTCTTTTATGTTTGAATTTGGGAACTTCCTCAGGTTCCTTCATTTCAACCTCTACCTCATCCATTAACTCTTGAGCCAGCCTGGCTTGCTTCTCATCTGAGTTTTCATATTGATTTTCTGTACTTGGATGGGCTTCCCTTTGGATTCTGGAGACTTCTTCTCTTTTAGCTTCCACAAATCTAGGATGGCTGTTAGATATATTTAATACTTTTCCATTCCTTATGATTATAGCCATCCAATCTCTTACACTCTCATTTGTCTGTACTTTGAACTCCATGATTGTCTTTCCCATTAGCTTTTCTTCATCATCCTTGGGAAATGGGTAGTCTAGCTGAAGCTTGTTCTTCCCATTTTCCTTTGGAGGTGAGTAGGCTCTGGTATTGATGGCTGGTTCAAATTCTTTGACAAATGATGGCTCAGCATCATAGAATGTAGGAGCCACAACCCTTGGAGTGAGCACCTTCATGATTGTGGTTGATATTGTTGGAGCAGAAGATTGAGCATTAAAAAACAGAGATGATGCAATTGATTCATTGATCATCCTCTCTGTCCTTAGAATTCTTTCACTAGTCTCCTTGTTGATCTTTTCCAAAGCTTCTATTCTGGCTTGCCTTTCACCATCTGAGATTTCTTCTAACTTTGAATCTCAGGCAAAGCCACTTGTTTCTTCACAAGGGAAGCCTTTATCTCAAACTTTGTTAGATTGACCACTACAATTGGCTGTTGCTCCCCCTCAATCTGTGCTATCTCACTACTGGTAGCTTGAAATTGGCCAGTAGATGTTGCAGCCTCTTTTGTGCTTGTTCCCATTTTCTCCATTTTCTCCCCCTTTTTGTTAGCATCAAGGGTTGGGGTTGAAGCTGCAAGTAGCATTTCCAGTAGTTGAGTCTGTTTTGATTGATTGGCAATGATAGTGTGCATTTGAGATTCCATACTATCCACTCTGGAGGAAAGAAGCTGAACAGACTTAGCCAAGCTATCTTCTTTGAGAAGTTTGCTAGAAAGCACCTTCTGAGTGGTAGTAGGAGCTAGTGCCTCAATCCTGGCATCTAGTGCTATCTTCATATCTCTAATTGCAGACTTGACCTCCTCCTGTTGTGTTCTTTGAATAACAGATTGCATCTTTTGTAATTTCAAGGAAGACATAACCTGCTCAAGAACAGTCTTTCTCTGTGGGTCTGCAGTTTGGTGCTCAGCCTTAGCAGATTGATATTGCTTCATGATTTCCACATTGAGATTCCCAAGTTCAGTGGCATTGGAAAACATCCATCCTGGAGTCTCATCTTCATTGATTTCTTCACCATCTGAACTTTGACTGTTATCACTACCAAACTCTTCACTTCCAGCACTTGGAGACAGGGTTTGTAAAGCTTCTTTTGCTCTTTGAAGAGATTCTGAGGTGTGCACTAGGTACATTGCCTTCTCTGCCTCCACATTGCCCTGTTGTGCCATGACTTGATAGGCAAAAACAGGATGAGTAAAGGTTTCAGGATCCAAAGAGATGGAGTCAATAATTGACTGATATTCTTGTCTAAAGTCCATCTCTTTGGAAGCTTCATTAACCTCCATTAACTCACTTGCAATGGCTGAATCTTCCTGCCTTATTTCTCCTGTAGTCCCTTCTCTCCTCTCATCTCTCTTTTCTTGCATCAGGGGCTCCCCCTGGCTCACACCTCTCACACCCTCACCTTCACCTACTAAGGTGGAACTCTCTAGCTCTCCTTTTGCCTGACTGGAAGAAATGGTTAGCCTCTCATTGTTTTTCTCTCCTTTTGCCTGCTCACAAGGCAGCCTCTCACTCCCTTCCCTCATTCCTAAAAGTGTTTCAACTACTACAAACTCCTCCACAGTTGACATGGGAATGTCACATTTTGCAGTGGTAGAGAGAGTTGTCAACGGATAAAGTGTATCCGTTGATGTAGTAGTTATTGCTGTCAACGGATAATTAGTTGTAGACATATCCGTTGATGGAGAAACACTTGTCAACGAATGAAGGATATCCGTTGATGAAGGAAAACGAGTATCCGTTGAAGTGAAAACCAACACTGAATCTGTGGTGATTGATTTTAAGGAAGAGGCCACAGATAGTGTTGTGAATTCAGGAATGGAAGATTGATCGCCCAACAAATCATCTAAAAGATGATGACCACCAATTGTTGAGTGGGGCTTCTCCAAGAATTTTAAAGATGGAGAATCAGGAATTGATGTAGATATCATATCCACATCCAGAGATGGATTTGGTGATGGTGGATCAAAATGTGTATCGATTTGAAGGTTAAGATCAAGGGGCTGTGACTCCACATTTATTGAAGTCACATCAAACTGAATTTGAGAAGGTACAGTTTGCTGTATAGTGTGTGCACCCTGTGATTCCCCAATGGTTTTGGACTTTACTCTTCTACCATAGGTTTTTGAGTGAGAGTTATCTGTGTCTCTTCCCCTTTTGTGCAGTGTTCCTGGAGTGGAACTTAAATTAGTAGTCACACCCTGTTGAGAGGATGTAACTAGAATTTGGCTTGTAGGTTCATTAACAGTCTTTTGAGAGACTGAAATGTTGGTTGCACCTGCCTCACTTTCCTTATCCTTAGGGTTTCTTTGATGTTCACCCTGTCCCTCACCACTCACTACCACCTTCACACTCCCCTCAAGAGTTTTGGTAGTTTTTGCAACAGGTGCCTTTTGAGAGACACCTGAGGTTTGTCTTTTAGATTGTGGTTTTGGAACTCTGGATTTGGTCACTTTGGTAGGAGCCTGTTTGGTCACAGCCACAGACTCCATTGTGACACTAGAAGGCAAAGAAATTTGGGGGTTAGAGATAAGAGTTTCAGGGTTGGAAACAGTTACCTGAACAATTGGTAGATATACCAATTGTACTTCTGCATTTAGGTTCATTCGAATCAAATCACTTAAGACTCTCTTCTCCTGAACAAAACAATTGAACTTGCTATCCGGGTTAGCAATGGATAGCTCATTCTCAGATACATGCAGTGCTAGGAGCATCAAGAATCTAGCAAAATAAACATTCTTGCTCCTAGTTTCCTTTTTACCTAATTTAGCTGTTATCTCATACATGACTAGTGTGCCAAAATTATAGATTTTATCAGTCAAAAGCATACATAGCATAACTAGCATGGAATTGGTAACAGCATCAAAGTTACTAATCTTGCCAGAAAAAGTTTTAATGAAGGCATCACAAAGATAACTCCATTCTTTAACCATACATTTCCTAACAATTTTTCCTAAGTTCTCAGTACTAAGGGTATAATTCATGGAATTAAGCATGGTAACAATTTCAGCATTACTGGGTACATTCAGACAGTTATTCTCAGGCAATTTTAAACAAGCAGTTAACACATCAGAATTAACTACATAATTTTTACCCTTCAAAGAAAAAGCAAGTGTACCGTCTGTGCCATTGTACTCAGCAAATGCCCACACCTCTTCAATTACCTCATGGATTAGAGGAGTGGTGGCAGTCATAGCATATGACAGTTTGCATTTCTTCACGAAATTCATCATGGTGTGATATGCTTCTGGAGCGTTCACTGTATCAACAAAGGCCGCGAAATTGTTCTTCTCATAGGTAAACCCGGTGGAAGACATCATCTTAACAATAGGCGCCATTGAAGTGTTTGAACTTTTGTTGCAGAGAGATTTAGTGAAGAAGATGCAGTTAACTAATGAGATTCTTGAAAATGAATAAAGGTGAGATGTGAGGGCACAAGACAGCCTTTTATATTTTCCAAGAAAAATGAAATAATTAAAATTAATTACCCCATTGGACAAAAGTAACTTTCAGATAATAAATGTAAAGAAAAGAAGTACAACCGTGACTAATTATACACGTTTACCAATGGCTATAAAAAGAAATAAGTATATCAACGGATAATGATTGGACGGTTGAGAAAACAGTTTATCCATCGATGACGTGGACAACCTGTTATCCGTTGACATACGAAAATCTAGTAATGTGTTTATACTACCAACGGATAAAAGGATATCCGTTGATAAGCAAATTTTGCCTTAAACAAAATTTCTGCTAAGAGTTTTTCTGAGAGTTTTTAATTCTCAAATAAATCAAAACACATTTCTAGCTGCAATACAGTATGATTAGATATCACTAGGAATTATGAAAAATTAAGCATACCTAGTTCACCTACCAACCTTGTGAATGAAGATTCATCAAGAGGCTTGGTGAAGATATCTGCAAGCTGCATTTCACTTGGCACAAAGTGCATTTCTACTGTACCATTCATCACATGCTCTCTAATGAAGTGGTATTTGATGTCAATATGCTTGGTTCTCGAATGTTGCACTGGATTCTCTGTGATGGCAATAGCACTAGTGTTGTCACAGAAAATTGGAATCTTCTCAACTTTTAGACCATAGTCAATAAGTTGATTTTTCATCCAAAGAATCTGTGCACAACAACTTCCAGCTGCAATGTACTCAGCTTCGGCTGTAGAGGTGGAGACTGAGTTCTGTTTCTTACTGAACCATGACACAAGCCTGTTCCCTAGAAATTGACAGGAGCCTGTAGTACTTTTCCTATCAATTCTGCAACCTGCATAGTCTACATCTGAATAGCCAATTAGATCAAAGCCAGAATCTCTTGGGTACCAAATGCCAAGGTTTGGTGTTCCCTTGAGATACCTGAAAATTCTCTTAATAGCAATCAAGTGAGACTCTCTAGGGTCAGCTTGAAATCTAGCACAAAGACATGTGGAAAACATTATATCAGGTCTACTAGCTGTTAGATGATAAAGTGCATTTTACATATATTCTATAGGATTTTATTCCCGCATTTACGGTGCTTTTGCGAATAATCGTGAGTATTTAATTAGTTTTTAATGAATTTTGTGCAGGAAATAAATAATTGCCAAGTCGGAAGGAATCAAGCATTATTTAAAGATTTTATGTGATTTTTAGCTCGAAGGATTTATTTTGTGAATTTACGAGAAGAAAGGATGAAATTTCGGTTCGTTTCTAAGCATTTTTGAAGCAGAATTTTATGATCAACAGGAGCCACATGGCGCAGTAGCGCGGGATATAGCGCTGTGGCGCAAGGACGAGTCTATTGCGCAGAGAAAAAAAAATATAAAACAGAATAGGACAGAAACACATTGGCGCTGCAGCTTTGATTTTGGCGCTGTGGCGCGATATCTCCTCTGTCCAGTGCGCGGATGCATGCATGAGCCTCCAACTGCCTCCAAATCTACTGTGCTTGCTTGCCATTTCTCCAGCGCGTGAGCAACAGAATTAAAAAGCTGGACCCACAACAAATGCGTACTGGCCTGTGCAGGAATTGGAGGAAAACTAGAATTCGTTTTATTCATTATTTTGTCACCTATTTTGTTTGAATTAATTATTATTCCAGCTGGGCTCTATTTTAATTATAACAATTATTTAGTCTTGTAACAATATATATACTCATTTAGGTTATGAATTGAGGGATCGAAAATTTTATTATACACACAACTTTGTAAACACTTTCTTCTGGAGATTTTTGGGAGAATATTTATTTTCTTTGAAGATCAAGATTAAAGGTTTTTCTTCTATTCTTATAATTATGTGTTCAATTATTAATTCTCATTTTATTAATTCAATCATGAGTGAGTAGATAATTAATCTAGGGTTAAGTAGAACCCTAGTTATGATTGATGTGTGATTTTCCCAATTCCCCCAATTTGATTTTTTAATTGCTCTTGCTTATTGAGTTGTTTTAATTAGCAATTACAAATCAGACGTGATTATGTGTATTGTTTGAACCAATATCTAATTATCAACGAGAGTTGGATTAGAGGGTTGTGATTTATCCAGTAAGAACATGAAATTCTCCATGAGAATAGGTAGAATGGATTGTTAGGAATTTAGGGTGCTGTAATTAATGTCTCTAAATTACATGATACCATGAGAATAGGCTTGATTGTATTTTAAGAGAAGCCATTAATACTCGAGAGAGGTTATTGGTATTTATAGGGCGCATCTTTCCTGTTGAGCAGCGTACGATTAATTGGGGCGGGAATTCACAATTACATCAATTCATGCTAGTGGGGACACTTAATTCTGGATGTTTTTAATATTTGATTAATACAAACACAATTCTCTTTAGTATAAAATTAGCTTAATAATCTCTCAATATTTATTGTGTTACTTGCTTAGCCGAATTAAATCAGAAACAACTAGTGATTGATACGTTTGTCTCTGTGGGATCGACTCTGACTTACCCTACTACATAGTTAGAAGGATTTGTTAGATATTATTATTTGATAGGCACGCGACAGCCTTGTCATTAGATATAGAAGTGAGCCTACCATGCCTCTATAGCTTGAGATGTCCACAGATTTTTCCTTAGTATTCAGCTCAAGCTTAGTTGCAGTGGCCATAGGTGTTTTTGCAGAGGCACAATCCATTAAGTCAAATTTCTTTAAGAGATCATAAATATATTTTGTTTGACTTATGAAAATTCCCTCATTAACTTGCTTTACTTGTAAACCAAGAAAGTAAGTTAATTCACCCATCATGCTCATTTCATACCTACTTGGCATAAGTTTGGCAAACCTTTTGCAAAGCTTCTCATCTGTAGACCCAAAAATAATATCATCTACATAGATTTGAACAAGTATTGAAGAACCATTGACATTTCTATGAAATAAGGTTTTATCTACTGTACCTCTAGTGAAGTGATTCTCCAAAAGAAATTGAGATAAAGTGTCATACCAGGCTCTTGGTGCTTGCTTCAAACCATAAAGTGCTTTCAAGAGAAGATATACATAATCTGGAAATTCTGGATCTTCAAAGCCAGGAGGTTGATGGACATATACCTCTTCTTCCAGTTCCCCATTTAGAAAGGCACTTTTAACATCCATCTGATAGACTTTGAAGTTGGCATGTGCTGCATAGGCTAGGAAAATTCTGATGGCCTCAAGTCTTGCCACTGGAGCAAAAGTTTCATCAAAATCTATTCCTTCTTCTTGAGAATAGCCCTTTGCCACTAATCTAGCTTTATTCCTTACAATTATGCCATTTTCATCAGTCTTATTCTTGAGAACCCATTTGGTACCTATGATACCTCTATCATCAGGTTTGGGCACAAGCTTCCATACTTTATTTCTCTCAAATTGGTTTAGCTCTTCTTGCATTGCTAAGACCCAATCTGGATCTAGAAGGGCATCCTCCACTTTTTAGGTTCCTCTTGAGACAGGAAACTACTGTATAGGCATTCTTCTTGTGTGGCCCTCCTGGTTTGGACTCTTGAGTTTAAGTCACCAATGATTAACTCAAAAGGATGATCTCTGGTCCATTTTCTTGAAGGTGGAAGGTTTGATCTAGATGAGGTTGCTTCATCTACGTGAGCATGATCTTGTTGATTGGATATTGAGTTTTGACTTTGAGAAACTCCCCCTGAGTTTGTTGTCCTTGAGGAGTTATGAGGTTGACTGTCAACAGATGCATCATTTTGTCTATCAACGGATGCTCCATTTTGCCTGTCGACGGATACATGAGAATGCCTGTCAACGGATGCATCTGATGATCTAGTATGACTGTCAACGGATGCTTCATTTCCAGTGTTAGCATCACTTCTAGTTGGACCAACAGCTCTAGGTGAATTTCCAAGGTCATGATCTTTATTTTCCTCGTCATCATCAATGTACATTCTTCCTTCTACCTCATTTTCAAATCTCAACTTTTCATGGAAGCCTTCATCATTCAGACCTAGAATCTTTTGATCATCAAACACAACATGTACAGATTCCATAACAATGTTGGTTCTTAGATTGTAGACTCTATAGGCTTTCCCTGCTGCATATCCAACAAAGATAGCTTCATCTGCCTTTGCTTCAAATTTGCCCAAGTTATCTCCATGATTTCTTAGCACAAAACACTTACATCCAAAGACATGAAGAAAAGCTAACGTTGGTTTCTTGTTGGTAAATAACTGATAAGGAGTCATTCCTCTAGCTTGATTGATCAAGGAAATATTCTGAGTGAAGCAGGCAGTGCTGACAGCTTCAGCCCAGAAATATGTTGGCAATCTTGATTCACTTAACATTGTTCTAGCTGCTTCAATGAGAGTTCTGTTTTTCCTTTCAACAACCCCATTTTGTTGAGGTGTTCTAGCAGCAGAAAACTCATGGACAATTCCATTCTCTTCACAGAAAATCTTCATTGTGGAATTTTTGAATTCAGTGCCATTGTCACTCCTGATTCTTTGTACTTTTACTTCAGAACCATTGTTTACTAGTCTGAGATGATTGATGATGATTTCACTTGCACAATCTTTGGAGTGCAGATAGAAGGTCCATGTAAACTTAGAAAAATCATCCACAATCACCAGGCAATATTTCTTCTTTGAAATGGACATGACATTTACTGGACCAAATAAGTCCATATGCAGCAATTGAAGGGGCTTAACAATGGATGACTCTGTCTTGCTCTTGAAGGATGATTTCTTTTGCTTCCCTAATTGGCAGGCATCACACAGTCCATCTTTGATGAACTCCAATTGAGGGATTCCTCTAGCAAGATCCTTTCTTACCAAATCATTCATTACTTTAAAATTCAAATGAGACATGTAATAACCCGGATTTTTCAAGAAATGATTTTATTATTATTTCAATAATAATAATGTTTTCCTAAAATGAGGAGGAATTTTTTTTATTATTCAATTATTTAATTATTTTCTGTTAAGTGGAGCCTGGTGCTCCTATTTAAAATTTTATTGACTGAGTGGATACCCCGAGTCAATAGTTTATTTGTGCAAAGATTTAATTTTGGAATGTGAAATTATTCAGTAAAGATTTTATTTTAAATTATTGAATAATTTAGAGATTTTAAAATCCTTAGAAAATGATTATTTGTAATTATTTGGGGATTTACAAAAATTACTCGATTAATATATAAAATCGGGAATTTGAGATTTTACTAAAACAATAGTGTTTTTAGTATTTTAATAAAGCCCTGTAAATTGTGATTTATGAATCACAATTATTATTTTTATGAATTGTTTTTATAAATTATTAACATTTGTAAAATGCATATCAAATTAGAAAATTTAGATTTAATTCTAATTCTTTCGCCAAAAGTCTTTAAAAATATTCTAGTATTTAATTATGCTAAAAAAATTTTATTTTTACAAATTAGAGTTATTAGTGTAAAATATTAATTAAAGTGTGTAGTAATTAAATGTATCGCTTTTTAAATTGTGTTGGGCTTGAGGCCCATTAGGTTTTCAACACAGCTCATATACATACCAGATACGCACATAAAAACACACACAGCCGCACAAACAAGAACGACGGGGAGAGAAAAGAGATTGGGAAGAAAAGAGAGAGAGAAAGAGAGAGAGAGAGAGAGAGAGAAGGAGATGATGAAGGAGGATCATCCTCCCTCTTTTCTACAATTCAAAGTCAGCCAAGGGAGAGGAGAGGAAGGAGTGAAGGCTTGCTTGTTTCGGCCATGGAAGAAGATGAAGGTGGAGAAGATGATGAATAGTGGTGTTCTTGAGTTTTGGTTGATTAAAGAGGTATAAAATCTTTGTTTCAAACTTTGATTTTGTGTTTAATTAACGAGCATAAGTAGTAGTAGTTAGCAGATTTTCAAGGTTTTTAAGAGTATATTATTGTTTAGTAGTGTTTAATAAATGAATTGATGAAGTGGGTTTGTTTAGAGTAGTATGCAAAACTGTCCAGAATTTTTCAGGGCCTGCCCTGTTTTTGCAAGTGAATTTCGAACCATTTGTGCTCTTTTCTGGGCAGTAGTGTCTTCATAAAAGTTGTTCTATTTAGAGTCTAGTTTGTGTAGGAGAAAACGGTGCGTCGTTTGAGTTAACGAGTAAGGAGAAAACGACGTTTTAGTGAAACCCACGCAGGACACCCGAACCTCTCGGGATTCGCACTTTGGAATTATGTTTCACCTAGTTAAAATCTGTAAATTGGATTGATACTTTTATTCAGGATAAAAGAAGGAATTAGAAAGATTTTAGAAAAAGATTTGGGTAAAAATATTGATTTTTCAATTTATTAAAAATGTTTGAATGTCACTGTGTTGGAAGAAACTGCTCTGTTCTTGAGTTGTATTTGGATGGGTAATTGTCCTAGATGAACTATGTTTTTTCAGACTAAAAGTTTTATGGTGTGAAGATATTATCTTCAGTTTTGGAATCCCAGAGGTCTTGGAGGCAAAGATTAATTTTTCAATTTATGAGAATTTTTAGAATGCAAGGTGCGCGGATTTAATGAACAGTTTATGTGTTGAGTTTGGAATAATGATTCACCTAGTTAGAAAATGGTATTGAATTGGAAACTTTTATGAGATCTTTATTTGATATTCAGAAAGAAGCCCATAAAATTTGGTGATTTATGATTAATGTTTGGATTTATTAAAAATATTGGAGTATTAATAATTTGGATTATTTTTGGGTTTAATTGTGAGTCCGATTAAATATTCGGGTTAGTTGTCGAATAATTGATAATTGCTAGTGTTAGATAGTATGTAAAGTTATGTGGCTTACTTGTCATATATGGTCATCGATAAATGTTTATGTGCTAAGTGTTATAAGTCGAGTCATAGAATTTGTCGGATGCCACATCTGTCAATTACTTGGTATTGGTTATAATTGGTTAAATGATTATCGATAATGGTTCGGGTAGAAAGTTGAATTGCTAATTGTAATGGTTATTGATATAGGAGGTGTAATTTTATGAATGGCTAATTGGCTAAGTGCTAAATGGTATGAATCAAGTTACAGTATATGTTGAAAGTATAATTGTCAACTACGTGATGTTGGCTTATGTGGATAGTTTTCAAATGTGGATAAACTAGTTTACTTTCCTTACATGTTGAGGTGCCGCATGTCTGGGCGGGTACTTTTCCTTATGTGCTAGTTGCCGCAAGTCTGGGCGGGTACTTTTCCTTATGTGCTAGTTGCCGCATGTCTGGGCGGGTACTTTTCTTACTTGTTTACTTTGCTGCAAGTTGAGGCAGCTTTATTTTTATTTAAAACAGGGTTAAATTGTATTTGAGGGGCTGTGCCCATAGTCCGATAAACGAATACTACATGCCGAAATTTTCTAAAAATCCCCTGCATTTTAATTTATTTAACTTATTTGATTTCAAGGGTTTAAAGGTATGATTTGGGTGTTAACTGTTTATGTGTATATGTGTTAAGTGAATTAATTCGAGGGTAATTGTTGTCTCGAGGATTTATGTGCTAAGTGATTTAATTCAAGGATTTATGTGTCTCGAGGATTAATTATGTTTGAGGACTATCTATATACTAAGTTGATTAAGTGGTATGGTTTGAGGTGTTTAGCACCAGGAATTGTCCACTTTAAAAAGGGGGCTTTTCCGTTTCATTTCCTTTACTATAATATGTTATGTGCAATAAGTGGTATTAGAATAGTCAACTATAGGGAGGACACCTATAGTTTGACTTTATGTTATTTAGTGATAATTCCGAGTTGTGTCTACTCGATATACGAGGTAGGACTGACACGCACTCATAACTATTTCAGTACCATTAGGGCATAATCGAGTTGGAATGACGTGCATCAAAAAGGGAAGATCGAGGCGCCGTATAAAGAAAGGTAAGCTACCTCCAGGGAATTGCTTGGACGAAGTGCGAAAGGTTTATTCGCGGTTTCTGCTTTCTGCTAAGGACCAGAGGCAAGTTTATTTACACATACTCTATCGTTCAGAGTATACCTATTTTGAATTATATAAAATGCGCGGAAAAGGGTTTTCAATCCCTAATTGCGAGTTTTTAATCTTGTGCTCCTCCTTCCAAATCATTTTATCCTTGACTCTGCTAGCGATATTAAATTATTCTCGTGCAATAATCAAAACCCATGACTTATAATACTGTCGATGGACGGTGACATTCTTATGGTTCTACATCTCGATTTATATGTTGTATATTTATAAACTTTTGTAATGTGGTAGAGTACTATATGTTATGAGGTATATATAGATACATATACGTATATATGGAACTACGTGGTAAAGGCTCCGAGGGTAGAGCGTGTATTGAGTTATCGAATTTAGCCCGCGTGTCGGGGCTATTTTGTATTGTATGTTTTCGAAAACCCGGGCAAAGCTTTTAAAAAGAATTTCGCAATAATTAACCTAAAGGCAACATCACCAATAAACCAGTGTTTATTTAAGTAATAGATGCTCCTGGGAGCATTTACTAATTAAATAAACCTCATTCGCCTAATTAAATTTATTTAATTAGATGAATATCGTTTTCAAAACGCTTTCTTTAAATCACTTTGTCCCGGAGAAATAATAAAATAATTTAATGGAGTGATTCTATCTAGTATATTATTATCGGAGATAGTTTATTTTCAATACGGATTAAAGATATTCCAATGGTTATAAATTGGTTACTTTCAGCTTAAACCAGCTAGATTGATATCGATATATGTTACTTGAATGATTATTAATTATTTCTTATTGACCGAGAGTCAGTAGTAGTTATTTGATAAAGTGGATAAAGTTTGGAGACTGCTGGAGAGATTGTGTCTTGATTTTGATTGAAATATTCCAAGAGTTGTATTTGGGTGTTTTGAGGTTATTAAATATTCCAGTATTAATAGTAAATATTATTTGAATATTACTTAATAAATGAATATTAATTTGAGTATTCTTTTAAAAAGGGATTATTGAATATTTATTATTTGTTACATAGTAGTCAAATATTTATTAAATACTCTAAGTGTTTTGGAGGTTATAAAACACCATTTAAAGGTTGTCTAAGGACTTTCATAGTCATTTAAAATATTATATTTTGAATCTATCTAGGTAAGTTACTTTTCAAGAACTTATATATATATATATGGAATTACCCAGTTGTGGTTACAAGCTTTATGCGTACCATTTTCCATGTGTGATCACAAAACCCTGTGTCGAGATTGATATCGGTACAAGTGTATATCTATACTTGAACTCTTTTGAACTCAAAACATTTTCGAAAACCCCCGGTCAGGTTTTACTCTCTTGCTCGTTTTTCAAGAAATTATCGGTCGACTGAAGTCGAACTCCAACTACTCAAGTTTTCTATCAAAATGATTTTGACAAGAAAAGAAAAAGGGGACTCTGGCAGGTGTGGGAATCGTTGACGAACGATTCCCGGGATGTGTAAGCGGCCATGAGCCAGGCGGTCCATCAATTATTATTCCGGCCCAGGTGTTGCCGAAGGATGATTACGGATGTAGTTTTCATCGAGGGTGATTACGGATGTAGTTTTCACTCGGGGATAGTTACGGATGTAGTTTCTATCCTTCTACCGGTAGAGAAGACCCGCGGATTATTGGACTTGGATGTGGCGACTGATCATCGTCAATCCTTGTCAGGTTTTTATGTTTTCTTTAAGTCCCATCCTCCACTTTGGAAAAATACTCAAACACTGCTTCTTAGGCCTAAGTGCCAAGTAGCCGATAGTGTTGTTTTCAATTTTGAAAGATGATGAATTCATGCAGTATCTAGAACTGCAAGATTATTCTAACAATAATGGCACGTGTTGGTGCACTTTTGCAATTATTCAAAAGATGAAAGATGGTTCATCGGTCATTGATGTTAAATCCCAAATGTTTTGCTTCAAGAGCTTTGACTCTCTTCCTATCAGTTATTTCTGAGTTTAACTTATCAAGTGGTAACGAACTTATATCCTGTACAGAATCCTGAACTGTAAGGTGTTTTGATGATAATGATATACTCATGTGTATATACTTACAAACTTGAGGAGTATTAAAAAGGGAACTTTATAATGGTTTGGTTTATGAAGGGTGGTAATAACTATCTTAGCAGCATATTGAACTGCATATTTTGAAAATCTCCCTAAGAGGTTATCAATACTATGAGGTGTGGTATGTGGATAAGGTATGAGGATTACTATTGTTGACATGAACTTACTTTATTTATCTGATGTTACTCGAAATGTCATATATCCCCTACTGAGGTTTCATTGTTGTAAATATTTCGAAATTGATATTAAGTATCGTTATATTTCGAAAACTCCATGTGTATATTGATATATATTGTTGTGCTCTATTAATACTTGCTGGGCAATTCTTTCGCTCATACTTGCTTGTTTTAAATATTAACCTTTCAGAGGAAGGTAGATGATTGAGGCTTATCTGCATGGCTCAGAAGAAGCAGGCAGTACGCCCTTATGAAGATGATATGATCCAGAAAAATTATAGCCGGAATAAATTATATGTAAGTACATTGATGTGTAATATATATTACTTTGTGCTGAGTAGTACTAGTTGCTGGTGTACTTCCCAACGAAGCTATACTAGTAGTATAAGATTTTTAAGACATAGTGCGATGTAATAGAATGGATGTAATAAAGATGTAAGGATCGATTCTTGTTTCTAGCCCTATAACCTAAAAGATGCTTGGTGGTTGGGGTCACAGATGTTGTAATTCAGTTATTAAATGATTACAGGTGGTTTAATATTGTCAAACAGGTGATTTGATGTTAAGGATTTCCGCGTGACGACCAAATCCCTGACCCCGGATTTGGGGCGTTACAGAAATGGTATCAGAGCTTAGGTTATAGTAAACTAGAAACGAGAGTGAGTAGGAGTGTGTATAGTTATGTGAGAACGTCAGAACTCATATAGAGTTCTTGTTGGACTATTGGATATAGTGCCAATGATTAAGTTGAGATTGGAATGTATAATGAGGAATATGTTGAGATGGACCTCACCTTGGGTAGTTGTGGATGTCAGCTAAAGGATCCTCAGAGACAAGTATTGGTTGGCAGGGGCATAGATCGCCCGAGGTATGAAATTAAGATGATTTTAGGGGATTCATGGAAGCAATTATGTATCCTCCGAACTATAGGGAATTTCAATATGATGATGAAGGATAGAAAGTTGGCATCTGGTATTATGACATTGATGTGCTGAGATTGTACTCGTACTGTTAAAATTCCGAAAGGGAAGTGAAACAAGATCTCTATGAAAGATTATTAGTCAAAGTTGCGGGCGTTTAAATCCTCTCGAGCTTAATAGAGTTTGAGGTAATATTTTAAATAGATTGATGGATAGACACCGATTGTTTTGATTGATTATAGAAATAAAATGGTGAAGATGAGGTTGGTCAATAAAGATGAAATATGTTTTAAAAACCAAGACGGACTAAGAAAGTCTGAGAAAGACTAGTACGAAGGTTGTTATGCCGCAAAGGGAAAAGCTTAAGTAGCACATGGAATTGTCATGAGGACAGGAACATGTGGTATAAATACGGTTATAATGGTGACTGGATCTAAGTATGTATTTCCAGCAATGTTCCGGAATATCGCCCATTCGACATGTGGAATTCGTCGTTGCTAGGGGCGACACCGTATCGAAGTCTTTTCAAAGAATAGAACGCGTGCGCGAGATGCTTGCGCCGAGTTGAATAGAACTCTTTGTGATTGTAAGCGTTGATGGTTGAATCTTTAACGACTATTATGAGTCGACGATGACGTCGGTTATCGAGCACCTTAGGGTGTGCGTGGAAAAGAAGAGCCCTACCAACGAACAATTATCCGTCAGAGGAGCCGACATGAAAGGCATCCGTGGAGACCTTGGCATTACCCTCCCCAATTATGAATCATCTTGATTACTTCCCCAGTCTGAATCATTTGATATCTCCCCAATTGCAAATATTTTAATTACCTCACCAGTTTATGATCTATCTTGACATCTCTCCAAGAGAGAATTTTGATAAAGAATATACTCCCTCTTCGAAGTTGTTCTTTACTACTCGTGTTAAACCATATTTAATTTCGATTGTGCCAGAAGCTGTCATTATCCCTACCTTCAGATTTCTGAAGCCCTGTCGAATGATGTTATTTCCAACTTCCACTTCCCTTCAATAGCGGATGATTCTATGGTGATATAGCACCACTTGCTTATTGAATACCAGTATCTTTCTGGTTATCCTTTTCTTTGGAAATCACACCTTTGGAATCCGTTCAATTCAACTCCAAGGTGTCCCTTTGAGAATTAATTGTCAAAATATGATAATTATTAACTTGACTTTGAATTGCTTTCATACTTCTCAACTCCACTGAGACGAACAACCCTATATATATAGGGGCCACAAGGACTTTCTGTCTGTGTGATAGAAGTCTGACGGGACGCCGTCACTTGTGAGTTGTGAAATACAAGAAGGCTAATCACCTTTAGTAATGTCTTAACTGAGACACGCAACGTGAGTTCTTATGATCATATTGATCTCTCGGTAAATTTTCTTATCTCAAATAAGGTTTGCTTTAACACTCTTAACCTTATGAGCACCAGTGTGCGACAATTGCCTTGATATGACAGCTATCTTTTCAAAGATCCCTGATTCTGTTATCTCTAATGAATTTCAAGGGGATGCCAACCAGGTCGGTCAAGTCGAAATTCGCTGATAGAAATTAGATTCGAGTGGGATCGCCAAGAGCAAGAGCGAATCCCCAAGACGAATAGAATATCAGTGGCATATCAATGGTATTAGTTTAGTCTCTCTCTCAAGGATAGTACGATAATGGAAAGTTGGTCAAGACATATGTGTGAAAGGAATAACGAGGTAAGACTCCAGTGATAACTGTGTCAAATAGAGATCCTATAGTTGGATTGAGGTTTCGGAGAAGTTGTTTACGAATGGACACTATCTCTGGTTTGGCAGAACAAGTGTGGATGATCAAAGAGTTAAGGAATCCCAGTAGTGGCCTTAGCTGATTCCGAGGACGGAATCCTTTTAAGGAGGGTAGACTGTAATAACCCGGATTTTTCAAGAAATGATTTTATTATTATTTCAATAATAATAATGTTTTCCTAAAATGAGGAGGAATTTTTTTTATTATTCAATTATTTAATTATTTTCTGTTAAGTGGAGCCTGGTGCTCCTATTTAAAATTTTATTGACTGAGTGGATACCCCGAGTCAATAGTTTATTTGTGCAAAGATTTAATTTTGGAATGTGAAATTATTCAGTAAAGATTTTATTTTAAATTATTGAATAATTTAGAGATTTTAAAATCCTTAGAAAATGATTATTTGTAATTATTTGGGGATTTACAAAAATTACTCGATTAATATATAAAATCGGGAATTTGAGATTTTACTAAAACAATAGTGTTTTTAGTATTTTAATAAAGCCCTGTAAATTGTGATTTATGAATCACAATTATTATTTTTATGAATTGTTTTTATAAATTATTAACATTTGTAAAATGCATATCAAATTAGAAAATTTAGATTTAATTCTAATTCTTTCGCCAAAAGTCTTTAAAAATATTCTAGTATTTAATTATGCTAAAAAAATTTTATTTTTACAAATTAGAGTTATTAGTGTAAAATATTAATTAAAGTGTGTAGTAATTAAATGTATCGCTTTTTAAATTGTGTTGGGCTTGAGGCCCATTAGGTTTTCAACACAGCTCATATACATACCAGATACGCACATAAAAACACACACAGCCGCACAAACAAGAACGACGGGGAGAGAAAAGAGATTGGGAAGAAGAGAGAGAGAGAGAGAGAGAGAGAGAAGGAGATGATGAAGGAGGATCATCCTCCCTCTTTTCTACAATTCAAAGTCAGCCAAGGGAGAGGAGAGGAAGGAGTGAAGGCTTGCTTGTTTCGGCCATGGAAGAAGATGAAGGTGGAGAAGATGATGAATAGTGGTGTTCTTGAGTTTTGGTTGATTAAAGAGGTATAAAATCTTTGTTTCAAACTTTGATTTTGTGTTTAATTAACGAGCATAAGTAGTAGTAGTTAGCAGATTTTCAAGGTTTTTAAGAGTATATTATTGTTTAGTAGTGTTTAATAAATGAATTGATGAAGTGGGTTTGTTTAGAGTAGTATGCAAAACTGTCCAGAATTTTTCAGGGCCTGCCCTGTTTTTGCAAGTGAATTTCGAACCATTTGTGCTCTTTTCTGGGCAGTAGTGTCTTCATAAAAGTTGTTCTATTTAGAGTCTAGTTTGTGTAGGAGAAAACGGTGCGTCGTTTGAGTTAACGAGTAAGGAGAAAACGACGTTTTAGTGAAACCCACGCAGGACACCCGAACCTCTCGGGATTCGCACTTTGGAATTATGTTTCACCTAGTTAAAATCTGTAAATTGGATTGATACTTTTACTCAGGATAAAAGAAGGAATTAGAAAGATTTTAGAAAAAGATTTGGGTAAAAATATTGATTTTTCAATTTATTAAAAATGTTTGAATGTCACTGTGTTGGAAGAAACTGCTCTGTTCTTGAGTTGTATTTGGATGGGTAATTGTCCTAGATGAACTATGTTTTTTCAGACTAAAAGTTTTATGGTGTGAAGATATTATCTTCAGTTTTGGAATCCCAGAGGTCTTGGAGGCAAAGATTAATTTTTCAATTTATGAGAATTTTTAGAATGCAAGGTGCGCGGATTTAATGAACAGTTTATGTGTTGAGTTTGGAATAATGATTCACCTAGTTAGAAAATGGTATTGAATTGGAAACTTTTATGAGATCTTTATTTGATATTCAGAAAGAAGCCCATAAAATTTGGTGATTTATGATTAATGTTTGGATTTATTAAAAATATTGGAGTATTAATAATTTGGATTATTTTTGGGTTTAATTGTGAGTCCGATTAAATATTCGGGTTAGTTGTCGAATAATTGATAATTGCTAGTGTTAGATAGTATGTAAAGTTATGTGGCTTACTTGTCATATATGGTCATCGATAAATGTTTATGTGCTAAGTGTTATAAGTCGAGTCATAGAATTTGTCGGATGCCACATCTGTCAATTACTTGGTATTGGTTATAATTGGTTAAATGATTATCGATAATGGTTCGGGTAGAAAGTTGAATTGCTAATTGTAATGGTTATTGATATAGGAGGTGTAATTTTATGAATGGCTAATTGGCTAAGTGCTAAATGGTATGAATCAAGTTACAGTATATGTTGAAAGTATAATTGTCAACTACGTGATGTTGGCTTATGTGGATAGTTTTCAAATGTGGATAAACTAGTTTACTTTCCTTACATGTTGAGGTGCCGCATGTCTGGGCGGGTACTTTTCCTTATGTGCTAGTTGCCGCAAGTCTGGGCGGGTACTTTTCCTTATGTGCTAGTTGCCGCATGTCTGGGCGGGTACTTTTCTTACTTGTTTACTTTGCTGCAAGTTGAGGCAGCTTTATTTTTATTTAAAACAGGGTTAAATTGTATTTGAGGGGCTGTGCCCATAGTCCGATAAACGAATACTACATGCCGAAATTTTCTAAAAATCCCCTGCATTTTAATTTATTTAACTTATTTGATTTCAAGGGTTTAAAGGTATGATTTGGGTGTTAACTGTTTATGTGTATATGTGTTAAGTGAATTAATTCGAGGGTAATTGTTGTCTCGAGGATTTATGTGCTAAGTGATTTAATTCAAGGATTTATGTGTCTCGAGGATTAATTATGTTTGAGGACTATCTATATACTAAGTTGATTAAGTGGTATGGTTTGAGGTGTTTAGCACCAGGAATTGTCCACTTTAAAAAGGGGGCTTTTCCGTTTCATTTCCTTTACTATAATATGTTATGTGCAATAAGTGGTATTAGAATAGTTAACTATAGGGAGGACACCTATAGTTTGACTTTATGTTATTTAGTGATAATTCCGAGTTGTGTCTACTCGATATACGAGGTAGGACTGACACGCACTCATAACTATTTCAGTACCATTAGGGCATAATCGAGTTGGAATGACGTGCATCAAAAAGGGAAGATCGAGGCGCCGTATAAAGAAAGGTAAGCTACCTCCAGGGAATTGCTTGGACGAAGTGCGAAAGGTTTATTCGCGGTTTCTGCTTTCTGCTAAGGACCAGAGGCAAGTTTATTTACACATACTCTATCGTTCAGAGTATACCTATTTTGAATTATATAAAATGTGCGGAAAAGGGTTTTCAATCCCTAATTGCGAGTTTTTAATCTTGTGCTCCTCCTTCCAAATCATTTTATCCTTGACTCTGCTAGCGATATTAAATTATTCTCGTGCAATAATCAAAACCCATGACTTATAATACTGTCGATGGAGGGTGACATTCTTATGGTTCTACATCTCGATTTATATGTTGTATATTTATAAACTTTTGTAATGTGGTAGAGTACTATATGTTATGAGGTATATATAGATACATATACGTATATATGGAACTACGTGGTAAAGGCTCCGAGGGTAGAGCGTGTATTGAGTTATCGAATTTAGCCCGCGTGTCGGGGCTATTTTGTATTGTATGTTTTCGAAAACCCGGGCAAAGCTTTTAAAAAGAATTTCGCAATAATTAACCTAAAGGCAACATCACCAATAAACCAGTGTTTATTTAAGTAATAGATGCTCCTGAGAGCATTTACTAATTAAATAAACCTCATTCGCCTAATTAAATTTATTTAATTAGATGAATATCGTTTTCAAAACGCTTTCTTTAAATCACTTTGTCCCGGAGAAATAATAAAATAATTTAATGGAGTGATTCTATCTAGTATATTATTATCGGAGATAGTTTATTTTCAATACAGATTAAAGATATTCCAATGGTTATAAATTGGTTACTTTCAGCTTAAACCAGCTAGATTGATATCGATATATGTTACTTGAATGATTATTAATTATTTCTTATTGACCGAGAGTCAGTAGTAGTTATTTGATAAAGTGGATAAAGTTTGGAGACTGCTGGAGAGATTGTGTCTTGATTTTGATTGAAATATTCCAAGAGTTGTATTTGGGTGTTTTGAGGTTATTAAATATTCCAGTATTAATAGTAAATATTATTTGAATATTACTTAATAAATGAATATTAATTTGAGTATTCTTTTAAAAAGGGATTATTGAATATTTATTATTTGTTACATAGTAGTCAAATATTTATTAAATACTCTAAGTGTTTTGGAGGTTATAAAACACCATTTAAAGGTTGTCTAAGGACTTTCATAGTCATTTAAAATATTATATTTTGAATCTATCTAGGTAAGTTACTTTTCAAGAACTTATATATATATATGGAATTACCCAGTTGTGGTTACAAGCTTTATGCGTACCATTTTCCATGTGTGATCACAAAACCCTGTGTCGAGATTGATATCGGTACAAGTGTATATCTATACTTGAACTCTTTTGAACTCAAAACATTTTCGAAAACCCCCGGTCAGGTTTTACTCTCTTGCTCGTTTTTCAAGAAATTATCGGTCGACTGAAGTCGAACTCCAACTACTCAAGTTTTCTATCAAAATGATTTTGACAAGAAAAGAAAAAGGGGACTCTGGCAGGTGTGGGAATCGTTCGTCAACGATTCCCGGGATGTGTAAGCGGCCATGAGCCAGGCGGTCCATCAAATATTATTCCGGCCCAGGTGTTGCCGAAGGATGATTACGGATGTAGTTTTCATCGAGGGTGATTACGGATGTAGTTTTCACTCAGGGATAGTTACGGATGTAGTTTCTATCCTTCTACCGGTAGAGAAGACCCGCGGATTATTGGACTTGGATGTGGCGACTGATCATCGTCAATCCTTGTCAGGTTTTTATGTTTTCTTTAAGTCCCATCCTCCACTTTGGAAAAATACTCAAACACTGCTTCTTAGGCCTAAGTGCCAAGTAGCCGATAGTGTTGTTTTCAATTTTGAAAGATGATGAATTCATGCAGTATCTAGAACTGCAAGATTATTCTAACAATAATGGCACGTGTTGGTGCACTTTTGCAATTATTCAAAAGATGAAAGATGGTTCATCGGTCATTGATGTTAAATCCCAAATGTTTTGCTTCAAGAGCTTTGACTCTCTTCCTATCAGTTATTTCTGAGTTTAACTTATCAAGTGGTAACGAACTTATATCCTGTACAGAATCCTGAACTGTAAGGTGTTTTGATGATAATGATATACTCATGTGTATATACTTACAAACTTGAGGAGTATTAAAAAGGGAACTTTATAATGGTTTGGTTTATGAAGGGTGGTAATAACTATACTTACAGATAGTTTTTTTTTTTTTTTTTTTTTTTTTTTTTTAGGTTCAAAAAAAAAAAAAAAAAAACTATCTTAGCAGCATATTGAACTGCATATTTTGAAAATCTCCCTAAGAGGTTATCAATACTATGAGGTGTGGTATGTGGATAAGGTATGAGGATTACTATTGTTGACATGAACTTACTTTATTTATCTGATGTTACTCGAAATGTCATATATCCCCTACTGAGGTTTCATTGTTGTAAATATTTCGAAATTGATATTAAGTATCGTTATATTTCGAAAACTCCATGTGTATATTGATATATATTGTTGTGCTCTATTAATACTTGCTGGGCAATTCTTTCGCTCATACTTGCTTGTTTTAAATATTAACCTTTCAGAGGAAGGTAGATGATTGAGGCTTATCTGCATGGCTCAGAAGAAGCAGGCAGTACGCCCTTATGAAGATGATATGATCCAGAAAAATTATAGCCGGAATAAATTATATGTAAGTACATTGATGTGTAATATATATTACTTTGTGCTGAGTAGTACTAGTTGCTGGTGTACTTCCCAACGAAGCTATACTAGTAGTATAAGATTTTTAAGACATAGTGCGATGTAATAGAATGGATGTAATAAAGATGTAAGGATCGATTCTTGTTTCTAGCCCTATAACCTAAAAGATGCTTGGTGGTTGGGGTCACAGATGTTGTAATTCAGTTATTAAATGATTACAGGTGGTTTAATATTGTCAAACAGGTGATTTGATGTTAAGGATTTCCGCGTGACGACCAAATCCCTGACCCCGGATTTGGGGCGTTACAAGACAGCTTTTCATGCCATAGCCAACTCTCATCCTTGCTTGCTTTGCTGAAGAGACAAGTAATGGATTCTGAGCATATTGAGTTGAAATCAGCTATGTAAACATTTCCTTTTCTAAAGCCTGTCATAACCACATTGTTGTTTTCCTTGGTAGAAACAACACAGGCTTCTTTAGTGAACTTTACTTCATAGTCTTTGTCACAAATCTGACTGACACTCAGCAAATTGTGCTTCAAACCTTCAACTAAAGCCACTTCTTCAATGATGACATTGTCCTTTGTAATCAAGCCATATCCCTTAGTATATCCCTTGCTGTCATCTCCAAAGGTAATTCTAGGGCCAGTTTCCTCCTTGAACTCTGTGAGCAGGGTTGAATCTCCTGTCATATGCCTAGAACATCCACTGTCTAGGTACCATAGATTCCTCTTATTTCCCTGTACACATTCCAAAATACAAATCAAGTTGATTTTGGTACCCAAGTTTCCTTGGGTCCTTTCTTGTTAGCCTTTGGTTTTACACTCTTAGCAATCTTCACTTTGGGTGTAGATGCTTGAGTGATAGGTTTTGACAGATGCTCATTTGCATAAATATTTGGTGCATGCATTTGTGAAAAGTTGGCATACATATTATCCATGCTAGGAATGCTCCATGACATTTGTGGCATATTCACATATTGAAAATAAGGATTAGGTACATATGGCATGTTCACATAAGGATTTAAAAAACTAGCATTCTGATACAAACCAGGCATAACAGGCATTGCAGGCATACTTGGCATAGATTGAGGTACATGAACAGGAGTCCTTTTAACAGACTTGCAATTAGAAGATAGGTGATTGACACTATTGCAATTACCACAAGTTTTCCTAGGAGCAAACTTGTCAGGAGAATAATTATTTTTCTTGTTAATGCCTATCTTACCATTTCTGTTCTTTTTCTTTTTACCCTTAGTCTCTACCTTTTCATTAACTGATTTACCAACAGCCTTTTTATTAAGTAAATCACCTGCCTTAGCCTTCTCACTAGATTTGGCTTGGCTACTTTCACCATAAACAAAGTTCTTGGCTACTGGACCATACTGTTTATTCTGTTTCTTGAGTTCCTTCTTACTAACAGACTTTTTGTTAGTCGACGGATACCTCTCATCCGTTGATGGTTCATCTGTCAACGGATGATCACTATCCGTTGATTCACAAATAGTCTCTAGATCCTCAAGGCAAGGTTCTAGCTCCTTTTTCTTTTGAGTCCAGGTATCCCTTACAAATGATTCTATTCCCTGGACTTCTATTATGTTTTGAGAAACATTCCTACAACTTTGAAATTTAGCAATTATCCCTTGTTCGTTTTCAAGCTGGTTTCTTAAGATCAATTCTCTTTTTAACACAGCTTCAAGTTCGCTTTTAGCATTATTGCAATCAACTCTCATTTTCTCAAATTCTATAAATTGAACTTCTAGAACTGCATTTCTATCACTTAAGAACTAATTAGTTTCTTTAATCCTATTGTTCTCTTTAGTAAGTGATTTAAGAGTAACACTCAAGTGATATAGTTCAATAGACATTTCATCTATAACACTATTGCATTCCTCTTTGGTGAGCTCAGAGAGATTAGTAGAAAATACCTGATTGCTAGCTGAACTTGCTTCCTGCTCAGAATCAGCCATTAATGCAAGGTTGACAAACTCAGCATCATCATCAGAATGATTTCCATCAGCAGCCCAGTCATACTCTTGGGTCATGAATGCCTTTCCTTTCTGTCTGAGAAGATCAAAATATTTCTTCTTGTAGTCAACAGTTTCAGTTGGCTTTCCCTTGTTCTCAGATCTAGGCTTCCTGCATTCACTTATCATGTGACCAGCAATTCCACAATTGTAGCATTTAATTTTGGATTTATCCACATAATTGCTTGTAGAAAAATCCTTGTTAAATGGCTTGGTCACCCCAGAGTTTCTTCTGAATTTTAGCTTAGAGAATTTCCTAGATAGAAAGGCTAAATGCTCATCTATCTCATCCAATTCATCCTGCTGTAGGACACTCATTTCTTCAGACACCTTTTCCTTGCTTTTGCTTGATTCTGCTCTACCTTCACAAACCTCCCTGTTTGGTGTAGATTTAGCAGCTTCAGTCCTCTTCTCCTCCTTCTGCTCCAAGTTGGCAACAAGTGCAACTGACCCACTTTTCTTTTGGGCCTTCTCAATTTCTTCATCCTGCTCCATTTCTAGTTCATATGTCTTTAAAGTTCCATAGAGCCTTTCAAGAGTAAATGACTTGTACTCTTGAGTGTTTCTTAGAGAAACAGTCATAGGCTTCCACTCTTTGGGCAGTGATCTCAGAAATTTGATATTAGAATCTTTCACTTGGTAGATTCTTCCATACAGTTTCAAGCCATTCAGTAGCTTTTGAAATCTACTAAATGTGTCATTCAATGTCTCTCCAATCTTGAAATGGAAGTGCTCATACGGTTGGATCAGTAGCTGCATCTTGTTTTCCCTTACATGTTCTGTACCTTCACAAAGGGTTTGAACAATGTCCCATACTTCCTTGGCGGTAGTACAGTTGATAACATTGTCAACCATGTCTGTTTCTAAACCATTAAACAGAATATTCATGGTCTTTTTATCTTTGTGAACTTCTGCAACATCCTCAGTACTCCACTCAGAAACAGGTTTTGGGATGTACGTGTCTGGTGCATCTGCAGCAAGACCAACTCTTGAAGCAGCCTTCATTGGAACATGAGGACCCTTCTCAATGCAATCTACAAAACCTACATCAATAGACATGAGATGTAGACGCATTTTTGCTTTCAAGTGAAAGTAATTTTCTCTATCAAGAACCGGTATCTTCACTCCATAATCCTTCTTAGACATGTTGGAAGTGTGTTGATCTTTAAACTTCAAATATATTAGAAGCTTGCTCTGATACCAATTGTTATTCCCAGATTACACACTTGTATAATTGTAGAAGGGGGGTTGAATACAATTCTTGATAGTTATAAATTTCTGATAAAAACCACAGAAATCTATAAAGAAATAATTGCTGAATAGAAATGGTTCACAAACACATAAAAAATCAGGTGGTTAAATGTACCACCTGAGACTTTTATTTGAAGAAAACCCTGTGATACAAATGTACACAGCTTCTGTTTTACAACTCTTTGCTTCTAAGAATATTCAAGAAACCCTAAGCAAATATGTCTGTTTTCTTACTCTCTAAAGAGTTGCTACACTTGGTTATATATCCCAAGTTTACAAGTGCTACATGAATAAGATAATATTAATCTAATTCAAGTTGACTTGCTACTCCACTCCAAATCCACATGTAGCCGAAAGGTTGTCCTTGTGAACAGATATGTCCCCTGCACCTTTCTTGTATGTAATGTGTAAATGGAATGCTTCTTTCTTCTGTGTTTCCAAATTATGGCTGCCATACTGCTTTTTATACCTACTATCAACCCATGTGATCTGTCAGTCAAACCTGTCCTTATCAACTGCTAATTCCCAGCTAGCATAGGATAAAGTGACAATGATTATCCGTTGATGTTGTGCACAATTATCCGTTGACGATAGTTTGAGCTGTATCCATTGATCGAGTATATTTGAGTTGTATCCGTTGATAGAGCCCTGTTCTTATCCGTTGATACACTTTCACTTAGACATAATTACATAGCATAGTTTATTTACAATTGGCTACCCTATTCTGCCTATCCATTGATGGTCAACATGACTCTGAATAAAAACACTATCAACTGATAAATAGAGATATTGCAGTATGCTACAAAACCTCATCCGTTGATGAGCTACCTGTCAACGAATAGAGTTATAAGGTCTTATCCGTTGACAGTTACAAAACTTGACTTATACAATTTTGCTTGAATGTTAAGTTATCATCAACTACAACATATTCATAACAGTACTCTACCTTGAATTATTCAAATTTGATTTGAAAGATTTTACAACCCACGTGAAATTAACAAAAAAATCTTTAATTTAGTGATAGTTTAACAATTATTTTCCGATTAAACCTACTTAGAAACAAATAAGAGAAGAAATTGACGCTTTTTTACATTGAAAATTCTATTCGATTTATGAATTATACTTATAATTCGTTTTGATTTTCAAAATACCCTTGTTATTATTTGAAGATAGTTCTACTAATAATAAAATACAATTTAATAATAAGTGTATGAGAGATTTTGTCAAAAACTTTGATAATTGGTAGTATGGTCAAAATAAATAAGAACCGTTGAATCTTAAAATAAATAGATGAAAACCGTTGGTGTTTCCATTTGAATAATAATTATTAAATCATCAATAAATTAAAGATAATTCTATAAGTTTTGCATGAATTGTAAAATCATCCAAATCTGATTTATAGATCTCAAGATAGAGCCCAAATAGTAAATATGAATATTTTTTAATAATAAAAAATAAATAAAATTTAATTCTAATGCAACTTTTTTTTAATTATATCCTTTTTCAAATTATAATTTTTTTTTTTAAATTCAGTTCCAGTGCAACCTTTTCTAATTATATCGTTTTTAAATTATAATTTTATTTTTAAAATTCACTTATAAGGCAACATTTTCTAATCATATCCTTTTTAGATTTTAATTTTCTCTTTTAATATGATATAATCTTGATCGTCTATTTTTTAAAAAATAGATTCCACGGTTGAGATTATTTTGGTAGTACAGTGACGAAAATTATGGATAAGATCTCTATTATGCTAATTATATATAAATAGCTTATAACCCGTGCAATGCACGACTCCTTTTTTAATATCTTTAATTACATTATATATATTTTAATTTCATAAGTTACTCCCTCCGTCCCTTTTGATTCTTAACACTTTCTATTTTGGGATGTCCCAATAGATTCTTAACATTTCCTAAAATAGTAAGTTTTAACACTATTACACCCACTACTTCACTTATTTTAACAATACTTTACACTATTACACACACTAGTTAACTTATTTTAACAATAAAATCACTATTACACCCACTACTTCATTTATTTTAATAATATTACACCCATTATCTTGGTTTCCGTGCAAAAAGCAAATGTTAAGAACTCATTGGGACGGAGGGAGTATTAATTTATATAACAAATTTTTATTAAAAATTGATATATATATATATATATATATATATAAGTTTTACACGCTTGATTTAATATTTGTACTCTATATTGAATACTTAAAATTTAATTTGGACGATTACGACCCACGTGAAATTAACAAAATAATCTTTAATTTGGCGATGGTTTAATAAATTTTTTCTAATTAAATCTACGTAGAAGAAAAAAGAGAAAAAATTGACGATTTTTTACGCTGAAAATTTTATTTGATTTATGAATTCTACTTATAATTCGTTTTGATTATCAAAATACCCTTATAATTATTTGAAGATGGTTCTACTAACAACCAATTACAATTTTAATAATAAGTGTAAGAGGGATTTTGTCCAAAACTTTGATAATCGGTAGTCTGGACCTCTATACGACAAATATCTTAAAATAAATAGATGAAAATCGTTGGATCTAGCATAAAATTTTTTTAAATTTTAATATGTTATAAACAAAAAAGTGTAGTTATATTGTAATACGAAAATATATATGTCAATGATTTAAATCATATATAATTAGGTTTTCTACATTGAATAGCATAATTATCAATGTAGGAATTCTACGTTAAATAGGATTAATGTAAAAACTCGTAATCATATTTTCTCTTGAGATTCTTAGTTTTTCCATTTGAATAATAATTATTATATCATTACTAAATTAAAAATAATTTTATGAGTTTCGCGTGGATTGTAAAATCACCCAAATCTAATTTCTAGATCTTAAGATAAAGTCCAAGGAGTAGTAGATATGATTTTTTTTAATACTAATAAAAAATAAATAAAAAATAATTCTAATTTAACATTTTTTAATTATATACTTTTCAGATTATAATTTTTTTTTAAAAATTCAATTTTAATACAACCCTTTCTAATTATATCCTTTTTAGAATATAATTTTTCTTTTTAAAATTCACTTCAAATGCAACATTTTCTAATTATATCCTTTTTAGATTATAATTTTCTTTTTAATGCGATCTAATCTTGATTCCTTTTTAGATTATAATTTTCTTTTTAATGTGATCTAATCTTGATCGTCTATTTTTAATCCAACGGATCATATGATTTTGATACTATAGTGACGACGACAAAAAATTCGGATAAGATCTCGCTTATGCTTATTATATATAAGGTATTAATAAGGCCATATATATAGGGGAAAATATTAGGTTTGGGCCCCTTTAATTACAATCCGATCTTTAATATAATTTCTTCAATTTCCTTTTCTTCTCCGATAAGTATTCGATTTTTCCTCCAATTCCTTTGGCTTCAAGTATTTTCCACCTCCTGACCTTTTTTTCACCTTTTTCTGCTTAAAATTTGATTTTATTTATTTTCCTACAAAACAAAATAAAACAATTTATTAAATAATAAAATTACGAAAATGGACATAAAATGGGTAATAAAAATATTATGAATTATGGATCTATTAGCATGTGCCTGTTTATTTCAAGCAAAAGCGGAAAAGACCAAAAAATATAAAAATTGCGAATGTTAGGACAGTATAAGAAAACTTACCTAGAAATTTTGTGTACAACAAAAAAAAAGTTTATATTTGCCAAATGCGTATAGAAAATGCGTATCCCAAGCATAATCTTTTTTTTTTAAAAAGTAGATTGTGAAAGATACGCATTTGCCAAATGCGTATCCCACTTACCCATTTGACAAATGCGTATTTAATCGGACATTTTTGTCAAAAATTTTGAAAATGGTTATTTTGATAAGTTTTGTTTTAATAAAAGGTTCTGGCAAAAAAAAAAAAAAAAAAAAGGTAAACTTGGTTTTTTACCCTACTATTAAGTTATTATGTAGTAGTAGGCTAGTAGCAGCTTAAAGAGCCCGGATTTCTGTCCCCTTCTCCATGTCCCCTTGTGTGTCTCCTTAGATCTTACTTAATGAAATTGCTTGCCTCCTTACCCATGACATGTGCCTGTTTAGTTCAAGCAAAAGCGGAAAAGACCAAAAAATATAAAAATTGCGAATGTCAGGACACTATAAGAAAACTTAGCTAGAAATTGTGTACAACAAAAAAAAAAAGTTTAAATATATCGTCCTCACAGTCACATTACCTCCTGCTTGTGGCTATTACTCCAATCAACAGCAAATTTAATAGATCTGCATTTGTCATCATCCCTTATTGGCCAGTAATGATGCATCGGAATCAAACCTCTTGTAAAGAAGTCATAGAAACGAGGCTTCACCAGCAAGGTAACAGAATCGCAAGCAAGAATATATTTTTCACTCACAGACCAAGACGCTCCTTCTACATAGATCTTATATCTACATAAATGGCAGAGAATGATTATGGTGTGACAGTACAGCCAAACACATTAAAACAGGAAACTTCTGAATTAATGTACTAATAACAATGCTTAAGAACACATTCCTTGTGATTTACCCGCATAAGAATTAAATTTATAATGAAATTCCAACCTGTGATTGCATTGGCTTGCCAAGTTAGAGTGCTTGTAACCTAGTTGTGCTTCTCGACGCCAGTTCTGCAAGTTTGTAATTTGTAAGATATTTATCAACTTGTTAGCTATAAAATTCTAACATATGGGATTTGGTTTCTGGATTGTGCATCACAACCCGGAGTCCTTCCTAATTAACCAGATAAATCATATTAGCAAACAAATTCTCACCAGGGCGTATACACGAGCGTTCCAGTCCTGTTTGTCAGAGACATTACATTTAAGGAGATCCATCCTGGTTTTAGCGACAACAGGATTCCCCTGCCAATACGCAAATGGATCCCGGTCTATCCAACTAGTCTTCGTGTTCCCTTTCTCTAGGTCCTTTAACAAAGAACCCCATGTCTTTATATTAATCTCAGGCCTGAAAATAAAGTTTACATTAGGGGAAAATTTATAGATACTTAATCATTCTTGCACCCACGCAAGCAAGCAAGTAAAAAATTGGTGTTTCTCTTAAAAACAAACTGCTGTCAGATGACAAGTAATACATTTGTTTATCAATACCCAAGAAATAAAAGATATTAGTACAGTATTTACCATCCCCAGAAGGACCAGTCTGGAAAAACAATGTCTAATGTGGAATCATCGCCACAATAGTGAAATAACGGAGGTGGAGCTGTGGCATTAGGACCACTGTAGAGACTGGATCTGATAACTGGCCAGTCAGCACACTCAAACATAAGGTCTAAATCAGGAACCTTTCCTGGGTACAACCGCAACAACTGTAGAACGCCCCACAGTGTAAAAACATCCCTGGTTTGAAATGATCTATGATATGTTTCTACATAAGCCCTCCCATTTAGTATTACCAGACGAAAATTTGCTGTCCTTCTGGCTCGCTCCACCATCTCCTCTGTAGTTCCGGTCTCCCTCCAGGGGGTTAGGTCTTCATATATCCAACGGAAGTATTCAGGACACTCAGCTGGCGAAGTGAACAAAAGAGCCCGATCCCTTTTATCAAATTTTCCTGGATAATAATTTGCAGGGCACGTTCGAGTGACATTGCCAGCTGAGCAGTTTAGGGGAATTTCAATGCTATTTCCAGAAATGTGCTGCAAAAGCGCATAAGAAACAAATTGTAATAAACTTAGGAAAAAAGCATCTGTTTTCGGACAACGTACTACAGCATTCACAAGTTATAAGTACAGAAGTTCACCAATGAAGATGCAAACATTAACAGTTATCACTGTACAGCCGGGCTTATTGCTTGTTTGTTTTTATTCGATGTAATTTTTTGATATTTATAATAATAATGTCAAACAAGAAAGTTAAGCAACCAAAAGGAGAGGGAACTTACAACAAGAGTAGAATGCAGGAGACGAGTGGAGACGAACACACTGAAGAATAAAAGGAAGATGAAGGCTGAGAATCGGAAATAATAGTGAATAGAAGAAGATCTTGTTGAAGAAAGGAGGTTGATACTCGGTAATGAAAGTATTGTATCTTTTAAATGCTTGAATAGTACTCTTTCAGAATCTTCATGTATTAAATGATGTCTCTGCTTTATATTCTCTTTCATTGTCTCCCTGTCTCTGCCTGCATTGGCAGCAACTCTCACCACTCTTTCTTCCCCTTGCCTAAACATAATTAAGATAAACACAATTTACATAAAAATATACACACGCATTTATCAGAAAATATGACATTCAGCAGAAAACACTCAACTTTTCCCGGTTGTAAGAAAGGTTATTAGTCGCATGTCCCATGACCCTTGCATCAGTTGCATGTAATATGTGATTTCACATCAAATAAAACGTTTGACTATCATGCTGTAGAGCATAGTATTATGGGTTAAAAAAAATTGATGCCAAGAACATAATTAATCAAAAGACTGGAATAGGAAAATATTTAGCATAGGTGTAGTTCAAGAAAATTCGAGAAACCAATTTTTTAACACCATCCGACCTATGTTAGGTCGCGAGCCAGCCACAACCTCACATTAGTACCCGCACGGATTTGTTTTTTACAATTCTCAAAGGCGGCCTTATATTATACTAATGAGTTAAGCAGCTGCTATTTATATATAAAAGAACTATCTATAATGTCTTGTGATATTTGGTTGTTTATATATAAAAGAACTATCTATAATGTCTTGTGATATTTGGTTGACACTACCTATTGACACCGCCTAACAACCTCCATCATATATAATATTTTTTCTTATTTTTGTTTACAATTCTCACACATTTGGAACGCGAAAGGAGAACTAAAATCACTCACATATTTGTAAATGTTTTAGAATTGTTTTACATAACAATGCATCTTACGTAACAATGTTTTAGAATTGTTTACATAACTCACATATTCTACAAAACAAAGGCTAATTTTTAATAAATACTAAATTTACTGAACTAAAAATCATAGAATACTTTAATATAATGCACATAGATATATATAAATTAACAAAAAAAATATAAAAAGGATAACAATAATTTTAAAGGAAACAAATTAACATAACATATATTACCATAAACATCCGAAAAACATATAATAAACCAAAACAAAAAAAAATCAAACAATTTTTTTTTAATACCATTTGTATTTTCAAAAGAGTTTAAAAATACTTTAAAAAGAACACCTATCATACATGAAAAAATATCACACCAAATCCTTTAAATAATCACAAGTATCTTGAAATACTGAATGAAAAGGATAAAAAAAAATATTTATACCAATATGAACCTAACATATTTCAAAAATATTTTATATAAACTAAATTAAAATAAGATAACCCGAAAAATTGAAAATTTAAAAAAATGTAATGTTAAACTTATAATACATATATAATTTATAAAATTAACAATTATCACACAAAAGTGCTTTGAAAAAAATATTATATTAATAAATATTATAAAATATTTTACTTATAAGTTTTAAAACAAACATGTTTCTTAAATTTACAGTAAGAAAATAAACATAAATTAACAAAGAAAATGCAATTTGATTGAAAAAAAACCATATTTTCATCTCTTCACATAAAAAATTGTAGATGCAATACTACTATACAATTGTAAATAAATTACATAAAATATTCCAAAACAAAAATTTAACATATGTAATCGAAATATTATGCAGTAAAAAACAATTTAAAATTTAGTAAATTAAAAGTTAAAAAATATAATATTTCATCAACATTAAAATTTGAAATAAATTAATACAGATTCGAACTAGTAAAATAAACATCAACGAGTTAATAAATCCCATTATTATTTGAGTATATATAAAATTATAAAATGTATACGTATTATTATTAAGAACAATTTAATTTAAATAACGTAATTTTTTATAAAAATAAATTCTTAATAAAAATATTTATAAATTATTGAAGAAACTTCTGGTGTACTGACATAAAACTAGTGTTACATAATCAAAGTAATTGATCCCACATGATCACAATCCAAAATAAAGGTTCTTTGAATCACAACTGAACTCCACTTCTACGCTTCTTAAATCACAACTGAACTAGTGTTATGCATGATTCATTTTGCCTATTTTTCTATTAAAAAAATCAATTTGTGAATTTAAAAAAATTACGAAATGATTTTTTTGCATTTTCTAAGAATGTGATATAAAATTACGTTTTTCTTCAACATAAAGGATCACTTTTCTAATTTATACTACTATTTTATACATTTTAACTCCAAATTAGATACAATATAACATACAACACAATGAGATTTTTTTAAAAGTTATAGGTTTGAGAAAAATTTAAAGGTTTGAGCCAAATTAGTGGTTAATATTAATATTTTATAATTAACTTAAAATACTTTTTTGAATTCAAAAAACTAATTTTAAAAAAATTGCTTTGAGCAATTTTTTCAATTACATGATTATAATGTATATAATTAATATACAAAAAGTTAACTTAACTAATTACCAAACAATTTTATATAAACAGCTAACTCAACATAATGTCCTCAATGTCAAAACAGCTAAGCTAAGAGCAACTCCAACAAGCTCCTAAATTTTTTCTATAAATAATACTATTATATAGCCTCTTAGGGAGTTAAGACCAGCTAGCACCGTAACTTTGAGTTAAGGGTGGTGCCATAACTTCAAGTTATGGTGGCCTGTTTGAAGTTATGGTGGCTATTTATCTCAACTTAAATTTTCTTTCTTCACTCCAACCACTACAAGAAAAACGTCTATCTGCGACCGCATATCAGCGACCGTTAGTTGTAGCTACTAATCATCAGCGACCGAATGCAGTAGCTGATGTTGGTAGCAGAAAAACTGGTAGCTAATAGGTACTTTTGCGATGCATAACAGCGACCAATGCCTTAGCGACCGCCATTACCGACGAGTCGGTCGCTAATCCTAGTCAGCTTCTACCAGCCACCATTCCACGTGTCAGCGACAACATTAGCGACGGAACTTGGTCGCTAATATTAGCGACTAGTATCAGCTACCGATTTTTGTCGCTATTTTTAGCAACTACCTTCAGCTACAGGATTTCGTAGCTAATTTGTTCAGTGCATCAGCTACCACATCAGCTATCGCATGCGATCGCAGATATATTATTTTTATTATACAATAATATCCCTGTTTTTGCCAATTTCCAGAAAATCTACACATGTTTATACCAATTTTTACAAAATTTACACTTATCTTGTCCCAACACATTCACAACAATTGTAATAAATATAAATATTTATCCAACTAACAGAATTCAAATCGAATAAATTAAAAAATTCACATTATCATAAAATCCAACATTCTATCCATAACAACCACAACCACGTTCGAGTTTATCGTTCAACTACTAAATTGCAATAAAGATAGAAGTGTGACCAAAACAAACTAAGATGCCAGCATTCTGAAGGGCTTTCTGGCGTTCTTTTGCAAGATTATCTTTTGTTCTATCAGCTACGCTTCTGCCAGAAAAGAGTAGATATCGCCGGACCATTTTCGTCCGCCCACCTATAACGATTCTGCATAAAAAAAATAATTAACCACAACATAAATTATTAAAATGTAATTTCCTAAGCCTTTCTTCAGCAAAGACAACTGCTCACATGTATATTCTATAATTTAGATATAACAAACAAGCTTCCTACTTCATAAAACTCGTGCAAGACCTTCATTCTTTCACAAGCTGACTTAAGAAACATCAAAATTCTATTCCCCTTCTTTCTAACATCAGTATTATCATCGGGAACCTTTATGCTTTAAATTCCCTCATCTTTTTACCATGGTGGTGTCCATCCCATTATTGATGTCACTGATTTTCTAGATGCATCTAATCAAAAGTAAAAAAAAATATTTGTGGCATGCTATTGTTTATTTAGACACAAAAGGTAATATATTAAATATTTCTTCAGATTTTATAATAGTTTAGGATAAACATATTTTAGGGAATATGATCATATTGGTGTCAGTACTCAGTTGTGTGTGTGACTAAGACAAAACATAATCCCCAACTAACTAAAAAACTAACTACATGTATATGTGTCTTCGTAAATATACACATCAAGGGTAAGCAACTGAATCCAAAAGCAATACAAAAGGAATAATGTGACAAACATGCATATAATATAGAGATATACCATGGTCTAATGCGCATTATATCTGTTCCATGCTGTTTGGACGGTATGCGGTTCAGTTTTTCAGTTACTGTACTCACATGGGACCAATTCTGCAGTAATATCAGAACATAAAAATGTGAACAGAAGCAGTAAATTAATTTAATAATGTGGTCTTATTGCTTGCACACGATAAAAACATGTCCAGTATGTTTTTATATATGGACTTGGGTGGTTATATTGATCCTCGGCTGGTCTCTGCAGGAAAATTGCTAGGTATGCTATCAGCCACAACTATAATCCTTGCTCAGATTCTGGTTTCTATGCTTTTATGATCACTAACGTTTCTGCAATGACAGGTGCAAGGAGTCCATGGTCCGTCAAATGTGACGTCTATTCTTATGGATCATTGCTTTTAAGTCTAATAGGGAAAAAAACTTTTAATCCAGAAAATAAAGAAGAAACAAAAGCGGATTGTTGGGCCAAGAAAGAGTTCAAGCCTGATTGTTCTTTGGTTCACAAGAAGCTTCAGGATGATCCAGTCTATGATGCTCGCTGTGGAAATGATATCACGGCCCTGGCTATGTGTTGTTTGGAATATTATCCACAAAGTCGTCCTATAATGCTGCAAATAGTTAAGTTCCTAGAGAAACGTCAAATTAAAGCCGGGGATGCTTGATTGCCTGCTTGTTTGGAGGTCACATTCATCTCTGGAAACTTGTTCAGTAGTCTAAATGTCACAATTATGTATGTTCTAGATATGTTTAGTATTTACAAGTCACAACAGTGTTGGTGCTTTCTGGGGCTTCTTAATTTAAAAGTTTGCAGAGGTAGAATCTATGAGGACAGATGCATCACATCCCTATTGATGAAAATTTAAAAGTTATACTTCTGCTAAAGACCGTAAATAACAATATCTAGTTATTCACATTTAAATAGGCTTTCTTACAGCTATCACTTAGATCTCGTAATCATATTGCTTCATATGATAAATCTACATATATGTGGAACATGCAATAGTTTGTAAACACACGGTGATCCCTAGATACATTAATAACTGACAATATTTTGTATGTGAGACCTTGATCAAAAGCAAATACTTATATTCTAGTCGAAAGAAACCTTCATATGCATTAAAAAAAAATTAGTTTTAGGCATTTACTTACCCTAACAAAACAATCATGAAAATGCATTCTGACTAAACCAGCAGCAAGTCCTTTATCCCTCATGAACACTGTTAAAAACTCAATATTAAACTCAATACTATAATGATCAGAGGTAATGTCGAAATAATCCTCATATCCTACAAATAATTGATTGAACAAGTACCAATAGCTCACCTACTACTTTTATTGGAAGTTTCTGCATCATTGCTTAGACTTAATGCTGCAACTTGACTTGTAATGGATTGGCTCTGATCAGAGCTAACAATGTTAGCTTTAGTCACCACACTTGATTGCAAGGGCCATTTCATCGGAAGAACTGTATCCCTGCGAGAAACAGTACTAAGAAATTACTCCATATGCATTTGTAAAATTTCTCAACAAGCAGGGTGGATTTCTTCATTGCAGGAGATACGTACCCTTCAACACATATCCAGATGTACTTACAATTTCAGCTACTCTTTTTTCAAGTACAGATATGTGATATTATTACCTCCTTTCAGTTTTTAAGATAAGAATGAAGTAATCAGTTGATACAAATTCAATTTAGCCTAATCTTTTTTTAATATTAAGATGAAAATAATATACTTACATATATCCAAACAAGTAACATATATCCAAATCCACCGAACTAAAAGCTCCAAAGCCCTGATATGCTAAGCCCAAACTGAAGACGCCCTGAAATTAAAGAGAGAGATGATTAGTTGAAGTGTAAGTGAAAAAATAGAATGAACTAAACTCAATATTAAAAACTCCTAATTTGGAGAACCCTAATTTGAAGACCAAAGCCTCAATTGAAGCCCTCAAACCAATTGAAAAGAAGTAAATTGCCTACGAATTTTGAAGCGCGAGAATTGGGAGAGGAGAGAATTGGGAGAGTTGGGATATAGAAATTTACGTGAGAGAGAGGTGTTAAAGTAAAAGAGAGAGTGTTGAAATAATTTGTAAAAGGGAGAGGGAAAGAGCGAAAGTGTTGGGCGGTATTATTTGCCGCTCCAACATTTCACCGGTATGTGTGTCATTCTCTGATTTGATAAAAAGAATAATATTATTTATTTATATTTTATTTTTATTTTTTTAAAAAAATTGTATATTGTAAATGATAAATAAATAACTTAGTTAATATTTAAAATTAATGAGATATTTTTATGATAACTCTTATTTTTTTTAAAAATGCAATAATTTATTTGATAATTTCTTTTTTTATATAAATAACTTATTTTTTTCAAATTGCATATCAATATTTGTATTAAAATTAGGAGAGATTCGTATTATTCGTCTATTAATATTTTATGAATTTTCTTGTACCCACATATCTTTTTCTTATTTATTCCTAATATTTTAGGAATTTTCTTGTACCCACTGTTATTTTTCTTATTTATTCCTAATATTTTAGGAATTTTATTGTACCCACAGATATTTTTCTTATTTATTTATAATATTTTAGGACTTTTTTTGTAACCACATATATTTTTCTTATTTATTCCTAATATTTTAGGAATTTTCTTGTGTCCACGGATCTTTTTCTTATTTATTCCAAATAATTTAAGAATTTTTTTGTACCCACAGGTATTTTTCTTATTTATTCCAAATATTTTAGGAATTTTTTTGTACCCACGAATCTTTTTCTTATTTATTCCAAATATTTTAGGAAATTTCTTGTTCCCACGGGTATTTTTCTTATTTATTCCTATTATTTTAGGAATTTTCTTGTACCCACGGATATTTTTCTTATTTATTCAAATATTATAGGACATTTCTTGTAACCATATGTATTTTTCTTATTTATTCGTAATATTTTAAGAATTTTCTTGTACCCACAGATATTTTTCTTATTTATTCATAATATTTTAGGACTTTTCTTATAACCACATGTATTTTTCTTTCCTAATATTTTAGGAATTATCTTGTACCCACGGATCTTTTTCATATTTACTCCAAATAATTTATGAATTTTCTTGTACCCATGAATCTTTTTCTTATTTATTCCAAATATTTTGGGAATTTTCTTGTTCCCACAGGCATTTTTCTTATTTATTCCTATTATTTTAGGAATTTTCTTGTACCCACGTATATTTTTCTTATTTATTCCAAATATTTTAGGACATTTCTTGTAACCATATGTATTTTTCTTATTTATTCCTAATATTTTAGGAATTTTCTTGTACCAACAGATATTTTTCTTATTTATTCATAATATTTTAGGACTTTTCTTGTAACCACAAGTATTTTTCTTTCCTAATATTTTAGGAATTATCTTGTACCCACGGATCTTTTTCATATTTACTCCAAATAATTTAGGAATTTTCTTGTATCCACTAATCGTTTTCTTATTTATTCCAAATATTTTAGGAATTTTCTTGTTACCACGGGTATTTTTCTTATTTATTTCTATTGTTTTATGAATTTTCTTGTACCCACAGATATTTTTCTTATTTATTCAAATATTTTAGGACATTTCTTGTAACCATATGTATTTTTCTTATTTATTCCTAATATTTTATGAATTTTCTTGTACCCACATATATTTTTCTTATTTCTGTTAACGATAAATTAATCTCCCGGAAATTATTTTTGTTAGTATAATTGTAATCAATATTAAAAATCATAAAATCGACCTTAATTATTTTTTTTAGTTTAATTGTAATCAATAATTTAATAACCTTTTAAATATAAAAAAAATATTAAATTAACAGCGACCGCATTTTACGACAGAATTCGTAGCAAAACACTGACGTGGCATCTTCTGCTACCGTATTCGGTCGCTATAAGGTTTCGTCGCTAAAACTTAGTATTAGCTACCGGATTCGGTAGCTAATGTTTTGCTTATGTGTCACTATTTGCGACGGAATGCGGTCGCTGATAATATTTTGTAGCTAAAAGGTGAGCGCCAAAATTGGGTGGCATTTGTGTGGGCGGGAAACGTAATTTTGTGACGGATCGGCTACCGCGTTCGGTCGCAGAAAGTCTTTAGCGACCAATATGTAATCGGTCGCTGGTAGCGGTCACTGATAAATATTTTTAGCGACGGAATTGGCGGTCGCTGATATATTTGGTCGCTGATAGGCGTTTTTCTTGTAGTGAACATTTTCTCCTCAATTCTAGCCTCTATTTATTTTTCCATCTATTTATATTGCATATATATATATATATACAAATTTATCCCAACATCGGTGAATGAATTACTTGGACATCAGTGAAGTTCAAAACCTTGAAACGGTCCAACATCCGTAACTTGAAGTTACGGGTGCACCCACCCCCGTAATTTCGGATTATTATCTTTAAAGAAAACAATGAAAAACGATTTCTCAACGTTAGTATAAAAGCAAATGAAAGATGGCCAAGCAAGTGTGTCCGGTGTAGAGCATGTGCCGGTTGTAATAAAAAATGAGATTGGGAGAGGAGAGAGAATCTTAAAATTGAGAAAAGATTTAAAGCTCTTAAAGATTTGAAAATGAGTTAGGAATCTGTTGAAGATCGTTTTCAATTCAATCTCCTCAAATTTTAATTTAAGAGCATGTATAGAGTGTTTCTTGGAGTTGCTCGAGCTAATTATTGCATGAGAGGATTGTAAAGTGTAGTTATCAAGTAAACATGGATGTATCACTTATCACGAAGTTTCTCGACCCATAATTATGCTTAAAAAACTTGTGATACTTGTTAAAGCATGTTATGATTCCTTGTACAATATTAATGCTCTGCAAATCTTATACAAAATATTGTTCTTTTGTTAAAAATTTAAAATCAGTCTATTTTGAGTGCCATCAAAATAACATGCATAACTATAAATAATTGCTATCACGAGAACAAAGAACATACATTTAACTTAAACATAGATATGAAACCTTGACGACATTAACAATTAATCCCTTACCTTCGTCCTTCTCATTTCTTTACAATTATTATTCAATTATTATTTTGGAGGTCCCTCCGTCTTCTCATTTTTTTACAGTTACTATTTAGGATGTCGCTCTCATTTCTTTACGTTAGCATACTAAGTTTGCTCCACTATTACACTCACTACTTTCCCCCACAATCTCATATTTAATAATAAAAAATACTATTACACCCACTATTTTCCTCCATTATCTCAAATTCATATTTAATAATGAAAAATACTATTACACCCACTAGTTTCCTCCACTATCTCAAATGTATTATTAAATATTGATAACTTTACCCACTTTTCATTTAAGTTTACTCTTTTTTATGCATTGTCTTAGTTTCCGTGTCCCTTCCAATATAAACAACTGACGGGACAGAGGGAGTAACAACCATGAAAACATTATTATGTGCTTAATTATGGCCAGAAGATTCAGTCTAAACACTCTTGCACCCGTCAAACAATAATTTAAAATACTCCGGTTCTCTAGCTTCTCCCCTCCCCCATCAAAAAATAATTATAAATATCACAACAAATGCAAATATGAGACTTTGTGCAAATCAAGCAAGATTAAAAATCATTATATGACACTCTTCTGATCCATTATGTAAGACATTTGATTTTTTTGCACGTAATTTTAGGTGTTTTGACTATATAGCTAAAATTAATTTTTTAAAAAAAATTTGTAAATAAAACATTATATTTTATTCAAAAAAGGAAAAATTGAAAAATAACATATTTAATATGTAATCAAATGCCTTGTAATGGATTAGAGGGAGTAATTAGAAGACACATTCCCAATGTAAAAATTAGAGCCAAGAAATGTTGCAAAAAGGATATCCGCGTCACAATAAATTATTTCCACCATATTAGAGTAGATATGCATTAGTTTCAAGAGTATTGTAAGAAATATTTAAATGAAATGAAACACAAAGGTGATAAAACAAATAACAATTCAAATGAGTACATAAAGTAATGCATTTGTTACTTTGTACTATCAGGATTTGTCAAGGGATGAGCTTGAGCATCATCTCCAGTTCTCCACTCTTCAGCTACCTGCCGCATAAACTCAAGAAATGCAGGTGGTACTTGACTCGAAAATGAATCACCGGAAGGTCCCTGCCAAGATATACAGAGTTGTGAATTAATACCACAACATGCAAGAAGAGCTACATATGAAACTTAATTAATTGTTATATAAAGTTTGCCAATTAAAAAAGTAGGTGGTCACTTACATCTGCTTCATTTACTCCCACTCCCGACAATAATCCTTGGTCTTTCCTATAATTTTCACCTGAAAACTAAATAATTTTAATAAAGCGCAGCAACAAAGTTATATAATTGACTCTCAGTGAATATTTAACTCTGAACTCGGAGTTTTCAAAAGATAATCCAAATATGATATAACTATAACTTTAACCATACAAAATAAGATTAAGGCCATCAGAGTAGAACTTTCTACAATAATTTCAACATGCAATTTAAAACCTGACACTGTAGCTTAAAGAATCAGACAAACCGGCAATAAGTGATGGGGGTGGATATACGGAATCCTGTTCTGCTGGATTAGTGATATGTACTACGAATATTACTTCACAGAAACACCAACTACTGATAATAATATGGAATGAAAACAAGTAATCAGTGTTTAGGGATTACAATAACGAAGATAAACGACATGAATTTAACAACTCGGTCCTTCGAGAGGCCGCCTCTCCTATTACATAAGATATTCTTACGACAATACTCAGATAAAGAAACCCTAATTCCCTTTTCCCCAATACATATTATGTTCTCTTCCTTGAATTGACTATTCTGCCCCTTTGACTGAATTGTTGACTCCCTCTCCTTCAATTACTGTTTTGCCCTTCTGTTTCTTTTCTCTTCTCGAATATTTCTTTAACGTGCCTGTGTCATTTGAATGCATTACAATACCCCCGCCCAAAAATCTCACCTTGTCCTCAAGGTGGAAATCAGGGAACTGATTGTTTATCAGCTGAGCTTCTTCCCAGGTGGCCTCAAACGGGGGCAGGTGTTTCCATTTAATCAAGACTTCGAGTCGTAGGGAATTACCAACTCGAACCTGTCTTGCCTCCAAAAGAGATTCTGGTTCCACGAGTAGCTCAAGTTCGTTGGTCAGTTGAGGTGGTAGGTTGGGAGTTGACAGAGAATTGCCTATTGACCTTTTTAACTGAGAAATGTGGAAAACTGGATGTAGTTTGGCATCTGCTGGAAGTTGGAGTTGATAGGCGACTTTGCCAATCTTTTTAACCACACGGTATGGTCCATAGAAGCGTGCAGACAATTTTTCAAACGGGCGTCGGGCTAATGATCGCTGCCTGTAAGGCTGTAGCTTTAAATACACCCAGTCTTGTTCCTCAAACGACTCCTCCCTTCGTTTCAAATCGGCATTTTGCTTCATAGTCTGCTGTGCCTTAATGAGGTTGAAACGCAAGTCGTCTAAGATAGCATCCCTCTCTTGAAGCAACTCTTCAATGCTACCCACCACAGTCTGACCAGTACTGATCTTTACTAAATGAGGTGGATCCCTTCCATACAAGGCTTTGAAGGGACTGACTTTAGTCGACACATGAGGTGATGTGTTATACGAGAATTCTGCCCAATGTAACCATTTTGCCCAAGATTTCGGCTTGTCTCCAATGAAACACCTTAAATAAGTCTCCAAACATTTGTTTACCACTTCAGATTGCCCGTCCGTTTGGGGATGATATGCTGTACTTTTCTTCAACTCAGTACCATGAACCTTGAACAGCTCTCTCCAAAAAACACTCAAGAAAATTCGATCACGATCTGAGATTATAGATGTGGGAAATCCATGTAATCGCACTATCTCTTTAACAAATATGTTGGCTACCTTAAGGGCGTCAAATGGGTGTTTTAGGCCTATAAAGTGTGCATATTTAGTAAGTCTGTCCACTACCACCAAAACCGTATCTATACCATTTGACAGGGGTAAACCTTCAATGAAATCCATACTAATGTCACTCCATACCTGAGATGGAATGGGTAACGGTTGAAGCAGTACGGCCGGTGAACGCTGAGAAGCTTTTTGCCTTTGACACACAGTACATTGTTGCACATGAGTCGCTACATCTTTTCGCATGCCGACCCAAAACCATTCATTAGCTAACCTCATATAAGTCTTTAACTCCCCTGCATGACCCCCCGTAGCACTATCATGATATTCTCTTAGTAGCATGTCTCGTAGAGTCGAATCCCTTGGAATGACAGTCCTTCCCTTGTACAAGATTCGGTCGTTTACTACTGTGAACCCAGGGTGACTCTGTTCTGCAGTCATAAGCTCCTGTTTGAGGCGTTGCAGAGTGGAGTTGTTCTTGATTTCTTCGTCTAACACTGCCCATGACACCATTGGAGTAGTAATAAGTGAATTTAGCACTAACTCGCCCCCTTGCTTTCGGGATAAAGCATCAGCCACTCTGTTAGAGATACCTGGTTTATATCGAATCTCGAAGTCAAAGCCTAGCAACTTGGTGACCCATTTTTGGTACTCAGGGTTTACCTCCCTTTGTTGGGTGAGGAATCGTAAACTCTGCTGATCTGAATGTATGATGAAATGCCTGCCCAATAAGTACGATTTCCACTTCAAGACAGCTAGGCAGATGGCGATCAACTCTTTTTCATAGATGGATTTGAGTTGGGCTCGTGCACCTAAAACCTTGCTAAAATATGCTACAGGCTTTCCATTTTGTAAGAGGACTGCACCCACTCCATATCCCGACGCATCGGTCTCAATCACAAAAGGTAACTGGAAATTGGGCATCACCAAGACTGGGGGTTTGGTTAACGCCTGCTTGAGCCGATTAAACGCAACCTCTGCCACCTCACTCCACCCAAATCGATCCTTTTTAAGTAAATCAGTTAAGGGTCTTGCAATGTTCGCGTAGTTAGCCACAAACTTGCGATAATAGCCCGTAAGCCCGAGAAATCCCCTCAACTCCCGTAGTGTTTTGGGTGGCTGCCATTCCAATACAGCCTTCACCTTCGAGTAGTCGACCTCTACCCCCATTTCTGAAATGGTGTGGCCCAAGTACCCAATCACAGATTTCCCGAATTCACATTTCTTCATGTTGGCATACAATTGATGTTCTGTTAACTTATCCAGTACCAGTTTCAAATGCTGTTGGTGATCCTCCCTAGACTTGCTATACACCAAGATGTCGTCGAAGAATACAAGAACAAAACGCCTCAAGTATGGTCTAAACACCTCGTTCATTAATGACTGAAAAGTCGAAGGCGCATTCATTAAGCCAAACGGCATTACGAGAAACTCGTAATGCCCATCATGGGTTCGGAAAGCTGTCTTGTGTGTGTCCTCCGATCGTACCAGAATCTGATGATAGCCGGACCGAAGGTCGAGTTTCGAGAACACTTTAGCCCCATGGAGCTCATCTAACAACTCATCGATGATTGGTATAGGATACTTATCCGGTACGGTCTCTTTGTTCAAAGCCCTATAATCTACACAAAACCTCCACGACCCGTCTTTCTTTTTAACCAACAAAACCGGGCTCGAAAAAGGGCTTGTTGATGGTTTAATGATGCCAGCAGCCAACATTTCAGAAATTAATCGTTCGATCTCATCTTTTTGGTTTTGAGGGTATCGATACGGCCTTACGCTTATGGGGTCACTACCCCCTTTTAAAGTGATGGCGTGCTCATGTCCTCTGGATGGTGGGAGTCCCACTGGTACTTCGAAAACCTTAGAGTAGGGCTGTATAATAGTAGATAAAAATTCTGGCACCTCCCCATTTGTCCTTTTTTTCTGGTCAGACTCCGATATCCCCACATTTTCCATACAAGTACACTCGACCCAGAATCCACTGCCCTGTTTCTTCAGTGTGCGTCTCATAGCCTTTAAGGAAATTTGTGAGTGTACCAAGGAGGGGTCCCCTACTAATGTAACTGGTTCTCCATTAATTTCAAACTTCATCACCTGAGTCCTCCAATTAGTCAATACCATCCCTAGTTTTTCTAGCCAAGCCACTCCCAAGATGATATCCGTACTTCCCAGTGTCAATGTCAAAAAATCTTCCACAACTTCCAACCCTCCGTCTAACTGCAGTGTCACCCCTTTGCAAATCCCTTCCCCTCGAATACCTTCACCATTTCCAAGTGACACCTCGAACGCAGAAGAGTTGTCTATCTTTAGGCCTGCGTCTTTAGCTGCCTTTATGGAGATAAAGTTGTGGGTGGCTCCCGGATCTATCATTACTATCACCTCTTTATCTCCAACCAACCCCCTTAGCTTCATAGTTTTAGGATTTGAGATTCCCACCACTGAATTCAAAGACACCTCCGTTACAACTTCCTCCGTGGGAGAGGCAGGAACCTCACACTCATCCCCTTCTATAGCCTCCTCTTCCTCCTCTATGAGCATCACACTCAACTCTTTTTTCTTACAACGATGCCCAACCGCCCATTTCGCATCACAACGGTAACAAAGACCCTTCGCCCTCTTCTCTTGTAATTCACTCTCAGTTAATCTCTTGATCTCACTACGATTGCTAGCTAGTGAGGGAGAGTGGACCGAAGCTTGAGATTCTGTGGTACTACTTCCCCAACTACGACCCGATGCAGGACTAACAGGCTGACTAAAAGTGTAAGGTGCGATAGTAGACGAACTTTTAGAGTAGGTTGAAAAGTTACCAAATCGAGATGTAGTTAAGTTCGTCCTCCTAGAGCTGGTGACCTTAATCTTCTCCTCCACTCTTATTGCCTGTTCCATAGCTTGCTCTAAACATACCGGATTCAGCAATCTAACCTCCACCTTAATGTCATCCTTCAACCCGTTTAAGAAGTGCCCAAGTAGTATCTCTTCTGAGACTCTTCCCAACGGACCTGCTGTCTCAATAAACTTACGTCTATACTCCTGTACCGTCGTGGTCTGAACAGTTGCCATCCACTGCTCGTACAAAGACCCACCACCGATAGGCCTGAATTGTCGTAGTATGAATCCCTTCAATTCAGCCCAACTACGTAATGGACGCCGATTGTGCTCCCATTGATACCATCTTAGTGCATCTCCTTCAAGCGCCACCACTACAGCCTCCATCATTTCTTCTTCCGTTAATCGGTAAAATCCGAAGTATCTCTCTACCCTCAGTATCCACCCATCCGGGTCGGATCCATCAAATATGGGCATGTCTAGCTTCCTGTATCGCCAATTACTACCGCCCCCTGGTCCTCCACCTGAAACTCCACCAGTCAAACCCCCACCAAACACATTTAGTCCATCAAATCCTAGATCGGCGCGACCAGCAAACTGCGAGCTCCCTCCCATGGATACCGTGGGTTGTGGATTCACAATATGAGATGTACTACCCCCTGCCTTGTCACTACCCACGCTGTTCATCGATACTTTCCCCAATAACAGAGCTCTCATCTCCAACTGGAACTTAGTCTGTTCTAGTCTCAACGAATTGAGAAGTGATTCATTGTATTCACGATCTCGCTTTAGACGTGCCTCCAACTCCGCCCCCAATTGTTTCGTTGAGAAATTTTGCCCCTCCATGACTGTCTCCGTCAACGTGTGACGTAAATTTTCGATCTCCTTCTCCACCATACCAGTCACCCCCGTCTCTAGATCTGTGAGTTTCGACTCGATTACATCCAAGCGTTGCGTCGTCGTCGGAGGACCCATCGGATCTAGGCGCTCTGATACCAATTTGATATGTACTACGAATATTACTTCACAGAAACACCAACTACTGATAATAATATGGAATGAAAACAAGTAATCAGTGTTTAGGGATTACAATAACGAAGATAAACGACATGAATTTAACAACTCGGTCCTTCGAGAGGCCGCCTCTCCTATTACATAAGATATTCTTACGACAATACTCAGATAAAGAAACCCTAATTCCCTTTTCCCCAATACATATTATGTTCTCTTCCTTGAATTGACTATTCTGCCCCTTTGACTGAATTGTTGACTCCCTCTCCTTCAATTACTGTTTTGCCCTTCTGTTTCTTTTCTCTTCTCGAATATTTCTTTAACGTGCCTGTGTCATTTGAATGCATTACAATTAGCTGACTCGAATTGAAGGGAAGCCTGCGATAGAAGTATAATGTCTTAGTCTCCGTTCAGTTCTGCAGTTATGATGTTCAATAATGTAATAACCATACCCCGATAACTTGTGGAGGAGGCTGAATACCAGGCATTTGTAGGTGGCTGTGACACACAAATGCAGACAAAAAAGATGAGTAATCACCAAATGTAAGTGCCACTGGATATATTCACATTAATCATGTACAATTCAAGCAAAGAAATGTAAACTTAACAAACAACCAGCAGGTGATATATATTTTTAATTTTACCATGAAAACAGAAACTACCTAAAATTGCCAGTATATGGCACTGGTGTGATTTCTGAAGGTAGCAACTTTACAAGAGGAAACCCGAGTGGCCCCTTTCCCTTTTCTTTCGAAGCCGAGTGGCCTAGAATACTGGAAGTTTCGATATTCATAGGACGCTTTTCAGCTCTCCGCTGGCTCATTTCTTGAGGAGCCTGCGACATAACCCCTGGTGGTTGTCCCACAACATTGCTCACATGTGGTGGATCTTCAGTAATTGGTAGCTGCTGGGATCTTTTAAGTGAAAATAGCATCTCTTGGGCTTCTCCCATTGAAGGCTGAGAATCAATTCAATTAATCTTAGATGCATACATAACTGTATTCGGAAAACGAAATGTTTATGATAATTTGATCTTCTTAAATGAAAATGACTGTAAGACCTGTGCAGATGGTTGTGCATTCCCTCCAGCTGGTTGCTCTGTCATTCTGGAGTAGAACTGGGGCCAGAATACGTCCCACCAATCTTTTAGAAAACTTTCACCGTTCTCAAGTACTAAGCCAAAAATGACGACTAGTTATAGATACTAACCAAAAATGACAACCACTTATTATAGACACTAACTTCGAGCACGTTACTTTTATTTTTATTTTAAATTATTTAATATTTTATTTAAATTTAAAACTTTTATTTATTAATTTTGTAGGAATTTTTTATTTAGAATACCGTGTTAACATATTTTTACATATTAATTTTATTAAAATGATTACTTACTTTCTATTTACATGCATAATATAAAATTTAGAATATTAGTTTTGAATATTTCTATTAGTTTTATTCTTATTACAACATTTGAATATTTTATTTTATTATTATAACTTATATTTTTTTTTATAGCTGTTCATGAGTCGAGCTGTTCGCCAACAAGCTCGGCTCTGCTCGTTAAGGGCTCGGTTCGTTAAGGGCTCGAACAAGATTTTTGTTAGTTAATCTTATCGAGCTCGAGTCGCGCTTTAGGATGTTCATGAATCTGCTCGTTAATGACATCCGTACGGTTGGATCGTCGAGAAATATTTTTTAAAAAATAGAAACAACAATTCGTGACAAAGCACTAATTAATAGTACCACTTAAATTAGTTGTGATCTACTAAGATCTCCAATCAAATTAATTTTTTATTTTTTGAAAATTTGGGAATTTACTAAATTAGATATATCTTGACATCCGTACGGTTGGATCGTCAAAAAATATTTTTTAAAAAATACAAACAACAATTCGTGACAAAGCACTAGTTACTAGTACAACTTAAATTAGTAGTGATCTACTAAGATCTCCAACCAAATGAATTTTTTATTATTTGAAAATATGGAAATATCACTAAATTAGATATATATTGACATCCGTACGGTTGGATCGTCGAGAAATATTTTTTAAAAAATAGAAACAACAATCCGTGACAAAGCACTAGTTACTATTACTAGTTAGAATAGTAGTGATCTACTAAGATCTCCAACCAAATTAATTGTTCACGAACCGCTCGAGCTCGGATCGAGCTTGACTCGGCTCGAGGCTGTTCGTGAACAACTCGAGTTCAGCTTGATTCGGTCAAAACTCGGCTCGGTTCGTTAAGAAATCAGCTCGGTTCGTTAAGATCAAAGCTCGGCTCATTCGTTAAGATCAAAGCTCGACTCATTTCTGTTAAATCTCGACTCAACTCGGTTCGTGAACAGATCTACCAGAATACGTCCCACCAATCTTTTAGCAAACTTTCATCATTCTCAAGTACTAAGCGAAAAATGACAACGACTTATTATAGATACTAGCGTCGTACAAACCACGTTACTTTTATTTTTATTTTAAATTATTTAATATTTTATTTTAATTTAAAATTTTAAACTTTTATTAATTTTTTTGTAGGATTTTTTTATTTAGTATAATGTTTTAATATATTTTTACATATTAATTTTATTAAAATGATTACTTGCTTTTTGTTAACATGCATATTATAAAAATTTAGAATATTATTTTTGAATATTTTCGATTAGTTTTATTTTTATTACAACATTTGAATATTTTCTTTTATCATTATGACTTATTTTTTTAATATTATTTTCTTATTATATTTAAAATCATGTGCCGATATGTTATTATATTATATTTTTTTAAATAGTCATTCAAAACTTTATTCAAATATTTGTAAATTTTAAGAAGAATAGAATATTATTAGTAGTGTATATTTTTATTTTTTTTCCTTAAACACCTATGTGTAAACAACCAAGTAAACAGTTATTTCCTTAAGCTATGGGATCCGGTGACCACAAAGGCACAAAACCAAACCACTTAAAGTATCTATACTATTTATATGTTTTATATAATTTAAATATTTAATATTTTATTTTGAATTAAAATTTTCAATTTTCAATTATTTATTTTTCAGAATTTTTTTATTTAGTATACTGTGTTAATATATTTTTACATATTACCTTCATTAAAATTATAACTTGCTTTCAATTTACATGCATATTATCAAAATTTAGAATATTATTTTTGAATATTTTTTATTAGATTTATTTTTATTACAACATTTGAATGTTTCCTTTTATCATTATTGATTTATATTTTTTATAACATTTTCTAACTATATTTAATATCATGTGCTCATATGTTATAATATTAAAATTTTCTTAAATAGTTATATAAAATTTTATTCAATTATTTGTAATTTTAAAGATATTAGAATATTTTTAATAGTCACATACCCGTAAACAATCAACTACAATTATTTCCTTAATTTCTTTTTTTTAGTCGTGGGATCCGTGACGGAAACAAATCACCTAAAGTCCTTTAGCTAATGTATAGGATATAATTTTTCTATAATCAAAATGTTTGAAATAAAAAGACTAACGAGAAGTGTAATAAAATTTATATTAATTTATCAATTAATTTTGATCTTTTATATTCTTATAAGTTCAGCATATGACATAGCTTTCCAAAAAAAAAAAAGCATATGACATAATTCAATTGTGTCATAATTATTTTTCTCATGTGAAGTTCTTAAAAAATTGTTAATTTATCTGCATAAAGTATATTCAAAGTTTATTTTTTAGATAAATGAATTATTGTTGCACATTAAAACCATAATGTAAAAATGCCTACATTAAAAAACCAATTTTAAAAATAAAATGACAAGAATTTCGGAACAATTTTATACGCATCTTAAACAAATTTACAAAATCACTCTTCATCTAATCGGGCCACACATATTATAATTATAAACTTTTGACTAATATTCTTGATTTATTTCCTTCCATTTAAGTTGGTCAATTTCCTTTTTATAATACCATTTATTTGAATGACACTATTGAATTAATCAACGTCTTATAATATGGAAAAAAAAAAAATCTACGTCTTATAAATAATTACATATCATACAACATGTAAATATTTTGGCAGACAACCAAAATACAGATAAAAATGGGACAAAAGAGTATAACCCAAATAAAGAAAGTTCTCAAATTAATGAAAAAAGTGATATAATTAAAATGGAAGATCTACAATATCAATTAAAAGTATTTATATATTTCTTTTTGATAGAGTGTATATTTATATATATTTTATATGATTATATTCCTCATATTTATTGTGTTTTGCATTTAATTGGATTTTTATTTAATAGATTTTAATGTTTTATTGTAGGAAGCAAGGAAATTCTAAACTTGGAAGGATTGGAGAATAAGAGCTTAACTAGCTTACGGCCCGTGCAAAGCACGGGTTACTTTTAAATACTTTTAAAATTATGTGATTAAATAAAATAGAGTATAATATTTTATTATGGAATTTAACTTTGTAATATTAATTAATAAAATTATTATTAATAATAATAGTTATTTAATAAATGATATGTATTGATTAGAACTAATAATATAAAATCTTAATGTAAATTTGTTGTTAACTGGTAATGGTGTAAATATAAAATACTACTCTGTATTTAGGATTAAAGACAACGGAATTTATTTGATTTGGGGTTACGCTTTAGACTCTCGATGCCCAAGAAAAATAGGAATCCTACCAGGAAAAATTTATGGGTTAGGCTGTATTTTGATTTTGCAAGTAATCAATTTAATTATGAGGTAGTTAGCTCAACAATAACGTGATGAATCTGATAATGCCAATTATATGTCCTTGTGTGCATGCATCTATAGCTCTCTCAAATACATGTACTTTTTTCCTTATATTAACCCTGTTGCTCTTTTCTTACCGCTCTCCCCAGTTACTATATGCGTAACCATTTTTGGTCGCATCTATCAACTACGGGACCGCAGTTCATTATTTGGACTACAATTATTTGATGCTTTTACCGGTCATGTTCCAAAAAGTAACAGCTGCTACATGTTTATCCATTTTCTAACAATTTCTGAATTTTTCAAGCGTCACCTACAATATTTCTTACTTAATTTGTACAATTAAATTTTATAAAAATTTAAATACATTTTACTAAGATGAGAAAATGACCAAAATACCTCATTTTCACTACCTTATGATCCAAAATATCCATTTTCGGAACAGTGGCCCTATCTACCCACGCAACACGCTACTGTGTAGCGTGTTTCAAAAATATTGTTCATCCCTCATCTATCTCGTCTCTTTCCGGCACCGGCGATTTGCAAATTCGGCGAAACAAATGGGTTGAAACTGGTATGCATGTGTAGAAGATGATTTGATTGGTATGTACTACGTTATTCGAAGATATCTGGAAGGTGATTAACGGAGCATGTGCGAAGCACGGGTTACTTTTAAATACTTTTAAAATTATATAATTAAATAAAATAGAGAATAATTTATTATAAATTTATTAGTAATAATAATAGTTTAATAAATGATATGTATTGATTAGAATTAATAATATAAAATCTTAATGTAAATTTTTTGTTGATGGGATTTGAACCTTGATCTTTGGAAGAGGGATTTAAATAAAGAATATTCATTATTATTAGATCTAACGGCTATGTGAAAAGTATTTATGTTTGATATATGGTGTTGAAAAAGAAGAGAAAAGTCGAAGAAGATTGTGTATTGAATTGATGAAGATTGCGCAGATGAGGTTTAGAAGAATAGAGTTCTGTAAGGCAACGAAGGTTTTAAGTTTAGCTGTATTAGTAATGGTGTAAATATAAAATACTACTCTGTATTGGTTTAACGGAATTCATTTGATTTGTTTTATATTATAAATAATTTAAAATTAAATAATTAGAGTGAAAACCAAAACTTAGGAGAAAACCAAAACTTTCAATGTCTGTAAGGCAACGGAGGTTTTAAGTTTAGCTGTATTAGTAATGGTGTAAATATAAAATACTACTCTGTATTGGTTTAACGGAATTCATTTGATTTGTTTTATATTATAAATAATTTAAGATTTGTTTTATATTATAAATAATTTAAAATTAAATAATTAGAGTGAAAACCAAAACTTAGGAGAAAACCAAAACTTTCAATGTTTCGGCTTTAATATAATAGAATAGATTTGGAGATTTATTAGAAGGAAATTCGGATTTGTTGGGCTACACGCGCGCAATTCACTATTTTGGCCATATCTCGAGTTCTACAAGTCAGAATTGGGTGATTCAACTGCCCACGCGAAGATAATTAAATTTTCTATCATTCTAAGATGGTCCAGATGTCATATTACAATTGGAGTGGCCCAGAACTACAGGAGAAAAGTCAATCACGAATTTTCCTTGAAAATCTATTCAGTTTAGGAAACGTACTTGTAATTTTCTCAAGGCATTAAAATATTTTTTTTTATTAGAGACATATATAATATCATATATTATTATTATTAGGGGAGATAGATAGTGACGGAGAGATAGTTACGTATATAGATACATACGTACGTATAGACATATAGAGAGGGAGAGAGATTGGAGATAGCTTTTCACTTTTCTTTGAAGATTGAAGGTTTTTCTCTATTCTTTATAATATTATGTGTTCATATTATATCTCTTATTTTATTAGTTTAATTATGTATGAGTAGATAATTAATCTAGGGTTAAGTAGAACCCTAGTTATGATTGATGTGTGATTTTCCCAATTCCCCCAAATTGATTGTTTAATTGCTCTTGCTTATTGAGTTGTTTTAATTAGCAATTACAAATCAGACGTGATTATGTGTATTGTTTGAACCAAAATCTAATTATCAACGAGAGTTGGATTAGATGGTTGTGATTTATCCAGTAAGAACATGAACTTCTCCATGAGAATAGGTAGAACGGATTGTTAGGAAGTTAGGGTGCTGTGATTAATGTCTCTAAATTGCATGATACCATGAGAATAGGCTTGATTGTATTTTAGAGAAGCCATTAATACTCGAGAGAGGTTATTGGTAATTTATAGGGCGCACCTTTCCTGTTGAGTATTATACGATTGATTGGGGAGGGAATTCACGATTGCATTAATTCATGCTAGTGGGGATACTTAATTCTGGAAGTTTTAGTTAATTGATTAATTGCATTAGTATAAAATTAGTATAATAATCTTTGATATTTTATTGTGTTACTTGCTTGGCTGAATTGAATCGAGAACAACTGGTGATTGACACGTTTGTCTCTGTGGGATCGACTCTGACTTACCCTACTACATAGTTAGAAGGATTTGTTAGAAATTATTATTTGATAGGCACGCGACAGCCTTGTCAAATTTTTGGCGCCGCTGCCGGGGACAAAGCAGTGTTAGATTAGTTAATTTTTGAGTTAGTTTGGCCAAGTTGTTTAGTTGTGTTGCTTCGGCTATTATTCTTGTTCTGTTTGATCTTTGCTTGTGGTTTTTCTTGTTTCTTGTAAAATTGATTTTCAGATTCCTATAACAAGAAATTAAGCGAGTAAAGAGAGGAGCAAGAAGAAAGCATGGAGGCATTGATTGAGACTATGCAGGCATTATCTCAAAAGATCGATGAAGTAGAGTCAAGAAATTCTTATTTGGTTGCTACATGTGATGTTTGCGGTATACAGGGACATACTCAAAATTTTTGCCAATATAATACCCCTTATTACCCAAGCCAAGCACAATATTGGGATAATAATTTTCATTACAATGCCCATTACAACTCTGACCAACCAGAAAAATCTAGCTTGGAAACTTATTTCTCTCCATATGCCAAGATGAATGAGTCTTTAGCCACTTGTGATGCTCAACGTCAACAGTTTAATGCTCAATTTGAAGAGATGCAAGTTAGTCCATGCCAAGCTCAACCACCTCAAATCAACTACTCTCAGCCACCACAAAAATCCAACTTGAAAAGTCTGTTGGAAGGAGTTGTTGTTGCACAGCTGAGCAAGAATGAAGAGGTTGAGACAAGTCTTAATGAGTTGAAAACTCAAGGTAAGTTGATTGAAAACTCAGTTGCTCAACTAGCTCAAGAGGTAACTGAATTCGTTGAGAGGCGCTCTCAAATGGAGGAAATACCAATGAGTCAATTTGATGATGCAACTTTGTGGAGTGGTAAGGAGTTCAAAGAGTCGCAAAACGAGGTTAGTAACAGTAAGCTAATTTTTGATGATTTTGATGATGAAGATGGTTATTTTGATAGTCTTACTCTTATTGACCCATACGCTTCTCAAGAAATTAACTCGTGTGAAAACTCGTTTGATAGTAATGAGATTGATTTCTTAGATGACTCTTTTTGCACGCTATTTGATGAGGGTGATAGTATGGTTGTGGTAGATATAAATTTGAATAAGGATATTGTGATTCCAATTGTGGTAGATGAGATAGAACCGAATTTTGATAAACTTGACTTGAATGATGTTAAAATTGAAAATATGTGTATGCCTTTTATTGACCCAATTTGGGAGGAATTTGTGAAAAGTAACTATAGCCATGTTGGAGATGATTTTTCGAAATACTTTCACATGCCGAAATTTCTTGAGCATCACATGAGCCTCACATGTCAATTTATATATCTTTTTGGTAATTTAATTGGTGCTCACATCCTTAAGTTAATTCGAATTAGGAGGTATGTACATTTGTTTGCTTTTTCACCTAATTGATGATCTAGTTATTGATAAGAAGGTCGAGCTAGTGACCTTAAAAAAGCGCTTTTTGGGAGGCAACCCATGATATGTATAAGGTTAGTAATTTTTTTTTTTTTTTTTTGTTGTATTTCATTTTTTTGTTGTATCTTTTTAGATTAATTTTTTTTTATTATTATTATTTTTACTCCCATAACATGCCTTGATGAATTTTGTGTGAAGTGTTTCAGGAATAAATTTGATTTGCAGAATTATGATGCGGATTATTAAAAAAATTATAAGTTTGTGACATTCAGTTAAGGAAGAACAGATACGGTGGTGCGAATGTTCGGTTGGACGTGCGCACTTCTCTGTGAACAATAAAAAGAAAGAATGTGAAAGTGACCCGCATGTTGCTCTTTGCTACCTACGGTGCAGATATATATCCCTGGGAAGGATACAAAATTATTTTATTTCAATCGCGCGTTATTCTGCTCATGCACCTCGGTGCGCATAATTCAACCCTCGGTGCAGCAGTTTCTGTTGCTAAAAGTGTTTCTTTATGTGCTTGCAAGGGACAGTTGTAGTATCCCATCTCCTGCTCCTTGTTGCAAGGCCCGTTTCATGCTTCTTGTTGCAGGCCCATTAGATTGGAGCCCATTAATCTGGTCCAGATAGCAGCCAGCCATGCCAGTAATACACCAGCAACTTGTCATACCACTTATTCACTTGCAACTTCATCTTCCACCTCACCGCCAAGTTAGCAGCCGTCTGCCTAATCAGCACGCCATCTGTGCAGTCCATGTGTCGCCACCTCTGCTGCCTCGTCAAGGTCCAGTCAGCTGCTACATCATTTGTAGGTTGGCAGCCTTTTGCAAAAAACACTTCGAAAATAAAGGAAGGCCAAGGGAGTTGAACCCCTGACCTTGGGTTCTTTGTGAATGACTTCTATTTGCACCTTCCGACCACTTGAGCTGGATGACTTCTTGTGTAATATTATGGACTCATTTGGATATATAATGGAATGGCAGCTTGGAGTGAAGCATTGCAAATAACTTTTTGCAATTAATTTTTCGACGGCACTTCGTGCATATGCACTAGGGGAGTATTTTAACCTTTCTTTGTATATTATTTTTATTTTATTTCTGTATTTGTTTTTAGGATCTTTTAGTTATGTATATATTATATATTTATTCATTGAGGACAATGAACCAATTAAGTGTGGGGAGGAGTTCTCAATAATTTTTTTTTTTATTATATATTAAAAAAATCCAAAAAAATTGAAAAAATTAAAAACTTTTTGTATATAATTGTCATGTCAAAAGCATGTTAGCGAGGATAAGTGCACATTTTGTAGACTAATTTTGCATGATTAATTCTGAGCTTGTATCATAGAATAAAAATCATTTGTTGCTTGATAATTCCTTGTGTGTGCTTTCGAAAATTTAAAAACTTGAGATGCTTCTTAGTAAAATTTAGTGAGTCGAGCATGCTTTCACCTTGTGAGATTTTGAGCCTAATTAATGATTGATACATTTTATATCAATCGAATTTCTTTGTTGTGTGTTGTTCGTCAATTAGCATTGCTCTAGAACTTGTTTTGATACCTTGTTGAGATTACATGTTGTGTGTGTGCATGAAAGTGATAAAGGCACTAGGATTAACCTCATTGACCTAAACACTATCCTTATGAGTTATATCCTTAGTAAGCCCCCTTGAGCTTATATCCGTTTCTTTCAATTATCACCACTCTATAACTTTTGAGCCTACTTATTTGTTCTTATCTTGATTTACTAGTAGAGCATTGTGATTCAACTTAAGGGTGGGTGAATGTTCAAGTGTGGGGATTTCTTTGTTAAGGTTTGATATTTTGGTGGGAATTATATAATGTGGTTGCTTGATCTTCAAAAAAAAAAAAAAAAAAAAGAGAGAGAGAAAAAAAAAAGAAAAAAAAAAGAATAAAAAAAAGAGAAAAATTCGAAGAAGATCGAAGTAGAGTTTGTGTTCATTGGTTTGTACAATGTGAAAGTGAGAAAGTACATAATGATGTACTTATGGGTTTAATGCTTGTGAAAGTTTAATTATCTTTTACATGATTTACTATTCATGTTGGGTGCTTTAATTAGAAGTGAACATTATGCTCTATTAGTTTATCAAGCTTAGCCACTTGTGAGCCTATTTCTTTGATATCCCACCCCATACCTAAGCCCCATTACAACCTTTAATGAAGACCTTTTGATTTGTGCATGCACATATACGAAGTAGTGGAGATTTGGTGGACAACCAAGCATATGGTAGCACATGTCTATTTTGATTGAACTTGAGTGAAACACTAACACCTATACACTTGTGTGAATTGAGAGCAATGTGAGATTTTCTATCCACGGCATGCTTACTTATTGAAGGAGACTTTGATGTTTATTTCATGATATTTTTGTCTGTCAAGACAACGTGTGCATACTTGGATTGTTTTGTGCAAGTGGTGTACTTTCAGATCTTCTCAGATTGTTGTGTGATTGAAGTTTGCATATGTGGAGTACTATGAATTGTTGCATGTTTAAGACTTGGTGATTGAAAATATTTGATTTTGTGGGTATATCTTCTATAAACCTTCACGAGACAAAACTCGTCCTACTAGGGCTGCCTAGGGGTTTAATGGCTTGTTGCATATGCTCAATGCAATCGTGTCATCTACGAAAGTGATGTTAGTTAGTTAGGATAATTTTTATTTCTTTATTTGCCCGAGGATGTGCAAATGCTAAGTGTGGGGATGTTTGATAGAGTGTATATTTATATATATTTTATATGATTATATTCCTCATATTTATTGTGTTTTGCATTTAATTGGATTTTTATTTAATAGATTTTAATGTTTTATTGTAGGAAGCAAGGAAATTCTAAACTTGGAAGGATTGGAGAATAAGAGCTTAATTTGGAGATTTATTAGAAGGAAATTCGGATTTGTTGGGCTACACGCGCGCAATTCACTATTTTGGCCATATCTCGAGTTCTACAAGTCAGAATTGGGTGATTCAACTGCCCACGCGAAGATAATTAAATTTTCTATCATTCTAAGATGGTCCAGATGTCATATTACAATTGGAGTGGCCCAGAACTACAGGAGAAAAGTCAATCACGAATTTTCCTTGAAAATCTATTCAGTTTAGGAAACGTACTTGTAATTTTCTCAAGGCATTAAAATATTTTTTTTATTAGAGACATATATAATATCATATATTATTATTATTAGGGGAGATAGATAGTGACGGAGAGATAGTTACGTATATAGATACATACGTACGTATAGACATATAGAGAGGGAGAGAGATTGGAGATAGCTTTTCACTTTTCTTTGAAGATTGAAGGTTTTTCTCTATTCTTTATAATATTATGTGTTCATATTATATCTCTTATTTTATTAGTTTAATTATGTATGAGTAGATAATTAATCTAGGGTTAAGTAGAACCCTAGTTATGATTGATGTGTGATTTTCCCAATTCCCCCAAATTGATTGTTTAATTGCTCTTGCTTATTGAGTTGTTTTAATTAGCAATTACAAATCAGACGTGATTATGTGTATTGTTTGAACCAAAATCTAATTATCAACGAGAGTTGGATTAGATGGTTGTGATTTATCCAGTAAGAACATGAACTTCTCCATGAGAATAGGTAGAACGGATTGTTAGGAAGTTAGGGTGCTGTGATTAATGTCTCTAAATTGCATGATACCATGAGAATAGGCTTGATTGTATTTTAGAGAAGCCATTAATACTCGAGAGAGGTTATTGGTAATTTATAGGGCGCACCTTTCCTGTTGAGTATTATACGATTGATTGGGGAGGGAATTCACGATTGCATTAATTCATGCTAGTGGGGATACTTAATTCTGGAAGTTTTAGTTAATTGATTAATTGCATTAGTATAAAATTAGTATAATAATCTTTGATATTTTATTGTGTTACTTGCTTGGCTGAATTGAATCGAGAACAACTGGTGATTGACACGTTTGTCTCTGTGGGATCGACTCTGACTTACCCTACTACATAGTTAGAAGGATTTGTTAGAAATTATTATTTGATAGGCACGCGACAGCCTTGTCACTTTTCAACTGATTCATTCATTTAAAGTAATAGAAATAACTTGATAAAAAAAAAATAGAAGCAACATGTAGTCAAATATAAAGTGAGTAAAAAGACACTTACATTCACATTCAGACATCTGAACATTAGCTTCTTCAGCAAAAAAATTTGCAGTTCGGTGAAGTTCCCGTTTCTTCATGTAATGGTAAATATAAAAATACAGCCTAAAAAATTTGTTGGATCAAAAAAATTTAAACGAATAAAAAAAGATAAAACAAAAACAAAACAATTTAATGTCCAAGGGGATGTATTCAATCCAGATTCTATATGATTTTTTTGAATTTTAAAAATTTAAAGATATTCAATTAGGATTTTAAAAAATCCATTAATATCTGGGTGTATTCAATAAAAAATTTAAATAATCTTTTAAAATTTGATGGTATTCAATTGAAATTTTAAAAGGTTTGGGGTATTCAATCCGGATTTCAAATATTTTTTAAAATCTAGAGGTATTTAATATGCAGTATAAATAATCTATTAAAATCTGCTGCTATTAAAAAACTTATTGACTTTAAAGGATTTTAAAAGTCCGTAGATTTTGTTAGATTTCACAATTTGTTTTTAATTTTTTGAAATCTCATCAAAATCCAAGAGATTTTAGTGGATTTAAGCTCGATTCTACGTAAATTGAATGAAATCTACGTCGATTCTGCATGAACTCTACCAATTCTGCATGGATTCTACGTAGAATATTAAATGAGTAATAATCTACCAAAATCCATGAATTATTAATAATCCGTTAAAATCTAAATTGAATACACCCCCTAAGTTGATCCGTATACACATATAAATATAACTCACATCTCTTCTGGCTCTCTTTCATTTTCATACATGTACTTCTCCTCAGCCGCAATTTTCACCTTTAAAGATCCAAAAAAATATAAAATAAGAGTCTTAATTATGAAAAATATGGGGTAAATAGGAATAACACATATAAATGAATTATTGTGATCAAAATCCAACATTGAAAGCAATTTGGATGCCTTTATGATGAGAAAACATAAAACTTGATTAGAAGAACAAGGTATGTAATAGAAAAATGACAATCTGATATGTGATGATGTTTCTCTCAAATTATAATTCATTTTGAATCTTAGTTGTAAAAAAAGGATATTGAATTCAGTAAAAAGATATAATATAATAAAAAGGATCTTTTTTTGAAACAATAATATAAAGGATCTTGAATTCAATGTGAAAAATAGAGTATATAGAAAATAATTATGAATTCACCGTAAAAAAAGTACGTACATAAAAAAGAATATTGAATTCATTTTCTAAAAAAGAAAATAGAAAAAAGATTCTAAATTGTCTATAGATGTGAATAAATACTTTTTTATAATAAGTTTGATACGTACAATTCACATTTTCACATAATACATAACAAAGATAACGGTCAAAATTAATAGAGTGAGGCCAAACAGGCTTTGAGAAAGAAACAATGCAACCTAGTGGATATCCTCTACCAGCTACCAAAAGCAAGAACAAGACATTTCACTATTTTAAAGTTGTATTTTGATTGATATCAAAGAAGTGTATAGGATAGATATCAGGATATACGTCATATTAGAAGGAAGTGTAACAACAAATATTCACAATTCACACAAGAAGACATGTCCACAAGACAGTGCACTTACTTCGACCACTTCGACTTTGTTCGATGGACTTGAGGAAAATTGTGGCCAGAACACTTCCCACCATTCCGTCAATAAATTTTCTTCAATCTCCATCACTAAATAAAATGTGAAAATACTAAAGTTAAATCATTCAGTTCAATTATTTGTATAAGGAAAAGTAATCTTCTCTCATTCTTTTCATATTCGCTTAAAAAAAATGATTTATCTTAAACACTTCAAAAATTTTTTTTTTTTTAAAAAATCATGAGAAATCTTAACTGGATAACATAGGATGAAGTGTAAATTTGTACACTCAAAGCTAACGAAAGAAACAACTATACATATCTTGACCATAACCACTTACATTGTGATGTTTCAATGTTTGCTTCTTTTGCAAAAACTTTAACAACATCATGTAATTTTTTTTTCTTCATGTGATTGTAAATGTAAAGCTCAAGCCTGAAAAATCCAAATGGAGTTAACTAACATTAAACATAATAAATATATACGAGTATACTTTACTAAAATTCCTAAACCATCATAAAGTAATAAATTCGGATTAAAGTATGACTCACATCTTTTCCGCATCTCCGTTATTCTTTAAAGCGAGCTCCCTTTCATTGTCCCATTCTCTTCCAAAAGCCATTTGCTACAACAAACAACATTCAATTTGCCAAGATGTGGAAAAACAATACGAAGAAAATTGCCATATGCCAAGCTTAATTGTGAAAAAATCAAAAGTGAGATATGCTATTTATCACAAAATTTTGCTACTTGTACCTCAAAGATTGAAAGAGAAAAACACAATACTGGCTACAATGACATTGGAAATGTAGCAACAAGGAAATATATATAGAAGAATTTGTAAAAATATATAAATTAAACGTATATGGAAAAAGGAAACGAAAGTATGAAATGCATTCTATGATATTTATTATCTAGATTTTTTATATTAAATGAGAATATTTGATTTAGCCAATTGTGGAGATTTAGGAATATATTATTGTCATTTGATTTCAGAATCTGTAGGATTTATATTATTATTCAACAACACGTACATCATGGAAAATATTAAGTTGTCTTACTTTCTAAGTTTGGTTAAATTTTATTATCAATATCATCAACCAACACGTATCGCACTGAAAATTAGACATTTATTTATTCCTTACATATAATATACTCGATCCCCATCAGCTTATTTTTTTATTTTACGTCCCATAACTCTTCCTCAACCTGGCTGGGGTAGAATGGAACATACTACATTCCTAGTTGTCGAAAAGCCGACATCGAGGTACCAAACCTTCCCATCGAATCCCCATTTCAAGAAAGGGTCTTATGTTCCGAAGTTTTATACTGTATTGAACTCCATTCGAGGTGACGCAGTCCAGCATTCATTTGAAAATCCTGTAGTGAAATTGAGACGAGTTCACATGTACAACCTTTGTAACTTCATGGTATACCCATGGATTGCCCAGTTCGTAAGTTTGGATGAGCGTGAACAAGTTCGGGATTCGCTATTCAAAATTATGACTTTCGCCAAAATATTGATGTCTTCATGCATATTAATAACTCGATTGATTAAGAACTTTTTAGGTGGTTTACGGGCTGTTGCTCAATCAATTAGTTACGAAATACCATTAATGAAAGGACATTAATTCAAATTTTGAATTTTCGAACTGGATTGCGACTATAGTTGAGAAATAATTGAAGTAGTCAAATTTTTGCACTTAGTCCAAACCAAATTTATCTTCGCATCATATAAATTTGTCAAATTAATTTTTGTTACGCATAATTTACTATGGTATAACCTCATAACACTTTTAAAATATAAGTGGGACAAAAACTATTACTGTATTACGAAGAGTGAGAAAATTTTAGAGCAAATGCGAGGGAATATTTGCATTAAACTTAATTTTCAAATAGAAATTCATTGTTAAATAAGATTAATGACTAAAAGACAAATAGTCACGATACTGGAATTTTAGATAATTTAGAACATCAAATGATATTTTCCAAATATATAAAGATTCACTCTAAAAACCACTTTTATGATGATGAGGAATGAGTCAGCGAATGGTACCAGGATTTTAAATAGGGATAAATGGCTAATTCATCACTGTGGTTAGTAGTACTTACAAGTGACTTACCAAGTTAAAAAAGTTATCAATCGAATCATGAAAGTACAATTAGCTTGCAATCATAATACTGAACTTCAAAATATTTGCACCACTATTAAAATCAGTTGACATTAATCGGAGAATCGTTAAGTTGTGCCACATCAACTGCAACGTCAGCTCCATGTCAATGTACACATCGGAACCTAAACCCCGAAACCTAATTCATCACTAAACTATGTGTTAATTTTTGGTTAGGTCACTGATTAATTGCAAATAAAATTAAATATTCAAAAAATATCAAACAAAATTAAATTTTTCAAAAAAAAACTATGACTTTTAAAATTTGAATTTTAATCATTCAAATAAACATACACTTTTGGTATCAGTTATTAATTTCGGATAAAATGGATTGAAAAACATGATATCTTTAAATATTTGTTCACTTTCATCAATTTATTAGCATATGAAATAATGGTATGTTCAACTCTAAATTTCATTAAAACAAAATTCACCCGAAAAACAATTAAACATTAAAACATTTATGCTTTTGACAAAAATTATCATATTGAAAAAACGTGATATGTAAATATTTGTTCACTTGTATCAATTTATAAGCATTTAGGTTGAAATACTATGTACAAATTTGAACCTATTTAAAGTGTAATCATTCTAAATAAAATCAAACCTTCTAAAAATTTACACCTTTGGTACAAGTCATCATTATCGAAAAAATATATATGGTATTTTTCTAAGCATATGATTTAAATGGGTATGTTCAATTTTTAAATTAAATTTTTTTACAATTAAAATTAGTTGCCGACCTAATTGAAAATTGAGATAAAGTTGAGTGTTAAATTAGCAGTTAAACTTAATTTCAGTGTACCACGCATCAACATCTATGTCATTTTTTGTTAGGATTTTTAGGAAAATTGATGGAAATAACCAACTTGCAAGTTTTTAAGTAATTCATTAGTTGTTTGAAATTATTTTTTTAACTTGGTGACTCACTTGTAAGTTACTATCGACTACAATCTATGTTAATCCGATTCGCCTATTACGACAGCCATACCGTATCGAAACGACATGACACGTAGCATGATATGGGATACGTGGCACGGATTCATGTGTTTGAACCAGATCCTTCGTTGTTATCGTCGGACAGAAAAATTTTAGAGATCGCAAAAAAAATTTCGCATATTATCAGAAAATTTTGAAGGTCGCGACTATAGATGTTTACATGTCACGTACAAATCCGAAGAAAAGCAAAGTTAGAAGTGGTGTGGAAAAGACGAAGTAGGGAGATGAGATTTTATTGAAAAAGATATAAAAAGGTTGAACTATAAAAATATATTCTTGTGTTTGTATATACTGTATAAATGAAGGGAATGAACCTGGATTGTATCATGTCCATATTCATAATAGTTTTTATTATTAGTGGAATAAGTTGTTCACCAACCGCAACCGCGTGCACATCTTATAATTTAATACTAGCTTATAACGTGTGCAACGCATGATTGCTTTTCTAATATCTATAATTATATTAGTTTTTTAATATTTATTTGTTATTAGTTTACATATCAAATTGTTGTTAAAAAACTTATGTGTGTATATATATATAAATATATAAATTGTTGAATTTACTATGTGTTTTATCTTGAATTCTTACAACTGGATTTAGACGATTTTACAACCCACGTGAAATTAGAAAAACAATCTTTAATTTAGTGATGGTTTAATAATTATTTTCCAATTTTAACTACCAAGAAACAAAAGAGATAAGAAATTGATGATTTTTTATGTTGAAAATTATATTCGATGTAGGATATCTACTTATATTTCGTTTTGATTATCAAAATGGCCTTCTTATTATTTGTAGATAGTTGTACTAACAACCAAATACAGTTTTAATAATATGTGTAAGAGGGATTTTGTTTAAAACTTTGGTAATCGATAGTTTGGTTCTCAGTGCGACAAAATAAATAAAAATCATTAGATCTTAAAATAAATAGATGAAAAATGTTGGATCTAATAAAAAAAAATTGCATGTTAACATGTAAACTAAAAAGTATATTTGTACTGAAATACGAAAAAGTGAATGCCAATCATTTAAATTTTATATAATTAGGTTTTCGATATTGAATAAGATTATCAATGTAGGTCTTCTACACTAAATAGGATTAATGTAAAAAATCGTAATTATATTTTATCTTGAGATTCTAAGTGTCTCCATTTGAATAAAAATTGTTAAATCATAAGAAAATTAAAGATAATTTTATGAGCTTCGTGTGGGCTGCAAAATCCTCCAAATCTGATTTCTAGATCTCGAGATAGAGCCCAAATTATAAATATGATCTTTTTTTAATATTAATAAAAAACAAGTAAATTCAATTTTAATACAACCCTTTTTAATTATATACTTTTCAGATTATAACTTTCTTTTAAAATTCAATTCTATTTCAACCTTTTTTTAATTATATCATTTTTAGATTATAATTTTATTTTTAATATGATATAGTCTTTGTTTTTAAAATTATTACAAGATTCGACGGTTGAGATTATTTTGGCAAAATAGTGACCAAAATTATGGATAAAATCCCTTTTACGTACGCTTGTTATACGAGGTCATAATTCATCTTAATTTTATTATATAATTATATAATAAGATATAATTAACTAACAACTGCACACATATTTATTCACAAAAGAAAGCATATCTTTTTTTAAAATAGTTGCAAGACCAAAACAGGGTGTAGGATTAGAATATTTTTAGGCCGAGACATAAACAAATCAAAAGTGTAAACTTTGTGCGCTTATTTATAAAATATATGTTGTTTTCAGGAGTCGAAACTTTGACATATGGTAGTACTTGTTTATTATCCCTCTTACTATTATTACATAATAGGATAACAAAATAATCTTTAATTTAGTGATGATTTAATAATTATTTTTCAATTTAAACTAACAAGAAACAAAAGAACTAAGAAATTGATGATTTTTTATGTTGAAAATTCTATTCGATTTAGGAAATCAACTTATATTTTGTTTTGATTATCAAAATAACGTTCTTATTATTTGAAGATAGTTGTACAAACAACCAAATACAATTTTAATAATAAGTGTAAGAGAGATTTTGTCCAAAACTTTGGTAGTTGATAGTTTGGTTCTCAATACGATAAAATAAATAAGAACCATCAGATTTTTAAATAAATAGATGAAAAACGTTGGATCTAGCATAAACAATATTTTTGTATGTTAACATGTAAACTAAAAAGTACTCCTTCTGTCCCATTCATTTATATATGTTTTTTAGAGTCCCTCACACGCATTTTAAGTTGCATAACTAGTATACTTCCATAACTTATTTTTAATTTTTTTTTGTATAAAAATAGGATTGTTCTATTTTTATACAAAAAAAGAAAATTGTAAAAATAAGTTATGTAACGATAGTAGTTAGGAGCCTTAAAATGCGTGTCACACCCCCGTCCCCCAATGTATATAAATCTTTGGGACGGAGGGAGTACATTTCTACTGAAATACGAAAAAGTTAATGTCAATGATTAAATCTTACATAATTAGATTTCGATATTGAATAAGATTATTAATGTAAAAATTTATAATTGTATTTTATCTTGAGATTCTGAGTGTTTTCATTTGAATAATAATTGTTAAATCATCACTAAATTAAAGATAATTTTATGAGCTTTGTGTGGGCTCTAAAATCCTCTAAATCTGATTTCTAAATCTCGAGATAGAGTCCAAATAGTAAATTTGAACTTTTTTTTAATATAAATAAGAAAACAAATAAAATTCAATTTTAATACAACCTTTTTTAATTATATCCTTTTCAAATTATAATTTTCTTTTTAAAATTCAATTCTATTACAACATTTTGTTTAATTATATCATTTTTAGATTATAATTTTTTTTTGATATGATATAATCTTGATCGGCTATTTTTAAAATTATTATTAGATTCGACAGTTGAGATTATTTGACGGTATAATGACCAAAATTAAGCCAAAATCCCGGCTTGACTCGGTAAATTTATTTTTTCAAGAAGTTACAATATCATTATTAGTATAGAAATACAAATGAAATTTTGATTTAAACGTAATAATATATGAAAAATAGAGATTATATATTCATAGGTACTGAATCCAATAAAATAAATTATACTGACTTTTATAAGATTATATGTCATCCTAAATCAAAATTTTTTAAAAACAAGACCTATGTATATATATATTTTTCCTAAAATAATAGTGTACTATATGATATACATATGAGAAATTATTGTTTCTATTTTAAATAATTAGTTTTTTATTTCATATTTTTTCTTATATTTAAATACAATAAAATACAACAATACATAATGGTTAGAAACAAATTATACTATTATTGATATACAGGCGTTTGTGCTACGGTAACTCAAGTTCTGTTGCTACCCAACTTAGAGACTTAAAAAAAAAAAATAGAAAGTGAAATCTAAGGGGAGCCACGGCGTAGGCTCGCCCTACAGTCAAATCGATTTCGAATGCGAACTCACATTTTCTTCTAAGAGAATAAAGGCACTAGTGTTTTTTCATATAAAATAGTATAAATGCATATAATCTTCTGTATTTACAATAAAGCCCTTGTGTATTTGTATGTTAATTTTTTTAATCTCATGAAAAGTTACATGAGATAATCTCAGGAAACTTAATCTCTTCTTCTAATGCCATAACAAAATAATCGTCATAAATAACATAGAAATATGAAGAACATTTTTAGAGAGAAACAAAAAAAATTCATGTAACAGTATTATTATTCAAGCCCACTTAAACATAGCTTCCTCTCTATAAACCCACTTCAAGCCTATTACTCTTTTTTTTTTGCCGAACAAGAATATTTTATTAATATTGAAACATTGGAATCCAACCGGGACAAATTCCCGAACCGTCAACTACAACCTGATTGTGAAACAAAAAACGAGCTAAACAAATAACCATTTTGTTTTCAGATCGCTTAACACATTGATTATAAATATTCTTGAAAATAAAAATGAATACAAAGGTTTCCAGAGCAATGCAGTCGACACCAACATTCCTGAAAATAGTAGCATCACAACTGACCTGCACACATAAAAAACCAGTGATAGTCCAGTGTTCATACCCATCAGTTACATCAACTGAGCTTGGGGGTACAGATGTCCCCCATATATTGAACAATATTTCGTTATGCAAGGTGAGCTCTCGCGATAGTCACTACCATTCCAGATTTGAAGAGGGCTTCCCAGATCTCCCAATACACCATATAAATCATTCTTAAAACAACACGATAACAAATCAAAACGCAACAAAAACACTCTAAAAGAAGAGACACAAACCACTCCAAAATGAGAGATATAAAACACCCAAAAAATGGATGCCAGAATCAAAAATCTCTCCAAAGATGAAGATTATTGAAGAAAAAAACAAAAAAGAAAACAAGAGATTGAGAAAATAAGTCTCCGATGATGGTTATAGTTATCCAGATTAAGGGGGAAGAGGAGGCGACGGATGAGAAGAGAGATGGGAGAAAGAAGGGGTCGACTCTCATTTAGGGTTTTGCTACCATATTTATTTTCTTGTTTAGCTCAATATAAAGTTCTAATCCCAAACCTTTCGCACCAACACTCTTGACATTACTCATTTAAAACACTAATAGAAACTTAACTCCATTTTAAACACAGCTTCCTTTCTATAAGCCCACTTCAAGCCCATTACTATTGACTCGATCCAACACCCCTAATCCAGTAATTGAATCCAATACCATCCAACCACCTTAATAAAATAATTTAAACCAATACTATCCAACAATTGCAGCCTAAAATTCTAATACTATCGAACAAATCTAGCCCAAAATTCTAATACCTTTGTGCTAGTAATCAAGTTTTCTTCACTAAGACCTGCTCTTGCTTTAGAAATGGCATTCACCAAGTAAATGCTATCAGTGCAAATGGTGATCCTTCCTTTAGACAGTGATATATTCTTGAAGGCATTCCTTTTGGTTTCAACGGGACTCCAAACACCCGAATGCCATGCACTGCAAATAGCTCCACTATTTAACTTTTGTCATTCCCCATCTATGTAGGCTATAAAGTCAGAATTCCACCAGATAATGCCTTCCTCCATTGCTTTCTTGTTGTGAAGAAAAATAACCCATATTGGATTAACTTGCCACAAAATTTCAACTTCAATTTTCATCCATCTTGCAGCTAGCATCCATTTAAAAGCTAGCTCTGTGTTTTACGAAAAATTCTCTTTGCTTTTTATCACCTCTCAAATTGTTAAAAACTCAGTCATTTCTGAAAAGCCATATACTCTACATTGAAGAACTTACTACCACACTCCAAACCATGTTGATTTCACTACTTTTGAACATGTTATTAGCAACCAATGAATTCCAACTTAGTTGTATGACCTTTTCTTGAGTTACATTAGATTAAGGATTCGATTCCCCTATTGGAGGATGGTGGTGTAAAACTATGCACATTAATAATCATAATCATTTTTTTACAATTTGTAAAGTTAACAATAACTTATTAACATAATAACATGTAATAAATTTTCATTAATTTTTACAAATTAAAATAAAAAATTACTTAACAAATTCAGATCTGAATTATCCAATTTATGATGCGATTTAACCTGATATCCGAATTAAATAAATTTTTAATAATCCGAAAAAACTGGATATGCAATCTGAATTTTATAATCAGACTGAATATCCAATTTTTCTTGACCCCTGCTGCCGTTGTACCTATTACTTTTTTTCCTGCAAGGTAATAGACTAGTATAGACATTAAAAACTGGATAGTGGATAAGACCGAATACAGTATCCAAAACTTGTCCCGGAAAATCAAGCCCAACATGAAACTACCAAACATAAATGTAAAGTTGTTAAAAAATTAAACAAAAAAATTAAACAAACTCAGGCATATATTAAACAAAAAAATTAAACAAACTCAGGCCCATAGAGGTGGCAACAAACTCAGGGAGTGAATAAATTAAACAAAAAATTTCCAATAGGGACACGGCATTTACCAAAATGTAAAGTTGTTTATAGGATTTGTCACTTCCGAGATTAATTTTTTTTAACTATTTTAATATATTTATTTTTCTAATTATGATAGAATATACATATGAATACAATAAATTATCATTAATAAAAATCATTCAAAATAATTTTTATGAAAATACGTAATACTATAAGAGTCTGCTTAAATCTGTTCTCAGTTATGTGTTCCCACACATGTCACCAAATTCAATAGAAATACGATAGTACGACTGTACGAGTATTATTAAGAAAAAATGATGAAAACAACTCATTTTTGTAAAAAAAAATGATGAAAATATTCGAATTTTAAAAAATGAGTAAAAATACCCGATTGAATATGCATTTGCTAAATGGGTAACTGTGACACGCATTTGGAAAATGTGTATCTTTCACAATCTTTTTTTAAAATACGCATTCTCCACAAGCGTATTCCTTGAACACGCACGTAGCACATAGAGAATGCGTATCCCAAGCATAATATTTTTTTTTTATAAAAAAAGTAGATTGTGAAAGATACGCATTTGCCAAATACGTATCCCAGTTACCCATTTGGCAAATGCGTATTCAATTAGATATTTTTGTCAAAAATTTTGAAAATGGTTATTTTGGTAAGTTTTGTTTTTTTTTTTTGACAAAGAGTTGGGATTTTTTTACGTACTCAAATCCATCAGAATACAATGCTGAATCGAATTAGGAACAGATTCCTTATCGAAACTACGACCTGACAAATAATATGATTCTCGTTCCAACTGATGGGCTACCATATTAGCAGATCGTTTTACAAAAAACAAACTAATGTTGTTCAAACGTTGAAGAATACCACGACATTCCTCTATTATCAAACCAAAATAAGATCTCATAGGAATCTTGCTTCTAATCGCTTGCACCACAATTAGACAGTCTGATTCCACCACAGCATCGTGCCACCTCCGTCTATCCATCCAACTCAAAGCCTCCTTGAAGGCCATGGCTTCGGCTAGGACCGGAGACACCAGCCCCATTTGAAACTTTGAGGTTGCTTCAAGTAACTCGCCATTAGCATCCCTGGCCACTAATCCAAAACCAATTCCATCCCGATCTTCAAACACAGCTGCATCAACTGATATCTTAACTTTGTTTGGCTGGGGGTTGACCCAAATGGTTGCTCCATCTCCTTCAATCTGTGGTTGGAGAGGAGTAGTAAAGGACCTGCATTGGGTAACTTTCCATTGTGCAAGATACTGCCTTGCTGCTGCAACTGTTCTGTTAACCTTCGTGGTTTTTTGGTTCCAAACTAACTCGTTCCTTGACTTCCATAGTGACCAACATAGTGTTATGACCTCTCCATATTTACTACCTGCAACTGTGCTAAATATGAATGACAGCCATGATTTGAAACAACTAACATCCTGAAACTGAACTCCTGGCAAAAGGATAGCCCAACACTGTCTTGCATGAGAACAAGTTACAAGACAATGTGCTATAGTTTCGTTCTCAGTTTGAAAGACTGGACATGTGATCTGAACTGGGACATGCTTCTCGTGAAGTTGAGTCAGGGATGGCAGACAATTCGATAATGCCCTCCATACAAGGTTTAGAGCTTTTGGCGGAGCATTACTACTCCACAAGAGATTCCACACTTTATCAGTCTCCCCTGCATTTATAGAACTTTTTTGCATTTGAAGAAACTTACATGCGGATTTAACTAAGTAGATACCTGAGTTTTCTAGCCTCCAGTAGATGCGATCCTCCTGATTCGTGCTAGAGATTGGAACAGCCAGAACACAAACTTGATCTCTTTCATTAAGCACATCTGATATCACCTCCATATCCCACTCCTTCCTGTCTATACACATAAGAGAAAACACTTTCTGGTCCTGCAGAGATTCTGAACTCGACGTAATGAACGGGTTCTCATCTGATAAAAGCCATGGCTGGTTCAGAATATGAATTTGTTTTCCATCGCCAACTCTCCATCTAGTGCCCTCAATAAGTAATTGTTTTGCTTCCAACAAACTCCTCCAAATAAAGCTGTGATTATGACCTAATTCAGCTTGAAAAATGTCTGAATGCAAGAAGTACTTAGCCTTGTAAATTCTTGATACCAGGCTTTGAGGGTTCGTGGCTAATCTCCAGAGTTATTTTCCCAGCATTGCGATATTGAAGTCTCGAAAGTGTCTGAAACCCATACCACCTGCACTTTTATTTCTTGCTAATCTGTCCCAACTCATCCAGCTGATTTTTGATTTGTTTGCCTGGTTCGAATTCCACCAATATTTTGTTAAGCATTGTTCTATATTCCTTGTGATTTCCAAAGGCAAAAGAAAGACATTCATTGCATAAGTTGGCATTGTTTGTGCTACCTGCTTCACTAGAACTTCCTTACCTGAGCGCGAAATGTAGTTCCCATCCCAACTTCTTATTTTCGCATTAACCTTGTCTTTTAAATACCCCAAAAGAGCTGATTTGTTTCTTCCAACAATATTTGGTAAACCAAGATAAGTTGAGTGTTCATTCGCTTCAGCCATTTGTAAAGTCTGACCCACTGGATGCTTGTTGTACTGCATAACATTTGTGCTATAGAACACTGAGGACTTTTCTTTGTTCACTTTCTGACCTGAGGCATGTTCGTAGATACCTAGCAACTCCTGCATTTTCAGAGCTTCCTCTGGGTTTGCTTTACAGAATAAGTATGAATCATCAGCAAATAACATGTGGTTTACTAATGGCGCCTTCCTGCAGATACGAATCCCATGAATCCATTTGTTAGCCTCATACTTGCGCAAGAGCGCAGACATTCCTTCTGAACAGATGATGAATAAATAGGGGGATAACGGGTCGCCCTGTCTAAGTCCTCGAGATGGCTTAATCGGACCCATTTCGTATTCACCCTGATTGATTGAATATACCACCGTGGTAACACATGTGAGGACTAGTTGAACCCACCACTGAGAAAATCCCATTTTAAGTAATATTGCTTTCAAGAAATCCCACTCTATTCGGTCATATGCCTTGCTCATGTCGAGCTTCAAGGCCATATACCCATCTTTACCAGTTCGCTTTCCTTTTAAGTAATGCATAATCTCGTACGAAATCATGACATTGTCCGAAATGAGACGGCCAGGAAGAAAAGCACTTTGTGCTTCATGAGAACGTTACAAAGAGCAATCGGTCTCAAATCTCCAACCACCGTAGGATTTTTCTTTTTCGGGATTAGCACAATATTAGTATCATTCAAACCCTCCAATAATTCCCCTGTAGCAAAAAAATGTTTTATTAGTTGATAAACATCCTCACCAACTATGTGCCAATGTTTTTGAAAGAAAGCCGGTGTCATCCCGTCCGGTCCCGGGGCTTTATCGGGATGCATCTGAAAAATGGCCGACTTCACTTCCTCTTTTGTCACTTCCTCGTTCAAGACACTATTCTGTTCATGAGATAGGGACTGAGGCACACAATCTACGACCTCTTCATAATCTACTTGTGCAGCTGTAAACAGATTTGAGTAGAAAGACTGAATTAAATTGTCTAGCCCATTCTCCCAGTCTAGCCACTCACCTGAGTCATCTTTGAGTTTAACAATTCGGTTTGTCCTTTGTCTTTTATTGCAGGCCGCATGAAAATACTTAGTGTTTTTATCCCCAGCATTAAGCCAAAGTTTCTTAGACCGTTGACGCCAGAAAATCTCCCTTTGATCAAGAATCAAATAGAGCTATTTTTTTGTGTCACTATATTCCTGCATAGACTGGGTATCACACCTCCTATGAAGTAGTTTCAATTTTTGATGGCACTCACGAATTCTGTTATTAAAACAACCTGTAATTTCCTTCCCCCATTCATTTAGATTTTCTGCACAAAGTTGGATTTTCCGTTGGATACTTGCATGAGCATTTGCTTCCCAGTTATCCCGTATAATGGTGCTACAGAGTGGCTCTGTCAGCCACGCATTTTCAAAATGAAAGAACTTCTTCTTTTTTCTCGAACTTCTTCTCACTAAGTCAAGAAAAATGGCACTGTGGTCTGAAGCTGACCCTTCCAAATTATAGAGTTTTGCGTCCGAAAATAAACTCAACCATGTATCTGTTGCCATTGCTCGATCAAGACAAATTTATATCCAGGAGTCTGTACCTCTTCCTCTCTCCCAGGTATATTCATGGCCATATAACTCTATGTCTTTTAACCCAGTATCCTCCAACGTCTCATTAAAGCCATCTAACAGCCATTGAGGATAAGCAGCTCCACCTTTCTTGTCAGTTTGCTCCGTGATATTATTCATATCACCGATAGTACACCACGGCAAGTTAGAGTCCCTGGATAGGTTTCTCAAGAGTTCCCACGTTCTTTTCCTCTTACTTCTGTCAGGCTCTCCATAAAACCCTGTTAAACGCCATGGTTGTTCATCGTCTACTGAGATCATTACATCAATGTGATTATCTGACACACTAAGTAATTGAACCTGATCCTGATTTTTCCAAAGCATAGCTAATCCCCCACTTTTCCCTTTAGCTTCCACAATTACCATTCCTTGAAACCCAATACGAGATCTTACCCATTCCATTTTCTTCTGAGTACTCAGCGTATCACAAAGAAACACTAGTGTAGGCCGTTGTTGACGAATGACGTCTTGAAGGAACTGCAGCTTCCAAGGTGGCCCCATACCTTGGCTGTTCCAGCTTATTATATTCATAATCGTAGGCGAGCCTGCAATGCAGTGCTCGCCATTATCTCGTTTTTTTGGTTCTGTTCCAACTCTTGTGTTTCTGACATGGTACAATCTTCATGTGTGTCCTTTTGACTTGGCCCATCTTCTGTTGGCCCATCAACCCTTCTTCTTTTTTGGACCGTAACTGCAAGCCCATTTTCCAAATTCAAATTTCCCTCCTTGTTAGCATTTAAATGTTGGCCAGCTATTTGTTTGTTGAATAATACTATCGCATTGTAACCACCTCCTTTATTCACTCCTTCATTTTGCGTACTGGCAGTTGTCCCTATAGCGTTCTCAATCCCTACTATCCTGGGATTATGATTATCTTTCATCTTAGCTAACACCCCATCCCCCAAATCTCTGTTTTCTCCACTAACTTCGCTACTTGTCCCCCTTTTTTCACGCGAATCAACCGATCCGTATCCATCCTTTCCTTTTCCTACGTCTCCACCATCTTCTTTGCTATCTGCCAGAATTAGACCCTCTCCGTTTGTTCCTCTAAGCCATTGATTTTCCTTGACTGATACTTGTTTACGGGCCTGTGCTCGCAGAGAGCTATCATATTTTCTTTCATTATGCTCCAATGGACTATCAAACAAAGCCTCACAAAATTTCTCTCAGTGTCCAATTATCCCACAGTAGAAGCAGAAGGAAGGCAGGCGTTCGTACTTGAAATTGATCCATATCCAGTCACCCCCACTCTTCTTCATTTTCATCTTGCTTTTTAGTGGACGACGCACATCAATAGCTACCTTTATTCTGACATAGTTTCTCCATAGCCCTTTAAAGTTCTTTGGATCTGATGCCAAAAACTTTCCAATATAGTTTCCTATTCCCTTATGAATGTACTCCGAGTTAAAACCGATAGGAACATAAAAAACTTGGACCCAGATATACAATTCAGACAGTTTAAGTGATTGTAACTTATCCCCATCCTCCAATTTTTTGATCAGCAATGCTTGTTGATTAAAGGTCCAAGGACCATCATTTAGCACCCTTTGCACGTCCAGATCATGAAAAAACTTAAAGAGAAAGATGTTCGGATAACTCGTCTCCTCCATGAATACCCCCTTCACTGGTCGCCATATAGATGCCAAAGTTTGCTGCATAACCACAAAATTGACCTTCTTATTAGTTATGAAGCTTCCAACCAGACATTTCTCTAGGCCCGACTGAGATATGTTATCTGGAATATCCTCTAAAATCAATCCGCCCTCATCGTCTGATTCTAATGAAAGATTTGAATAACCTTCCATGATGTTTTTTCCCCTCGAAGAGCCAGCCATAATCTCACGTTCTAACTGGAAAGAAAGTGTAAAAAACTGCCAAGAATAAAAACTCGTCAATTAGGACGAGACAGAGAGAAACACATCAAAAGATGAGACCGCTTACTCATTAACAAATTTTGGTAAGTTTTGTTTTAAGAAAAGGTAAACTTGTTTTTCACCCTACTACTAAGTTATTAATACAATAATACTATTAAGTTATTATGTAGTAGTAGGCTAGTAGCAGCTTAAAGAGCCCCAATCCTCTGTCCCCTTCTCTATGTCCCCTTCTTTGTCTCCTTAGATCTTACTCAGTGAAATTACTTGCCTCCTTACCCATGGCATGTGCCTGTTTATTTCCAGCAAAAGCGGAAAAGACAAAAAAATATAAAAATTGCTAATGTCAGGATAGTATAAGAAAATTTAGCTAGAAATCTTGTGTACAAAAAAAAAAAGTTTAAATACATCGTCCTCACAGTCACATTACCTCCTGCTTGTGGCTATTACCCCAATCAATAGCAAATTTAATAGATCTGCATTTGTCATCATCCCTTATTGGCCAGTAATGATGCATCGGAATCAAACCTCTTGTAAAGAAGTCATAGAAATGAGGCTTCACCAGCAAGGTAACAGAATCGCAAGCAAGAATATATTTTTCACTCACACACCAAGACGCTCCTTCTACATAGATCTTATATCTACATAAATGGCAGAGAATGATTATGGTGTGACAGTACAGCCAAACACATTAAAACAGGAAACTTCTGAATTAATGTACTAATAACAATGCTTAAGAACACATTCCTTGTGATTTACCGGCATAAGAATTAAATTTATATTGAAATTCCAACCTGTGATTGCATTGGCTTGCCAAGTTAGAGTGCTTGTAACCTAGTTGTGCTTCTAGACGCCAGTTCTGCAAGTTTGTAATTTGTAAGATATTTATCAACTTGTTAGCTATAAAATTCTAACATATGGGATTTGGTTTCTGGATTGTGCATCACAACCCGGAGTCCTTCCTAATTAACCAGATAAATCATATTAGCAAACAAATTCTCACCAGGGCGTATACACGAGCGTTCCAGTCCTGTTTGTCAGAGACATTACATTTAAGGAGATCCATCCTGGTTTTAGCGAGAACAGGATTCCCCTGCCAATACGTATATGGATCCCGGTCTATCCAACTAGTCTCCGTGTTCCCTTTCTCTAGGTCCTTTAACAAAGAACCCCATGGCTTTATATTAATCTCAGGCCTGAAAATAAAGTTTACATTGGGGGAAAATTTATAAATACTTAATCATTCTTGCACCCACGCAAGCAAGCAAGTAAAATTGGTGTTTCTCTTAAAAACAAACTGCTGTCAGATGACAAGTAATACATTTGTTTATCAATACCCAAGAAATAAAAGATATTAGTACAGTATTTACCATCCCCAGAAGGACCAGTCTGGAAAAACAATGTCTAATGTGGAATCATCGCCACAATAGTGAAATAACGGAGGTGGAGCTGTGGCATTAGGACCACTGTAGAGACTGGATCCGATAACTGGCCAGTCAGCACACTCAACATAAGGTCTAAATCAGGAACCTTTCCTGGGTACAACCGCAACAACTGTAGAATCCCCCACAGTGTAAAAACATCCCTGGTTTGAAATGATCTATGATAAGTTCCTACATAAGCCCTCCCATTTAGTATTACCAGACGAAAATTTGCTGTCCTTCTGGCTCGTTCCACCATCTCCTCTGTAATTCCGGTCTCCCTCCAGGGGGTTAGGTCTTCATAAATCCAACGGAAGTATTCAGGACACTCAGCTGGCGAAGTCAACAAAAGAGCCCGATCTCTTTTATCAAATTTTCCTGGATAATAATTTGCAGGGCACGTACGAATGACATTGCTAGCTGAGCAGTTTAGGGGAATTTCAATGCTATTTCCAGCAATGTACTGCAAAAGCGCATAAGAAACAAATTGTAATAAACTTAGGAAAAAAGCATCTGTTTTCGGACAACTACAGCATTCACAAGTTAAAAGTATAGAATTTCACCAAAGAAGATGCAAACATTAACATTTATCATTGTACAGCCGGGCTTATTGCTTGTTTGTTTTTATTCGATGTAATTTTTTGATATTTATAATAATAATGTCAAACAAGGAAGTTAAGTAACCAAAAGGAGAGGGAACTTACAACAAGAATAGAATGCAGGAGATGAGTGGAGACGAACACACTGAAGAATAAAAGGAAGATGAAGGCTGAGAATCGGAAATAATAGTGAATAGAAGAAGATCTTGTTGAAGAAAGGAGGTTGATACTCGGTAATGAAAGTATCGTATCTTTTAAATGCTTGAATAGTACTCTTTCAGAACCTTCATGTATTAAATGATGTCTCTGCTTTATATTCTCTTTCATTGTCTCCCTGTCTCTGCCAGCATTGGCAGCAACTCTCACCACTCTTTCTTCCCCTTGCCTAAACAAAATTAAGATAAACCTAGAAGGTACTGACACTGCTAGTAAGCAAGAGTTATTATAACTCTGAATGGGGTCAAGTCATTTGACGAGATGGTTGCAGTTCATCTCTGGAGATGCCCAGCTAAGCGAATGTAATTGTGTGGTCGCAATTAGAGGAAAGGGTTATTCCTTGAAACATTCGACGAACAGGATCGAGACAAGACCATTAATGTCTCAAAGCCGTAGATTGGCACCATAGCCTTTGACTTGTCGTCATCTATGGAACATGATTACATCAAACGGATTAAGATTCAAGGTGAAACATTCCATCTGAATCCGGTAGTCATCGAAGTAGGGGACTTAGGAGGGTTCAAACCCGAAAGGGTACCGACTCTGAAAAACAAGTCATGATGTAAAACCTGAAGCATTTCTGTATGGATTTGTGGGGGATTGTTAGAAAATGGAGTTTTTAGAGCATAAGTATTTTATGTTCTTGATGATTAATTTTGGATTTTAACGATTGGAAATTGTTCCTTACTATGAGGACTTAAATTTTCATATATGGGTCTAAGTAATTTTCTTAGTGAAACCCATAGAGAAATGGAGTTGAAGTTAGTAGCTTGAATAAGCTTGAAATGAGAATGTGTATTTGTCCCACATTGAAATAAATAAAGGGGGTTGTTGGCTTTATATAGAATCACACACATGGGTAGTGTACAACTACTAAGGTGTATGATGGTGCATGGTATTACTGTGTGCTCCACGCGCAGACACACACACACACGCGCGCACCGCCTCGCCACGCCACGTCACGTCTCGACTCGGGTCGGGTCGGGTCGAAGGGCGATTTGGGCGAATGTCTCGGCGTCTCGCGTACGCGAGGCGACCTGGGCGAGGGATTTTATTTATGTGTTTAAATATATTTTAATTAGAATAAATAAATATATATATATATATATATATATATATATATATATATATATATATATATATATATATATATATATATATTGATTGGGAGCAGGTCAGTACTTGGAATAAATCAGGAACTGGTTAGACATCTAATACTGATGGGCCAAGTCCTGATTAAATCCTGAAGGTACTACCAGATCCTGATGACTTGATCAAATACTGATGGACCTTAAGTCCTGACGGTACCAGATCCTGATGATCAAATACTAATGGACGTACATCAGATCCTGACGGATTAAAATCCTGATGGATCAGATCCTGATGTTGTATCCTGGACAGAATTTGATTATATATATATATATATATATATATATGTATATTCAGATTAATTAAAATAAAAACTGATATGTGTGGATAATATATATACGTAACTGTTACGATTTATTTAATTGAGAATCAGCTATTACAGCCGTTTTGATTATATTAAATCGACCGTTTCATTTTTATTAAATGGAATGGGGGTTACAATATTGATGAGGGTGGTATCAGTTATGTTTGGCCTCTCCTATAAATAGAGAGCTAAGCTACTGATTTTAGATACACTGAATATACGGACCACACCCTACATTCTCTTCTCTTCTCTACACTCTCTGTTCTCCTCCTGTTATAGTTTATGTTACTTAGGGTTTTCTGGCGACTGAGGTGCTAGTCGAAGTTGAGTATTCTGATTGCTGTGATCACTGTACTCGGAGCTGTTTTATCCTGGAAGAGGTGTTGCAAGCATCCCAACACAATTGTAAGTGGGGGCAATTACCTCTTCAAGAGCAGTCAGGACTTTGAGCAAATCCTGACGACTCAGCTGTTTGTTTTACTTGTTTTACATACTGATATAGCTATGGCTACTGGTATGTTTTCTGACTTTCCTTTGTTCTTTCAGTTACTGATATGCATGCTTTTTACCTTCATGTTTTATTTCGTTAATTATTTGCTTGGCCTTGGCTTGTTAAATACGATATATAACGGCCTCTATGTTGCTGTTTTAGTCAATATTTCCATCATTCTTGAAGAGATAATTCGTTATATAGTATTTAGCATAATGGTTAACGAGAGTGAAATTCCTGCTAGTGGTAGTTCAGTTGCGTCTGCTGGGGTCATTGATTGGACCACTTACAGTTTTCCACAACCCGTTGAATTAACTGGCTTGCCAGAGAAATTCAATGGGGGCGTTGGCTTTTCTCGTTGGCAGAAAAGGATGAAGTTGTGGTTGACTATGAAGAGTCTATGGCCTGTTGTGGAATATGAGAAGCCGGTTGTGGATCAAGAGAAGGCTGAATCAGTTAAGAGTTATGCGAAGTGGGCTGAGAAGGATGGGGTTGCTAGGGCAGCAATTCTGGCTGCTCTAACCAACACATTGTTTGATGTGTACTCCTCTGATGCCTACACCGCAAAACTCTTATGGGAGAAGCTGGACCAGACACATAATACTGACTCACAAGGTCTGGAAAAGTATTCTGTGGCAAGGTTCCTTGATTACAAGCTGGTGGACAATAAGTCCATGACTGAGCAAGTGCATGAATTCGAGATGATAGTGCATGCTTTGAAGGAGTCTGGAATGGACCTCCCCGAAAAGTTTAAGGTGATGAGTGTGATTGAAAAGCTTCCAAAGTCTTGGGAAGAGTTCTCTCTCTCCCTGAAAAGACAGAAAGGAGAGATCACCTGGACCAACCTTATGCTGGACATCTCGGTACAAGAACAACACAAGTCCAAACAGGGACATGTGATGCCAACTGAGCATGGAAGTTCGAAGGTAAACGTAGCAACTATAGGACAGAAAAGGAAGGCTGTCTCTAAGAAGGGTAATAGTAATAAACCTAAAAATGACAAGGATAAGGCCAAGAAACCAAAGGCAAACAAACCATGTTGGTCTTGTGGGCAGGTTGGGCACTGGAGTAAGGACTGCCCTACAAAGAAAGCAAAGAAAGCCGAGGGGGTCAAGCGAATGCTGTGCTTGGAACCTCAAGTGGGCCTGTAGCGAACATGGTTGTTGGTGAGGCTTTGGCTTCTGATACCAACGAAGACCGGTATGTTACCTACAACCCTGTACTATTTTCCACTTATATGTCAAATGAATGGTTGATTGATACTGGAGCTAATGTGCATATTTGTGCTGACATTAGTTTATTTGTATATTATCAACAGAGTCATAGCTTGACAATGACGATAGGGAACACAAGTGCCGTTCAAGTACATGGAATAGGAAACGTGGACTTGAAGTTTCCTTCGGGTCGTATTCTATCCCTGACGAGAGTGCATCATGTTCCCAACATGCGTAGAAATATAATAAGTGGAAGCTGTTTAGTTGCTAATGGCTTTGAAGTCTCTCTCAAATGTAATAAAGTAGTTCTTATTCATACTGGTACTTTCTTTGGCAAGGGTTACTTGTCAAATGGTTTATTTGTAATAAATGCTGAGCCCGTTTTGGGTGCTTTTAATAAGATTACTCCTTCTGTTAACTATGTTGAATCTTCAAATTTATGGCATGCTAGACTTGGTCACTTAAATTTTGGTGCTCTTAAAAATATGATGAACTTGGAGTTGATTCCAAAACACACTATAGAAAAGAATTCTAAATGTCAAGTATGTGTGTCTGCTAAACAAATAAGGAAACCTTTTCATAATATTGTTAGGGATTCAGACTTGTTAGATTTAGTACACACTGATATTTATGAATTTGGTGGTGTGTTGACTAAGGACAAGTTTAGATACTTCATTACCTTTATAGATGATAGTAGTAGATACTGTTATGTTTATTTACTTAGACATAAAGATGAAGCACTTAGTAAATTCATTATATATAAAACTGAAGTAGAAAAACAAACTAGTAAGGTACTTAAACGGTTGAGATCTGATAGAGGTGGTGAGTATATGAGTAACGCTTTTAATGAATTTTGTGCAAGCAATGGTATAGTTCATGAAGTTACCCCACCATACACACCTGAGTCTAATGGGGTTGCTGAGCGAAAGAACAGAACATTTAAAGATATGATTAATAGTATGCTTATTAATTCTGGGTTGAAGCTCTGAATACGGCTTGCCATATTCTGAATAGAGTTCCTCTGAAACACATGGATAAGACACCCTATGAGTTATGGAAGAGCAAGAAGACTAGTCTTAAGTATCTTCGTGTGTGGGGGTGCCTTACTAAGGTACTTGTCCCTGAACAAAAGAGAAAGAAACTAGGTCCGAAGACTGTTGACTGTATCTTTCTGGGCTATCTTGAAACCACTATAGCTATGAGATTTTTAGTATTAAAATCTGACATAGATGGTATAGTGGCAAACACGATAGTTGAGTTTCGTGATGCTACATTCTTTGAGGATGTTTACCCTATGAAGACTGGTATGCCTCAAGATACTTCTACTGAAGATCCTACTCACACATCAAGTTCTATTCCTGATCATGTGGAAAAGATGACAAATGTGGGGGCGGAACCTAGTAGTAGCTCTACTCCTAAGGAGGTAGAGGAACCACGAAGGAGTAAGCGTGCAAAGGTAGTCAAGGATTTTGGAAGTGATTTTATCACTTACAATGTCGAGGACGAACCTTTAACTTTCCGACAAGCTATGGATTCTTCAGAGTCTAGGCACTGGAAGGGCGCTGTAAAGAGTGAAATTGACTCTATTGTTTCTAACGGAACATGGGAGTTAGTTGATCTCCCTCCTGGGTGTTCTACTATCGGGTGCAGATGGATCTTTAAAAGGAAGTTGAATCCTGACGGCTCAATAGATAAGTGCAAAGCTAGACTGGTAGCTAAGGGTTTTAAGTAAATGGAGGGTATTGATTACTTTGATACATACTCTCCTGTAGCTAGGATGACAACAATCCGAATGCTTGTAGCATTGGCTTCCGTACATGGTCTTATCATCCATCAAATGGATGTAAAGACAGCTTTTCTTCATGGTGAACTTGAAGAAGAGATTTATATGGATCAGCCTGAGGGATTTGTTGCATCTGGTAACGAAAGGAAAGTATGCAAGTTGATCAAATCCATCTATGGCTTGAAACAAGCTCCTAGGGATTGGCATAAAAAGTTTGATGAAACTATAGTGCCGTTCAGTTATGATATTAATGATAGTGACAAGTGTGTCTACACCAAAGTTAAAGGTAGTGAGTGTGTCATCTTGTGCCTATATGTAGATGACATATTACTGTTTGGAACCAATATTGAGATTATTAACGAGACAAAAGCTTTCTTGAAAAGGCATTTTGATATGAAGGATATGGGTGAGGCTAGTGTGATTCTTGGTCTCAAACTGACACAGTCAGCTGAGGGAATAACTTTATCGCAGTCTCATTATATAGAGAAATCTATACTTGAGAAATATGGTTATTCACAGTGTAGAATCGCTAGTACACCCTATGATCCTAAAGTTGCCCTTGTCAAGAATGCTTCAGGAGTACCTGTGTCTCAGTTAAGGTATTCTCAGATTATAGGGAGTTTGCAGTATCTTGCTAACTGTACTAGACCAGATATTTCATACTCTGTGTCTAAGTTGGCTAGATACACAAGCTGTCCAAACAGAACTCATTGGGATGCTCTTGATAGAGTACTTAGATATCTAAAAGGCACAATGTACCTAAGTTTACACTATAGGAGGTTTCCTGGTGTACTTGAGGGGTACAGTGATGCAAGTTGGATAGCTAAAAAGTCTGGTTCCAATAGAGTGACTGGATACGTGTTCACCTTAGCCGGTAGAGCAATATCCTGGAAGTCGACAAAACAGACTATAGTAACTCGGTCTACTTTTGAGGCTGAGTTTTGTGTGCTTGATGCCACGGGGACGGAGGCTGAATGGTTACATGGACTTATGTCCGTGATACCTGTAGTAAGCAGACCGCTTCCTGCGTTTGCTATTCATTGTGATAGTAAAACAACTATCGACAAGATTAGTAGTAAAAAGTATAATGCTAAAACAAAGAGGCACATCCAAGTTAGACTAAAGTCTATTAGGGGTTTAGTGTCTGATAGGATTATTACTGTAGAGTTCATAGGAACTCAGAATAATATAGCTGATCCTTTAACTAAAGGACTGGAACCTGCAGTGGTCCTTAAGCCGAGGTTGGGGATGGGGCTGTCAACCCATCATAGTTCATCATCAGTGGGAACCCAATACACATGAGAGGAGATCCCTTGAAGTGTATTCAATGTGGTAATAACAAGCTGTAAGGATGAATTGGTAGTACCTTTGCTACATAGATGATACAATTGTATCTGAGTCTATCCCCTGTAAACCTAGAAGGTACTGACACTGCTAGTAAGCAAGAGTTATTATAACTCTGTATGGGGTCAAGTCATTTGACGAGATGGTTGCAGTTCATCTCTGGAGGCCCAGCTAAGCGAATGTAATTGTGTGGTCGCAATTAGAGGAAAGAGTTATTCCTTGAAACATTCGACGAACAGGATCGAGACAAGACCATTAATGTCTCAAAGCCGTAGATTGGCACCATAGCCTTTGACTTGTCGTCATCTATGGAACATGATTACATCAAACGGATTAAGATTCAAGGTGAAACATTCCATCTGAATCCGGTAGTCATCGAAGTAGGGGACTTAGGAGGGTTCAAACCCGGAAGGGTACCGACTCTGAAAAACAAGTCAAGATGTAAAACCTGAAGCATTTCTGTATGGATTTGTGGGGGATTGTTAGAAAATGGAGTTTTTAGAGCATAAGTATTTTATGTTCTTGATGATTAATTTCGGATTTTAACGATTGGAAATTGTTCCTAACTATGAGGACTTAAATTTTCATATATGGGTCTAAGTAATTTTCTTAGTGAAACCCATAGAGAAATGGAGTTGAAGTTAGTAGCTTGAATAAGCTTGAAATGAGAATGTGTATTTGTCCCACATTGAAATAAATAAAGGTGGTTGTTGGCTTTATATAGAATCACACACATGGGTAGTGTACAACTACTAAGGTGTATGATGGTGCATGGTGTTACTGTGTGCTCCACGCGCACACACACACACACACACGCGCGCCGCCTCGCCACGCCTCACCACGCCACGTCACGTCTCGACTCGGGTCGGGTCGAAGGGCGATTTGGGCGAATGTCTCGGCGTCTCGCGTACGCGAGGCGACCTGGGCGAGGGATTTTATTTATGTGTTTAAATATATTTTAATTAGAATAAAAATATATATATATATTGATTGGGAGCAGGTCAGTACTTGGAATAAATCAGGAACTGGTTAGACATCTAATACTGATGGGCCAAGTCCTGATTAAATCCTGAAGGTACTATCAGATCCTGACGGACTAAAATCCTGATGGATCAGATCCTGATGTTGTATCCTGGACAGAATTTGATTATATATATATATGTATATTCAGATTAATTAAAATAAAAACTGATATGTGTGGATAATATATATACGTAACTGTTACGATTTATTTAATTGAGAATCAGCTGTTACAGCCGTTTTGATTATATTAAATCGACCGTTTCATTTTTATTAAATGGAATGGGGGTTACAATATTGATGAGGGTGGTATCAGTTACGTTTGGCCTCTCCTATAAATAGAGAGCCAAGCTACTGATTTTAGATACACTGAATATACGGACCACACCCTACATTCTCTTCTCTTCTCTACACTCTCTGTTCTCCTCCTGTTATAGTTTATGTTACTTAGGGTTTTCTGGCGACTGAGGTGCTAGTCGAAGTTGAGTATTCTGATTGCTATGATCACTGTACTCGGAGCTGTTTTATCCTGGAAGAGGTGTTGCAAGCATCCCAACACAGTTGTAAGTGGGGGCAATTATCTCTTCAAGAGCAGTCAGGACTTTGAGCAAATCCTGACGACTCAACTGTTTGTTTTACTTGGTTTACATACTGATATAGCTATGGCTACTGGTATGTTTTCTGACTTTCCTTTGTTCTTTCAGTTACTGATATGCATGCTTTTTACCTTCATATTTTGTTTCGTTAATTGTTTGCTTGGCCTTGGCTTGTTAAATATGATATATAACTGCCTCTATGTTGCTGTTTTAGTCAATATTTCCAACATGATTATCATGCTGAAGAGCATAGTAGTATGGGTTAAAAAAAACTGATGCCACCAACATAATTAATCAAGAGACTGGAATAAGAAAATATTTAGCATAGGTGTAGTTCAAGAAAATTCGAGAAACCAATTTTTTAACACCATCCGACCTATGTTAGGCCGCCAGCCAGCCACAACCTCACATTAGTACCCGCAAGGATTTGTTTTTTTACAATTCTCAAAGGCGGCCTTATACTAATGAGTTAAGTAGCTGCTATTTATATATAAAAGAACTATCTATAATGTACTATCTATAATGTCATGTGATATTTGGCCGACACTACCTATTGACGCCGCCTAACAACCTCCATCATATAATTTTTTTTTTCTTATTTTTGTTTACAATTCTCACAATTCTTGAATGCGAAAGGAGAACTAAAATCACTCACATATTTGTAAATGTTTTAGAATTGTTTACATAACAATGCATCTTACATACCAATGTTTTAGAATTGTTTACATAACTCACATATTCTATAAAACAAAGGCTAATTTTTAATAAATACTAAATTTAGTGAACTAAAAATCATAAAATACTTTTATATAATGCACATAGATATATATAAATTAACAAAAAAAAAATATAAAAAGGATAACAATAATTTTAAAGGAAACAAATTAACATAACATATATTACCATAAACATCCGAAAAACATGTAATAAACCAAAACAAAAAAAAAAATCAAACAATTTTTTTTTAATACCATTTGTATTTTCAAAAGAGTTTAAAAATACTTTAAAAGGAACACCTATCATACATGAAAAAATACCACACCAAATCCTTTAAATAACCAAAAGTATCTTGAAATACTGAATGAAAAGAATAAAAAAAATATTAATACCAATATGAACCTAACATATTTCAAAAATATTTTATATAAACTAATAAATTAAAATAAGATAACCCGAAAAATTGAAAATTTAAAAAACATGTAAGGTTAAACTTATAATACATATATAATTTATAAAATTAACAATTATCACATAAAAGTGCTTCGAAAAAATAATATATTAATAAATATTATAAAATATTTTACTTATAAGTTTTAAAACAAACATGTTTCTTAAATTTATAATAAGAAAATAAACATAAATTAACAAAGAAAATGCAATTTATGTCTATCATGCCATGGTCCCTCCTACTACAAGTGGAGGTTTTAATTTTAATAAATGGGCTTTCCAAAAAAAAAACATAAATTAACAAAAAAAAAGGAATTTGATTGAAAAAAACCATATTTTCATCTCTTCACATAAAAAATTGTAGATGCAATACTACTGTACAGTTGTAAATAAATTACAAAAAATATTCCAAAACAAAAATTTAACATATGTAATCGAAATATTATGCAGTAAAAAACACTTTAAAATTTAGTAAGTTAAAAGTAAAAAAAAATAATATTTCATCAACATTAAAATTTGAAATAAATTAATACAAATTCGAACTAGTAAAATACATATCAAAGAGTTAATAAATCCCATTATTATTTGAGTATATATAAAATTATAAAATGTATACATATTATTATTAAGAACAATTTAATTTAAATAAAGTAATTTTTTATAAAAATAAATTCTTAATAAAATTATTTATAAATTATTGAAGAAGCTTCCGGTGTACAGACATAAAACTAGTGTTACATAATCAAAGTAATTGATCCCACATGATCACAATCCAAAATAAAGGTTCTTTGAATCACAACTGAACTCCAATTCTACGTTTCTTAAATCACAACTGAACTAGTGTTATGCATGATTCATTTTACCTATTTTTCTATTAAAAAAATCAATTTGTGAATTTAAAAAAATAAAAAAAATGAATTTTTTTCATTTTCTAAGAATGTGATATAAAATTACGTTTTTCTTCAACATAAAGGATCACTTTTCTAATTTATACTACTATTTTATACATTTTAACTCCAAATTAGATACAATATAACATACAACACAATGAGGTTTTTTTAAAAGTTATAGGTTTGAGAAAAATTTAAAGGTTTGAGCCAAATTAGTGATTAATATTAATATTTTATAATTAACTTAAAATAGTTTTTTGAATTCAAAAAACTAATTTTAAAAAAATTGCTTTGAGCAATTTTTTTAATTACATGATTATAATGTATATAATTAATATACAAAAAGTTAAATTAATTAATTACCAAACAATTTTATATAAACAGCTAACTCAATGTAATGTCCTCGTTGTCCTAAGCTAAGAGCAACTCAAACAAGCTCCTAAATTTTTTCTATAGCCTCTTAAGGAGTTTGATACAAAAATTTTTATCATCTCCAACACCACCTTTATTTCTACTTCCTAAGTTATATTTTATGATAAATATATACTACGAGCTAGCACCGTAACTTTGAGTTACGGGTGGTGCCATAACTTCAAGTTATGGTGGCATGCCATAACTTAAGTTATGTGGCTATTTATCTTAACTTAAATTTTCTTTCTTCACTCCAACATTTTTTCCTCAATTCTAGCCTTTATATATTTTTCCATCTATTTATATTGCATATATATATATATATACAAATTTATCCTAACATCGGTGAATGAATTACTAGGACATCAGTGAAGTTCAAAACCTTGAAGCCGTTAAACATTAGTAACTTGAAGTTACGGGTGCACCCACCCCCGTAATTTCAGCCGGATTATTATTTTTGAAGAAAACAATGAAAAACGATTTCTCAACGTTCGTGTAAAAGCAAACGAAAGATGGTCAAGTAAGTGTGTCGGTATAGAGCATGTGCCGGTTGTAATAAAAAGTGAGATAGGGAGAGCCGGAGAGGTGAGAGAATCTTAAAATTGAAAAAAGATTTAAAGCTCCTAAAGATTTGAAGATGAGTTAGGAATCTGTTGGAGATCGTTTTCAATTCAATCTCCTCAAATTTTAATTTAAGAGCATGTATAAAGAACTTCTTCGAGTTACTCTAAGAGCTAATTATTGCATGAGAGGATTGTAAAGTGTAGTTATCAAGTAAACATGGATGTATCACTTATCACGAAGTTTCTCGACCCAGAATTATGCTTAAAAAACTTGTGATACTTGTTAAATCATGTTATGATTCCTTGTACAATATTAATGCACCTGATGCATCTCTGCAAATCTTTTACAAAATATCGTTCTTTTGTTAAAAACTTAAAATCAGTCTATTTTCAGTGTCATCAAAATAACATGCATAACTATAAATAATTGCTATAACGAGAACAAAGAACATACATTTAACTTAAACATAGACATGAAACCTTGACGACATTAACAATTAATCCCTTGGTCCTTCTCATTTCTTTACATTTATTATTTTGGAGGTCCCTCCGTTTCTCTCATTTTTTTATGGTTACTATTTAGGATGTCGCTCTCATTTCTTTACCTTAGCATAGAAAGTTTCCTCCACTATTACACTCACTACTTTTCCCACTATCTCATATTCAATAATAAAAAATACTATTACACCCACTACTTTCCTCCATTATCTCAAATTCATATTTAATAATAAAAAATACTATTACACTCACTAGTTTCCTCCACTATCTCAAATCTATTATTAAATATTGATAACTTTACCCACTTTTCATTTAACTCTAATCATTCTTTATGCATTGTCTTAATCTCCGTGTCCCTTCCAATATAAACAAGTGAGGAACGGGACAGAGGGAGTAACAACCATGAAAACATTATTATATTATGTGCTTAATTTCTAAACACTCTTGCACCCGTCAAACAATAATTTAAAATACTCCAGTTCTCTAGCTTCTCCCCTCCCCCATCAAAAAATAATTATAAATACCACAACAAATGCAAATATAAGACTTTGTGCAAATCAAGCAAGATTAAAAACCATTATATGATACTTTTTGATCCATTATGTAAGGCATTTCATTTTTTTGCACGTAATTTTAGGTGTTTTGACTATATAGCTGTTGTGGAATAAAAACTAGGTTACGAATTTGTATTTAATGCTAGGGTTCAGGAGCTTCGTGCTTTAATGGTTGTTTCCGTGTTCGAGACTAATCGATCCTCACAGAGTGCCTACGTATCTCGTATTGAGAATCAAACCAAAAACGTAGTTCTGAGATTGAGGGGTCATGCCCTTATATAGGCTGAGAAGCCCTAGAATCGTAGTAGAATTAGGTGACTTGGTGGGCAAGCCACCGCCTTGAAGAAGGTTCTAGACTCCTTCCTTGTAGGAACCAGTTTCCATGTTGAAATATGTATCTTGGAGACTAAGTCAAGCAAGAGCTATATCCTTGTTTGACTCTTATTTGATGAGTCGTTTATTACCCATAATATTAATTACGAAATTAATATTATCAATAGGGTTTGGGCCCATCTGGTGGGCCCCACGTTTAGACCATGTTGGGTCTAACTAATGCCACATTAAATGTGTCTTTAGGGCTTACTTTTAGCCCACATCATTTGCCCCCCAACTTCTAGGAAAACTGATCAGGCTTTCCTTGAAGTTTTATCGGCCTTATTCGAGACTCGGGTCAGGGTTTTTTGCTTATATGTAAGTTTTTCACCAATACCGTCATAATGTAAAGCGTGAAGCGACCAACGCATTTACGACGATGTTAGACGACACTAACGGTGTTAAACGGCACTAAACAGCGCTAATCAGCCTTAAACGACGTTTAAACGATGTTAAACGAAGCTAAACGGTGCTAAACGGCACTAAACGACACTAAACGGTGCTAAACAACCTTAAACGACGTTTAAACGATGTTAAACGACGCTAAACGGCGTTAAACGGTGCTAAACGGCACTAAACGACTCTAAACGGTGCTAAACAGCCTTAAACAACGTTTAAACGATGTTAAACGACGCTAAATGGCGTTAAACGATGCTAAACGGCACTAAACGACACTAAACGGTGCTAAACAGCCTTGAACGATGTTTAAACGATGTTAAACGGCGCTAAACGGCGTTAAACGGTGCTAAACAGCACTAAACGACACTAAACGGTGCTAAACGGCACTAATCTGTGCTTAACGGCACTAAACGGTGCTTAAATTGATCTCGTTTCAGTTCTGAAAATCATCCGAGATTCGCTGAAAAAGTCAAGTTCTGGGACTGAAAATCATCCGAGATTCGCTGAAAAAGTCGAGTTCTGGGATCACAAACTACCCGTGATCAGCCGGATCAACGGGCAGCTCGAGGTCGGCTACACGGTGATCGGCCGAAGGGTCCAAAAATGCCGTGGTCGGCTGGCGTCCCTCGGGCACGATGGTCGGCCACCTCGTGGTCGGCTGCTTCGTGGTCGGCCGCGGCCCTCCGGGTGTCGTGGTCGGCCACCTCGTGGTTGGCTAAGAAACCCGGACCTGAAAACCATCCGTGGTCTTGAAAAGAATGATGGATCTAGGATCTAAAATCATCCGTGGTCTTGAGGATCAAGAATCTTGATCTTGATCTCAAGTCATCCGTCATCTTAAGGATCAAGAATCTTGATCTTGGTCTTAAGTCATCCGTCATCTTAAGGATCAAGAATCTTGATCTTGATCTCAAGTCATTATCATGGATCTAGGATCTAAAATCATCCGTGATCTTAAAGATCAAGGATCTTGATCTCAAAAAGTCCCGTGGTCGGCCAATCGGTGGTCGGTTGAAGCCCCTTGAATCATGGTGGTCGGCCAGCTGGTGGTTGGAGCTATGGAACCCGGACCTAAAATCATCCGTGATCTTAGAATTTTATGGATCCCGGACCTAAAATCATCCGTGCTTCTTAAACCTCGTGACCTTCCGGGCTTTAATTTGTTTGCTGAATCATTGGTCTTAAGGTTATCATCAACCTTTGACTCTCATCCTTGTGATGAAGTTCTTTAGTTCTTACCTCATCCTTGTTTCTCATGGAGGAGGTCTTCCTTCTCGGTTGATCATTCAGGTAGTTCACTTGCTCCTTAGCGCTTGACCTTAGGCCTGGTATGCCTTTGTTGGTTTTCGACCCTTTAGCTTGATTCTAGGTTTCCAACCTTATTCTTTTGCTCATATAACCTTTCTTAGGTCTCAACTTGACTGACGACTCTTGATTCGAGTCCTTAAACTCAAACGACAAGCTCGATTGGAGGCAGACAGCCTTGTTGGCCATCAAGGCTTAAATTTTGTGTCGGGATTTGAGATTCAAGATTTTAAGTATGGAATGACAAAGGACCTCTTGGAATGTGCTCCTCATAGCGCTCATCATATTGAGTCATAACAGCCTTCACGACTCTCAAATACTTTGTCATAGTTTCATCTTTGGCATCAAACTCACCATTCACTTGCGATACTACAAGTCTTGAGTTTCCACAAACTTTAAGGTTTTTGACCCTCATGATTCTGGCAAAGCCTAACCCAGCTATCAATGCCTCATACTTAGTTTCATTATTGGTAGTAGGAAAATCCAACTTCAAAGCATACTCAACTGTGAACCCATCGGGGCTTTGCAAAACCAGACCTGCACCACTAGATTTTGTTTTTGATGCTCCATCAAAATAGAGCACCCAGTATTCCTTTTGATCAGGTACAAGCTCTTCATCTTTATCCTCACTTCTAGGGGTGGTTACTATCTCCTGCCCCCCGACTTCTTGGTTGCCAATGGTACATTCAACCACGAAGTCATCCAATGCTCGAGCCTTGATGGCTGTCCGAGGTTTATATGTGATGTCAAATTTTCTAAGTTCGATCGTCCACTTGGCTAGCCTTCCACTGGCCTTCGAGCTGTGCAAAATATTTCTCAACTACTGGTCCGTCAGGACTTCAATCTTGTGTGACTGAAAGTATGGTCGTAGCTTCCTTGAAGCTGTTATCAATGCCAATGCAAACTTCTCAATGGAAGAGTAATTTAACCCAGCCCCGTGCAACACCTTGCTCACGTAGTAGATGGGTTTTTGAACCTTGTTCTCCTTCCGAATGAGGACGGCACTCAGTGCTTATTCAGATACCGCCAAATATAAGTAAAGAGTCTCCCTAGGACTAGGTTTGGCCAACAACGGGGCTTCAGCCATGAATGTCTTCAATTGTTCAAAGACCTCTTGGGTTTCGTGTGGCCACTCAACGTTCTTCACCTTTTTCAATGCTTGAAAGAAAGGTAAGCATTTATCACCAAACTTGGAGATGAATCTTCCTAACGCTGCTACTCGGCCCATTAACTTCTACACATCTCTTATTGAGAGTGGGGGCTCCATATCTAAAATTGTTTTGATCTTATCAGGGTTGGCTTCTATTCCTCTCTTTGAACCATTAAACCCAAAAACTTTCCTGATCCAATGCCAAAAGCACACTTGGCTGGATTCAACATCATCTTATGGTGCCTCAGCACTTCGAATGCCTCTCTGAGGTGCTTAATGTGGTCTGCCGTGAATAGGCTCTTGACTAACATATCATCAACATAGACCTCTATGGTTTTTCCAATTAGATGGGCAAATATCTTATTCACCAATCGTTGGTAAGTAGCTCCTGCATTCTTTAGACCAATAGCCATAACAAGATAACAGAAAACACCAAAGTCAGTTATTAAAGATACCTTTGGGATTTCATCCTTGTGCATCTTAATATGATTTTAGCCACTAAACCCGTCCATGAAGCTCAACATCTCGTGTCCAGCTGTGGCATCTATCAACGTATCAATCCTTGGCAGAGGAAAACAATCCTTAGGACATGCATTATTTAAGTCAGTGAAGTCTATACACATCCTCCACTTCCCATTTGCCTTCTTGACCATCACAGGGTTAGCCAACCATCCAGGGAACTGAATTTCTTCGATAAAACCAGCTTCCAAGAGCTTGTCAACTTCTTGCTTAATGGCCTCTTGCCTTTCAGGAGCAAAGTTCCTCTTCTTCTGCTTTATTGTCTTTCATTTAGGATTGACATTCAATTTATGAGTTATGAGTTGGGGATCAATCCCTGGCATATCAGTTGCTGTCCAAGCAAATACATCACTGTTCTCTTGTAAAAATGCTGTCAACTTGCCCTTCAAGGGGTTCCTTCAATTGACTTTCAGGCTATGCAATATGTTTCTTCAACGGGTGGTCCATCAGGACATCAACTTTTGTCTTGGTTCCATCTTTGTTTCTTGTTTTTCTTGATTCTAGGTCAAGGATTCAAGGTTGATTCCTCGATTTAGATTTCAAATAAGACAATCATGTGGGCTTCTCGCCTTTTAAACTCTTTAAAATGAGAGTTTGCTTAAACTTTTTGATCATTGTTTAAGGTTCTCTATTGGTCTTCTACCTTAGATTCTCCATCCAAGTCTTTTTTGAAAACATTGAAGAGTGGCTAGTCCTTAGCCTCGACAGCCTTGCATGGCTTTGATTGCCACATGTCTTTTATCTTGGGTCCTTCAAGTACTTGAAACACTTATTTGGTCGTGCTGTAACCTAACTCTCGACCATTCAGAGTTTTATTTATGCGTTTTTTTTGTTTCCATTCGTGTATTCTTTCATTTTCGGTACTTGGTCATCTTTGACTTACACACATCAGGTGCTTGGCACATAAATAGAATCATAGAACGAAAAGCAAACTTACATTATTAACTTAAATGGGTTCAACCCTTACATAGAGTACTACTGTCCTACTCGGAGCAACATGCTCTGCATGGTTTCATCGAACCTTATTTCTACTTCTACTAGATAAATATGAAGCTAAGTCCAACTTTGCAAGACTAGGCCTGCATAGCTTGATTTTGTTTTTGATGCTCCATCAAAATAGAGCACTCACCACTCCTTTTGATCTCCTCATTCTTATTCTGAAGTTCTTTTCCTTCTTGGGGTACTATCTCCTGCCCCCCGACTTCTTGGTTGTCAATGGTACATTCAACCACGAAGTCAGTTAATGCCTTAGCCTTAATGGCTGTCCGAGGCTTATGTGTGATGTCCTCTGCTGGCCTTTCTTGGTGTTTCTTATCACTGCGGATATCCATGTCTTCAATCGGAAGGACCTGCCCCCCGACTCCATCATGCCTTAACACGGCTACATAGCAGCTCCTAGCCATTTTCTGGTCACCCTTCTGTTCTCCAACACCATTCCTGGTTGGAAACTTAATCTTCATGTGGAAAGTTGAGGCAACAGCCTTGAACGCATGAACTCCAGTCCTTCCCAGGATTGCATTATAAGTCGAGGATGCCTTGATTACCAGAAAATTCAGCATCTGAGTAGCCTCCTTGGGTTCTTGCCCGATTGTCATGGGTAACTGAATAGTCCCTTCAACTTTGGACTCAACTCCATTAAACCCGTAGATGGGCATGTTGGTTGGGGTCAACTGAGAGTCAGTGTACCCCATTTTCACAAACGCGTCATGAAACAAAATATCAACAGAAACTCCATTGTCTATCAAGACTCGCTTCACCTCTGAGTTTCCAATTACATGAGTTATGACCAACGGGTCGTCATGGGGGAACTTCACCCCTTCAAGGTTAGAGTCATCAAAACCAATTGCGATTTCAGTCCGAGCACGTTTCGGGGCCTCTCCCACGATGTGCATCACCTCTCTGACATATGCCTTTCGAGAGTTTCGAGTTGTGCCGGCCGCTGTCGGGCCTCCCCAAATCATGTTGATAACTGGCCCTCGGGGCTATGGGTTGCGATCTTTATCGTCATCCCTTCTATTATAATCTCTGATTTGATTAACACGATCTTCACCCTTAGTGAAGTGGCTCAATTTCCCTCTACGGATTAAAAACTCGATCTCATCTTTGAGTTGCTTGCAATCATCAGTGTCATGCCCCACATCTCTGTGGAATCTGCAATACTGATTCTTGTTTCTCTTTGCGGGATCACCCCTAAGTGGCTTCGGCCATCGGAAATCCTTATCCTTCTCAATGTCCAACAAGATTCGACTCCTAGGAGTATTCAACCTTGGATACTCAGTGAACCTTGGTCCTTGGTTCTTCTTAGGGGCGTAGTCGGAGTCCTCGGTAGTTCGGGGATACTTGTCCCTAGCATCATACTCTTGGTCTTGCTTTTGCTTCTTGGAGTCGTTGTTACCTCCTTGCGGGATCACCCCTAAGTGGCTTCGGCCATCGGAAATCCTTATCCTTCTCAATGTCCAACAAGATTCGACTCCTAGGAGTATTCAACCTTGCATACTCAGTGAACCTTGGTCCTTGGTTCTTCTTAGGGGCGTAGTCGGAGTCCTCGGTAGTTCGGGGATACTTGTCCCTAGCATCATACTCTTGGTCTTGCTTTTGCTTCTTGGAGTCGTTGTTACCTCCTCCTCCACTTACTGTGGCTTCTTTCTTCATGCTATCTTCAGCTTTAATGTATTTGTCAGCTCTTCGTTGGAGCTCGGCCATGTTCTCAGGGGGATGCTTCACTAATGACCTTTCAAAGTATAAGTCGGTGGTGCCATGCTCCAGGGCTACCATCGCCACCTTATTCTCCAAATCAGTGATGTTCAAAGTCTCCTTAGTCAACTTCTTAAGGTAGTCTCTCAGATTCTCATTCTTCCATTGCACCACATACATAAGAGATGCAGAGCTTTTCTCATGCACTCTCCCGCTGATAAACTGACTAACAAAGGCAGCACTTAACTCCTTGAAAGAGCCAATTGAGTTTGCAGGCAACCGGTTGTACCATCTTTGAGCCATGCCCGACAGAGTTTGAGGGAACGCCCTGCACTTCAAGGCGACACTTGCAGGTTGCAACAGCAGTGCGTTTGAGAATGTCCTAACGTGGTTTGCGGGATCACCCGTTCCATCATAAGCCTTAATAGTTGGCATCTTAAACTTCTTTGAGATACGAGCATTCATCACCTCCTCATTAAATGGGGGTGTGGGATCATCAGGATCCCCAAGTGCCATCTGATCCTTAGGGTTACTCTTGGGAGTTTCCACCCTTGTTGTTCTTCACGTTGGGGCGTCAGCCCTTCTCTGCCTTCTCGAGGACTTCTCCAAGTCTATAATGGGAATCGGTCCTGAGGTTGGAGGAGGTTGAGTTTGATTCAACCTAGCTTGTTCTCTCGCAATATCTTCCTTTATCCTTCAAATCTCGGCCTCATGAGCCTTGATTCTCTCAGCAGCTGTCAAAGGGGGTCCGTCATGGATAGTTTGTGTTCTCCTTCTAGGTTCTCTGCTAGCACGTCGCCTCCTCGGGGCTTCATCACAATCATCCTCATCAGACGATGAATCATCAGTATAGGGACTAGAGTAGTCGTCGTACTCTCGATCTCGGATCTGCAAGGCATGGCCACTGGGTCCAGGAACTTGAGTAATTGGAGGGTAGTTAGGCAGACCATACATCGGGTTGGTATTCATGGGGAGATCCGTAGTATGGATCTGTACCCCCGGTGGTAACGGGCGATTGGGATCAACTAAAGGAGAAACCAGCGTCTGAAGAGAGCTGGTTTCTTGACCTGGGTGGATGACCATTGGTAACGTTCTCTCAGCATGGGGATTCGTCCCTGGGGGTTGAGAAACCTGGGTTTGAGAAGCTTGAGTTTGAATGATCGCCCCTGTTGCTGGGGGTATCTGCTCAGTGACGGGCGGAGCAGAGCTTAGAGGCAGAGCCTCCGTAGTAATTGGTGTTCTTCGTGTTTGAACCATGGTTGATGTCTTCTTCCTACAGACGGCGCCAAATGTTGTGGAATAAAAACTAGGTTACGAATCTGTATTTAATGCTAGGGTTCAGGAGCTTCGTGCTTTAATGGTTGTTTCCGTGTTCGAGACTAATCGATCCTCACAGAGTGCCTACGTATCTCGTATTGAGAATCAAACCAAAAACGTAGTTCTGAGATTGAGGGGTCATGCCCTTATATAGGCTGAGAAGCCCTAGAATCGTAGTAGAATTAGGTGACTTGGTGGGCAAGCCACCGCCTTGAAGAAGGTTCTAGACTCCTTCCTTGTAGGAACCAGTTTCCATGTTGAAATATGTATCTTTGAGACTAAGTCAAGCAAGAGCTATATCCTTGTTTGACTCTTATTTGATGAGTCGTTTATTACCCATAATATTAATTACGAAATTAATATTATCAATAGGGTTTGAGCCCATCTGGTGGGCCCCACGTTTAGACCATGCTGGGTCTAACTAATGCCACATTAAATGTGTCTTTAGGGCTTACTTTTAGCCCACATCAATAGCTAAAATTAATTTTTTTTAAAAAAGTTGTAAATTAAACATTATATTTTATTCAAAAAAGGAAAAATTGAAAAATAACATATTTAATATATAATCAAATGCCTTGTAATGGATTAGAGGGAGTAATTAGAAGACACATTCCCAGTGTAAAAATTAGAGCCAAGAAATGTTGCAAAAAGGATATCCACGTCATAATAAATTATTTCCACCATATTAGAGTATATATGCATTAGTTTCAAGAGTATTGTAAGAAATATTTAAAAGAAATGAAACACAAAGGTGATAAAACAAATAACAATTCAAATGAGTACATAAAGTATTGCATTTGTTACTTTGTACTATCAGGATTTGTCAAGAGATGAGCATCATCTCCAGTTCTCCACTCTTCCGCTGCCTGCCGTATAAACTCAAGAAATGCAGGTGGTATTTGACTCGAGAATGAATCACGGGAAGGTCCCTGCCAAGATATACAGAGTTGTGAATTAATATATACCACAACATGCAAGAAGAGCTACATATGAAACTTAATTGTTAAGTATGCCAAATAAAAATGTAGGTGGTCACTTACATCTGCTTCATTTACTCCCACTCCCGACAATAATCCTTGGTCTTTCCTATAACTTTCACCTGAAAACTAAATAATTTTAATAAAGAGCAGCAACAAAGTTATATAATTGACTCTCAGTGAATATTTAACTCTGAACTCGGAGTTTTCAAAAGATAATCAAAATATGATATAACTATAACTTAACCATACAAAATAAGATTAAGGCCATCAGAGTAGAACTTTCTACAATAATTTCAACATGCAATTTAAAACCTGACACTGTAGCTTAAAGAATCAGACAAACCGGCAATAAGTGATGGGGGTGGATATACGGAATCCTGTTCTGCTGGATTAGCGGACTCGAATTGAACGGAAGCCTGCAATAGAAGTATAATGTCTTAGTCTCCGTTCAGTTCTGCAGTTATGATGTTCAATAATGTAATAACCATACCCCGATAACTTGTGGAGGAGGCTGAATACCAGGCATTTGTAGGTGGCTGTGACACACAAATGCAGACAAAAAAGATGAGTAATCACCAAATGTAAGTGCCACTGGATATATTCACATTAATCATGTACAATTCAAGCAAAGAAATGTAAACTTAACAAACAACCAGCAGGTGATATATATTTTTAATTTTACCATGAAAACAGAAATTAAACTACCTAAAATTGCCAGTATATGGCACTGGTGTGATTTCTGAAGGTAGCAACTTTACAAGAGGAAACCCGAGTGGCCCCTTTCCCTTTTCTTTCGAAGCCGAGTGGCCTAGAATACTGGAAGTTTCGATATTCATAGGACGCTTTTCAGCTCTCCGCTGGCTCATTTCTTGAGGAGCCTGCGACATAATCCCTGGTGGTTGTCCCACAACATTGCTCACATGTGGTGGATCTTCAGTAATTGGTAGCTGCTGGGATCTTTTAAGTGAAAATAGCATCTCTTGGGCTTCTCCCATTGAAGGCTGAGAATCAATTCAATTAATCTTAGATGCATACATAACATATTCGGAAAACGAAATGTTTATGATAATTTGATCTTGTAAGAGAATGTGACAGAGAATTGTTTTTCTGTGATTACATATCTTAACAATGTACATATATATAGAGTGTAGATGAATGCAGATCGTGCACACATGAGTTCACATGGCAGGGCAGATCGCACTGTACCAATACTAATCGCACTAACACTAACATGACAGCCTAGCAATGCAGACTATACATGTGCTATACATAATGTGCTATACATGTGACTGTGATGCTTTAGCTTTATCCTACTGATCATGCTTCATCTTCAACACCCCCCTTCAAACTGATGGGCAGACAGGGTCTAACAGTCAGTTTGTCACGAAGCAATGTAAACCTTGGCGTTGGTAGCCCCTTTGTAAAGACATCAGCAAATTGCCTTTCGCTGGGAACAAAAACAATGCGTAGAGAGCCATGCATTACCTTCTCTCGTAGAAAATGGTAATCAATTTCTATGTGTTTCGTTCGAGCATGAAGGACTGGATTAGAGGCTAAATAAGTGGCACTAACGTTGTCACAATGTAGGATGGGAGATTGTCGTAGTGGAATAGCTAGTTCTCTGAAAAGAAAGAGTATCCACTGAATGTCAGCAGCTGTGTAAGCAAGTGCCCGGTATTCAGCCTCGGTGCTGGAACGTGCCACTGTATTCTGCTTCTTTGTCGCCCATGTAATGAGATTTGGACCAAAGTATACACACATGCCAGTAGTAGAGCGTCTATCATCAGGGGAACCCGCCCAGTCAGCGTCTGAATAACCATATAAATTCTCATCTTTTGACTGATTTATATGAAGTCCAAAATGTGGAGTGTCTTTGAGATAACGCAGAATGCGTTTAACAGCGACCAAGTGAGTTTGACGAGGATTATGCATGAATTGACAGACTTGATTAACAGAATACGTAATGTCCGGCCTGGTGATAGTTAGGTATTGTAATGCTCCAACCACCCGACGATACATCACATTCTACTGCACCTTTACAACTCATTCATTCAGATTTATGGGGTCCTGCCCCTGAATTATCATGTGGTGGCTTCCGTTATTATCTTACCTTTATTGATGATTTTTCCAAGTATACTTGGATATATCCTCTTGTTTGCAAGTCAGAAACTTTCACGTATTTTTGCAAGTTTAAATTAGCTGCAGAAAATTTATTTGGCACCACAATAAAATCTTTTCAATCTGATAATGGGAGAGAGTATGCTAATAAGATATTTGAGGCGTTCTTGTCTGACAATGGCATCCATCATCGCTTCACATGTCCTCACACTTCTCCACAAAATGGAGTGGCCGAACGCAAACATCGACATATTGTTGAAATAGGGTTAACTCTACTTCATCAATCTTTCTTACCACGCCGATTTTGGATGGAAGCATTTTCAACAGTCGTGTATCTTATTAACAGGCTACCTTCACAGACTTTGAAATTTAAATCCCCTTATGAGATCTTATTTCATAAAATTCCAGATTATGCTACTTTACGAACCTTTGGCTGTCAGTGTTTTCCCTTCTTAGGTGCTACAAAAGCCGATAAGCTGTCTTGGAAGTCGACTTTATGTGTTTTTCTAGGCTATGGAACTAATCAAAAAGGATACCGCTGTCTGGATATACAATCTGGTAGAATATACTTATCTCGGCATGTTAAATTTAATGAGGAAATATTCCCATTTGCGAGTTTGTTGGCACAAGGACCCCTCAAGACAACAAGCAACATAGACTTGTGGTATAATCCGGTTGAGCCAAGTGATATGTAACGATACTTATTGCAAGAAAGAGCAGAGTGGCCTGGTTGATTGCATATTTGGCAGACCAAAACAGTTGAATGAGATCCATGAGAATGCGAAGAATTGAAGGGAACACTACGTCCAGAACCACGCCCATAATGTGTGCGGTTATAGTTACCACGAGCATAGTAACCACGACCACGATTCTGATTCCCTCTGCCCAGGTTGCCACGACCACGATTATTTTGAAAACTACGATTATTTGAAGCAAGTAGGGCTGTGGCAGATGGGTGAGAAGAGTTGTGATATAGTTCTAATCGTTTTTCTCGATTAAGAAGCATGCTGTAAATTTCTTCAAGCGAAGGAACTGTGGGCATCGTTTGGACTTGATTAACCACAACATCATAGTCGAGATCAAGACCATGAAGTACAACACCAACAATATCCATATCTGTCATTGGTTGCTGAATAAGGGACAGTTCATCTGTGAGTTGGCGAATGCGTTCGACATATTCTGTAATCGATGAGGAGCCTTTGCGGATAGTAGCAAGATCATTTTTGATCTGATAGTAGCGAGCATTTGTTTGAGAAGTATAAGATCTGTGAAGAGCTTCCCAAAGTGACTGTGATGTTTTATAGGCTATTACTTGAGCAAAAACAGGAGTGCTTAAAGTTCTGTGCAACCAGCTTAAGAGAATCTGGTCTTTCCTTTTCCATTGGAGAAAAGAAGGATTCTGTGTATCCTTTTCATCAACGGTGATAGTGTCGACCGGAGGAGGGCATGTACCATCAACCATGGATAGTAGATCATATCCGAATAGAATTGGATATATTTGAGATTGCCACTGATTATAATTCCCTCTATCAAGCTTGAGAGTTACTTTGGGAAGATCTGTAGAAACTATACACAATATATCTTATATTTGTTTACTATGAAACTGGAAGAAAACAATATGCACGTAAACACTGATCTTATTATGCTTAAGAGTACAATATATATAGCCATACTAAAACAAGTATGTGGCTAGGAAATAGGCACTAACAACTAAGACTCCTACATCAACTCCACTACAGCTATTTATTCTCAACTATCTCCTGAAAAAACTCAAACACCCCACGACTTTCCTAAAACAACTGAAGGACCTAGTCTAATGCTACTAACTCGACTTAACACCTGTCACCTGCTTTTATTTAAAAACAATCAAATAAATCAATAACGACTAAATTTAAGATTATTCTAACAATCACCCCCATAATCTTAAATTTACTAAGCACTTTCTCTTCGTCTGTGATGCACTTCTCACCACCATCAATTTTGATGCACTTTCTCATCAAAAACACTTTGGAGCACTTCTCTCCAAAAACATTTTGGAGCACTTTCTCTCCACAACTCTAAAGGAGTGGTTCTCCCTCGATCAATTGTGCCATTATTTCTTCATCTTGCTGTGTAATATTGACCATCCATTGCAGCCCTTTGTCCTCCATCAACCACCTTTTACTCCACCAATGTTTCCTCCATGAATGGACTTATAAATCTTCGCTGCCCAGCAATGAAGCATCACTCCAACGCTGCACAGCAACAAAGCTCATCTTCTTTTCCCTGGTCTCGCCATTTCCGTCGCTGCACCATACTGCTTTCAGAGCTTTGTTTTCTAAGCTTCGGCCTCGCAAACCAGCAGCCTGAACTGTGAGGCATTTCGCCAACAAACTAACAAGGTTTACTTGTGTTACTACTCCACCCATAAAGCCAATAATGAAAAGTCTCCCATCAATATTTAGGCTGTCAAGATTTTTTTTGCAAGTAGGGTCCTCCAACATTATCAAGTATAACATCAACACCTTTCCCTCCTGTTTCTTCCTTAACTCGTGCAACAAAGTCTTCAGTTTTATAATTAATGCACACATCAGCACCAAGATCCTTGCAGAATGCTAACTTTTCCTTATTTCCTGCTGTGACAAATACTTTAACTCCTAGGTACTTGGCAATTTGAATGGCAAAAGTACCAATTCCGCTAGAACCTCCATGTACCAGGAATGTCTCCCCGGGAGATAGCTTGCTCATCATAAACACAGTTGACCAAACAGTGCAAGCAACCTCCGGAAAACTAGCAGCATCTTTCAAAGAAACGCCTTGTGGAACAGGAAGAAGCTGTCCCACTGGTACAGCTACTTTTTCAGCATACCCTCCTCCACTAAGGAGAGCACAGACCTGATCACCAATATTCCAGCGTGTAACATTTTTACCAACAGCAAGGATAGTTCCAGAACATTCAAGACCCAAGTAAGGACTAGCACCTTGAGGTGGGGGATGAGCACCTTTTCTCTGAAGTGTGTCTGCTCTGTTCACTGCAGTAGCTTCAACTTTGACCAAAACTTCATCATCTCCAATCTGGGGTTCATCTACTTGTTGAATTTTCAACACTTGTGCATCACCTGGGCTTGTTATTACTATTGCTTTCATTCTTGATTTGCTGCTGTCTTGTTTGTTTGGCTCAAGGACCGGAGGGAAGGCTGTTAAGCCTTGATCCCCTCCCCCAAGCTCTGATACCAAGTGTAGAAACTATACACAATATATCTTATATTTGTTTACTATGAAACTGGAAGAAAACAATATGCACGTAAACACTGATCTTATTATGCTTAAGAGTACAATATATATAGCCATACTAAAACAAGTATGTGGCTAGGAAATAGGCACTAACAACTAAGACTCCTACATCAACTCCACTACAGCTATTTATTCTCAACTATCTCCTGAAAAAACTCAAACACCCCACGACTTTCCTAAAACAACTGAAGGACCTAGTCTAATGCTACTAACTCGACTTAACACCTGTCACCTGCTTTTATTTAAAAACAATCAAATAAATCAATAACGACTAAATTTAAGATTATTCTAACAAGATCAGGGAAAAAGAACGAGGGTGCAGATTGAGATGATAGTGATGGCCGAGACACAGGTGTGGAAAGAGAAGAGTTTTCTGAGTCTGCCATTGAGATGAGAAAAAAAGAGTTTGAAAGAGATAGAGAATCAAGCCTTTGGCTCTGATACCATGTAAGAGAATGTGACAGAGAATTGTTTTTCTGTGATTACATATCTTAACAATGTACATATATATAGAGTGTAGATGAATGCAGATCGTGCACACATGAGTTCACATGGCAGGGCAGATCGCACTGTACCAATACTAATCGCACTAACACTAACATGACAGCCTAGCAATGCAGACTATACATGTGCTATACATAATGTGCTATACATGTGACTGTGATGCTTTAGCTTTATCCTACTGATCATGCTTCATCTTCAACACCCCCCTTCAAACTGATGGGCAGACAGGGTCTAACAGTCAGTTTGTCACGAAGCAATGTAAACCTTGGCGTTGGTAGCCCCTTTGTAAAGACATCAGCAAATTGCCTTTCGCTGGGAACAAAAACAATGCGTAGAGAGCCATGCATTACCTTCTCTCGTAGAAAATGGTAATCAATTTCTATGTGTTTCGTTCGAGCATGAAGGACTGGATTAGAGGCTAAATAAGTGGCACTAACGTTGTCACAATGTAGGATGGGAGATTGTCGTAGTGGAATAGCTAGTTCTCTGAAAAGAAAGAGTATCCACTGAATGTCAGCAGCTGTGTAAGCAAGTGCCCGGTATTCAGCCTCGGTGCTGGAACGTGCCACTGTATTCTGCTTCTTTGTCGCCCATGTAATGAGATTTGGACCAAAGTATACACACATGCCAGTAGTAGAGCGTCTATCATCAGGGGAACCCGCCCAGTCAGCGTCTGAATAACCATATAAATTCTCATCTTTTGACTGATTTATATGAAGTCCAAAATGTGGAGTGTCTTTGAGATAACGCAGAATGCGTTTAACAGCGACCAAGTGAGTTTGACGAGGATTATGCATGAATTGACAGACTTGATTAACAGAATACGTAATGTCCGGCCTGGTGATAGTTAGGTATTGTAATGCTCCAACCACCTGACGATACATCACATTCTACTGCACCTTTACAACTCATTCATTCAGATTTATGGGGTCCTGCCCCTGAATTATCATGTGGTGGCTTCCGTTATTATCTTACCTTTATTGATGATTTTTCCAAGTATACTTGGATATATCCTCTTGTTTGCAAGTCAGAAACTTTCACGTATTTTTGCAAGTTTAAATTAGCTGCAGAAAATTTATTTGGCACCACAATAAAATCTTTTCAATCTGATAATGGGAGAGAGTATGCTAATAAGATATTTGAGGCGTTCTTGTCTGACAATGGCATCCATCATCGCTTCACATGTCCTCACACTTCTCCACAAAATGGAGTGGCCGAACGCAAACATCGACATATTGTTGAAATAGGGTTAACTCTACTTCATCAATCTTTCTTACCACGCCGATTTTGGATGGAAGCATTTTCAACAGTCGTGTATCTTATTAACAGGCTACCTTCACAGACTTTGAAATTTAAATCCCCTTATGAGATCTTATTTCATAAAATTCCAGATTATGCTACTTTACGAACCTTTGGCTGTCAGTGTTTTCCCTTCTTAGGTGCTACAAAAGCCGATAAGCTGTCTTGGAAGTCGACTTTATGTGTTTTTCTAGGCTATGGAACTAATCAAAAAGGATACCGCTGTCTGGATATACAATCTGGTAGAATATACTTATCTCGGCATGTTAAATTTAATGAGGAAATATTCCCATTTGCGAGTTTGTTGGCACAAGGACCCCTCAAGACAACAAGCAACATAGACTTGTGGTATAATCCGGTTGAGCCAAGTGATATGTAACGATACTTATTGCAAGAAAGAGCAGAGTGGCCTGGTTGATTGCATATTTGGCAGACCAAAACAGTTGAATGAGATCCATGAGAATGCGAAGAATTGAAGGGAACACTACGTCCAGAACCACGCCCATAATGTGTGCGGTTATAGTTACCACGAGCATAGTAACCACGACCACGATTCTGATTCCCTCTGCCCAGGTTGCCACGACCACGATTATTTTGAAAACTACGATTATTTGAAGCAAGTAGGGCTGTGGCAGATGGGTGAGAAGAGTTGTGATATAGTTCTAATCGTTTTTCTCGATTAAGAAGCATGCTGTAAATTTCTTCAAGCGAAGGAACTGTGGGCATCGTTTGGACTTGATTAACCACAACATCATAGTCGAGATCAAGACCATGAAGTACAACACCAACAATATCCATATCTGTCATTGGTTGCTGAATAAGGGACAGTTCATCTGTGAGTTGGCGAATGCGTTCGACATATTCTGTAATCGATGAGGAGCCTTTGCGGATAGTAGCAAGATCATTTTTGATCTGATAGTAGCGAGCATTTGTTTGAGAAGTATAAGATCTGTGAAGAGCTTCCCAAAGTGACTGTGATGTTTTATAGGCTATTACTTGAGCAAAAACAGGAGTGCTTAAAGTTCTGTGCAACCAGCTTAAGAGAATCTGGTCTTTCCTTTTCCATTGGAGAAAAGAAGGATTCTGTGTATCCTTTTCATCAACGGTGATAGTGTCGACCGGAGGAGGGCATGTACCATCAACCATGGATAGTAGATCATATCCGAATAGAATTGGATATATTTGAGATTGCCACTGATTATAATTCCCTCTATCAAGCTTGAGAGTTACTTTGGGAAGATCTGTAGAAACTATACACAATATATCTTATATTTGTTTACTATGAAACTGGAAGAAAACAATATGCACGTAAACACTGATCTTATTATGCTTAAGAGTACAATATATATAGCCATACTAAAACAAGTATGTGGCTAGGAAATAGGCACTAACAACTAAGACTCCTACATCAACTCCACTACAGCTATTTATTCTCAACTATCTCCTGAAAAAACTCAAACACCCCATGACTTTCCTAAAACAACTGAAGGACCTAGTCTAATGCTACTAACTCGACTTAACACCTGTCACCTGCTTTTATTTAAAAACAATCAAATAAATCAATAACGACTAAATTTAAGATTATTCTAACAATCACCCCCATAATCTTAAATTTACTAAGCACTTTCTCTTCGTCTGTGATGCACTTCTCACCACCATCAATTTTGATGCACTTTCTCATCAAAAACACTTTGGAGCACTTCTCTCCAAAAACATTTTGGAGCACTTTCTCTCCACAACTCTAAAGGAGTGGTTCTCCCTCGATCAATTGTGCCATTATTTCTTCATCTTGCTGTGTAATATTGACCATCCATTGCAGCCCTTTGTCCTCCATCAACCACCTTTTACTCCACCAATGTTTCCTCCATGAATGGACTTATAAATCTTCGCTGCCCAGCAATGAAGCATCACTCCAACGCTGCACAGCAACAAAGCTCATCTTCTTTTCCCTGGTCTCGCCATTTCCGTCGCTGCACCATACTGCTTTCAGAGCTTTGTTTTCTAAGCTTCGGCCTCGCAAACCAGCAGCCTGAACTGTGAGGCGTTTCGCCAACAAACTAACAAGGTTTACTTGTGTTACTACTCCACCCATAAAGCCAATAATGAAAAGTCTCCCATCAATATTTAGGCTGTCAAGATTTTTTTTGCAAGTAGGGTCCTCCAACATTATCAAGTATAACATCAACACCTTTCCCTCCTGTTTCTTCCTTAACTCGTGCAACAAAGTCTTCAGTTTTATAATTAATGCACACATCAGCACCAAGATCCTTGCAGAATGCTAACTTTTCCTTATTTCCTGCTGTGACAAATACTTTAACTCCTAGGTACTTGGCAATTTGAATGGCAAAAGTACCAATTCCGCTAGAACCTCCATGTACCAGGAATGTCTCCCCGGGAGATAGCTTGCTCATCATAAACACAGTTGACCAAACAGTGCAAGCAACCTCCGGAAAACTAGCAGCATCTTTCAAAGAAACGCCTTGTGGAACAGGAAGAAGCTGTCCCACTGGTACAGCTACTTTTTCAGCATACCCTCCTCCACTAAGGAGAGCACAGACCTGATCACCAATATTCCAGCGTGTAACATTTTTACCAACAGCAAGGATAGTTCCAGAACATTCAAGACCCAAGTAAGGACTAGCACCTTGAGGTGGGGGATGAGCACCTTTTCTCTGAAGTGTGTCTGCTCTGTTCACTGCAGTAGCTTCAACTTTGACCAAAACTTCATCATCTCCAATCTGGGGTTCATCTACTTGTTGAATTTTCAACACTTGTGCATCACCTGGGCTTGTTATTACTATTGCTTTCATTCTTGATTTGCTGCTGTCTTGTTTGTTTGGCTCAAGGACCGGAGGGAAGGCTGTTAAGCCTTGATCCCCTCCCCCAAGCTCTGATACCAAGTGTAGAAACTATACACAATATATCTTATATTTGTTTACTATGAAACTGGAAGAAAACAATATGCACGTAAACACTGATCTTATTATGCTTAAGAGTACAATATATATAGCCATACTAAAACAAGTATGTGGCTAGGAAATAGGCACTAACAACTAAGACTCCTACATCAACTCCACTACAGCTATTTATTCTCAACTATCTCCTGAAAAAACTCAAACACCCCACGACTTTCCTAAAACAACTGAAGGACCTAGTCTAATGCTACTAACTCGACTTAACACCTGTCACCTGCTTTTATTTAAAAACAATCAAATAAATCAATAACGACTAAATTTAAGATTATTCTAACAAGATCAGGGAAAAAGAACGAGGGTGCAGATTGAGATGATAGTGATGGCCGAGACACAGGTGTGGAAAGAGAAGAGTTTTCTGAGTCTGCCATTGAGATGAGAAAAAAAGAGTTTGAAAGAGATAGAGAATCAAGCCTTTGGCTCTGATACCATGTAAGAGAATGTGACAGAGAATTGTTTTTCTGTGATTACATATCTTAACAATGTACATATATATAGAGTGTAGATGAATGCAGATCGTGCACACATGAGTTCACATGGCAGGGCAGATCGCACTGTACCAATACTAATCGCACTAACACTAACATGACAGCCTAGCAATGCAGACTATACATGTGCTATACATAATGTGCCATACATGTGACTGTGATGCTTTAGCTTTATCCTACTGATCATGCTTCATCTTCAACAGATCTTCTTAAATGAAAATGACTGTAAGACCTGTGCAGATGGCTGTGGATTCCCTCCAGCTGGTTGCTCTGTCATTCTGGAGTAGAACCGGGACCAGAATACGTCCCACCAATCTTTTAGCAAACTTTCACCGTTCTCAAGTACTACGACAAAAATGACGACGACTTATTATCGATCCTAGTTTCGTACAAATCACGGTACTTTTATTTTAATTTTAAATTTTTTAATATTTTATTTTAATTTAAAATTTAAAACTTTTATTTATTTATTTTGTAGAATTTTTTTATTTAGTATATTGTGTTAATATATTTTTACATATTAATTTTATTAAAATGATAACTTACTTTTTATTTACATGCATATTATAAAATTTAGAATATTATTTCTGAATATTTTCTATCCGTTTTATTTTTATTACAACGCTTGAATATTTTCTTTTATCATTATGACTTATATTTTTATAATATTTTCTAATTATATTTAATATTATGTGCTTATTACCTGTAAAACACGAATTTAAATATTTAATATTTCATTTTTATTAAAAAAAATCAATTTTTATTTATTTATTTTTCAGATTTTTTTTTAATTATACCGTGTTAATACATTTTTTCTTATTAATTTTATTAAAATGATTACTTGTTTTTTGTTAACATGAATATTATAAAAATTTGAATATTATTTTTGAATATTTTCTATTAGTTTTATTTTTATTACAACATTTGAATATTTTCTTTTATCATTATGACTTATTTTTTAATATTATTTTCTTACTATATTTAATATCATGTGCCGATATGTCATTATATTATATATTTTTTAAATAGTCATTCAAAACTTTATTCAAATATTTGTAAATTTTAAGAATAATAGAATATTATTTGTATATTTTATTTTTATTATATTTAATTTGAATATTTTCTTTTATTATTATTGACTTATATTTTTTTATAACATTTTCTAATTATACTCCCTCCGTCCCGATTTATATGAATATGTTTGACTTTCACGGAGATTAAGAAAATGTAGGAAAAAAAGTAAAGTTAATTGAAAAGTGGGTAAAGTGGTGGTACTTATTAATATTTAATAATAAATTTGAGATATCGGAGAAAAATAGTGGGTGTAATAGTATTTATTTAATAATAAAGTCGAGAAGTAGTGGGTGTAATAGTGAAAACTAGTATTAAAAAATATATATTATATTCATTATTTTTGGGACATCCGGAACGAAGTGGGAGTATTTAATATCATGTGCAACAACTAACTACATTCTTTCCTTAACTTCTTTTTTTTAGTTGTGGGATACGTTGATGAGCAAATCACCTAAAGTCCTTTAACTGATATATTCAAGATCAATGTTCATGGTTCCTTTTTCGAAGAAGCTCTTCCTAACGGTAACCGATCTGGAATTGGAATTGTAATAAGGGATGATAAGGGTACTATAGTGCATATGTATGCTGGGTCTTTAGGCATTCAAGAAAGAAGGTTGAATGAGTTTTATGCAATGCTCTATGCATTACGTAAAGCTTTCTTCGGTGATTATCGTTTGTTGGAGCTTGAATCTGATCATCTGGGGGCTCATTGGGAATGGCGTCACTCTCGTTTTTTTTGAGAGGTTCCGGAACATGAGTTTGTTATTAGACAGCTAAATACCAGGAAAGAGGATAAGAACTTTGTCATCGATGAGTTCTCGGTTGGGGAAGAATGCAACAGGCTGGCTATTTATCTAGCCCTTTTTGGTGCTAATAACTGGGATAGGATGGTGTTAATCGATGCTCCGTTTGGAAGGGTGAATGAAATTTGGTATAAAGACATGGGTTTAGGCCCGGTTGGTCCGCAGTTTGAAACACTTCGAGAGAGAGATGTTGCTGATGGGGTGGTACTCAATGATGTTGAAGTGCAAGAAGATGAGATTATGATTTAAGTGGTCGGATGGCTTGTTTGCAGCTGGGTTTCTAACTGATCAGTTCTTGTTCTCCAGTCTTTAGTCCTAAGTTCTTATTATTTTTACTGTTTTCGTTTGGTATCTGTAGTGTCTCCTGGGGTCATGTGTCTGTTTTCTCCTATGGTTTCAGTTGTATCCAAGTGCAGTGTCCTAGTTTTTGTGGGTGTCAGGAAGTTTTTGTGGCTTGTTAAACTCTGTATTGGTTCTTTTAATATATCTTGTTTGCTTTCCAAAAAAAAAAATAGGATATAATTTTTCTATAGTCAAAATGTTTGAAATGAAAAGACTAACGAGAAGTGTAATAAAATTTATACAAACTATCAATTAATTTTGATCTTTTATATTCTTATAAGTTCAGCATATGACATAATTTTAATTATGTCATAATTATTTTTCTCATGTGAAGTTCTTAAAAATTTGTTAATTTATCTGCATAAAGTATATTTAAAGTTTATTTTTTAGATAAATGAATTATTGTTGCACATTAAAACCGTAATGTAAAAAGGCTTACATTAAAAACCCAATTTTAAAAACACAATGATAAGAATTTTAGAACAATTTTATACACATTTTAAACAAATTTACAAACATCACTCTTCATCTAATTGGGCCACACATATTATAATTATATACTTTTCACTAATATTCTTGATTAATTTCCTTCCATTTAAGTTGATCAATTAATTAAAATGGAAGAGCTACAATATCAATTAAAAGTATTTAAATATTTCTTTTCAACTGATTCATTCACATAAAGTAATAGAAATAACTTGATAAAGATAAAAAGAATAGAAGCAAGATGTAGTCAAATATAAATAACTTGATAAAAAGAATAGAAGCAAGATGTAGTCAAATATAAATATAAAGCGAGTAAAAAGATACTTACATTCAGACATCTGAACATTAGCTTCTTCAGCAAAAAAATTGGCACTTTGGTGAAGTTCCCGTTTCTTCATGTAATGGTAAATGTACAAATGCAGCCTAAAAATTTGTTGGATCAAAAAAAATTTAAACGATTAAAAAAAGATAAAACCAAATAATTATTTAATGTCCAAAGGGGATGTATTCAATCTAGATTCTATAAAAAAAAAAAATTTAATTTTAAAAATTTGAGGATATTCAATTAGGATTTTAAAAAATCCATTAATATATGGGTGTATTCAATAAAGAATTTAAATAATCTTTTAAAATTTGGTGGTATTCAATTGAAATTTTAAAAGGTTTGGGATATTCAATCCGGATTTCAAATATTTTTTTAAATTCTAGAGGTATTTAATATGCATTATAAATAAGAGATTTTAGTGGATTTAAGCTCGATTCTACGTAAATTCAACCAACTCTACGTCGATTGTGCATGAACTCTACCAATTCTGCATGGATTCTACGTAGAATATTAAATCAGTAATAATCTATCAAAATTCATGATTTATTAATAATCCGTTAAAATCTAAATTGAATAAACCCCTAAGTTGATACGTATACACATATAAATATAACTCACATCTCTTCTTGGTCTCTTTCATTTTCATACATGTACTTCTCCTCAGCCGCAATTTTCACCTTTAAAGATCCAAAAAAATATAAAATAAGAGTCTTAATTCTGAAAAATATGGGGTAAATAGGAATAACACATATAAATGAATTATTGTGATCAAAATCCAACATTGAAAGCAATTTGGATGCCTTTATGATGAGAAAACATAAAACTTGATTAGAAGAACAAGGTATGTAAAAGAAAAATGACATTATGATATGTGACGATGTTTCTCTCAAATTATAATTTCATTTTGAATGTTAGTTGTCAAAAAAAAGGTATTGAATTCAGTAAAAATATATGATATATTAAAAAGGATCTTTTTTTTTTTGAAACAATAATAGAATGGATCTTGAATTCAATGTGAAAAATAGAGTATATAGAAAATAATTACGAATTCACCGTAAAAAAAGTACGTACATAAAAAAGAATATTGAATTCATTTTCTAAAAAAGAAAATAGAAAAAAGATTCTAAATTGTCAATAGATGCGAATAAATACTTTTCTATAATAAGTTTGATACGTACAATTCACATTTTCACATAATACATAACAAAGATAAAGGTCAAAATTAATAAAGTGAGGCCAAACAGGTTTTGAGAAAGAAACAATGCAACCTAGTGGATATCCTCTACTAGCTACCAAAAGCATGAACATGACATTTGCACTATTTTAAAGTTGTATTTTGATTGATATCAAAGAAGTGTATAGGATAGATATCAGGATATACATCATATGAGAAGGAAGTGTAACAACAAATATTCACAATTCACACAAGAAGACATGTCCACAAGACAGTGCACTCACTTACTTCGACTTTGTTCGATGGACTTGAGGAAAATAGTGGCCAAAACACTTCCCACCATTCCGTCAATAAATTTTCTTCAATCTCCATCACTATATAAAATGTGAAAATATTAAAGTTAAGTCATTTAGTTCAATTATTTGCATTGGGAAAAGTAATATTCTTTCATTCTTTTTATATTCACTTAAAAAAAATGATTTATCTTAAACATTTCAAATTTTTGAAAAACAATCATGAGAAATCTTAACTGAATAACATAGGATGAAGTGTAAATTTGTACACTCAAAGCCAACGAAAGAAACAACTATACATATCTTGACCACAACCACTTACATTGTGATGTTTCAATGTTTGCTTCTTTCGCAAAAACTTTAACAACATCATGTAATTTTTTTTTCTTCATGTGATTGTAAATGTAAAGCTCAAGCCTGAAAAATCCAAATGGAGTTAATTAACATTAAACATAATAAATATATACAAGTATACTATACTAAAATTCCCAAACCATCATAAAGTAATAAACTCAGATAAAAGTATGACTCACATCTTTTCTGCATCTCCGTTATTCTTTAAAGCGAGCTCCCTTTCATTGTCCCATTCTCTTCCAAAAGCCATTTGCTACAACAAAACAACATTCAATCTACCAAGATGTGGAAAAATAATACGGAAAAAATTGCCATAGGCCAAGCTTAATTTTGAAAAAAATAAAAAATGAGATATGTTATTTATCACAAAATTTTGCTACATGTACCTCAAAGATTGAAAGAGAAAAACACAATACCAGCTACAATGACATTGAAAATGTAGCAACATGGAAATATATATAGAAGAATTTTTAAAAATATATAAATTAAACGTATATGGAAAAAGCAAACGAAAGTATGAAATGTATTCTATGATATTTATTATCTAGATTTTTTTATATTAAATGAGAAGATTTGATTTAGCCAATTGTGAAGATTTAGGAATATATTATTGTCATTTGATTTCAGAATCTGTAGGATTTATATTATTATTCAACAACACATCATGACAAATATTAAGTTGTCTTACTTTCTAAGTTTGCTTAAATTTTATTTTCAATATCATCAACCAACACGTATCACACTGAAAATTAGACATTTATTTATTCTTTACACATAATATACTCGATCTCCATCATCGTATTTTTTATTTTACGTCCCGTAACTCTTCCTCAACCTAGCTGAGGTAAAATGGAACATAATACATTCCCAGTTGTCGAAAAGCCGACATCGAGGTACCAAACCTTCCCATCGAATCCCCATTTCAAGAAAGGGTCATACGTTCCGAAGTTTTATACTTTATTGAACTCCATTCGAGGTGGCCCAGTCCAGCATTCATTTGCAAATCCTGTAGTGAAATTGAGACGAGTTCACATGTACAACCTTTGTAACTTCATGGTATACCCATGGATTGGCCAGTTCGTAAGTATGGATGAGCGTGGGCAAGTTCGGGATTTGCTATTCAAAATTATGACTTCCGCCAAAAAATTGATGTATTCATGCATATTAATAACTCGATTGATTAAGAACTTTTTAGGTGGTTTACGGGCTGTTGCTCAATCAATTAGTTACGAAATACATTAATGAAAGGACATTAATTCAAATTTTGGATTTTCGAACTGGATTGCGACTATAGTTGAGAAATAATTGAAGTAGTCAAATTTTTGCACTTAGTCCAAACCAAATTTATCTTCGCATCATATAAATTTGTAAAATTAATTTTTGTTACGCATAATTTACTGTGGTATAACCTCATAACATTTTTAAAAGATAAGTGGGACAGAAACTAATACTGTATTACGAAGAGTGAGAAAATTTTAGAGCAAATGCGAGGGAATATTTGCATTAAACTTAATTTTCAAAAAGAAATTCACTGTTAAATAAGATTAATGACTAAAAGACAAATTGTCACGGTACTGGAATTTTAGATAATTTAGAACATTAAATTATATTTTCCAAATATAAAAAGATTCACTCTAAAAACCACTTTTATGATGATGAGGAATGAGTCAGCGAATGGTACCAGGATAAATGGCTAATTCATCACTGTGGTTAGTAGTAACTTGCAAGTGACTTACCAAGTTAAAAAAGTTATCAATTGAATCATGAAAGTACGATTAGCTTGCAATCATAATACTGAACTTCAAAATATTTGCACTACTATTATAATCAGTTGACATTAATCGGAGAATCGTTAAGTTGTGCCACATCAACTGCAACAGCTCCACGTCAATGTACACATCGAAACCTAAAACCCAGAACCTAATTCATCACTAAACTATGTGTTAATTTTTGATTAGGTCACTGATTAATTGCAAATAAAATTACATATTCAAAAAATATCAAACAAAATTAAATTTTTCAAAAAAACTATGACTTTTTAAATTTGAATTATAATCATTCAAATAAACATACACTTTTGGTATCAGTTATTAATTTCGGATAAAATGGATTGAAAAACATGATATCTTTAAATATTTGTTCACTTTCATCGATTTATTAGCATATGAAATAATGGTATGTTCAATTCTAAATTTGAGTAAAACAAAATTCACCCAAAAACAATTAAACATTAAAAAATTTATGCTTTTGACAAAAATTATCGTATTGAAAAAACGTGATATATAAATATTTGTTCACTTGTATCGATTTATAAGCATATAGGTTGAAATACTAAAATTTGAACCTATTTTAAGTGTAATCATTCTAAAGAAAATCAAACCTTCTAAAAATTTACACCTTTGGTACAAATCATCATTATCGAAAAAATATATATGGTATTTTTCTAAGCATATGATTTAAATGGGTATGTTCAATTTTTAAATTTAATTTGTTTACAATTAAAATTAGTTGATGACCTAATTGAAAATTGAGAAAAAGTTGAGTGTTAAATTAGCAGTTAAACTTAATTTCAGTGTACCACGTCAACATCTATGTCATTTTTTTGTTAGGATTTTTAGGAAAATTGATGGAAATAACCAACTTGCAAGTTTTTAAGTACTTCATTAATTGATTGATTTTTTTTTTAACTTGGAGACTCACTTGTAAGTTACTACCGACTACAATCTATGTTAATAAGATTCGCCTATTACGACAGCCATACCGTATCAACACGACATGACACGTAGCACAATGTAAGATACGTGGCGCGGATTCATGTGTGTGAAACCAGATCCTTCGTTGTTATCGGACAGAAAATTTTTAGAGATCGCCAAAAAAACTTTGCATATTATCAGAAAATATTTAAGGTCCCGACTATAGATGTTTACATGTCTCGTACAAATCTGATGAAAAGCAAAGTTAGAAGTGGTGTGGAAAAGCCGAAGTAGGGATATGAGAAGATGAGATTTTATTGAAAAAGATATAAAAAGGTTGGACTATAAAAATATATTCTTGTGATTGTATATACTGTATATATGAAAGGAATGAACCTGGATTGTATCATGTCCATATTCATCATAGTTTTTATTATTAGTGGAATTAGTTGTTCACCAACCGCAATCGCGTGCACATCTTATAATTTAATACTAGCTTATAATGCGTGCAACGCATGATTGCTTTTCTAATATCTATAATTATATTAGTTTTTTAATATTTATTTGTTATTAGTTTACATATCAAATTGTTGTTAAAAAACTTATATATATATATATATATATATTTATATTTATATAGGGGACTATTCCATTGAGTCCCTATTACGATGAGAACTGAGACCCCAATCACCAAATCATTAAAAATAATCACTATCATATATATAGACACCTACACTACCGCACATATTTTGTAAAGTTTTCACCAATTCTACAACCACCATACCTACACCACTAGCCCTCCTCTTCCACTGTAGCATCATCCATCGTCACCAACCAAGCCACCACCACCACACGATAATCTCTATCTTTCCATTCAATTTATCGCCAAAACACCATCATTTTTCATTAAATTTCTTCCTAGAAATCACTATAATTCTCTTTATGGATTATATTTTTTACAAGCAACCACTATTTTTAACAACCACGATCGCCTTATAACCATTTCAATAGCACGATCTCCTACGTTGCCACTATTGGCAACTCACTACTATAACATATTTACTTACCTTTTTTATAGATTTGATTCACCAAAAATCATCTTTGAATTATAACTAAATTATAACAATTGCTGAGAGCATTATCTTGAATAATGATTTGAGTTCAAATTATCAAATTTTGAATACAAAACACGAAATACACTTACACAAATCACCAAATAAAATGGTGATTTGTATTTAGAAAGGTGATTTGTATGCAAAATTTGTTAAAATATACTCAACTGTGATCTAATTAAAAGTTTGAAGATGCTATCTTTCAACGAAATTCATAGGATATAAGAAAAACAATGAAAAAATGTAAATGAAGTGTTATAATGATGGTTATAAAAATGGCAGAGGTTATGTCAGTGTCGGTAATGGAATAGTGGAGGCAGCGATTCATCAGAGATAAAGGACTGATGACGATGGTGGTAGAAGGTCGGAGAAAGTAGATGAGAAAGCAGGAGGAGAGCTATCGAATAGAGAAAAGGAAAGGAGAAGATGACAGGTGTGTAACAAATGGGCGGAGAAAGAAAATGTTGGAGAACAGATAGATGGATAACAACTATATCGTGTGGTCAGGATTTAATATTATTATAGAAACCCGATCCCAAATAGAACAAGTTCATGCTTGCAAAAAGGCATGCAAACAAAATTGATCGCAAATTATAAACTGAAAGTCTTATTACGAAAACAGTGATTAAAAACTAGTTATAACATAGCCATAGGTCTTCACTTCCACCTTGGTGACTTCATGGTACATTTCGCTTTGACTTGGCCTACCTTGTTTCTTCTCTTCCAGAACCTTGCGTGGAGATAACATCCATCTTGATCTTGCATCTCTTTTCAATTAGCTCACCCCTGAATTTCTGACCACTTCCAGCATATTTACTATCATCAAGACAACCAACCTTCCTGGACAAACCATAGTCACATCTGGCTTCCGCTTCCTATTCATGTTCCTGTACTCCTCTGCTATTTATGCTTGTGGCTTCGAAACTTACTCCTACTTTGTGACTGCACTTTGCGAGGCCTACCCTTATCCCTCTTCGGCCCCAGCCTAGTAGCTTCAAAAGCTCGTACAATTTTAGTTTGACCCCAGATATATTCATTTTTCGCGGCCTTCCTCTCGTTCTTGTAGTCTCTTCACAAATTGATACTAGGTCTTTTCGAGATTTACCCCTTTTTCTCATATTCTCAACACAGGTCGACACCAATGGAACACCATTATTAGCCATCACCTAATCAGAACCAGATGGATTCTCTCTTTTTTGTAGCCGAAAGTCCTCCAATTATTCAATTCCATTTGCTGGAGAAAGCTTTCATTCTTCCAAACAACCTCTAAACGAGCACAATTCATTGTAGCATGTGAGATTTGATGACAAGCTTCACATGCTTCAAAATCAGATAGATGAAGCATCGGGACTTTGGTGACAGGCTCATTCCTCCAATCTAGACTAACTAGAAGTGTAGTAGGTATTGAACTAAGAACATATCGACATCTACGCACACACAATAACATCATTAGAAGTTGTCAAAACTTTCAAATTCTCTAGATTTCTACGATCAAATCCTAATGGAGTACCCAGAGCACGACCTAGCCTATGTATACCATTGATAGACCAGTAGCTAAATGGAAGCCTTTGTAATTGAACCTACATCTTAACCGATTCTCCAACCCCAAGGAACAAACCCTCATTCCAAGGTTTACAGGAAAATCTTACAAGAAAAGTTCTCACATTGCAAGGATATGGACCCCTTAGTAGGTACATTCATCAAAATTTTAAGGTTATTGAACTTAATTAAATACGATAAGCCCCAAGTAATGTTTAAACGCATCCAAGAGACCTAAAACATTAAATTTTCTTAATGCCAAGTTTCGAATTAAATGAAACTCCCGACCAACAGATTCATTAAAGATTGCCACACAACAATTATTCCACTACTCAGACGTTTCATGATAAAATAATTTTAAAGGTTTAACAATAGTCGAACCACTTTTAGTAAGGACATGGGAATGGTATTTCTTAACATCGTTGTGAGTAAAAAGAGTCAAAGATTTACCAAATTTAGAAGGAGCATCAACATTAGCAACCATGTTAGATGGAGTAAGACCAGTTGTTGATCGCGTGGCACCTTCCATCTTAGGACAAGTCCTCTGTTCCACCAAACCAATGTAAGGCAAGTCGGATCCCCTAGTGACCAGTTCTTGTTCTCTCGAATTCTCCAAAGAGACGGAACCCAAAACTTGTCTAGAAGAGTTTATCGCAGCCATAACAACAAGCAATAAATAGAAAATAGTGTTTGTGGAAGAGAGTGGAGAGAAAAGATAATGGTTGAGGAAAAGGGGTAGAAGAAATGGGAGAGGTGAAGAAGAAGGGGTGAAAAAAGAGGTCAGAGAGAGAGATGGAGGGAGGGAGAGGTTTCCTTGGGAATCGACTCCCGTTAGATTTCTCGCTCAGAAGACGAAAGAAATGTCATACATCCACTTGTGAACCGTATGTACGGGTGTCAAAATTTGACCCGACCCCGACCCGAAACCCGACACGGAAAAGTACGAATTTTGGTCGAGTGTTTTGAGTTTCGGATCGGGTTCGGGTTGGGTAAAAATTTACCCGAAAAAATCGCGTCAGTTTCGGGTAACCCAAAATACCCGAACCCGACCCGAAAATTTAATTTATATAATATATTATACATAATATTAAAATTTACATTATATAATTGTATACATGTGTGATATATTTATAAATTATTTAAATAATTTTAGTTTATATCTCATCTCTTTAAGTTGCTATTATCTTTTTTTTAAATATATTTTAAATAAAAAATATATTATAAAATGAAAATAATTATTTTTTATTAATTTTGGGTCAAAACGAGTCATTTTCGGATTGACCGGGTACATAACAGGTCGGGTTCGGGTTGAAATTTTCAACCCATTTCGGGTTCGGGTCGGGTTGACCCAAAAACAGGACCGGGTACGACAAACCCGACACGAACCCGACCCATTACCCGAAATTGACACCCTTAACCGTATGGGGAGTGATAAAGTACATCACGCATTCACACTGAGACTAATAATGTGATAAAATGGTTCATCCAAACTTGTTCGTTTTTGTTTTAGTTGTCTCGATACAAATTTGGTCGTTCTTTGTTGTAGTTGTCTCGATACTGATTTTCCCATCTCTCAATTTTTTTATCAATTTCTGTTTTCTCCCGGGAGTGGTTAGATGCAGCATCATAGAAGCTGCAATACAGATGGTCACATGAATTCTTGCTTTTGGGCCTTTCACTAAGGATTCCATCATAAACTTCTTTATCAATCCTTTTGCACGACAAGCCATTGTCTCGGAACAAAGTTCCATTGCTTTTCGAGGGACGACGAGCTTATGTTTCAAGAGTTTAGCATATTGGTTCAAGAGATGGAACATGTATCGTATATCTTGTCCATTTTTAGATTCTGCTGAATGTAATTGCTTGCCTCCTTACCCATTGTGCATGTGCCTGTAACATTTTAAGTAAAAGTGTTAAATAATGTACCTGTTTGGCTACATGACTTATTGGGCTTATTTAGCTTTAAGTCGGGCCGAACTTTTTAACATGTGTTTGGGTAAAAAGTTATCCAAGGCTTATATCCATCTTATCCGCTGTAATCCAGAAGCTGGCATACCCCAACTTTCGTCTTATTTTGCACTAACTTATTTACTATTCCCTAATCCTTTCGTTTTTAATTTAATTTTTCCCGTCAATCTGCGATATTGTTTTCAAATCTAACTTCACCATATTTTTATCCATCTCCCGACGATCATTTTGCATACCATATGTCCTATATTTCGATGTGATTTAGGAAAATTATATATAAAAATATGTATTCTACAGTAAACTTATAATTTTTAATTTACCAAACACTTTAGTGACTTATAAATTCTGATTTACTTATCACTTATAATCAACTTATTAACTTAAAATAATACGGAGTAAGTTACTTTTTTTAAGCTAAGCCAAACGGCCCCAATATCTGTCTACTCAATACGATTAAGAGAAAGTGTCAAATAATTTTTACTATAACATAAGATTCCATTTTCTAACACTGCACGAGAACTTAAGATAAAAGTTGTATAACATAATATGTTAAGTATATTGTTTGGCCATATTAAGCATATTGTTTGGCCATAATATGTTACCACATATCACATAAGAGCAAGTCCAATGCATATCTATATTTGGTTGTGTATTTAGAATATAATTAAGTTTGCTGAATTATCACTCCAATGCATAACTACATTTAGTCCTATAAATGCATAAATAAATAGTTGATCCTATATTTAGAATTTAAGATGACTATAAGTCTATAACCATAATTCCTATATCATTCAATCAACTAGATTATGGAGGAAAGTTGACTCCTATTCATTATCAAAAAATGTTAAAATACATTTTGAACGTAGTTGATCTTATTTTAGAACAATGAAATGGAAAATTAGTTATATTTTAAGACCAAAAATTACTTTTTGGTCTCAAATTATAGCAATACCTACAGTAATTTAGAGTTTAGCATTGGACTAGCTCTAATGATATAAATTATAATCAAGAGATTTGCATGCATGGGAAATGCTGTAGAACAAATGACAATCTTTCTTTTTGAACCAACACAATAAAACAATAGTTCATATATGTTTAAAAAAACTTATGTTGATTTTGTTTAGAATGCAGAGTACATCGTAGCTCACCCATTGAGATTGGTTATATATTAAACAATGGGTATGCAATAGAATGTTTCATCTGTATTGACTTCATTTTGTTTTTGTTTTGGTTGTCCCAAAACTGTTTTTCCCATCCCTCAACTTCATTTACTGAGTTCTGTTTTCTCTGAAGAACTGATTGAAGGGTTGCAGGATCATAGGGAGGCTGCATTACACATGGACTCTCGTCTTTTGGACCTTTTACCAAGGATTCCATCATGAACTTCTTTGTCAATCCTTCTGCAGGGCAAGCCATTATCTCGGAGCAAAGTTCTACTGCTCTTCGAGGCACGACAGGCTTGTATTTCAGGAGCTTAGCATATTGGCTTAAGAGATGGAACATGTAATCGTAGACCTGGTCCATCCTTAGATCTTGCTGAATGAAATTGCTTGCCTCCTTACCCATGGCATGTGCCTGTTTATTTCAAGCAAAAGCAGAAAAGACCAAAAAATATAAAAATTGCGAATGTCAGGACAGTATAAGAAAACTTTGCTAGAAATTTTGTGCACAACAAAAAAAAAGTTTAAAAATATCGTCCTCACAGTCACTACCTCCTGCTTGTGGCTATTACCCCAATCAACAGCAAATTTAATAGATCTGCATTTGTCATCATCCCTTATTGGCCAGTAATGATGCATCGGAATCAAACCTCTTGTAAAGAAGTCATAGAAACGAGGCTTCACCAGCAAGGTAACAGAATCGCAAGCAAGAATATATTTTTCACTCACAGACCAAGACGCTCCTTCTACATAGATCTTATATCTACATAAATGGCAGAGAATGATTATGGTGTGACAGTACAGCCAAACACATTAAAACAGGAAACTTCTGAATTAATGTACTAATATCAATGCTTAAGAACACATTCCTTGTGATTTACCCGCATAAGAATTAAATTTATAATGAAATTCCAACCTGTGATTGCATTGGCTTGCCAAGTTAGAGTGCTTGTAACCTAGTTGTGCTTCTAGACGCCAGTTCTGCAAGTTTGTAATTTGTAAGATATTTATCAACTTGTTAGCAATAAAATTCTATTACATATGGGATTTGGTTTCTGGATTGTGCATCACAACCGGGAGTCCTTCCTAATTAACCAGATAAATCATTTTAGCAAACAAAGTCTCACCAGGGCGTACACACGAGCGTTCCAGTCCTGTTTGTCAGAGACATTACATTTAAGGAGATCCATCCTGGTTTTAGCGACAACAGGATTCCCCTGCCAATACGCATATGGATCACGGTCTATCCAACTAGTCTTCATGTTCCCTTTCTCTAGGTCCTTTAACAAAGAATCCCATGGCTTTATATTAATCTCAGGCCTGAATAAAAAGTTTACATTAGGGGAAATTTTATAGATACTTAATCATTCTTGCACCCACGCAAGCAAGTAAAAAATTGGTGTTTCTCTTAAAAACAAACTGCTATCAGATGACAAGTAATACATTTGTTTATCAATACCCAAGAAATAAAAGATATTAGTACAGTATTTACCATCCCCAGAAGGACCAGTCTGGAAAAACAATGTCTAATGTGGAATCATCGCCACAATAGTGAAATAACGGAGGTGGAGCTGTGGCATTAGGACCACTGTAGAGACTGGATCTGATAACTGGCCAGTCAGCACACTCAAACATAAGGTCTAAATCAGGAACCTTTCCTGGGTACAACCGCAACAACTGTAGAATCCCCCACAGTGTAAAAACATCCCTGGTTTGAAATGATCTATGATATGTTTCTACATAAGCCCTCCCATTTAGTATTACCAGACGAAAATTTGCTGTCCTTCTGGCTCGCTCCACCATCTCCTCTGTAATTCCGGTCTCCCTCCAGGGGGTTAGGTCTTCATATATCCAACGGAAGTATTCAGGACACTCAGCTGGCGAAGTCAACAAAAGAGCCCGATCTCTTTTATCAAATTTTCCTGGATAATAATTTGCAGGGCACGTTGGAGTGACATTGCCAGCTGAGCAGTTTAGGGGAATTTCAAGGCTATTTCCAGAAATGTACTGCAAAAGCGCATAAGAAACAAATTGTAATAAACTTAGGAAAAAAGCTTCTGTTTTCGGACAACTACAGCATTCACAAGTAATAAGTACAGAAGTTCACCAAAGAAGATGCAAACATTAACATTTATCATTGTACAGCCGGGCTTATTGCTTGTTTGTTTTTATTCGATGTAATTTTTTGATAGTTATAATAATAATGTCAAACAAGAAAGTTAAGCAACCAAAAGGAGAGGGAACTTACAACAAGAGTAGAATGCAGGAGACGAGTGGAGACGAACACACTGAAGAATAAAAGGAAGATGAAGGCTGAAAATCGGAAATAACAGTGAAGAGAAGAAGATCTTGTTGAAGAAAGGAGGTTGATACTCGGTAATGAAAGTATTGTATCTTTTAAATGCTTGAATAGTACTCTTTCAGAACCTTCATGTATTAAATGATGTCTCTGCTTTATATTCTCTTTCATTGTTCTCCTTGTCTCTGCTCTTTACCAGCATTGGCAGCAACTCTCACCACTCTTTCTTCCCCTTGCCTAAACATAATTAAGAAAAACACAATTTACATAAAAATATACACACGCTTCTATCAGAAAATACGACATTCAGCAGAAAACACTCAACTTTTCCAGGTTGTAAGAAAGGTTATTAGTGGCATGTCCCATGACCCTTGCATCAGTTGCATGTAATATGTGATTTCACATCAAATAAAACGTTTGATTATCATGCTGAAGAGCATAGTAGTATGGGTTAAAAAAAACTGATGCCAAGAACATAATTAATCAAAAGACTGGAATAGGAAAATATTTAGCATAGGTGTAGTTCAAGAAAATTCGAGAAACCAATTTTTTAACATCATCCGACCTATGTTAGGCCGCGAGCCAGCCACAACCTCACATTAGTACCCGCACGGATTTGTTTTTTACAATTCTCAAAGAATATAAAAGAACTATCTATAATGTACTATCTATAATGTCATGTGATATTTGGTTGACACTACCTATTGACGCCCCCTAACAACCTCCATCATATATAATATTTTTTTTTATTTTTGTTTACAATTCTCACAATTCGCGAAAGGAGAACTAAAATCACTCACATATTTGTAAATGTTTTAGAATTGTTTACATAACAATGCATCTTACATAACAATGTTTTAGAATTGTTTACATAACTCACATATTCTACAAAACAAAGGTTATTTTTTAATAAATACTAAATTTAGTGAACTAAATATCATAGAATACTTTAATATAATGCACATAGATATATATAAATTAACAAAAAAAAATATAAAAAGGATAACAATAATTTTAAAGGAAACAAATTAACATATCATATATTACCATAAACATGCGAAAAACATATAATAAACCAAAACAAAAAAAAATCAAACAATTTTTTTTAATACCATTTGTATTTTCAAAAGAGTTTAAAAATATTTTAAAAAGAACACCTATCATACAAGAAAAAATACCACACCAAATCCTTTAAATAACCACAAGTATCTTGAAATACTGAATGAAAAGAATAAAAAAAATATTTATACCAATATGAACCTAACATATTTCAAAAATATTTTATATAAACTAATAAATTAAAATAAGATAACCCGAAAAATTGAAAATTTAAAAAACATGTAAGGTTAAACTTATAATACATATATAATTTATAAAATTAACAATTATCACATAAAAGTGCTTTGAAAAAAATATTATATTAATAAATATTATAAAATATTTTACTTATAAGTTTTAAACCAAACATGTTTCTTAAATTTATAGTAAGAAAATAAACATAAATTAACAAAGAAAATGCAGTTTGATTGAAAAAAACCATATTTTCATCTCTTCACATAAAAAATTGTAGATGCAATACTACTATACAGTTGTAAACAAATTACAAAAAATATTCCAAAACAAAAATTTAACATATGTAATTGAAATATTATGCAGTAAAAAACACTTTAAAATTTAGTAAGTTAAAAGTTAAAAAATATAATATTTCATCAACATTAAAATTTGAAATAAATTAATACAGATTCGAACTAGTAAAATACATATCAAAGAGTTAATAAATCCCATTATTATTTGAGTATATATAAAATTACAAAGTGTATACGTATTATTATTAAGAACAATTTAATTTAAATAACGTAATTTTTTAAAAAAATAAATTCTTAATAAAAATATTTATAAATTATTGAAGAAGCTTCCGGTGTATAGACATAAAACTAGTGTTACATAATCAAAGTAATTGATCCCACATGATCACAATCCAAAATAAAGGTTCTTTGAATCACAACTGAACTCCACTTGAACTCCACTTCTACGCTTCTTAAATCACAACTGAACTAGTGTTATGCATGATTCATTTTGCCTATTTTTCTATAAAAAAAATCAATTTCTGAATTTAAAAAAATAATGAAATGATTTTTTTGCATTTTCTAAGAATGTTATATAAAATTACGTTTTTCTTCAACATAAAGGATCACTTTTCTAATTTATACTACTATTTTATACATTTTAACTCCAAATTAGATACAATATAACATACAACACAATGAGGTTTTTTTTAAAGTTATAGGTTTGAGAAAAATTTAAAGGTTTGAGCCAAATTAGTGATTAATATTAATATTTTATAATTAACTTAAAATAGTTTTTTGAATTCAAAAAACTAATTTTAAAAAAATTGCTTTGAGCAATTTTTTTCAATTACATGATTATAATGTATATAATTAATAAACAAAAAGTTAACTTAACTAATTACCAAACAATTTTATATAAACAGCTAACTCAATGTAATGTCCTCAATGTCAAAACAGCTAAGCTAAGAGCAACTCAAACAAGCTCCTAAATTTTTTCTATAGCCTCTTAAGGAGTTAAGATACAAAATTTTTTATCATCTCCAACAACACCATTTCCACTTCCTAAGTTATATTTTATAATAAATATATACTACAGCTAGCACCGTAGTTACGGGTGGTGCCATAACATCAAGTTATGGTGGCCTGCCATAACTTCAAGTTATGGTGGCTATTTATCTTAACTTAAATTTGCTTTCTTCACTCCAACATTTTTTCCTCAATTATAGCCTCTATCTATTTTTTCATCTATTTATATTGCATATATATATATATATATATATATATATATACAAATTTATCCCAACATCGGTGAATGAATTACTTGGACATCAGTGAAGTTCAAAACCTTGAAGCCGTCCAACATCAGTTACGGGTGCACCCACCCCCTAATTTCAACCAGATTATTATCTTTGAAGAAAACAATGAAAAACGATTTCTCAACGTTCGTGTAAAAGCAAACGAAAGATGGTCAAGCAAGTGTGTCCGGTGTAGAGCATGTGCCGATTGTAATAAAAAATGAGATAAGGAGAGCAGAGAGAATCTTAAAATTGAGAAAAGATTTAAAACTCCTAAAGATTTGAAAATGAGTTAGGAATCTATTGGAGATCGTTTTCAATTCAATTTTCTCAAATTTTAATTTAAGAGCATGTATAGAGAACTTCTTGGAGTTACTTTAAGAGCTAATTATTGCATGAGAGGATTGTAAAGTGTAGTTATCAAGTAAACATGGATGTATCACTTATCACGAAGTTTCTCGACCCAGAATTATGCTTTAAAAACTTGTGATACTTGTTAAAGCATGTTATGATTCCTTGTACAATATTAATGCAACTGATGCATCTATGCAAATCTTATACAAAATATCGTTCTTTTGTTAAAAACTTAAAATCAGTCTATTTTCAGTGTCATCAAAATAACATGCATAACTATAAATAATTGCTATAACGAGAACAAAAAACATACATTTAACTTAAACATAGACATGAAACCTTGACGACATTAACAATTAATCCCTTGATCCTTCTCATTTCTTTACAATTATTATTTTGGAGGTCCCTCCTTTTTTCTCATTTTTTTACAGTTACTATTTAGGATGTCGCTCTCTTTTCTTTACCTTAGCATAGTAAGTTTCATCCACTGCCAACAACATGTTGGTGCAGTGGTTGAGCCACTGGTCTCCTTTGAAGGAGGTCAGGGGTTCGACTCTTGCGTCCTTTCTGTATTTGTATTTCTGTATTTGTAATTCTGTACTTGGCCGGGGGTCCTTCGGAAACAGCCTCCCTATTGTATAGGGGCATGGTCTGCGTACATCTACCCTCCTCAGACACCACTTTGAGTGGTATTATAACTGAGTAAGTCTTGTTAGTAAGTTTCCTCCACTATTACACTCACTACTTTTCCCACTATCTCATATTCAATAATAAAAAATACTATTACACCCACTACTTTCTTCCATTATCTCAAATTCATATTTAATAATAAAAAATACTATTACACTCACTAGTTTCCTCCACTATCTCAAATCTATTATTAAATATGGATAACTTTACCCACTTTTTATTTAACTTTACTCATTTTTTATGCATTGTCTTAATCTCCGTGTCCCTTCCAATATACACAAGTGAGGGACGGGATAGAGGGAATAACAACCATGAAAACATTATTATATTATGTGCTTAATTTCTAAACACTCTTGCACCCGTCAAACAATAATTTAAAATACTCCAATTCTCTAGCTTCTCCCCTCCCCCATCAAAAAATAATTATAAATACCACAACAAATGCAAATACGAGACTTTGTGCAAAGCAAGCAAGATTAAAAACCATTATATGATACTCTTCTGATTCATTATGTAAGGCATTTGATTTTTTTGCACGTAATTTTAGGTGTTTTGACTATATAGCTAAAATTATTTTTTTTTAAAAAAATTTGTAAATAAAACATTATATTTTATTCAAAAAAGGAAAAATTGAAAAATAACATATTTAATATATAATCAAATGCCTTGTAATGGATTAGAGGGAGTAATTAGAAGACACATTCCCAATGTAAAAATTAGAGCCAAGAAATGTTGCAAAAAGGATATCCGCGTCACAATAAATTATTTCCACCATATTAGAGTAGATATGCATTAGTTTCAAGAGTATTGTACGAAATATATTTAAAAGAAATGAAACACAAAGGTGATAAAACAAATAACAATTCAAATGAGTACATAAAGTATTGCATTTGTTACTTTGTATTTGTACTATCAGGATTTGTCAAGAGATGAGTTTGAGCATCATCTCCAGTTCTCCACTCTTCCGCTGCCTGCCGTATAAACTCAAGAAATGCCAAGATATACAGAGTTGTGAATTAATATATACCACAACATGCAAGAAGAGCTACATATGAAACTTAATTGTTAAGTATGCCAAATAAAAATGTAGGTGGTCACTTACATCTGCTTCATTTACTCCCACTCCCGACAATAATCCTTGGTCTTTCCTATAACTTTCACCTGAAAACTAAATAATTTTAATAAAGAGCAGCAACAAAGTTATATAATTGACTCTCAGTGAATATTTAACTCTGAACTCGGAGTTTTCAAAAGATAATCAAAATATGATATAACTATAATTTAACCATATAAAATAAGATTAAGGCCGTCAGAGTAGAACTTTTTACAATAATTTCGACATGCAATTTATAACCTGAAACTTTAGCTTAAAGAATCAGACAAACCGGCAATAAGTGCTGGGGTTGGATATGCGGAATCCTGTTCTGCTGGATAAGGTGACCCAAATTGAACAGAAGCCTGCGATAGAAGTATAATGTCTTAGTCTCCGTTCAGTTCTGCAGTTATGATGTTCAATAATGTAATAACCATACCCCGATAACTTGTGGAGGAGGCTGAATACCAGGCATTTGTAGGTGGCTGTGACACACAAATGCAGACAAAAAAGATGAGTAATCACCAAATGTAAGTGCCACTGGATATATTCACATTAATCATGTACAATTCAAGCAAAGAAATGTAAACTTAACAAACAACCAGCAGGTAATATATATTTTTAATTTTACCATGAAAACAGAAACTACCTAAAATTGCCAGTATATGGCACTGGTGTGATTTCTGAAGGTAGCAACTTTACAAGAGGAAACCCGAGTGGCCCCTTTCCCTTTTCTTTCGAAGCCGAGTGGCCTAGAATACTGGAAGTTTCGATATTCATAGGACGCTTTTCAGCTCTCCGCTGGCTCATTTCTTGAGGAGCCTGCGACATAAATAATAATATTACTATGCCAAGCAAAAAAAAGAACCCCCCACTCGATCCTACAATAATCCAAATTCTAGTCTTGCTGTCATCTCTGTCTTCTTCTCTGTCTTCATTTCTGTCTTCTCCTGATATCATCATGCACCCATCAGTAAAATCGTCCCTTGAACTCCGAAGTTTGTACCCTTGTAAACACTTGCAATATGGTGCTTCCAACTGATTGCATTCCCCATAATAATCACACAAGTTGTAATATTCACACTGGTCTGGCCACAGCCAGTACGGAAGCCATTTGTGTTTGGCCAAATTCCCTCTCCACGCTAACTGCCTAAATTGTCCCGTCACATCAATCATTAACCGCGTGAGAGTTTTAGGAATATCAATGTCATGGGTGAAAACGCTCTCATTCAAAATGGAAATATATTTAAAATTTGTGATATGAACTTGATCATCAAATAATAGAAACCCCTCCAGACTTGTTCCTGTCCATGCAGCATTAGACCAGTACTGTCTAGTCCTATCAGAGACAAAAATATGACTTAGGCCATGTATTTCCATCTCCAACGAGAAAAGACCAGGTGCTGGATCTTCTACATTTTTCCATGGACTTAAATAAATCTTTTCTTTCTTTTTTTTGTTATATCCAGCTTTTCCACCAGGAAGCCAAGTGTCTGTTGGGTGATCAAAACTTTATTTATTATTTGCAAATAAATAATATAGTAATATTATTTATTCATCTCCTATGAATGTGACAACTAAATATTCATAGGATGTTCATGAATCTGCTCGTTAATGACATCCGTACGGTTGGATCGTTGAGAAATATTTTTTCAAAAATAGAAACAACAATTCGTGACAAAGCACTAGTTACTAGTACTAGTTAAATTAGTAGTGATCTACTAAGATATCCAACCAAATTAATTTTTAATTTTTTGAAAATTTGGGAATATCACTAAATTAGATATATCTTGACATCCGTACGGTTGGATCATCGAGAAATATTTTTTAAAAAATAGAAACAACAATTCGTGACAAAGCACTAGTTAACTAAGATCTTCAATCAAATTAATTTTTTATTTTTTGAAAATTTGGGAATATCACTAAATTAGATATATCTTGACATCCGTACGGTTGGATCGTCGAAAAATATTTTTTTAAAAATAGAAACAACAGTTCGTGACAAAGTACTAGTTACTGGTACTAGTTAAATTGTAAATTAGTAGTGATCTACTAAGATCTCCAACCAAATTAATTTTTTATTTTTTGAAAATTTGGGAATATCACTAAATTAGATATATCTTGACATCCGTACGGTTGGATCGTCGAGAAATATTTTTTAAAAAATAGAAACAACAATCCGTGATAAAACACTAGTTACTATTACTAGTTAGAATAGTATTGATCTACTAAGATCTCCAACCAAATTAATTGTTCACGAACAGCTCGAGCTCGACTCGGCTCGAGGCTATTCGTGAACAACTCGAGTTCAGTTCGGTTCAGTCAAAGCTCGGCTCGGTTCGTTAAGAAATCAGCTCGGTTCGTTAAGATCAAAGTTCGGCTCGGTTCGTTAAGATCAAAGCTCAACTCATTTCGGTCAAAGGCCGGCTCAACTCGGTTCGTGAATAGCTCTACCAGAATACGTCCCACCAATCTTTTAGCAAACTTTCATCATTCTCAAGTACTAAGCCAAAAATGACGACTTATTATAGATACTAGCGTCGTACAAACAACGTTACTTTTATTTTTATTTTAAATTATTTAATATTTTATTTTAATTTAAAATTTAAAACTTTTATTAATTTTTTTGTATGATTTTTTTATTTAGCATACTGTGTTAATATATTTTTACATATTAATTTTATTAAAATGATTACTTGCTTTTTGTTAACATGCATATTATAAAAATTTAGAATATTATTTTTGAATATTTTCGATTAATTTTATTTTTATTACAACATTTGAATATTTTCTTTTATCATTATGAATTTTTTAAATATTATTTTCTTATTATATTTAAAATCATGTGCCGATATGTTATTATATTATATATTTTTTAAATAGTCATTCAAAACTTTATTCGAATATTTGTAAATTTTAAGAAGAATAGAATATTATTAGTAGTGTATATTTTTATTTTTTTTTCCTTAAACACCTATATGTAAACAACCAAGTAAACAATTATTTCCTTAAGCTATGGGATCCGGTGACCACAAAACCAAACCACTTAAAGTATCTTATTGTTAGTAGTATTTTTATGTGTTCGTTCGCAGGGAAGGACTGAATTGTAATATCAAGTTCAAGTTTTTATCTCTCACAATTTAGAAGTGTAGAAGAATGTTTGGTGTGTTTATAAACTAAATTAAACTAAACAAAATTAAACTAATTATCAATCGAGAATAAAATATATGAGGGAAACAATCCAAGAACTGGGGTTCTTCACTTGGTTTCAATGCACATTCAATATCTATGTGATGTCTACGTTCTTACTCTGCTGAAAACAATTCTTCTAAGGTTATAATGTTCTCTTCCAAGATACAATATAATGTCTACAACTATACCCTAATTGTCACTTCCGTGATACAATCAAAGACAATCATAAACTATTAAGCTCCAAGAATTATAAGTCTCACAACTCTCCTATTAATCTTCCAATCAAATATTCGAGTTATGTCTGTTAAATCATGTACTAAAATTGCAACTCCTCTTCCAAGTTATTACAATCCCTAGAATACAATCAAAGGTTAGCTACTCTTCTAATTGTGTTAAGCCCTCAATAACAGATCAGCAAAGTGAGAAAATCACAAATAATTAAACACACATGAATACCAAGGAATACTACCCAATCCTCAGATTAGAGATTTAGTTACACATAATTAAAGAAGAAAACAAAATAATGATGATAATGAATGAAAACATAATATTGAAGAATTGAAGATCGAAAGTACCTTGATACGATTACAAGCTATGAATTGTTCTAGCTATGAATTGTTATCTATCAATTGTTCGATGAATTGTTATGATTTACAATGGTAGGATGTGTTTATATAGGCTCTACAAATCTTGCCCAGCAAGATATTGCCTTCTATTACAATTAGGATTTAAAGAAGGTACCCAAAACTGCCCAGAATACAATTAGAATTAGAAAAAGGGCAAAACAGTAAATTCCCAGCCTTCTTTAATCAAGATTACGTGCGCGCCTTTAATCAGTACGTTTCTTGCACTTGTTTCCTATCCCAGGTTGTAGAAAATCTCTCAAGCTTCGCGTGAGCAGTAAGATCGCTGAAAACGGACTTCTAGAACTCCAGATATGGCCAAAACAGTATAAGCTGCGCAGCCTTCCCGGAAAATCCGAATTTTAATCAATTAAATCTCCAAAAACGACAAAAGCTTAGATATTCTTGGAAACCTGCACAACTACACAAAACACATCAAAACTACACAAACTTGAGTCCAAAACAATCAATTTAAGCCGATTTAGAATGCTCCAAGTGGATATAAAATCCACTTATCAAACACCCCCAAACTTAAACCGATGCTTGTCCTCAAGCATAAACAATTATAACTACCTAACTAGTACCACTTCCGTAGGTGATCACGGTTGCATTTGGTATATGCAACAAGCCCTTTAAACCCCTAGGCAGCCCTAGTGGACGAGTAAGGTCTCGTGAGGGCCTATAGCGAATGTACCCACAAAATCCATTTAACCTAATGCAATGCAATGCATGAATGCAACTAATATGAAAAATGCAAGATCCCCTTCAAACTCACCAAAACCAACTAACAAGCAAATATCTCAATGAATGTAACAAATCCAAGCAGAGCTCGACTAAGTCCCCGTATACTAACAGTACATGACAGAAACGTGCGTGTGTGCGATGCTCATCAGAAATACTCCCAAAAATAGGTCAAAAATCATACATGCTTTCCGTCAAGACAATCACAGGTTTATAATCAGAATAGACTGTAGACACTTCATAACCTAGGAACACCTCCACCCTTATCCAAGGTAGACATAAACTCATGCTTTATTACTAAACTACGACACTATATACAATACGCATGCTTATTTAACCGTGCAATGAATGAGACCCCAAAAGGCTTATACAATAATACCCATGTAGCGAGTGTTAGGTCAGCAATCCCAAACCACAAGTGGCTTTAGGTTACTAGGACTAAGTCCCCTCAGACTTAATTACTCAAGTATTAAAGAGCTCACTCTGGTTAATTTTGCATATAAACAAATAACTTATTGACTCTTTTTTTTTTCTTTTTTTTTTTCATATTTTTTTTTCTTTTTTTTTTTTCATGCAATCTGGAATGAGCCTTTCTCATTTCCAACCCTAGACTACTCATATAAATATGAGCTGGCTACTAGCCATTTGACGCCTAGCCACAATTATGAACAACTAGAATGAAAATTCCTGGTTTCCCCCAAACTTAGACTTTAATGTTCCTACGCTATAAAGGGAATAACGAAAATTCTAAATATAAGCAAGTGATTAAATCTCAAAACATCCCACAGGCATGACCCTAACCTAGCCCAAAAGCACCCCAATGAGACTGTGTAATAAATTTTGTTCCCGTAACATGCAAGTCAATTTCATAGAAACTATAAATCAGCCCTCTACTCATCATCATCATACCCAAATCAACATCCACCTATCAATCAGAATCAGCTCGTCCTAAGGGATCATGAAAATATGCATGCCATGAAAATGCAACTAATATGACTCACATGGTATACTAAAAAAACAAAATGTCCTACATGAACAAACGTAGATAATACGAACATAACAATCATGCATGAACTATCACTACTATGCAAACATGATATCCTATATGAACACAAAATACAACAATACATACAACTACTAATCCCCCAAACCCCCAAACTTAAAATAATCAATGTCCGCATTGAATGGAAGTAAATACAAGGGATAGCAGAAAACATACCTACTCGTCCTCCTCCTCGGAGGAATCAGAATCTGGCGATGGATACTGCGTACGAGCTCCATAGACTGGCCACCTCGCCTGAATACCCGCATCTTTCAAAGCTGTAGCCATATCTTGAGCATACTCCCTGTTACAAGCATGAATAGCATCCATCCGCCTATACAAATGCCTAAAGTGGGCATCCAAAACTCTCGGTACTCTTGAAACACGTGGCTGAGCGCCCGCTCCATGACCACTAGCACCAACATCATCAACAATATAACCAAGCCCCCTCGGATGTGGAACCCCACCTTGCCAGTCAGGCATTCGATCAATAGTCACATCAGTAATGGTAGCCAAAGGTGACTGCAACTCCTCATCCGCACCCCATATAACACCACTATCCTTACACAAACCAGCTATAATAGAAGCATGGGGCATTGATGACAGCGCATTAGACTTTAAAAACCGCAGAATATTCTGATGAACAATATAAGCTACATCAATGTACTTCCCCTTTAGAATGCCCCAAAGAAGAATCGCTCTATCAGCTGTTACCTCACCCGTATGAGAAGTAGGCATAATATTCGCACAGATAAATAAATACCATGCTCGCGCAAACTTATTCATCGCAGAAGACAGAAAATTAATCGGCTCAGTAGTTCCCAATTTATACTTCCAAACTGTACCAGGAACACATAACTCACGAACAATCGCCTCCATATCCACATCCTTACTTGTCTTCCTTGCCCAATCTTCATCCCCCACAAGCTTAGGTGGTTGCCCCAAAATTGCACGAATAGCATCAATACTATAATCCACCTGTTTACCTCTAACCATACACACCTCATCCGGCTCACCTTTAGCATTAGCATAAAACTCCCTAACAATATTCACCGGAACCGGAGCAGGTGCCTTACAAATATCTCCCCAACGTAACTCACTAATCACATCAACCAACCCATAGTGACGAATTGGCAAAAATCCCTTTTCTTTCGCCACTGACCTTGACAACAACCGATTATACTCAACCTCCGCATCCGGAGAAGAAAATCTCTCCACCCTAATAGAACCACCCCTCATTCGCTTAGGCGCCATAATAATCAAAACCCCACTCAACAATAGCACCACCAACGACCACCAAGAAATATCCCACCAAAAACCACCAAGCAAAATCACACCAAAAATACCCAAGTAACAAGAATAATACAAAACCCCCAATTTACAAGAACACAAATCCGTAATAAAATAGAGAAAAGAAATCCCACTACGAATCAAAGAGGTGAACTTGTACTAATTTTCCCCCAAACTTGAATTTTTAAGAGATGTAGAGGAGGAAGATAATGAATTGGGTGTGTATGGATGGGTATATATAGGCCATGGAGTGATAGGATGAATATAAGAATTTTAATGTGAAAAGGAAAAATTTAGGTGGAATTTGGAATTTGATTTAGGATAGAAAAAATATTTAATGAATAAAAGAAAAAGAATTAGAAAAGAAATAGGAATTTGAAATTTTTTAGGAGAGATGAGGGGTTTTGGATTTGAAATAGGAAAATATTTAGGGGAAATAAGGGAGTATAAAAAGATTTGGGGTGATGAAATTTTTTTATACACAGGCGCACACACAGACATAATATGTGAACAGCACAAATTTTTCTGAATTCTCCTTGCACAAGCGCACGTTGCGCGCGTATGAGGCAATCTGCCTGAAGATCAGATGCGCCGGGGCAGACTGCGCATCAGGCGCGCAAATTGCTGGAAGGTTAGTAACGCAGGCGCAACCTGCATTACACAGATGCAGACTGCGGAAACAGCAGAAACGCAGGTGCAGCCTGCGTTACAGGGCTGCAACCTGCTCAAAAATTCGATTTTTTCTTTTTTTTTTCTGATTAAAAATAAAAATCCTATGCTACATCAAGGTACAAAAAATGCTTGGGTTGCCTCCCAAGAAGCGCTCGTTTAACGTCAATAGCTTGACGTTACTTCCTCAACTCATAGTAGGGTCTTGGAGGTGAAGAATGCTCATTCCTCGCTCCACTGTTTCTCCAAGCAGGTAGGGCTTAAGTCTCTGCCCATTCACCTTGAATACATCTGACCCTTCTCTAGTAATCTCACAAACCCCATTAGGATAGACCTTCACAATCTCAAAAGGTCCGGACCATCTTGATCTAAGCTTTCCAGGAAATAAACGGAGTCTTGAATTAAACAATAGAACATGTTGCCCAACCTCAAATTCCTTCTTCTGAATGTGCTTGTCATGCCACAATTTGGTCTTCTCCTTGTATATACTAGCATTTTCATAAGATTGAAGCCTAATCTCCTCAAGCTCTCCAAGTTGAAGTAAACGCTTCTCTCCCGCAGATTTTAGATTAAAATTCAACTCTCTTGTCGCCCAAAATGCCTTATGCTGAAGTTCCACCGGCAAATGACATGGCTTCCCAAAGATCAATCTATATGTAGACATTCCAATAGGTGTTTTAAACGCCGTCCTATATGCCCAAAGTGCATCATCAAGCTTTGTTGACCAATCCTTTCTCGACGCTGCCACTGTCTTCTCCAAAATTGACTTCAGCTCACGATTCGAAATCTCAACTTGTCCACTTGTTTGCGGATGATAAGGAGTTGCCACCTTTTGTGTCACACCATACTTTTTCAAGAGATCAGCCACCTGTTTATTGCAAAAGTGTGCACCTCCATCATTGGTAATAACCCTTGGCACTCCAAATCTAGTGAACACATGCTTCTTTAGGAACTTCTTCACCACTCTAGCATCGTTAGTAGGAGATGCAATAGCTTCAACCCATTTAGAGACATAATCAACTCCCACCAAAATATACTGGTTCCCATAAGAAGATGGAAATGGACCCATGAAGTCCATCCCCCACACATCGAATATCTCCACCTCAAGAATAGACTGTAAAGGCATCTCGTTCCTCCTCGAAATATTTCCAACTCGTTGACATCTATCACACTTTGCCACAAAGTCTCTAGCATCCTGATGCATGGTTGGCCAATAGAATCCTGACTGCAAAACCTTCGCCACTGTCTTCATACTAGTGTTATGGCCTCCACACTCAAGAGAATGACAATGCCTGAAAATATGAGGAACTTCATCATGAGGCACACATCTACGAAACATTCCATCAGCACACTCCTTGTAAAGTAGCGGTTCCTCCCAATAGTAGTGCTGCACATCATAAAAGAATTTCTTCTTTTGGTTATAAGATAGATCATCCGGCACAACTCCTCCCACAATGTAGTTCACAAAATCTGCATACCATGGTGTAGACAAGGACACACCTAGAAGCTGCTCTTCCGGAAATTTATCATTGATAGGTTTTTCACCTCCTACCTCTCCATCTCCTTGATCCAACCTAGATAAATGATCAGCTACCAAATTCTCGGATCCCTTCTTATCTCGAATCTCAAGATTAAATTCCTGAAGTAAGAGAATCCAACGAACTAAACGAGGCTTGGCATCCTTCTTTGTCATCAAGAAACGAATCGCAGCATGATCTGAATAGACAATCACCTTAGATCCAACAAGATAGGATCTAAATTTATCAAGTGCAAACACCACTGCAAGTAGCTCCTTCTCCGTAGTTGAATAGTTGATTTGTGCATCATCAAGAGTCTTGCTTGCATAAGCTATCACATGCATACGCTTATCCTTCTTTTGCCCAAGAACAACACCCACAGCATAGCCACTAGCATTACACATAAGTTCAAATGGCAAGCTCCAATCGGGAGATGTAACTATAGGTGCAGAAGTAAGTTCCTTCTTCAGCTTGTTAAACGCAACAAGACAACTTTCATCAAAGTCAAAAACACGATCCTTTTCAAGAAGATTACAGAGAGGCCGAGCTAACTTGGAGAAATCCTTGATGAACCGTCGATAAAAACCAGCATGACCAAGAAAGCTTCGAATTCCTTTCATAGATGAAGGTGGTGGCAATTTTTCAATAACTTCAATTTTTGCTCTATCGACCTCAATGCCTTTATTAGAGATTTTATGCCCAAGCACAATGCCCTCCTTCACCATAAAGTGACACTTTTCCCAATTAAGAACAAGATTAGTTTCAGTACATCTCTGCAACACCTTCGACAAACTGGCTAAACATGATTCAAAGGAAGAACCATAAACTGTGAAGTCATCCATGAAGACCTCCATGTCTTTCCCTATAAAATCTGAGAATATGTGGTTTATGAGCCGTTGAAACGTCGAAGGACCATTACACAAACCAAAAGGAAGCCTCCGATAAGCAAAAGTACCATAAGGACAAGTAAAGGTGGTCTTCTCCTGATCTTCGGGTGCAATAGGAATCTGAAAGTAGCCCGAGAAACCATCCAGAAAGTTGTAATACTCATTACCCGCCAACCTTTCGAGCATTTGATCAATGAATGGGAGGGGAAAATGATCTTTGCGAGTAGCGTTATTCAACTTCCTGTAATCAATGCAAACTCTCCAACCTGTTACTGTTCTAGTGGGAATTAATTCATTCTTCTCATTGTGAACAACAGTCATCCCACCTTTCTTAGGCACAACATGAATAGGACTAACCCACTTACTGTGTGGAACCGAATATATGATACCAGCGTCAAGCAACTTAGTGATTTCTTTCTTCACCACCTCTTGCAAATTCGGATTCAATCTTCTTTGTCCCTCAATCACAGGCTTATGATCATCTTCTAAGGCAATTCTATGCATGCAAAGAGCAGGGCTAATTCCCTTGATATCTTGAATTGTCCAACCAATAGCTGATTTATATTGCCGAAGAACATGTAATAATTTTTCCAGCTCATCATCACTAAGCAATGCAGAAACTACCACAAGATATGTATCATTAGGACCAAGAAAGGCATACCTCAAATTAGCAGGTAGAGGTTTAAGTTCCACCTGTGGTGCCTCTGAAAGCGTAAAAACCATCTCAACTTCTGTGTCTCGAACAACAAGTGCTTCTTCTTCTACTACATCATCTAATACCCTTTCTGCTCCCATGAAGTGTTCATTTTCTAGCTGCACGATATCATCCACTATATCAATGTTAAAACAAGTTGCTCCAAAAGGAGGTATCTTCATTGCTTTGTTTAGATCAAATTCCACTTTGTCCTCGCCAACATTTAATGTCAATTTTCCAGCTTTAACATCGATTGTAGTGCCAGCAGTAGCCAAGAATGGCCTTCCCAAGATAATGGACATCTCGACATCTTCATCCATCTCTAACACCACAAAATCACAAGGTATGACAAATTTATCAACTTTGACAACCACATCTTCGATGACCCCCAACGGATATTTAACAGAACGATCCGCTAACTGAAGTGAAATCCGTGTCTTTTTAAGCTCCCCAAGACCAAGTCGTTTGCAAATTGAATATGGCATCAAACTCACACTAGCCCCTAAATCACACAAGGCTTTCATGTTCTCCATCTTCCCAATAGTGAAAGGCAAAGAAAAGCTTCCCGGATCTTTCAATTTCTGAGGAATGGCCTTTTGGATGACTGCACTGCATTCAGCATTTAGAGTAATGGTTTCTGCATCCTCAAGTTTCCTCTTCTTTGTCAACATCTCCTTAAGAAATTTAGCATAGAGTGGCATTTGATTCAAAGCTTCAGCCAAAGGAATATTGACATGCAACTGCCGGAACATAGTCAAGAACTTCTCGTACTGCTTCTCTAACTGCTTGTTGTGAAGTCTCTGTGGAAAAGGAATTGGAGGAACATAAGGTGGTGGAGGAACATACGGCTTTTCTGGTTCTTCTTCCTTCTTCTCTTCATATACTTTTTCTGACGTTTCTGCATCGATCTCTACTATCTCACTTTCTTTTTCAGCGTCCTTCTCTTTAGGCTCAAGAACCTCAACCTCGGGCAACTCTTTCCCACTCCTCAAAGTAATTGCTTTGCATTGCTCTTTACCAGTCTGGTCGGGTTGACTAGGAAGTGATCCTTGCTCACGAACACCCATCTTGGAGGCAATCTGTCCAATCTGTGTTTCTAGCATCTTTTGAGATGATGCCATCTGCTCTATTCTTGATTCCATATTAGCCAATGCCCCAGAAGTTCCTTGCATAATCTTATTCAGTGCAACCTCCCAATCAGCTGGTTCTTTCTTCGGAGGAGGTTGATACTGCTGCTGTGCTTGATATGGTGGTCGTGACTGAAAACCAGAAGGTTGATTCTGCCTTGGAAATGAATAAGAAGGATTAGCCGCATGATTATTACTGTAAGAAAGATTGTTGTTTGGCCTTTGATTTGGATTGTAATAGGAGTTATTCTGAACAGGCCACGGTTGTCTTCCCTGAATGAAAGATGCTTCTTCTGGAAATTGTTGCACATAAGAGTTCTGATTAGCACCATAATCATTATACCCCTCCATAGGTGAAGAAATAGCATTCACATTTGCTCTTTGTTCTCGCATCTCCTGAGTTAGAGTATCCAACTTCTGAGCCAGCATGTTAATCATCTCAGAGTCTTGTGTTGCTTTAGCTGAGCTCGTCCCACTAGGTGCCCATGAATAGTTATTAGATGCCAATTCCTCAAGGAGTGCTTTAGCCTGTGTAGTTGGTGCTTTCTTGAAATTTCCACCAGCAGCCACATCCAAACTCAAACGAATATCTGCATTCATGGCCCCATAAAAAGTACTGATGATCTGCCAATCTTCGAAGCCGTGATGTGGACACTTCCTCAATAGTGCCTTGAATCTCTCCCATGCCTGATATAGACCTTCACCCGGTTGTGCTTTGAAACTCATAATCATAGTCCTCAATTGTTGCGTCTTGTCAGAAGGATAATATTTGGACAAGAATGCAGTAGAAAGACTATCCCATGTAGCAACCGCAGTGTTTGGAAGTTGCTGAAACCATTCCAAAGCTCTTCCCTTAATAGAGTAGGGAAACATATGGAGACGAATCTGATCACTTGTAACACCATTGATTCTGAATGAGCCACACATCTGCACGAAACGCTCTAGATGTCTGTGTGGGTCTTCTAATTCAATATCTCCTTCAAAAGCTTGATTGCTGATCATCTGAATTAAACTCGGGTTAATGTTGAATTGGGTTGCACCAATCTCTGGAGTTTTGTACATGCAATTGGCAGGATTAGGTGTCTCATGGTCCCAAATAGAAGTCTGATCAACATTAACATTTGCATTAACATTTGCATTAACATTTGCGTTAACATTCTCAGCGTCCGTCATCTTAGCTTTCTCTTTTCTTATCTTCCTCAAGGTACGCTCGATTTCAGGGTCAAATTCCAACTTTCTAGCGCAAGATGCACGTCGCATACACCTGAAAATCACCAACAAAACAACTTGTGGAACCAATTAAAATCTAAACAATAAGAAACAATTAACCTAAACTCAACTATACTGCCTTCCCCGGCAGCGGCGCCAATTTATTAGTAGTATTTTTATGTGTTCGTTCGCAGGGAAGGACTGAATTGTAATATCAAGTTCAAGTTTTTATCTCTCACAATTTAGAAGTGCAGAAGAATGTTTGGTGTGTTTATAAACTAAATTAAACTAAACAAAATTAAACTAATTAACAATCGAGAATAAAATATATGAGGGAAACAATCCAAGAACTGGGGTTCTTCACTTGGTTTCAATGCACATTCAATATCTATGTGATGTCTACGTTCTTACTCTGCTGAAAACAATTCTTCTAAGGTTATAATGTTCTCTTCCAAGATACAATATAATGTCTACAACTATACCCTAATTGTCACTTCCGTGATACAATCAAAGACAATCATAAACTATTAAGCTCCAAGAATTATAAGTCTCACAACTCTCCTATTAATCTTCCAATCAAATATTCGAGTTATGTCTGTTAAATCATGTACTAAAATTGCAACTCCTCTTCCAAGTTATTACAATCCCTAGAATACAATCAAAGGTTAGCTACTCTTCTAATTGTGTTAAGCCCTCAATAACAGATCAGCAAAGCGAGAAAATCACAAATAATTAAACACACATGAATACCAAGGAATACTACCCAATCCTCAGATTAGAGATTTAGTTACACATAATTAAAGAAGAAAACAAAATAATGATGATAATGAATGAAAACATAATATTGAAGAATTGAAGATCGAAAGTACCTTGATACGATTACAAGCTATGAATTGTTCTAGCTATGAATTGTTATCTATCAATTGTTCGATGAATTGTTATGATTTACAATGGTAGGATGTGTTTATATAGGCTCTACAAATCTTGCCCAGCAAGATATTGCCTTCTATTACAATTAGGATTTAAAGAAGGTACCCAAAACTGCCCAGAATACAATTAGAATTAGAAAAAGGGCAAAACAGTAAATTCCCAGCCTTCTTTAATCAAGATTACGTGCGCGCCTTTAATCAGTACGTTTCTTGCACTTGTTTCCTATCCCAGGTTGTAGAAAATCTCTCAAGCTTCGCGTGAGCAGTAAGATCGCTGAAAACGGACTTCTAGAACTCCAGATATGGCCAAAACAGTATAAGCTGCGCAGCCTTCCCGGAAAATCCGAATTTTAATCAATTAAATCTCCAAAAACGACAAAAGCTTAGATATTCTTGGAAACCTGCACAACTACACAAAACACATCAAAACTACACAAACTTGAGTCCAAAACAATCAATTTAAGCCGATTTAGAATGCTCCAAGTGGATATAAAATCCACTTATCACTTATACTATTTTTATGTTTTCTATAATTTAAATATTTAATATTTTATTTTGAATTAAAATTTTCAATTTTCAATTATTTATTTTTCAGAATTTTTTTATTTAGTATACTGTGTTAATATATTTTTACATATTACCTTCATTAAAATTATAATATTAATTTGAATATTATCAAAATTTAGAATATTATTTTTGAATATTTTTTATTAGAATATTAGAACATTAATTTATTTAGAAAATTAAATTTTTTTTTTTGCTAAATTTTAGAAAATTAATTTTGATCTTTTATATTCTTGTAAGTTCAGCATATGACATAATTTCAATTGTGTCATAATTAATTTTCTCATGTGAAGTTCTTAAAAATTTGTTAATTTATCTTCATAAAGTATATTCAAAGTTTATTTTCTAGATAAATGAATTATTGTTGCACATTAAAACCATAATGTAAAAATGCCTACATTAAAAAACCAATTTTAAAAACAAAATGATAAGAATTTTAGAACAATTTTATACGCATTTGATATGGGATAAAAGTAAGCACTAAAGATACATTTAATGTCGCATTAATTAGACCCAGCATGGTCCAAACGTGGGGCCCATTAATGAGGTCAAAAGCCCCAATTTAATATTAATTTCGTAATTAATATTAGGGAAAATAAATATCTCAACATTAAGAGTCAGATAAGGATACTACTCCTACCAAACTTAGCCTCCAAGGCACAGAATTCGATATGGGAACTGACTCCTATATGGAAGGAGTCTAGAACCTTCTTCAAGACGGTGACTTATCCTCCAAGTCACCTACTCCTACCATAATTCTAAGGCTTCTCAGCCTATAAAAGGGCTTGACCCCTCATTCTTAGAACTACGTTTTTGGCTTGATTCTTGATATTCATCAAGGTACGTAGGCATCTTGTGAAGGCAGATTCAGCCACGAACACGAGAGCAGCCATTAAAGCACGAAGCTCACGAACCCTAGTATTAATTACATACAAATCCTAGCCGCAATTTAACAACCTAGTTTTTATTCCACAACAGCATTTTAAACAAATTTACAAACATCACTCTAAATCTAATCGGGTAACACATATTATAATTATATACTTTTGACTAATATTCTTGATTTATTTCCTTCCATTTAAGTTGATCAATTTCCTTTTTATAATACCATTTATTTGAATGACACTAATGAATTAATCAACGTCTTATAATTTGGCAAAAAAAATAATCTACGTCTTATAAATAATTACATATTATACAACATGTAAATATTTTGGTAGACATCCAAAATACAGATAAAAATGGGACAAAAGAGTATAACCCAAATAAAGAAAGTTCTCAAATTAATGAAAAAAGTGATATAATTAAAATGGAAGATCTACGATATCAATTAAAAGTATTTATATATTTCTTTTCAACTGATTCATTCATTTAAAGTAATAAAAATAACTTAATAAAAAAAATAGAAGCAAGATGTAGTCAAATATAAAGTGAGTGAAAAGACACTTACATTCAGACATCTGAACATTAGCTTCTTCAGCAAAAAAATTTGCAGTTTGGTGAAGTTCCCGTTTTTTCAACCATGTGGCGCCGTCTGTGGGAAGAAGACATCAACCATGGTTCAAACACGAAGGACACCAGCAACTACCGAGCCCCTGCCTCTTAGCTCTGCCCACTACGGATCCGGTGCCCCCAACGACTGGAATAGTCACTCAGCCTCTGGCTTCTCAACCCCCAGGGACGAATCCCTATGCTGAGAGAACGTTACCTATGGTCATCCATCCAGGTCAAGAAACCAGCTCTCTCCAGATGCTTGTTTCTCCTTTGGTTGATCCCAATCGCCCGTTACCACCGGGGGTACAGATCCATACTACAGATCTCCCCACGAATACCAACCCGATGTATGGTCTGCGTAATTACGCCCTCCAACCACTCAAGGTCCTGGACCCAGTGGCCATGCCTTGCAGATTCGAGATCGAGAGTATTACGACTACTCAGGTCCCTATACTGATGACTCGTCATCTGATGACGATGATCGAGATGAAGCCCCGAGGAGGCGACGTGCTAGCAGAGAGCCAAGAAGGAGAACACAAACTATCCATGATGGACCCCCTTTTATAGCTGCTGAGAGAATCAAGGCTCATGAGGCCGAGATTTTAAGGATAAAGGAAGATATTGCGAGAGAACAAGCTAGGTTAAATCAAACTCAACCTCCTCCAACCTCAGGACCGATTCCCATTATAGACTTAGAGAGGTCTTCAAGAAGGCAAAGAAAGGCTGACGCCCCAATTGGAAGAACAACAAGGGTGGAAACCCCCAGGAGCAACCCCAAGGATCTGATGCCACTTGGGGATCTTGATGATCCCACACCCCCGTTTACCGAGGAGGTGATGAATGCTCACATCTCTAGGAAGTTTAAGATGCCGACAATCAAGGCTTATGATGGAACGGGTGATCCCGCAAATCATGTTAGGACGTTTTCGAACGCACTGCTGTTGTAGCCTGCAAGTGATGCCTTAAAGTGTAGGGCGTTCACTCAAAACCTGTCGGGCATGGCTCAAAGATGGTATAGCCATTTGCCTGCAAACTCAATTGGCTCTTTTAAGGAGTTAAGTGCTGCTTTTGTTAGCCAGTTCATCAGCGGAAGAGTTCATGAGAAAAGCTCCGCATCCCTCATGTACGTGGTGCAAGGGAAGAATGAAAATCTGAGAGATTACCGCAAGAGGTTCACTAAAGAGACGTTGAATATCACAGATTTGGAGAATAAGGTGGCCATGGTAGCCTTAGAACATGGAACCACTGATCTATTCTTTAAAAGGTCATTGGCAAAACATCCTCCTGAAAACATGGCCGAGCTCCAACGAAGGGCTGACAAGTACATTAAAGCTGAAGATAGCATGAAGAAAGAAGCCACAATAAGTGGAGGAGGAGGTAACAACAACTCCAAGAAGCGAAAGCAAGACCATGAGTATGATGACCAGGAGTATGATGCTAGGGACAAGTATCCCCGAACTAGCGAGGACTCCAACTATGCCCTTAAGAAGAACCAAGGACCGAGGTTCACTGAGTATGCATGGTTGAATACTCCTAGGAGTCGAATCTTGTTGGACATTGAGAAGGATAAGGATTTTCGATGGCCGAAGCCACTCAGGGGTGATCCCGCAAAGAGAAACAAGAATCAGTATTGCAGATTCCACAGAGATGTGGGGCATGACACTGATGATTGCAAGCAACTCAAAGATGAGATCGAGTTTTTGATTCGTAGAGGGAAACTGAGCCACTTCACTAAGGGTGATGACCGTGGTAATCAGAGAAGAGAGTATGATAGGAGGGATGACGATCAAGATCGCAACCCACAGCCCCGAGGGCTAGTAATCAACATGATCTCAGGAGGCCCGTCTGCGGCCGGCACAACAAGGAATTCTCGGAAGGCTTATGCTAGAGAAGTGATGCACATCGTGGGAGAGGCCCCGAAGCGTGCAAAAACTGAAGTAGTGGTTGGTTTTGATGACTCAGACTTGGAAGGGGTGAAGTTCCCCCATGATGACCCGTTGGTCATAACTTCTGTGATTGGAAACTCAAAGGTGAAGCGAGTCTTGACAGACAGTGGAGCTTCCGTTGACATTCTATTTCATGATGCATTTGTGAAGATGGGGTACAGTGATTCTCAGTTGACCCCCAATAACATGCATATATATGGATTTAATGGAGTAGAATCCAAAGTTGAAGGGACTATTCAGTTGCCAGTAACTGTTGGACAGGAGCCCAAGGAGGCCACTCAGATGTTGAACTTCCTGGTAATCAAGGCGGTTTCAACGTGCAACGCTATCCTCGGAAGGACTGGACTTCATGCATTCAAGGTTGTCGCCTCAACTTATTATATGAAGATCAAGTTCCCTACTAGGAATGGTGTTGGAGAACATAAAGGTGATCAAAAGATGGTACGAAGCTGTTATGTAGCCTCGCTAAGGCCTGATGGAGTTGGGGGGCAGGTCCTTCCGATTGAGGACATGGATGTCCGTAGTAGTAAGAAACGTCAAGAAAGGCCGTCAGAGGACATCATACAGAAGCCTCGGACAGCCATTGAGGCTAAGGCGTTAACTGACTTCGTGATTGAATGTACCATTGGCAACCAAGAAGTCGGGAGGCAGGAGGTAATACCCCAAGCAGGAAGTGAACCTCAGAATAATAAGGAGGAGACCAGAAGGAGTGGTGGGTGCTCTATTTTAATGGAGCATCAAAAACAAAATCTGGTGCAGGCCTAGTATTGCAAAGCCCCGATGGGCTCAAGTTATCCTAGTAAAACTTAGCTTTATATTTATCTAGTAGAAGTAGAAATAAGAGCATGTTGCTCCGAGTAGGACGGTAGTACTTTATGTAAGGGTTGAACCCATTTCAAGTTATTAATGCAAGTTTGTTTTCCATTCATTTATTGTGTAATTTTATTTATGTGCCAAGCACCTGATGAGTGCAAGTTAAGGATGACCAAGTACCGAAAATAAAAGAATACACGAATGGAGAACAAACAAATGCATAAATAAAGACCCCGAAGGGTCAAGAGTTAGGTTACAGCATGACCAAATAAGAGTTTAAGTCCGTGAAGGACCCGGGTTAAAAGACGAGCAGATAAAAGCCACACGCAACAATCAAAGCCATGCAAGGCCGAGGATGTTAAGGACTAGCTACTCTTCTATATGTCTTAAGGATGAAGACCAACGACTGGTGAATAAGATATTCGCCCATCTGATTGGGAAAACCATGGAGGTCTATGTTGATGACATGTTAGTCAAGAGCTTGTGCAAGGTAGATCACATTAAGCACCTCAGGGAGGCATTCGAAGTGCTGAGGCACCACAAGATGATGTTGAATCCAGCCAAGTGTGCTTTTGGAGTGGATCAGGAAAATTTTTGGGATTGATGGTTTCGAAGAGAGGCATAGAGGCCAACCCTGATAAGATAAAAGCAATTTTAGACATGGAACCAGCCGCTCTATACGAGATGTATAAAAGCTAACCGGCCGAGTTGCAGCCCTAGGGAGATTCATCTCTAAGTTTGGTGACAAGTGTTTGCCTTTCTTTCAAGCATTGAAAAAGGTAAAAAATTTTGAGTGGACTCCTGAGAGCTAAGAGGCCTTCGAACAGCTGAAGAAGTACATGGTTGAAGCCCCGTTGTTGGCCAAGCCTAGTCCCGGAGAGACTCTCTATCTATACTTGGCGGTATCTGAGCAAGCATTGAGTGTTGTCCTCATTCGAGAAGAGAAAAAGGTTCAGAAACCCATCTACTATGTAAGCAAGGTGTTACATGGGGCGGAGTTGAACTACTCTCCAATCGAGAAGTTTGCTTTGGCATTGATCACAGCCTCGAGAAAGTTACGACCGTACTTTTAGGCACACAAGATCGAAGTCCTGACGGACCAACCGTTGAGAAGCATATTGCATAGCCCAAAAGCTAGTGGTAGGTTGATTAAGTGGGCAATTGAACTTAGAGAGTTTGACATCACATATAAGCCTCGAACAGCTATTAAGGCTCAGGCATTGACCGACTTCGTGGTTGAATGTACCATCAGAAACCAAGAAGTCGGGGGGGGCAGGATATGGTAACCACCTCTGGAAGTGAAGAACTTGTACCTGATCTGAAGTAATATTGGGTGCTCTATTTTGATGGAGCATCAAAAATAAAATCTAGTGGTGCAGGTTGATAAGTGGATTTTATATCCACTTGGAGCGTTCCATATCGGCTTAAATTGATTGTCTTGGACTCAAGTTTGTAGTGGTTTTGATGTGTTTTGTTTAGTTGTGCAGATTTACGAGAATGTTGATTAAGGTTGATGCTTCTATCGTTTTTGGAGAATAAATTGATTAAAATTTGGATTTCTGAGACGGTTGCGCAGTCTACACTGTTTTGGACATATCTGGAGTTCTAGATGTCCGTTTTCAGCGATCTTACTGCCCACGCGAAGCTTGGGAGATTTTCTATAATATGGGATAGGTGTTGCACGAGAAGGTTGCGCGACAAACAGACTGATGGGCGCAGGTTGCACGCGAGCGGTGCTGAAAAATTACAGTTTTTACTATTTTGGCCATATCTTGAGTTCTACAACTCCGTTTGAGGCCCGTAAGCAGTCCACACGAAGCTAACGAGATTCTCTATCATTCTAAAGTGTTCCAGATGTCCAATTACTACTGGAACGGTCCAGAAATACTGAAGAAAAGTCAGCTACGAATTTTCCTTAAAAACAGAATCAGTTTAGGAAACGTATTTTGCAGAAATTCTATTATAATTATGTTTTGGTATTTTCTTGCTGGGCAAGACTTATAGAGCCTATATAAACCACATCCAACCTTTGTAATTTGGATCATTAGGAGTAAAACCATTACATATCAATTACTTAGATTTATTTGTATCTTTTCATACTTTGTTTTTATCATGGTTTCATCAGATCCCATGATGACGAGCGATTCGATTATGAACTAATCGTTGTCATGGGATTCTAACGGATTTATTTATGGAGCTTTAGTATTTTGATGCTTTAAAGATCTGTGTGTGATGTATATTTGATATCCTCGTATGGTTGTGCTTTATGAATTTAGATGCGTAGCTAACATCAAATTTGTTAATCTCTTGCGAAACGAGAGTGGATCTTGAGATTTAGAACTTGCCATGCTAGCATAGGATAAGTTGATGTTTTAACATCATGATTTGTGGCGTAAATAGAGATATTATGCTGCCCTATGTGATCTTTATAGACAACTTGTTCTTCAACCGTTATGTTTTCAAATCTTATAGAGATATAGGGTCTAAGCATAATTGGTGTCTATTCATCTTCTATCTCTTTTGTGGATGTATGTTTAGTTTGGTATTCGTATACTGAGAAGTAGCGTGTACTTGTTTCGTGTTGTCTGATCAGATATCATAACCATTGCATATAGTGATTAAAGGCGTCAGATCTGAGTAAAGTATTTAATAAGTTAGGATCCCATGTTTTCTCTTGCAGAAGTAATTTGATTTAAATTCTTGTTAGTTAGTTAATTCTTAGTTTGTTAATTTAATTCCTTAGTTAATTTTAGTTAATTAAAACCAAATCTTGTTATTTGTCTTAGCAGTGAATTAAAACCATACATTGTTGCATAGGTGCATGAACTGAATTGAAACCAAAACTAGATCTCTGTGGGAATGAAGTCGACTTATTCATATATTACTTGTGACCATGTACGCTTGCGTGATTTAGTGCAAACAAGTTTTTGGCGCCGCTGCCGGGGATCAACGGTGTTTTATTTTTGGTTTATGTGCTTGTCAATAGTGGTCGTTAGAGTTCACTGACTCGGATTTTTTCTTACCTATCTTGTTTAGTTCGTTGGTGTTTCAGGTACTTGTCAGAGAGCGTTGACGTTGAAGATGGATTTTCTAACTTACTATGGAGTTCAGCAGGTGGCTAGTGTTTGTGAGCTATGTGCGGGCGCACATGAGACGTATCAGTGCTGGAGCAACCAAGGTGGTATTCAACAGCCTCAGCAATGTGAGCGGTGTTTGGGTGTTCATGATCCCTCACAATATTGTTACTACGAAGGAGTTGATCCATATGTCACTTATGAGGAACAACCATATTTTCAATACCATCCTCAACAGTACCAGCAAGATGTTCCAGATATGTCATATTTCTTTGGTAATGAAGAGTTTCAACATCAGCAACCTACTCCTACTTTTCAGTCAGATGAGGTTGTAACTATGGAGGAGCTTAGGATGCTTGAAAAGAGTAGGGAGGAAGGTGTCAAATCTTTGGAGACACTAGTTGCTCAAGTTGTGAGAGCCTTGGAACAAGAGAATCAAAAATTCATTCCAGAAGCAATACCAGAGGATAATGGTGACTTGGAGCAAGGTACTGCATGCCTAATTGAGGAAGACAAATTCCAAGGTGAGGTGAGCGTTCACAAGCCATGTGAGGAATTTGATCATGTTAGGATGGTGGATGATTTGGAAAGGGCACTATTTGGGACAGACACTGCTGAGCTGCACAAATTTCAAAAATTGGTATGTGCGTACCAAGAGGCTGAAGAACATGGGAAAGATACGGGTATTCTACTTGTCTCAGAGTTTGAAGATGGAGGTAGCGCATTAGAGCCAATGGAGGAAGTTCTCTTTGAGGAACCAAAGGCTTCAGCAACTTACATTTATCCTCCTCCATTATATTCAAGCGAAGCCCGCGAATGTGTGTTGTTCTATAAATTAACAGATTTTGGGTCAGCAGATGAAGGCATTGGAATAGGACAGAGTTGTTACACGAATAGGCCAAGCGATGAGAAGGGGTAGAAAGTGTGCCGCCGTGATGACGATGAAGTCTCGCGAAGAGATGATCAGGCAAACTATTATCATCCTTAATGAAGGCTTGGAAGTCACGTCAAGCTATTGACGTTAAAGAAGCGCTTCGTGGGAGGCAACCCATGCTTTTCGGCATTTTTATTTAGGTATGTTTTCTACTATCCCTTGTATTACTTTCCATTCAATGCGGACATTTAATATTTTAAGTTTGGGGGTGGTTTGTGGGATTAATAGTTGTTGTATTATGTGTTCATGTAGGATTTCATGCTTTGCATATTAGTAGTAGTAAATTATGCATTTATGTTCGTATTATCTACGTGTGTTTCATATAGGACATTCTGTTTTTATTTTCTTATTTTATGTGAGTTTATAATAGATTGCATTTGCACCCATGCTTGATAGGAATTTTGTGTTGTTGACGCTTTTGATTGAGAAGTGATATGCTTTGTTCTTGTGCACACACATACACTAGTAAGTTGAAGCTAGTAGACTTATTGAATGTTATAAGTGATTAGAAGGACATGAATATGTGCAAGATGATTTAGTTTGCATGATTTGAATACAAGTAGGTGCATTAGAGAGATTTTTGCTTGGGATTGAGTATGTTTTTCCCGCCAAGTGAGCTTTTGAGCCGTATTGCATATTTGTTGCAATCTTATTCGTTTGCTTGAGTGTCCACGGATTGTTTGCATTGCTAGCAGTTGTTTGAGATCTTTCTTGAAATGCATGACATTATTTGACGATTAAAATGATAAAGGCATTTAGGAATAACCGCATATTTTCCCATATTACCACACCATATTTACATGATCAATTAGTTAACCCGTTGAGCTTAATCCTATTTTTTCGGTGACATACCACATTACTTGCCTAGACCTTTTTCTTGTATTGACCTTACATTAATTTGAACCCATATTGTCAAAGGCTAGTAGAGTGCTTAAGGGATTAATAAGGTGTGCAAGGAGGGGTTTATTGTTGGTTTTACTTTTGGGAGAAATATTGAAAATTGGGTTTGTTTACTTGATAGTCGGCATGTGTAATAAAATTGTGGGATCATTGTTATTGTTTATATTATTGTTTGTGTTTTATTTAGCTCTCGAGAAAAAAGAAAAAAGAAAAAAAAAGAGAAAAAAAAAGAAAAAAAAAGAAAGAGAAGAGAAAAAAAAAGAAAAAATTTATTATGAGAGCATATTTGTGTTTGTGGTGATCCTACTTTAGTCGACTAGTCGAGTGTTTGTTTTAGTAAAAATTATTTTGTGGGGGGGGGGGGGAAATAGGGTGTTGTGTATGATTTATTATGGTACTTACTAGCTTTTGACACTTCACCTGATTCGGCTTATTTGACATACCTTGTCCCTAGCCCCGTTACAACCCAAATAAAGACATTTTGATTATCGTCATTGATGTATGTTGTGTTAAGAGTTAGATTGATACCAAATGTCAAGCATGTTTATGATTTAGTTGGAATTTAGTGATACACTTACCCATGTTCTTGAGTGAATATTCTTTTGTGAGTGGATTGTGAGTGTTTGCTTGTTTTTGCGTATGAGATCCCGAGTTTTGTCTAAAAAATGTACTCTTGTAGGCTTAGCATGTTTACTAACTTATTCTTACATTTGACATGGACTTGTGAGAACTTATGCATGTTCATTGAGTAGACTATGTGAATACTTGCACTTTCGATAACAAGACATTGCATTATTACTTTGATTCTTAAGTTGATATGGCATGAGAGGATTTGAAGGTGTGGTGATGTATTAGTAGTAAATCATTTGCATTTTCATATTAGCTGCATTCATGCAGTGCATTGCATTAGGCATTGGATTTTGTGGGTACATTCGCTATAGGCCCTCACGAGACCTTACTCGTCCACTAGGGCTGCCTAGGGGTTTAAAGGGCTTGTTGCATATGCCATATGCAACCGTGATCACCTACGGAAGTGGTACTAATTAGTTAGATAGCTTGTAATTGTTTATGCTTGAGGACAAGCATCGGTTTAAGTTTGGGGGTGTGATAAGTGGATTTTATATCCACTTGGAGCGTTCCATATCGGCTTAAATTGATTGTCTTGGACTCAAGTTTGTGGTGGTTTTGATGTGTTTTGTTTAGTTGTGCAGATTTACGAGAATGTTGATTAAGGTTGATGCTTCTATCGTTTTTGGAGAATAAATTTATTAAAATTTGGATTTCTGAGACGGTTGCGCAGTCTACACTGTTTTGGACATATCTGGAGTTCTAGAAGTCCGTTTTCAGCGATCTTACTGCCCACGCGAAGCTTGAGAGATTTTCTATAATATGGGACAGGTGTTGCACGAGCAGGTTGCGCGACAAACAGACTGATGGGCGCAGGTTGCACGCGCGTGGTGCTGAAAAATTACAGTTTTTACTATTTTGGCCATATCTTGAGTTCTACAACTCCGTTTGAGGCCCGTAAGCAGTCCACGCGAAGCTAACGAGATTCTCTATCATTCTAAAGTGGTCCAGATGTCCAATTACTACTGGAACGGTCCAGAAATACTGAAGAAAAGTCAGCTACGAATTTTCCTTAAAAACAGAATCAGTTTAGGAAACGTATTTTGCAGAAATTCTATTATAATTCTGTTTTGGTATTTTCTTGCTGGGTAAGACTTATAGAGCCTATATAAACACATCCAACCTTTGTAATTTGGATCATTAGGAGTAAAACCATTACATATCAATTACTTAGATTTATTTGTATCTTTTCATACTTTGTTTTTATCATGGTTTCATCAGATCCCATGATGACGAGCGGTTCGATTATGAACTAATCGTTGTCATGGGATTCTAACGGATTTATTTATGGAGCTTTAGTATTTTGATGCTTTAAAGATCTATGTGTGATGTATATTTGATATCCTCGTATGGTTGTGCTTTATGAATTTAGATGCGTAGCTAACATCTAATTTGTTAATCTCTTGCGAAACGAGAGTGGATCTTGAGATTTAGAACTTGCCATGCTAGCATAGGATAGGTTGATGTTTTAACATCATGATTTGTGGCGTAAATAGAGATATTATGCTGCCCTATGTGATCTTTATAGACAACTTGTTCTTCAACCGTTATGTTTTCAAATCTTATAGAGATATAGGGTCTAAGCATAATTGGTGTCTATTCATCTTCTATCTCTTTTGTGGATGTATGTTTAGTTTGGTATTCGTATACTGAGAAGTAGCGTGTACTTGTTTCGTGTTGTCTGATCAGATATCATAACCATTGCATATAGTGATTAAAGGCGTTAGATCTGAGTAAAGTATTTAATGAAGTTAGGATCCCATGTTTTCTCTTGCAGAAATAATTTGATTTAAATTCTTGTTAGTTAGTTAATTCTTAGTTTGTTAATTTAATTCCTTAGTTAATTTTAGTTAATTAAAACCAAATTTTGTTATTTGTCTTAGCAGTGAATTAAAATCATATGTTAACTCGAATAACTTGTAGAAGGGGGGGTTGAATACAAGTTATATAATCCTGTCTGATTTTTGCTTGATTATAAAAACAAGAATAAACGAATGAATCAAACTCTTGTTTGTATTAATAAGATTAAATACAAACTCTACCAAAGGTGTACAATACCTTTAGCAGCTGCTGACAATACAAATATCTCTCTGTTTGTTTCGAACTTCTCGAATACAAACCTTATACAGAGCTACGCACACGAACTCACAACTTCGTCTTATGCCTCACACTCTTTACAATGATATTGAGAGAGTATTTATAATGCTACCTATCAACTAATAACAGAAAGATATAATCTATACATGACAATGTTCTGCCTTCTAGTCGATAGTTTCCTTCAATAGAAAACTCTTTCCTTCATAATATCTTCTTGCTTGTTCTTCAAACAACGATCCTGTTTTATAGCACTTGCCAGTTTCTGTAGCATCCATAATGACATCATCAGTAACACGACTGATATCAGGATCTGCACACTGCATCAGTATCTGATCAACCATCAGTATTGGACACGTCATCAGGATTTGCTCTCTGTTCCTGACATGTAGTCTCCGATACACTGTTCATTCCTGATTAAACTATACAAATAACTGTTTTACACATAAAACCTATATACAGTGCTAAATCCTTTATAAGATCAGGATAGGATTACAAGAAGTATAATGTGTAAATTCTATTCTTAACATCACAGCTTATGAATTATTCCTAACAATCTCCCCCTATTTATGCTTTACAATCTGAAGCATAAATCTAAGTTGTGGATGTCAAAACATATAACAATACAACCAGAATAGAATTTATGAATGTAGAATTATGAAGTTAAGTACCTCCTTCACAGATGTAGACGTTTATCTAGTACTTAGAAGAAAGAATTTTAACTATTAATGCTGCTCTTCCTTTACCACTTCCTAGCTGAGATTCACCACTGTCACTCCTAGTTCTTCTTTTTACTACCATTTGTCTGATCTTTATCTCCCCCAGCTTTAGATTTATCTTTATCTCCTTCAGTCTGGTAGTGTTGTTGTTGTCTTTGAATTGTCTTTATCTCCCCCTTTTTGACATCAGCAACATTAATTCCAAGAGATTCAGAAACAGAACAAATGAGATTCATAAGAACTGCTTGATTTTCCATAATTGTGACTTGGTTATCTTCAAGTGATTGAAGTCTTGTTTGAATAGCAATTTGAGAATTCTGAATATCTTTCAAAACATCAGAATGAACTTCAATGTTGGAAGTGCTTCTAGTATCTTCAGTATCAGAATCAGAAAGAACTTTATCTTCAAGTCTTGTAGAAGAAGTTGCTTGAGTTGTATGATATTCAAGTAATAAAACCTGATTAGAAGTATCAACGTCTTCATCTTTCTATTCTGGAACTGAAACATGATCATCATCTCCTTCACCAGTATTCTGTGTACTAACATCTTCAAATCCTGACTCCTCCTTAGAGTGATCAGAGACTGTTGATGTCTCAATTCTAGCTGATATTGGAAGTACATACAAAGGAACACTAGGATCATTAGGATCTTCATCTGGTACATATGTATCAAGAGATTGCTTTATCCTGGCACCTCTTCTGTTAATGATTTCAGCAAGCCTCTCCTTTTGCTTCTGAGCTTTAACTTCTGGCTTTGCATTGTGATGTGCTAGGTCATTCTTCTGATACATTTTGATGAATGAATAAGTACAAGCATCCATACCCAAATTTTCAGACCAAGATTTAGGAAAAACCTGATCCCAGAAATCAAATGATGGTTTCCTAATTTTCTCTCCCTCACTATGGAGTTGATCATCCATACCCTCATTCTCACTTTGACTTTCTAAAGTCAACACTCTTTCTACCTCACCTTTTGCCTGGTCAGGAGCCAGCCGCTCAAATTGTGGATCTAAGTCCATCTTTTCAAGTGTATCACTCAAATTTAGATAAGTGCTCTCATGACCTACAGAAAAATAGAGTTTAGAAGGAGTTTTTATACCTGAACTCACATGGAGAGAGGGTTCCTCATATGGCATGTGGCTTGAGGTTTTCTCCAAGGAGTGAGCTGCTATAGTCTCTGAACCCATACAATCATCTTCTTTCCTTTCAGAAACTACAGGCTCCAGTATACCACTTTCAGGTTGTTTACTAGACTCTGATGTCTTCAGTAATACTTCATTAGACACCATAGTTAGTATATCACCGTCTTTAAGTGTTGTTTGCTGAGACACACCCTCAAGGTGGATAGACTCTGACTGAACAAAATTTGTTTGATCTTCAGAAAAATCAACCAAAGTCATTCCTCCCATATCATAGGGTATCTCACTTGCATTCTCAGTCATCACAGAAGACCTTTCAACATCAGCTATCACAGCTCCTGAGTCATCCTTCCTCTGACTAGATGGTTCTTGTGTTACAGTGACTGTGATCTGATCTTTCCTACTATTCACCACTGGTGCAATAGTATCTTCTGTTGACTGCTTCCCTCTATCTACTTCCTCCTGTTGTTCACCTTGAGCTGAAGCATCTTCAATAATTACATCCTTGTCAAATAAATATGCATGAAGTGATTGAAGTGCAACATGCTTCGAGAGTCCAAATTTCTTGACTAATTGTCTTCTGACAGATACATAGAAATACATCTTCATTAAGTCAAGTCTTTGATGTAGAAGTCCATATTCATCTGGAAATAAAAGTTTTGGTACTTTTTCAACCAAAAAGTCTAGAACAGGCCTTGACAACTTCACTTTGAGAGAAATTAGTCCCATAGCCAGTCTGTATGATAATGTAGTTTCCCATGAAGAATCAATATCCAGATCTCTCTTGTCAAATACTGACATAGATGTAGCTTGATTTGTAGAAACCTGCATGATATTAGTTGGACTAGACTCTGTGTGTGTAGGTGACAACTGAATCTTTCTCCTTGTTCTCCTGATATAGTGAGCAAAAGATTTATCCTGAGAAGACTCAAGAGGTGTAGACACAGAAGTGATCTTGGGATGAGATCTTTGTTCAATAGACACAGTCTTTTGAGAGACAGTATCCAGTAACTGTTTTCCCTTTTTAAGAACTACAGCCTTTTGAGAGACTGCAGCCTGGCTGTGACTAGGTTTTTCATCTCTTTGTGCTAACAAAGAAAGTTGAATTGCAGCCTTCAATTCTGCTCTCTCTGCAAGAGTTAAATCATCATCATCTTCACTAGAATTACTACTACTACTTGACACAACAAATCTTCTCTTCCTTACAACTGATGTCTTTTGAGAAACACCAGAGGTTGGTTTCTTTGAAACAATAGGCTGTGGATCAAAATTTGGTTCTTGAATTGTTTCAGAGACTATGATGTTTTGGGCTACTTGGGTAGACACAGGTGGGTTCTCCTCCAATTGAGATTCCTGAGCCATTTCACCACAAAAGAAAGAAGAATTGTAGATAGTAGGAAGATGAGTGTTAAGAATTACCTGAAAATGATGTGGATAATGAATTGCAGGTATTTCATCTAGATTCTTTTCATTGTCCTTCTTTGTAATATCAGAGAAAATTCTCTTTTGCTGTTCATAAGAAGAAACACAATATTCTCTACCAAATCTAGCTTCAACATCAGGAATAAAATGGTTAATAAACAATTGCATAAATCTATGATAATAAACCATTTTCCTGTTTTGATCTCTTGACCCAAGTTTAATACTCATCTGACTTAAGATAATATGACCAATGTTAATTACTCTGTCATAAAGCAAACTATAAGCAATATGTGATGTAACAGAAGTAATTTGTTGAAAAGAACTGCATTTGCCAGTAAAACATTTAGCAATTTGATCAAAGTAAAAAGACCATTCCTTTCTAAGAAAAGTTCTATTCAACTGGCTCATGTTATCTAGAGGTCCACTATAACCTAATTCAGACAACATAGTTCTTATATTATCATCAGATGGTACATTCTCATAACTATCAGTAACAGGTAAGCAGAGTACTGAACTAACAACAGATTCAGTAATGTCAAATAAATCTTGTCCTAAATGTAGAACAATCTTACCTGATTGACTCTGAGTAGAATCAATTACCTCAGCATTCTCCCAAGCTTGTGAAACAGCTACTTGATTAATCTGTGGAGATGCTGTCAATGCATAACTTAATGGTCCATACACCAGAAAGTCCATGATTGGATGAAAATCAGATGAAACTCCTTCCTTGTTGGTAATAGCTGCAACATGATTGTTTGTCATAAAATCAAAGTCACCAAACTTGAAGGCTACTGATTTAGGTAATCTTCTCTGAGCTGCCATTTTTGATCTGAAAAGAAACTTGAAAAATTCTTGAAATGGATTAGTGATTTTGAAAACTCAAGAGTGATTTTTGCTTTAGAGAATGTAAGATTAGAGAAAGCAATTGCACGATTAGAGTTTTAAAACAAATGTATTTCACAAATCTTTCAGACCACTATCCCACGTTGACACGTAGTTGACAGGTGTCAGTCCCTGAAAAATGCGGTTACCCACGATTTTTGGAAAATAAAATCCAAAATTGATTTTCATGAAATAAATCAGGGTATAAATAAGCAATACTGATCAGCTTCCATTTCATGATGACCTCTTATCAAAATAATCACAAAATGCAATGTGATTTAAAAATATGATTTTCAAATCCTGATGGTCACACATGAAATCCTGACCAATATTATCAGAGACTTAATATGGAGTTTTTCACGTGGCATTTTTCTTTTATCTGAAAAAGAAAATAAACAATTAATCTGAACAGAAAATCAATTGGTTAGATATTTTCAATATTTCTTGAAACAAGAAATACAGTCTCATGCAATAATTAGCATTTGACTTCATTAAGACTTCCAAGTGACTGCTCAGCTTCTCACGTCTTTCTTTAAAAGAACCAAACGCCTTATGCCATTCTCCATAACCTTTCAATTTCTTTTCTTCTCAACAACGCTTCTCAAACCAAAAATCCCTTCAAACCCATTTTTCAGATTTTTCTTGGTCGATGAACATCCTGTTCTTGATCATCTCTTTGAACAAACGACTCTTCTCATCGAACTAATCATGAATGGATTGGTTTTCAATAATATCCAGAGGTTTCTCCTAGAACATCCATCTGTTGGATACAATCTTCCCCTAACCTCCTCAAAACTTGAGGATGAAGAATTTGGCCGAGAGTCTGAGGTTGATCTTGATGGAGATGCTATTCATTTAAGTTAGCTGCTCTCATTCAAGTCGCCCAGACAAGGAATCCAAGAGCAAACAAGACTTTCATCCCCTAATGGATTTCTTGAGATGCTCCTTGTCCTGTTCCTCAGAGTTCATATCAAAGACAAGTATAGAATAGAGATTTAGACAAAAAGATGTTGTATTTCATTTCCATGTAATGATTTTTATTAATGAAAATACAATTTCTTGTTATCTGCTTGTCTTTTGATTTCTGAATGATGTACAAATTATCAGTATGCAAATATCAAAACTTGCTAGCATAGACTTAACACATCACAGAATCAGATTACTACACAAAGTAAACGTCAGGATCTGAAACAATTTTCATAATCCTGATACTGACACAATACTGATGACGTCAGCATCCTGATAACAAATCTAATCCTGATGATTATTAACAAGTCTATCATACTGAAGTTTATCAAGGCAATGTGTTATAGCTAAAACATTTAACAATCAAATATAGATCCTGACAAGAATATCAAGTCTATAAGCTAAGAACAACATACCTTGCTACTTTTGCAGATGTTAAAGATCTAAAAATTTAACATTCCTAACTCACTTACTAGTCTACTGAATGTAGTCTCATCAAGTGGTTTAGTTAGAATATCTGCAAGCTGTTTGTCAGTAGGAACAAAACGAAGTTCCACAGTACCATTCTCAATATGTTCTCTAATAAAATGATACCTGACATCAATGTGCTTAGTCCTTGAATGTTGAACTGGATTTTCTGCAATTTTAATAGCACTAGTATTATCACAAAACATAGGAATATTACTAAGTGTCATACCATAATCCATCAACTGATTTCTTATCCAAAGGAGCTGTGCACAACAACTGCCTGCTGCTATGTACTCAGCTTCTGCAGTTGAGGTTGAAACAGATTGTTGCTTCTTGCTTGCCCAAGAAATCAATCTATTTCCCAAGAATTGACATGTACCTGTAGTGCTTTTCCTGTCTATTTTACACCCTGCATAATCAGAGTCTGAATAGCCAATTAGAAAGAAATCAGATTCTCTAGGATACCACAAACCAAGATTTGGAGTTCCTTTGAGATATCTAAAAATTCTTTTCACAGCAATTAAATGAGATTCCTTAGGATCACCTTGGAATCTAGCACATAAACAGGTAGAAAACATTATATCTGGCCTACTTGCAGTTAGATATAACAAAGAGCCTATCATGCCTCTATAACTAGTATTATCCACACTCTTCCCCTTAGGATCAGAGTCTAGTTTAGTGGCTGTTGCCATGGGTGTTTTTGCAACTGCACAGTCTTGAAAGTCAAATCTTCTTAAAAGATCTTTGATATACTTTGACTGATTAATGAAAATACCAGTCTCAGTCTGTTTGACCTGCAAGCCTAAGAAATAATTTAGTTCACCCATCATGCTCATCTGATACTTAGACTGCATAAGCTTGCTAAACTTAGCACACAACTTTTCATTAATAGAACCAAAAATAATATCATCAACATAAACTTGAACTAAAAGCAATTCACCTTTTATCTTTCTAAAGAATAGAGTTTTGTCAATTGTACCTCTTGTGAAGCCATTTTCAAGAAGAAATTTAGACAAAGTCTCATACCATGCTCTTGGTGCCTGCTTTAGTCCATAGAGTGCCTTGTCAAGTTTGTAGACATGATTTGGAAACTTTGGATCGACAAATCCAGGTGGCTGTTCTACATATACTTCTTCATCAAGTTTGCCATTTAGAAAAGCACTCTTAACATCCATCTGGTATACCTTGAATTTTGAATGAGCTGCAAATGCAAGAAACATTCTGATTGCTTCCAATCTTGCTACAGGTGCAAAGGTCTCATCATAATCAATGCCTTCTTCTTGAGAATATCCCTTGGCCACCAGTCTTGCTTTGTTTCTTACAATCATACCAGATTCATCTAGCTTGTTTCTGAAAACCCATCTTGCACCAACAATAGATCTACCTTTAGGTCTTGGTACCAGTTTCCAAACTTTGTTTCTCTCAAACTCATTTAACTCCTCCTGCATTGCAATTACCCAATCAGGATCCTGTAAGGCTTCTTCAACCTTCTTAGGTTCATTCTTTGAGAGAAAGCAACTATACAAGCATTCATTTTGAATTGATCTTCTAGTTCGAACACCACTATTTGGATCACCAATTATCAAATCTTCAGTATGATCCTTTGTCCATTTTCTAACAGGTGGTAGATTAACTCTGCTAGTCTCTCCCCCTAAGTTAGTGGTATCTTTTGTAGAAGAATTCTCTCTACCTTCAAAAGCTCTCCTTTGATCAATAGAATCAGTAGATTCCATATTGCTGCTAGTTACTGATCTTTCCTCAGTAGACTCTGAAAGGTCAGTTCCTGATGGAGTAGATTCTGAAACATCAATTCCTGATGGAGTAGACTCTGAAAGACTAGTCTGCTCCTGATGATCACTATGTTCTCTCTGATTGATTTGCTCCCCCTCAACAGTAGCATTCCTTTGAGAAGCAATAGAAATTCCTTCTGGAGAACCTTCATCATCACTTGAGAGTATCTCAGAAATCTTCAGATTCTCAAATTCCAATTTGTCATGGCTTTCATCAGTTTGCAAAATTCCAAATTTCTTATCATCAAATGCAACATGAATTGATTCCATAACAATGTGAGTTCTGAGATTATAAACTTTGAAGGCCTTAGATGCTGAATATCCTAGAAAAATTGCTTCATCCGATTTGGCTTCAAATTTTCCAAGTTGTTCTGGATGAACTTTTAGGACATAGCATTTACATCCAAAGATGTGAAAATATTTCACACTTGGTTTCTTTCCTTTGATCATCTCATAGGGAGTCTTTCCATGACTATTTACCAAGGTACAGTTCTGAGTGAAACATGCAGTGTTAATAGCTTCTGCCCAAAAGTAGGTTGGAAGTTTTGCATCTGCAAGCATGGTTCTTGCTGCCTCTATGAGAGTCCTGTTCTTTCTTTCCACTACACCATTTTGTTGAGGTGTACCAGGTGCAGAAAACTGTTGAGTAATCATTGTCTGCACAAAACCCCTCCATTGTAGAATTCTTGAATTCTGTACCATTGTCACTCCTAAGTACTTTGACTTTGTACTCAGAGTTATTATGAATATTCTTGATGAGTTCAATGATTTGCTGAGGAGCTTCATCCTTCTTGTGTAGAAAGAACACCCATGTAAACCTTGTGAAATCATCCACCATAACTAGAGCATATCTTTTCTTGCTGATAGACATAATGTTTACTGGACCAAACAGATCAAGATGTAGCATGTGAAATGGTTCAGTAATTGAATTTTCAGTCTTGCTCTTGAAAGTGGTTCTTCTTTGCTTTCCAAACTGACATGCATCACAAAGTCCATCTTGCACAAAATTCGCCTGAGGTAGGCCTCTCACCAAATTGTATTTAACAAGTTGATTAAGCTTCTTGAAATTAAGATGTGAGAGCTTCTTGTGCCAATTCCAGCTTTCATCATTTGTTGCTTTGCTGTAGAGACATCTAACAATTCCTTTAGATGTATCACTTAAGCTGGCTTCATATATGTTACCATGCCTTTGACCAGTTAGAACAATGTCTCCATTCTGCATATTCAAGACTTTGCATCCTTCTCTGTCAAAGATTGATTTGTAACCTTTATCACCCAGTTGACTTATGCTTAAAAGAGTATGTTTCAAGCCTTCAACCAGTGCTACATTTTCTATGATGACATTCCCCAAAATAATTTAGCCATATCCCAGAGTTTCTCCTTTGTTGCCATCTCCAAAAGATATTACTGGGCCAGCTTTCCTCTCAAACTTTGTAAGCAGGGACTTCTTTCCAGTCATGTGTCCAGAGCATCCACTGTCCAAGATAATTGAATGCTTCTTTCCTGTGCCCTGCAAACAAAAAGTAACTAGTTAGAATTTTTTAGGACCCAACTTTGATTGGATCCTTTCTTACTAGATTTAGAGACAACAGATTTTGAAGATTTTGCCTTTATTTTACCTGTTGCAGAGTCAACTTTAGACTCTGATCTCACAAACTGTTTGTGACTAGGAGTTTCAGATTTCAAAGAATAATAGTCATAATACAGTTCATGATATTCTCTACACATGTAAATGGAATGAAGTAAACTACCACAATGATAACAAGCTTTTTGTGGTTGGTATTGAATTTTCTGAGTCTTGGGGAATCTGGACTCAGTTTTCCAAGAAGGTTTTTGATTGCAGTCTAGGGCCAAATGATTATGATTTCCACACTTATAGCATTTTTTCCTAGGTGCATCAGGTACATTCTTGTAATTATTCTCTTTGTTAATACCTTCTTTTCCATTCCTATTTCTCTTGATCTTGCTAGACTCTGAAAGACCATCTAATCTCTGTTTCAACTGAGACTTAGACAGAAACCCTATGTTTACATTCTTAGGTTTCTCTAACACTTTCTCATCTGAATAACTATTGTTAATTCTCTTGTGTACAACAGGGGTACCTTTTGAATCAACAAATTTAACATGATTAGGTTCAGAAACAATTTTCTTACCTTCAGATTTAGATGTGTTAGCTTCTACCTTACTATCATTATTGACAATAGCTACTTTTTCTTCTTGTCTAGCCTTATCAAAACCTAAACCATTAACCTTACCACGAATTCCACTCTCAAAGATTTCTATTGTCTTCTTACTGGAATTGTTAATGGTCTTAATCACATCTCTCTCTTCTTCTAGTTCTTTTCTGACATAGTCATAAGCCTCAAGAATTACACTATAATCATGCTTAGCTTTATCAGAACTCAACTTGTATTCTTCCATTTGAATTAATTCAGATTCAAGAAAATTATTTCTATCAACTAATTTATCATTCTTAACCTTAAGTTCATCTCTTTCACAAGTAAGAATTCTAAAATTAGTCATAAGATTCTTAAACTCAGCATGGATAGATCTAATTTCATCAGAATTTAAGCTATCAAATGAATCAAGAGAGTGAAGTGATACCTTAACAGAGGATGGAGAAGTTTTCTTTGGAGATCCAGGTTTGTCTGAACTATCGGCCATCAATGCAATGTTTTCATAATCCAATTCATCTTCAGAGTCACTGGAATCAGCCCAATCCTTCTGTGTGACCATAAGTGCATTACCCTTTCCTGAATTCCTAGGCTTCTTACACTCACTAGCAAAGTGTCCAAGCTCGCTGCAGTTAAAGCACTTGATCTTGGCCTTATCAAGCTTGACAATTGTACTTTTGCTCTTGTCACTCTTCTTCTCCTCCTTCTTTTGAAAAGGTCCTTTGCTAAATCTTCTCCTGTTGAATCTGCCTTTCTTGAAGGCTTTAGCAAACATAGCAAAGAGTTCTTGCATCTCAGATTCAGAATCATTGTTGTCAGAGTCCATATCAGTAGTCTCTGACTCAGAACTTTCTTTGCTTTTCTTCTTCCTCGAATTCTTTACAGCAATCTCTTCATGCTGTTCTTCAGGAAGCTTCTTTACTTCAGATTGAGCAGTAAGTGCAATAGTCTTCATCTTTCCTTCACTCCTGCTCTTCTTCTGCTGCTTGTCAAGTTCATAAGCTCTCAATTTTCCATAGACTGCCTCTAATGAAATCTCATCCAGATCATTAGCTTCCTCAATCGCAGATATCTTCTCATTGTAGAAATCAGGCAAAGCTTTCATGAACTTTGTATTCATATCCTCCAAGTCATAATATTTACCATGCATGGCCATCTCATTGATGAGTTTTGTAAACCTATCAAAGGTATCAGTAAGTGACTCACCAGACTTGGATTCAAAGTACTCATACTGTTGTATAAGTAATGTCCTCATATTCTTCCTGACAGGCTTAGTTCCTTCACAGTGAACCTTAAGATTGTCCCATATATCCTTAGCAGTTTTACAAGAGAGAACATAATTAGTGAGAACAGAATCAAGACTATTGAATAATATGTTTCTCACTTTAGCATCTTTAAGAACACTCTCCTTGTCCTTATCTGACCATTCAGATTTTGGCTTCTCTGCTGTGTGTTCTGGAACAACCTTACCATCAACAGTTGCTTGTCCAACGACCTTTATTGGAACAAAAGGTCCATCTCTGATTCTGTCAAGATAATCAGGATCTGTTGCTTCCAGATGATGCAACATCTTTACTTCCCATAGAGTATATTCGTTTCTCTTGAGCATAGGAATCTTAGTATTCCCATCCTTGTAACCAGACATGATTGCAGATCTTTATGATTATTCGAAATCAACCTGCTCTGATACCAATTGTTAACTCGAATAACTTGTAGAAGGGGGGGGGTTGAATACAAGTTATATAATCCTGTCTGATTTTTGCTTGATTATAAAAACAAGAATAAACGAATGAATCAAACTCTTGTTTGTATTAATAAGATTAAATACAAACTCTACCAAAGGTGTACAATACCTTTAGCAGCTGCTGACAATACAAATATCTCTCTGTTTGTTTCGAACTTCTCGAATACAAACCTTATACAGAGCTACGCACACGAACTCACAACTTCGTCTTATGCCTCACACTCTTTACAATGATATTGAGAGAGTATTTATAATGCTACCTATCAACTAATAACAGAAAGATATAATCTATACATGACAATGTTCTGCCTTCTAGTCGATAGTTTCCTTCAATAGAAAACTCTTTCCTTCATAATATCTTCTTGCTTGTTCTTCAAACAACGATCCTGTTTTATAGCACTTGCCAGTTTCAGTAGCATCCATAATGACATCATCAGTAACACGACTGATATCAGGATCTGCACACTGCATCAGTATCTGATCAACCATCAGTATTGGACACGTCATCAGGATTTGCTCTCTGTTCCTGACATGTAGTCTCCGATACACTGTTCATTCCTGATTAAACTATACAAATAACTGTTTTACACATAAAACCTATATACAGTGCTAAATCCTTTATAAGATCAGGATAGGATTACAAGAAGTATAATGTGTAAATTCTATTCTTAACATCACAACTTATGAATTATTCCTAACATCATACATTGTTGCATAGGTGCATGAACTGAATTGAAACCAAAACAAGATCTCTGTGGGAACGAACTCGACTTATTCATATATTACTTGTGACCACGTATGCTTACGTGATTTAGTGCAAACACGGGTCTAGTCTTGCAAAGCCCCGATGGGTTCACAGGTGAGTATGCTTTGAAGTTGGATTTTCCGACAACCAATAACGAAGCCGAGTATGAAGCCTTGGTCGCTGGGTTGGTCTTGGCCAGAATTATGAGGGTCAAGAATCTCAAAATTTGTGGAGATTCACGATTGGTAATATCGCAAGTGAATGGTGAATTTGAGGCCAAGGATGAAACTATGGCAAAGTATTTGAGAGTTGTGAAAGCCGTCATGACTCAGTTTGATGAGTGCTATGTAGAGCACATTCCGAGAGAAGAGAACGTTAAGGCTGATGCCCTGTCTAAGTTCGCTTAGGCAAGGAGTGTCTACTTCCAGGTCTTGAAGGCCCCGACCATCAACTCTAAGTTGGTAGCACCAATCGATGTTGGAAGTTGTTGGTTAGATCCTATTGAAGTTCATCTTGAAACCGGATGGCTCCCTGACAATGCCTTGGAGGTACGAAAGCTGTCAGTGAGAGCATTGAGATATGCCTTAATCGAAGGCATCCTTTACAAGAGGTCGTTTGTTATCTCATACTTGAAGTGTTTGAGGCCCCAAGAGGCAAAAGAAGCATTGGAAGAAGTTAACATAAAGTACAGGGTTAGCAGTGCTAATCAGGAAATGAGGGGAAATCTTAAGCAAAAGTTATGAATGACCATATTGCTGATTCTCCATACTCATGTTCATCACGAAGATGAAAACTCATGTTCATCATGAAGATGAAAACTCATGTTCATCACGAACACGAAAACTCATGTTCATCACGAAGATGAAAACTCATGTTCATCACGAACACGAAAACTCATGTTAATCACGAACACGAAAACTCATGTTCATCACGAACACGAAAACTCATGTTCATCACGAACACGAAAACTCATGTTCATCACGAACACAAAAAACTCGTGTTCATCAAGAACACGAATACTCATGTTCCTCAAAAGCATGAAACATCATTGTTCAAGAGGGAAGTTGAAGTATTGAAGCCAAGAGGGCAAAAAAAAGAAAAAGAAAAAATCAAAACCGGCCGACCGGGAGCCAGCCGACCGGGGCACGCTGAGGGGCTTCAGCCGACCGGTGCTCCGAGGAGGCTTCGGTCGACCGGGACCGATCATGGGTATGAACATTTTTTGGCCGACCGAGATCAATCAGGAACATGAATATTTCTGGCCAACCCGTTTCCGTCAGGAACATGAAGATTTCTGATTGATCGGGTTCTGTCAAGAACATGAAGAATATGGAAATTGAGTTGAACCAAAAGATGGTTTTAGCGCCGGTTAGCGCCGTTTAGTGCCGTTTAGCGCCATTTAGCGTTCGAGTATTGACGTTGATGTTCTGGTATTAAAGTTGAAGGCTGATATTGAAGATAAAAGCCAAGGTCCTGGTGGAGCCAAGGTCGTCACGAAGTCGGTCCCAGGGTCGTGTCGATGTTGAAATCGTTCCCGGGATCGTGTCAATATTGAACCCCGTTTAGCATCGTTCAGCGCCGTTTAGCACCGTTCACTGCCGAATAGGCTTCAGCCGACCAATCTTCGTTTCGATGTCGAAGGTCCCGACATCGTTTCGATGTTGAAGGTCCCGACGTCGTTTCGAATATGAAAACTAAGCTGGACCGGAAGACCGGGGACCGAAAGACCGGGGCACCCGGGAGGCTTTGGCCGACCGGGTTCCATGTTGAATATGAAGATCCCGGGTTCCATGTTGAATATGAAAATGGCCAACCGGTGGCTAGCCGACCGGTGGCTGGCCGACCGGCGCACCCGGGAGGCTTCGGCCGACCGGGTTCCATATGGAGTATGAAGATTTTTGGCGTCGTTTCGATGTCGAACATTGACTTCAACGTCGATGTTGAATATTGATTTCAAGGTCGTTTCGATGTTGAATAAGATTTCAACGTCATTTCGAATATGAAAATTGAGTTGAACCAAAAGATGATTTTAGCACCGTTTAGCGTCGTTTAGTGCCGTTTAGCGCCATTAAGCACTGTTTAGTGTCGTTTAAGCATCGTTTAGTGCCGTTAAGCACCGTTTAGTGTCGTTTAAGCGCCGTTTAGCATCGTTTAGCACCGATTAGTGCCGTTGATTAGCGCCGTTTAGTGCCGTTATATGCCGTTCAACGTCGTTTAGCACTGTTTAAACGTCGTTTAAGGCTGATTAGCACCGTTTAGCATCGATTAGCGCCGTTTAGTGCCGTTATATGCCGTTTAACGTCATTTAAACACTGTTTAAACGTAGTTTAGCGCCGATTAGCGCCGTTTAGCGTCGTTTAGCGTCGTTTAGTGCCGTTTTATGCCGTTTAGCATCGTTTAACACTGTTTAAACGTTGTTTAAGGCTTATAAAGCACCGTTTAGTGTCATTTATAATCGTTGTAAATGCGTCGGTCGCTCTACGCTTTACATTAAGACGATATTGTTGAAAATACTTGCGTATGAGCAATAAATCCTAACCCGAGTCTCGAATAAGGCCGTTAAAACTTCGAGGAAAACCTGATCAGTTTTCCTAGAAGTTAGGGGGCAAATGATATGGGATAAAAGTAAGCCCTAAAGACAAATTTAATGTCGCATTAATTAGACCCAGCATGGTCCAAACGTGGGGCCCATTAATGAGGTCAAAAGCCCTAATTTAATATTAATTTCGTAATTAATATTAGGGGAAATAAATAGCTCAACATTAAGAGTCAGATAAGGATACTACTCCTACCAAACTTAGCCTCCAAGGCACAGAATTTGATATGGGAACTGACTCCTATATGGAAGGAGTCTAGAACCTTCTTCAAGACGGTGACTTGTCCACCAAGTCACCTACTCCTACCATAATTCTAAGGCTTCTCAGCCTATAAAAGGGCTTGACCCCTCATTATTAGAACTACGTTTTTGGCTTGATTCTTGATATTCATCAAGGTACGTAGGCATCTTGTGAAGGCAGATTCAGCCACGAACACGAGAGCAGCCATTAAAGCACGAAGCTCACGAACCCTAGTATTAATTACATACAAATCCTAGCCGCAATTTAACAACCTAGTTTTTATTCCACAACAGCATTTTAAACAAATTTACAAACATCACTCTTCATCTAATCGGGAAACACATATTATAATTATATACTTTTGACTAATATTCTTGATTTATTTCCTTCCATTTAAGTTGATCAATTTCCTTTTTATAATACCATTTATTTGAATGACACTAATGAATTAATCAACGTCTTATAATTTGGCAAAAAAAAAAAATCTACGTCTTAGAAATAATTACATATTATACGACATGTAAATATTTTGGTAGGCATCCAAAATACAGATAAAAATGGGACAAAAGAGTATAACCCAAATAAAGAAAGTTCTCAACTTAATGAAAAAAGTGATATAATTAAAATGGAAGATCTACGATATCAATTAAAAGTATTTATATATTTCTTTTCAACTGATTCATTCATTTAAAGTAATAAAAATAACTTAATAAAAAAAATAGAAGCAAGATGTAGTCAAATATAAAGTGAGTGAAAAGACACTTACATTCAGACATCTGAACATTAGCTTCTTCAGCAAAAAAATTTGCAGTTTGGTGAAGTTCCCGTTTCTTCATGTAATGGTAAATATACAAATACAGCCTAAAAAATTTGTTGGATCAAAAAAATTTAAACGATTAAAAAAAGATAAAACCAAACAATTTAATGTCCAAGGGGAAGTATTCAATCTAGATTCTAAATGATTTTTTTGAATTTTAAAAATTTGAGGATATTCAATTAGGATTTTAAAAAATCCATTAATATCTGGGTGTATTCAATAAAAAAATTTAAATAATATTTTAAAATTTGATGGTATTCAATTGAAATTTTAAAAGATTTGGGGTATTCAATCCGAATTTCAAATATTTTTTTAAAATCTAGAGGTATTTAATATTCAGTATAAATAATCTATTAAAATCTGCTGCTATTAAAAAACTTATTGACTTTAAAGGATTTTAAAAGTCCGTAGATTTTGTAAGATTTCACAATTTATTTTTAATTTTTTGAAATCTCATTTAGTGGATTTAAGCTCGATTCTACGTAAATTCAACGAAATCTACGTCGATTCTTCATGAACTCTACCAATTCTTCATGGATTCTACGTAGAATATTAAATCAGTAATAATCTACCAAAATTCATGAATTATTAATAATCCGTTAAAATCTAAATTGAATACACCCCTAAGTTGATCCGTATACACATATAAATATGACTCACATCTCTTCTGGGTCTCTTTCATTTTCATGAAACATGTACTTCTCCTCAGCTACAATTTTCACCTTTAAAGATCCATAAAAATATAAAATAAGAGTTTTAATTATGAAAAATACGGGATAAATAGGAATAACGCATATAAATGAATTATTGTGATCAAAATCCAACATTGAAAGCAATTTGGATACCTTTATGATGAGAAAACATAAAACTTGATTAGAAGAACAAGGTATGTAAAAGAAAAATGACATTCTGATATGTGACGATGTTTCTCTCAAATTATAATTTCATTTTGAATCTTAGTTGTAAAAAAAAGGATATTGAATTCAGTAAAAAGATATAATATATTAAAAAGGATCTTTTTTTGAAACAATAATAGAAAGGATCTTGAATTCAATGTGAAAGAATAGAGTATATAGAAAATAATTATGAATTCACCGTAAAAAAAGTACGTACATAAAAAAGAATATTGAATTCATTTTCTAAAAAAGAATATAGAAAAAAGATTCTAAATTGTCAATAGATGCGAATAGATACTTTTCTATAATAAGTTTGATACGTACAATTCACATTTTCACATAATACATAACAAAGATAACATTCAAAATTAATAGAGTGAGGCCAAACAGGTTTTGAGAAAGAAACAATGCAACATAGTGGATATCCTCTACCCGCTACCAAAAGCATGAACATGACATTTCTTCCACAAGATTGTGCACTTACTTCGACTTTGTTCGATGGACTTGAGCAAAATAGTGGCCAGAATACTTCCCACCATTCCGTCAATAGATTTTCTTCAATCTCCATCACTAAATAAAATGTGAAAATATTAAAGTTAAATCATTCAGTTCAATTATTTGTATCAGGAAAAGTAATCTTCTTTCATTCATTTCATAATCGCTTAAAAAAATGATTTATCTTAAACATTTCAAAATTTTTTTAAAAAATCATGAAAAATCTTAACTGAATAACGTAGGATGAAGTGTAAATTTGTACACTCAAATCTAACGAAAGAAACAACTATACAAATCTTGACCATAACCACTTACATTGTGATGTTTCAATGTTTGCTTCTTTCGCCAAAACTTTAACATCATGTAATTTTTTTTTCTTCATGTGATTGTAAATGTAAAGGTCAAGCCTGAAAAATCCAAATGGAGTTTACTAACATTAAACATAATAAATATATACAAGTATACTTTACTAAAATTCCCAAACCATCATAAAGTAATAAATTCGGATTAAAGTATGACTCACATCTTTTCTGCATCTCCGTTATTCTTTAAAGCGAGCTCTCATTCATTGTCCCATTCTCTTCCAAAATCCATTTGCTACAACAAAATAACATTAAATTTGCCAAGATGTGGAAAAACAATACGGAAAAAATTGCCATAGGCCAAGCTTAATTGTGAAAAAAATCAAAAGTGAGATATGCTATTTATCACAAAGTTTTGCTACATGTACCTCAAAGATTGAAAGAGAAAAACACAATACCGGCTACAATGACATTGGAAATGTAGCAACAAGGAAATATATATAGAAGAATTTGTAAAAATATAAAAATTAAACATATATGGAAAAAGCAAACGAAAGTATGAAATGCATTCTGTGATATTTATTATCTAGATTTTTTATATTAAATGAGAGAATATTTGATTTAGCCAATTGTGGAGATTTAGGAATATATTATTGTCATTTGATTTCAGAATCTGTAGGATTTATATTATTATTCAACAACACATCATGGAAAATATTAAGTTGTCTTACTTTCTAAGTTTGCTTAAATTTTATTTTCAATATCATCAACCAACACGTATCACACTGAAAATTAGACATTTATTTATTCTTTACATATAATATACTCGATCCCCATCAGCGTATTTTTTTATTTTACGTCCCGTAACTCTTCCTCAATCTAGCTGGGGTAGAATGGAACATACTACATTCCCAGTTGTCGAAAAGCCGACATCGAGGTACCAAACCTTCCCATAGAATCCCCATTTCAAGAAAGGGTCATTTGTTCCGAAGTTTTATACTGTATTAAACTCCATTCGAGGTGACCCAGTCCAGCATTCATTTGCAAATCATGTAGTGAAATTGAGACGAGTTCACATGTACAACCTTTTTAACTTCATGGTATACCCATGGATTGGCCAGTTCGTAAGTTTGGATGAGCGTGGGCAAGTTCGGGATTTGCTATTCAAAATTATGACTTCCGCCAAAAAATTGATGTATTCAAGCATATTAATAACTCGATTGATTAAGAACTTTTTAGGTGGTTTACGGGCTGATGCTCAATCAATTAGTTACGAAATACCATTAATGAAAGGACATTAATTCAAATTTTGGATTTTCGAACTGGATTGCGACTGTAGTTGAGAAATAATTGAAGTAGTCAAATTTTTGCACTTAGTCCAAACCAAATTTATCTTCGCATCATATAAATTTGTCAAATTAATTTTTGTTACGCATAATTTACTATGGTATAACCTCATAACACTTTTAAAAAATAAGTGGGACAAAAACTAATACTGTATTACGAAGAGTGAGAAAATTTTAGAGCAAATGCGAGGGAATATTTGCATTAAACTTAATTTTCAAATAGAAATTCACTGTTAAATCTATACTATTATATAAAAGCCGAAACATTAAAAGTTTGGTTGGTTGTTACCTGTTGATTTTACTTATTTACCCTTACTTAACTACTAACTAATTACATAATTTCCTTTTTCAGATTAAACATATTACATTTTCTATTTTTCACTAACTAATTAATATTTCTTTTCAGGTAAAGCACAATATCTTTTATATTGTATCTAACTAAAATTTATCCTTTCTCATAAACACCACAAGCAATTTTGTTTAATAAAATAACATAATTATATTATAAATACTATTAACTAATCAATTACCTTTTTTAGACAAAACATGTTACCTTTTCTCTGTTCTATAACTAAAATATCTCTTTAACTAAAATATCTCTTTTTACAAATATATGGGTGAAAGCCCTCAATAACCAAAATTTAAAGTGGAGTGCCCAAAATGACAACCGGCGGAAACAGTGCCCAAAATGACCAGAACACTACGCATTTACGGTGTGCGCAGGGGACCACGCATTTTTACAATGCGTATACTATGTAAAATTCATTTTTTTTCAATCGTGAACAGACCTGGGTTACGCATGTTGAGCTTGCGTGAACCTAGATACGCAAGTTCAACATGCGTAACACAAGGAACTGTTCATCATCTTCCAACCCAACGTCGGAGACGAATTTTTGAAAAACCTTTGTCCAATTCGTTCATCATTTCCAGGCATCGAGCACTCATGTTCTACATACCAAAACAATCGTCTTCTCACCCTCTATATGCCTGTACCAATCAATTCTCGTTTGTTTCACCGGATTTGAAAGGCCCAAAACCGAACTCTTTTCTCAGATCTGTTTTCCGACGAGCCATTACACGCCCCTGCGGGGCCAAACATCAACAAACAAACGGGGGAACAGGAAGAGGGATCTCTGTGCTACGTTTTGATACCATCCAGTGCAGTGGAGGTAGCCGGAGTATGCTGAACGAAGGAGGCGATTTTCCGGGCGATTTTTTGCTTCGTCTGATCGCCGGACCTATTTATGGAGAAATGACGTCATATGACGTCATTGCGCATCTGGGAGATGCGTTACCCCAGATGCGCAAGTGGAGAATGAATATTCCATGTACGCACAGCGCCAATGCGCGGCTCCGTCGTTATTTTGGAATCTGTTCGCGCACATCGTCATTTTGGGCAATTGGGGTGTGTTTTTGTGTTATTTTGGTCATTTTCTCCAAATATATCACGGGTGGTTCTATTTAATAAATAATAAAATTATAATACTAATAATTATCAATTACCTTTTTCAACTAAAACGTATCATCTTTTCCATATTTTATAATTCAAATTCCTTTTTTCTAGAAATATCACATGCAACATTAATTTCTCACTATCTAAAGACACTACGAACAATTTAATTTAGTGAAATAACACAAATTAAATTATAATTACTATAAACTAATCAATTACCTTTTCCACCTAAAACATGTTTCCTTTTTAATTTTCTCTAACTAACACCTCACTTTTTTCAGTTAAATCATGGCATTCTATTTAATAAAATTAAATTATAATTTTATAAGTACTTATAATTAAACCATTACCTTTTTGAATACCTTTTTCAGCTAAAACATATCATATTTTCCATATTTTATAATTCAAATTCCTTTTTTCTAGAAATATCACGGGCAACATTAATTTCTCACTATCTAAAGACATTACGAACAATTTTATTTAGTAAAATAACATAAATTAAATTATAATTATTATAAACTAATCAATTACCCTTTTCACCTAAAACATGTCATCTTTTTAATTTTCACATTACATTTTCTATTTTCTCTAAATAAAATCTATCTTTTTTCAATTATATCACGTGCGGTTCCATTTAATAAAATAAAATAACAATATTATAATGTTAATAATTAACCGATTAAGTTTCAGCTAAAATGTATCATCTTTTCTATATTTTCTAACTAAAATATCTCTTTTCTTTAAAATATCACGGGCAACACTAATTTTTTCTTTTCTTAAAACTTTACGAGCAATTTTATTTATTAAAATAACATAATTGAATTATAATTACTATAAACTAATCAGTTACCTTTTCCACCTAAAACATGTTTCCTTTTTAATTTTCTTTAACTAACACCTCACTTTTTTCAGTTAAATCACGACATTCTATTTAATAAAATTAAATTATAATTTTATAAGTACTTATAATTAACCGATTACCTTTTTGAACTAAGATGTATTATCTTTTCAATATTTTCTAACTAAAATCCCTCTTTTCATAGAAATATAACGGATAATATTTATATAATTATTATCAAATCATCTCATTTAAAAATTTAAACATCCAAAATTCATATTTCAAAAAAAGTAAATCGAATTAATAAAACATATCATATAATATTAAAAGAAATCCGTGCATCGCACGGGTTTTAAGCTAGTAAGATTAATGACTAAAAGACAAATAGTCACGGTACTGGAATTTTAGATAATTTAGAACATTAAATGATATTTTCCAAATATAAAAAGAATCACTCTAAAAACCACTTTTATGATGATGATGAATGAGTCAGCGAATGGTACCAGGATTTTAAATAGGGATAAATGGCTAATTCATCACTGTGGTTAGTAGTACTTGCAAGTGACTTACCAAGTTAAAAAAGTTATCAATCGAATCATGAAAGTACAATTAGCTTGCAATTATAATACTGAACTTCAAAATATTTGCACAACTATTAAAATCAGTTGACATTAATCGGAGAATCGTTAAGTTGTGCCACATCAACTGCAACGTCAGCTCCACGTCAATGTACACATCGGAACCTAAACCCCCGGAACCTAATTCATCACTAAACTATGTGTTAAATTTTGGTTAGGTCACTGATTAATTGCAAATAAAATTAAATATTCAAAAAATATCAAACAAAATTAAATTTTTCAAAAAAAAAAACTATGACTTTTAAAATTTGAATTGTAATCATTCAAATAAACATACACTTTTGGTATCAGTTATTAATTTCGGATAAAATGGATTGAAAAACATGATATCTTTAAATATTTGTTCACTTTCATCAATTTATTAGCATATGAAATAATGGTATGTTCAACTCTAAATTTGATTAAAACAAAATTCACCCAAAAAACAATTAAACATTAAAACATTTATGCTTTTGACAAAAATTATCATATTGAAAAAACGTGATATATAAATATTTGTTCACTTGTATCGATTTATAAGCATATAGGTTGAAATACTATGTACAAATTTGAACATATTTAAAGTGTAATCATTCTAAAGAAAATCAAACCTTCTAAAAATTTACACCTTTGGTACAAATCATCATTATCGTAAAAATATATATGGTATTTTTCTAAGCATATGATTTAAATGGGTATGTTCAATTTTTAAATTTAATTTGTTTACAATTAAAATTAGTTGATGACCTAATTGAAAATTGAGATAAAGCTGAGTGTTAAATTAGCAGTTAAACTCAATTTCAGTGTACCACGCGTCAACATCTATGTCATTTTTTTGTTAGGATTTTTAGAACCAACTTGCAAGTTTTTAAGTACTTCATTAGTTGTTTGATTTCTTTTTTTAACTTGGTGACTCACTTGTAAGTTACTACCGACTACAATCTATGTTAATCCGATTCGCCTATTACGACAGCCATACCGTATCGACACGACATGACACGTAGCACGATATGGGATATGTGGCGCGGATTCATGTGTGTGAACCAGATCCTTCGTTGTTATCGGACAGAAAAATTTTAGAGATCGCCAAAAAAACTTCGCATATTATCAGAAAATTTTGAAGGTCGCGACTATAGATGTTTACATGTCACGTACAAATCTGATGAAAATCAAAGTTAGAAGTGGGGTGGAAAAGACGAAGTAGGGAGATGAGAAGATGAGATTTTATTGAAAAAGATATAAAAAGGTTGGACTAAAAAAATATATTCTTGTGTTTGTATATACTGTATATATGAAGGGAATGAACCTGGATTGTATCATGTCCATGTTCATAATAGTTTTAATTATTAGTGGAATTAGTTGTTCACCAACCGCAACCGCGTGCACATCTTATTATTTAATACTAGCTTATAACGTGTGCAACACATGATTGCTTTTCTAATATCTATAATTATATTAGTTTTTAAATATTTATTTCTTATTAGTTTACATATCAAATTCTTGTTAAAAAACTTATATATACATATATATATATATATATATATATATATATATATATATATATATTAATTGTTGAATTTACTATGTGTTTTATCTTGAATTCTTAAAACTGGATTTAGACGATTTTACAACCCACGTGAAATTAGAAAAATAATCTTTAATTTAGTGATGGTTTAATAATTATTTTCCAATTTAAACTACCAAGAAACAAAAGAGATAAGAAATTGATGATTTTTGACGTTGAAAATTATATTTGATGTAGGATATCTACTTATATTTCGTTTTGATTATCAAAATAGCCTTCTTATTATTTGTAGATAGTTGTACTAACAACCAAATACAGTTTTAATAATATGTGTAAGAGGGATTTTGTCTAAAACTTTGGTAATCGATAGTTTGGTTCTCAGTACGACAAAATAAATAAGAATCATTAGATCTTAAAATAAATAGATGAAAAACGTTGGATCTAGTAAAAAAAAATTGTATGTTCACATGTAAACTAAAAAGTATATTTATACTGAAATACGAAAAAGTGAATGCCAATCATTTAAATTTTATATAATTAGGTTTTTGCTATTAAATAAGATTATCAATGTAGGTCTTCTACACTAAATAGGATTAATGTAAAAAATCGTTATTATATTTTATCTTGAGATTCTAAGTGTTTCCATTTGAATAAAAATTGTTAAATAATAAGAAAATTAAAGATAATTTTATGAGCTTCGTGTGGACTGCGAAATCCTCCAAATCTGATTTCTAGATCTCGAGATAGTGCCCAAATAATAAATATGATCTTTTTTTAATATTAATAAAAAACAAGTAAATTCAATTTTAATACAACCCTTTTTAATTATATAATTTTCAGATTATAACTTTCTTTTTAAAATTCAATTCTATTACAACCTTTTTTTAATTATATCATTTTTAAATTATAATTTTATTTTTTATATGATATAGTCTTTGTTTTTAAAATTATTACTAGATTCGACGGTTGAGATTATTTTGGCAATATAGTGACCAAAATTATGGATAAAATCCCTTTTACGCTTGTTATATGAGGACATAATTCATCTTAATTTTATTATATAATAAGATTTAATTAACTAACAACTGTACGCATATTTATTCACAAAAGAAAGCATATCTTTTTTTAAAATAGATGCAAGACCAAAACGGGGTGTATGATTAGAATATTTTTAGGGAGACATAAACAAATCAAAAGTGTAAACTTAGTGCGCTTATTAGTTAATTAAGCTTTGTATTAGTGACTTTAAATTTTATTTATAAAATATATGTTGTTTTCAGGAGTCGAAACTTTGACCTATGCTAGTACTCGTTTATTATCCCTCTTACTATTATTACATAATAGGATAACAAAATAATCTTTAATTTAGAGATGGTTTAATAATTATTTTTCAATTAAAACTAACAAGAAACAAAAGAGCTAAGAAATTGACGCTTTTTTATGTTGAAAATTCTATTCGATTCAGGAAATCTATTTATATTTTGTTTTGATTATCAAAATAACGTTCTTATTATTTGAAGATAGTTGTACTAACAACCAAATACAATTTTAATAATAAGTGTAAGAGGGATTTTGTCCAAAACTTTGGTAGTTGATAGTTTGGTTCTCAATACGATAAAATAAATAAGAATCATCAGATCATAAAATAAATAGATGAAAAACGTTGGATCTAGCATAAACAATATTTTTGTATGTTAACATGTAAACTAAAAAGTACTCCGTACATTTCTACTGAAATACGAAAAAGTGAATGTCAATGATTAAATCTTACATAATTAGATTTCGATATTGAATAAGATTATTAATGTAGTGCTTTTACAATGAATAGTATAAATGTAAAAATTTATAATTATATTTTATCTTGAGATTCTGAGTGTTTTCATTTGAATAATAATTGTTAAATCATCACTAAATTAAAGATAATTTTATGAGCTTCGTGTGGGCTCTAAAATCCTCTAAATCTGATTTCTAGATCTCGAGATAGAGTCGAAATAGTAAATTTGAACTTTTTTTTATTATAAATAAGAAAACAAATAAAATTCAATTTTAATACAACATTTTTTAATTATATCCTTTTCAGATTATAGTTTTCTTTTTTAAAATTCAATTCTTTTACAACCTTTTTTTTAATTATATCATTTTTAGATTATAATTTTTTTTGATATGGTATAATCTTGATCGGCTATTTTGAAAATTATTATTAGATTCGACGGTTGAGATTATTTGACGGTACAGTGACCAAAATTAAGCCAAAATCCCGGCTTGACTCGGTAAATGTATTTTTTCAAAAAGTTACAATATCATTATTAGTATAGAAATACAAATGAAATTTTGATTTAAATGTAATAAAATATGAAAAATAGAGATTATATATTCATAGGTACTGAATCCAATAAAATAAATTATACCAACTTTTATTAGATTATTTTGTCATCCTAAATCAAAATTTTTAACAACAAGACTTATGTATATGTATATTTTTCCTAAAATAATAGTGTACTATATGATATACATATGAGAAATTATTGTTTCTATTTTAAACAATTAGTTTTTTATTTTATATTTTTCCTTATATTTAAATACAATAAAATACAACAATACATAGTGGCAAGAAACAAATTACATTATTATTGATATACAGGCGTTTGTGCTACGGTAACTCAGGGTCTGTTGCTGCCGAACTTAGAGACTTAAAAAAAATCTAGAGTGAAATCTAAGGGGAGCCACGACGTAGGCTCGCCCTACAGTTAGATCGATTTCGAATGCGAACTCACATTTTCTTCTAAGAGAATAAAGGCACTAGTGTTTTTTCATATAAAATTGTAATGATATTTTTGTAAATGCATATAATCTTCTGTATTTACAATAAAGCCCTTGTGTATTTGTATGTTAATTTTTTTAATTTCATGAAAAGTTACCTGAGGTAATCTCAGGAAACTTAATCACTTCTTCTAATGCCATAACAAAATAATCGTCATAAATAACATAGAAATATGAAGAACATTTTTAGAGAGAAACAAAAAATTTCATGTAACAGTATTATTATTCAAGCCCACTTAAACATAGCTTCCTCTCTATAAACCCACTTCAAGTCCATTACTCTTTTTTTTTGCCGAACAAGAATATTTTATTAATATTGAAACATTGGAATCCAACCGGGACAAATTCCCGAACTGTCAACTACGACCTAATTGTGAAACAAAAAACGAGCTAAACAAATAACCGTTTTGTTTTCAGATCGCTTAACACATTGAATATAAATATTCTTGAAAATAAAAATGATTACAAAGGTTTCCAGAGCAATGCAGTCGACACCAACATTCCTGAAAATAGTAGCATCACAACTGACCTGCGCACATAAAAAACCAGTGATAGTCCAGTGTTCATACCCATCAGTTACATCAACTGAGGTTGGGGGTATAGATGTCCCCCATATATTGAATAATCTTTCGTTGTGCAAGGTGAGCTCTCGCGATAATCACTACCATTCCAGATTTAAAGAGGGCTTCCCAGATCTCCCTATACACCATATAAATCATTCTTAAAACAACACGATAACAAATCAAAACGCAACAAAAACACTCTAAAAGAAGAGACACAAACCACTCCAAAATGAGAGATATAAAACACCCAAAAAATGGATGCCAGAATCAAAAATCTCTCCAAAGATGAAGATTATTGAAAATTATTGAAGAAAAAAACAAAAAAGAAAACAAAAGATGGAGAAAATAAGTCTCCGATGATGGTTATAGTTATTCAGATTAGGGGGGAGAGGAGGCGACCGATGAGAAGAGAGATGGGAGAAAGAAGGGGTCGACTCTCATTTAGGGTTTTGCTACCATATATATTTTCTTGTTTAGCTCAATATAAAGTTCTAATCCCAAACCTTTCGCACCAATACTCTTGACATTACTCATTTAAAACACTAATAGAAACTTAACTCCATTTTAAACACAGTTTCCTTTCTATAAGCCCACTTCAAGCCCATTACTATTGACTCGATCCAACACCCCTAATCCAGTAATTGAATCCAATACCATCCAACCACCTTAATAAAATAATTTAAGCCAATACTATCCAACAATTGCAGCCTAAAATTCTAATACTATCGAACAAATTCAGCCCAAAATTCTAATACCTTTGTGCTAGTAATCAAGTTTTCTTCACTAAGACCTGCTCTTGCTTTAGAAATGGCATTCACCAAGTAAATGCTATCAATGCAAATGGTGCTCCTTCCTTTAGATAATGATCTATTCTTGAAGGCATTCCTTTTGGTTTCAACGGGACTCCAAACACCCCAATGCCATGCACTGCAAATAGCTCCACTATTTAACTTTTGCCATTCCCCATCTATGTAGGCTATAAAGTCAGAATTCCACCAGATAATGCCTTCCTCCATTGCTTTCTTGTTGTGAAGAAGAATAACTCATATTGGATTAACTTGCAACAAAATTTCAACTTCAGTTTTCAGTTTTCATCCATCTTGCAGCTAGCATCCATTTAAAAGCTAGCTCTGTGTTTTACGAAAAATTCTCTTTGCTTTTTATCACCTCCCAAATTGTTAAAAACTCAGTCATTCTGACAAGCCTTATTCTCTACATTGAAGAACTTACTACCACACTCCAAACCATGTTGATTTCACTACTTTTGAACATGTTAAAAGCAACCAATGAATTCCTACTTAGTTGTATGACCTTTTCTTGAGTAACATTAGATTAAGGATTCGATTCCCCAATTGGAGGGTGGTGGTGTAAAACTATGCACATTAATAATCATAGTCATTTTTTTACAATTTGTAAAGTTAACAATAACTTATTAACATAATAACATGTAATAAATTTTCATTAATTTTAACAAATTAAAATAAAAATTACTTAACAAATTCAGATCTGAATTATCCAATTTATGATGCCTGATATCCGAATTAAATAAATTTTTAATAATCCGAAGAAACTGGATATGCAATCTGAATTTTATAATCAGACCGAATATCCAATTTTTCTTGACCCCTGCCACCGTGGTACCTATTACATTTTTTCCTGCAGGGTAATAGACTAGTATAGACATTAAAAACTGGATAGTGGATAAGACTGAATACAGTATCCAAAACTTGTCCCGGAAAATCAGGCCCAACATGAAACTACCACAAAATTACAAGAATCGATCACCCATAGAGGCAACAACAAACTCAGGCAGTGAATAGATTAAACAAAAAAATTCCAATAGGGACACGACATTTACCAAAATGTGAAGTTGTTTATAGGATTTGTCACTTCCGAATTTTTTTTTAAAACTATTTTAACATATTTATTTTTCTAATTATGATAGAATATACATATTAATACAATAAATTATCATTAATAAAAATCATTCAAAATAATTTTTATGAAAATACGTAATACTATAAGAGTCTGCTTAAATCTGTTCTCAGTTATATGTTCCCACACATGTCACCAAATTCAATAGAAATACGATAGTACGACTTTACGAGCATTATTAAGAAAAAATGACCAAAATAACTCATTTTTGTTAAAAAAATGATGAAAATATTCGAATTTGAAAAAATGAGTAAAAATACCCGATTGAATACGCATTTGCCAAATGGGTAACTGTGACACGCATTTGGAAAATGTGTATCTTTCACAATCTTTTTTTAAAAAATTCTCTCAATAATACGCATTTTCCACAAGCGTATTCCTTGAACACGCACGTAGTACGTAGAGAATGCGTATCCCAAGCATAATTTTTTTTTATAAAAAAAGTAGATTGTAAAAGATACGCATTTGCCAAATGCGTATCCCAGTTACCCATTTGGCAAATGCGTATTCAATCAGATATTTTTGTCAAAAATTTTGAAAATGGTTATTTTGGTAAGTTTTGTTTTAAGAAAAGGTAAACTTGTTTTTCACCCTACTATTAAGTTATTAATACAATAATACTACTAAGTTATTATGTAGTAATAGGCTAGTAGCAGCTTAAAGAGCCCGGATCCTCTGTCCCCTTCTCCATGTCCCCTTCTGTGTCTCCTTAGATCTTACTGAATGAAATTGCTTGCCTCCTTACCCATGACATGTGATGTGTAAAATAACTACAAGCGCACAGTGTTTAGTTGTAGCAAATACAAATCGATCCTCAGAGACTATGAATTTTCAAAACCCTAATAATTAACTCAGGCGAAATAGACAATAAGATTTGAGTTGGGATTTAATTAACCTAATTAACTTAATTAGCAAAGATTATCAAATAATATGGAAAACCTAGGAATCCGAATCCGTTAATCAATCACAATTAATATCAACTCGCCCTAAAATCAATCCTCTTTCCTTCACAAATACGATATATCAATTAACGAGACATGCATATACTATGAAACTTCTTATCTAACAATAACCTATCAAAACTTCAAAGAGCAAGCATAGGCTATGAAAAATAAACCGGTAACAATAATATATCAAAATCACTTTGTCAATTGAACAATTAAGCACCAAGAAAAATCATGAGAATCAATTAATAGGAACTAGAAGAAATAAAAAATAATTAAATTAACTTCATCTTCATCCTAGGGTAAGAAAATTACCTATACATAATTATGTAATAAGCAAAACAATTAATATATAACATATAAAAGATACGACTAAATAAAGTGATATGGGTAAACAAATATTATTAATAATTACCTGGACAACTTAAACAACTTTAAAACTCTAAACTTAATTCACGTGAGTGGCAGGAAAATTAATATGCATCGTAGAAAAAAGAAATCAATTTATTAATCTAAGAAACAGAGTATGCGATTCAGAAAAATAAAATAAACTAATCTAACATAAATAAAATCCAAGATGTCTAAATTGTTGTCTAAATTACAAGAGACTAGCTTATAACCCGTGCAATGCATGGTTCCTTTTTAAATTTTAAAATAATTTTAATTTTTAATTTTATATGTTATTAATTTACATATAAAATTATTGTTAAAAAGTTGATAATACATAAGATTTTACACTTTCGATTTAATATTTGTACTCTACCTTGAATTATTAAAATTTGATTTGAAAGATTTTACAACCCACGTGAAATTAACAAAAAAATCTTTAACTTAATGATAATTTAACAATTATTTTCCGATTAAACCTACTTAGAAACAAATAAGAGAAGAAATTGACGCTTTTTTACATTGAAAATTCTATTCGATTTATGAATTATACTTATAATTCGTTTTGATTTTCAAAATACCCTTGTTATTATTTGAAGATAGTTCTACTAATAATAAAATACAATTTAATAATAAGTGTATGAGAGATTTTGTCAAAAACTTTGATAATTGGTAGTATGGTCAAAATAAATAAGAACCGTTGAATCTTAAAATAAATAGATGAAAACCTGAATCTTAAAATAAATAGATGAAAACCGTTGGTGTTTCCATTTGAATAATAATTATTAAATCATCAATAAATTAAAGATAATTCTATAAGTTTCGCATGAATTATAAAATCATCCAAATCTGATTTATAGATCTCAAGATAGAGCCCAAATAGTAAATATGAATATTTTTTAATAATAAAAAATAAATAAAATTTAATTCTAATGCAACTTTTTTTTAATTATATCCTTTTTCAAATTATAATTTTTTTTAAATTCAGTTCCAGTGCAACCTTTTCTAATTATATTGTTTTTAAATTATAATTTTATTTTTAAAATTCACTTATAAGGCAACATTTTCTAATCATATCCTTTTTAGATTTTAATTTTCTCTTTTAATATGATATAATCTTGATCTTCTATTTTTTTAAAAATAGATTCCACGATTGAGATTATTTTGGTAGTACAGTGACGAAAATTATGGATAAGATCTCTATTATGCTTATTATATATAAATAGCTTATAACCCGTGCAATGCACGACTCCTTTTTTAATATCTTTAATTACATTATATATATTTTAATTTCATAAGTTATTAATTTACATAACAAATTTTTATTAAAAATTGATATATATATATATATATATATAAGTTTTACACGCTTGATTTAATATTTGTACTCTATATTGAATTCTTAAAATTTAATTTGGACGATTACGACCCACGTAAAATTAACAAAATAATCTTTAATTTGGTGATGGTTTAATAAATTTTTTCTAATTAAATCTACGTAGAAGAAAAAAGAGAAAAAATTGACGATTTTTTACGCTGAAAATTTTATTTGATTTATGAATTCTACTTATAATTCGTTTTGATTATCAAAATACCCTTATAATTATTTGAAGATGGTTCTACTAACAACCAAATACAATTTTAATAATAAGTGTAAGAGGGATTTTGTCCAAAACTTTGATAATCGGTAGTCTGGACCTCTATACGACAAATATCTTAAAATAAATATATGAAAATCGTTGGATCTAGCATAAAAAAAATTTAAATTTTAATATGTTATAAACTAAAAAGTGTATTTATATTGTAATACGAAAATATATATGTCAATGATTTAGATCTTATATAATTAGTTTTTCTACATTGAATAGCATAATTATCAATGTAGGAATTCTACGTTAAATAGGATTAATGTAAAAATTCGTAATCATATTTTCTCTTGAAATTCTTAGTTTTTCCATTTGAATAATAATTATTATATCATTACTAAATTAAAAATAATTTTATGAGTTTCGCGTGGATTGTAAAATCACCCAAATCTAATTTCTAGATCTCAAGATAAAGCCCAAGGAGTAGTAGATATGATTTTTTTTTAATACTAATAAAAAATAAATAAAATATAATTCTAATTTAACCTTTTTTAATTATATCCTTTTCAGATTATATTTTTTTTTTAAAATTCAATTTTAATACAACCCTTTCTAATTATATCCTTTTTAGAATATAATTTTTCTTTTTAAAATTCACTTCAAATGCAACATTTTCTAATTATATCCTTTTTAGATTATAATTTTATTTTTAATGCGATCTAATCTTGATTCCTTTTTAGATTATAATTTTCTTTTTAATGTGATCTAATCTTGATCGTCTATTTTTAATCCAACGGATCATATGATTTTGATAGTATAGTGACGACGACAAAAAATTCGGATAAGATCTCCCTTATGCTTATTATATATAAGGTATTAATAAGGCCATATATATATATATATATATATATAGGGGAAAATATTAGGTTTGGGCCCCTTTAATTACAATCCGATCTTTAATATAATTTCTTCAATTTCCTTTTCTTCTTCGATAAGTATTCGATTTTTCCTCCAATTCCTTTGGCTTCAAGTATTTTCCACCTCCTGACCTTTTTTTCACCTTTTTCTGCTTAAAATTTGATTTTATTTATTTTCCTACAAAACAAAATAAAACAATTTATTAAATAATAAAATTACGAAAATGGACATAAAATGGGTAATAAAAATATTATGAATTATGGATCTATTAGCATGTGCCTGTTTATTTCAAGCAAAAGCGGAAAAGACCAAAAAATATAAAAATTGCGAATGTCAGGACAGTATAAGAAAACTTAGCTAGAAATTTTGTGTACAACAAAAAAAAAAGTTTATATTTGCCAAATGCGTATAGAAAATGCGTATCCCAAGCATAATCTTTTTTTTTAAGTAGATTGTGAAAGATACGCATTTGCCAAATGCGTATCCCAGTTACCCATTTGGCAAATGCGTATTCAATCGGACATTTTTGTCAAAAATTTTGAAAATGGTTATTTTGGTAAGTTTTGTTTTAAGAAAAGGTAAACTTGGTTTTTTACCCTACTATTAAGTTATTAAAACAATAATACTATTAAGTTATTATGTAGTAGTAGGCTAGTAGCGCTTAAAGAGCCCGGATCTCTGTCCCCTTCTCCATGTCCCCTTGTGTGTCTCCTTAGATCTTACTTAATGAAATTGCTTGCCTCCTTACCCATGACATGTGCCTGTTTATTTCAAGCAAAAGCGGAAAAGACCAAAAAATATAAAAATTGCGAATGTCAGGACACTATAAGAAAACTTAGCTAGAAATTGTGTACAACAAAAAAAAAAGTTTAAATATATCGTCCTCACAGTCACATTACCTCCTGCTTGTGGCTATTACTCCAATCAACAGCAAATTTAATAGATCTGCATTTGTCATCATCCCTTATTGGCCAGTAATGATGCATCGGAATCAAACCTCTTGTAAAGAAGTCATAGAAACGAGGCTTCACCAGCAAGGTAACAGAATCGCAAGCAAGAATATATTTTTCACTCACAGACCAAGACGCTCCTTCTACATAGATCTTATATCTACATAAATGGCAGAGAATGATTATGGTGTGACAGTACAGCCAAACACATTAAAACAGGAAACTTCTGAATTAATGTACTAATAACAATGCTTAAGAACACATTCCTTGTGATTTACCCGCATAAGAATTAAATTTATAATGAAATTACAACCTGTGATTGCATTGGCTTGCCAAGTTAGAGTGCTTGTAACCTAGTTGTGCTTCTTGATGCCAGTTCTGCAAGTTTGTAATTTGTAAGATATTTATCAACTTGCTAGCTATAAAATTCTAACATATGGGATTTGGTTTCTGGATTGTGCATCACAACCCGGAGTCCTTCCTAATTAACCAGATAAATCATATTAGCAAACAAATTCTCACCAGGGCGTATACACGAGCGTTCCAGTCCTGTTTGTCAGAGACATTACATTTAAGGAGATCCATCCTGGTTTTAGCGACAACAGGATTCCCCTGCCAATACGCAAATGGATCCCGGTCTATCCAACTAGTCTTCGTGTTCCCTTTCTCTAGGTCCTTAAACAAAGAAACCCATGGCTTTATATTAATCTCAGGCCTGAAAATAAAGTTTACATTAGGGGAAAATTTATAGATACTTAATCATTCTTGCACCCACGCAAGCAAGCAAGTAAAAAATTGGTGTTTCTCTTAAAAACAAACTGCTGTCAGATGACAAGTAATACATTTGTTTATCAATACCCAAGAAATAAAAGATATTAGTACTGATAACTCTGAATCTCGATCGGGTACTTCCTCGCCAACTCCTGTCTCGGAAGTGGTGTAGCTGTAGTGGGGTATCTGCAAAACAACACCGGGGGGGGGTTTGGCCCCGAGGTGCCTCCGGCGTGAGAGTAAGAGTTGGCTTTGGAAGGTAATAATCAAGTAGAGTATCACCAAGTAATAAATGTGTGTAGGTGTGTAATAATGGCTAACCCCTAAACCCTATTTACTAGGGGTATTTATAGCCCTAGGCCTAGGGTTTAGGGGTAGGTTACCTTCACCCCCGACCGTTGGATCTGGGGGACAAGCCGCTGAACTCCCGGGATGCAGGGCACGTGGCTTTCGTCTGGTCTGGCCGTTGACTGGAGTGTGGCCACGTTGTGGGGGGCATGATCTGGCACGTATCTTCCTTTGTCTTTTAGTGTTGGTCAGCGCCACCAATAAGAGTGTCAGCCGAGGGGGAGTGCCACGTATGCTGAGTGTGACGAGTCAGGGGGTCCCCTAGTCCGGGGGTGGGGACCACGCCACGTGGTGGTGGCCCGGGCCCGGGGTCCACTGCTCTGGGCTGGGCCGTTCTTATTCTTATGAAATGGTTTGCTTATGCTTTTGGGCTTCTTATTGGGCCTTGGCTATTTAGGGCCTATCATTTGCCCCCCACTCCCTTATGCGGATTCTCCGGATGGGGGAGTAGTAAGGGGTGCTCTTGCCATGGTTGCCCCCAGTGCTTTCGCCTTGGTTGACCCCAGTTCCGGGGGATGTACTGAAGTATGCACGCCCGGGGCTATTAGTTCGGATTTGAAGTTTTTGTTTCTTTGGCTATCCCCCAAGCCCGGGGTGTGTACCGAAGTATGTACGCCGGGGCTTTGTCTTCTGTAGATGTGCGAAAATGTATATGAATGTATAATATTGCAATATGCACTTTTCTCTCCCTCCTTTTTGTTTTTTTTTTTTTTTTTTTTTTTTTTTTTTTTTTTTTTTTGGGAAATAATGGCTGTCATCCACTATCTCCGGGTTTTGGAGATAGTGGGCCGATTTTTTGGGCCGCCACGTGTTTACGACGCTTGGGATTCAGGGTTTGCCTATAAATAGTGGCAACCCTGCTCTCATTTGTCTTTACGCGTTTTTTGATTTGCAACCGTTACTCTGCTCCTCTGAAGACCAGTGCTCCGGGCTATCGTCGCTTCAGATTTTTCTTGCTCTTTCCAGTCCGGCCTTTCTACTCTTTGTAAGTCCTCTTGACCCGGACTCTTGTCAATTTAACAGTATTTTATTTCCAGGATTCTAGTACTCCCGTAGGTCGACCTTTTGTAGCTTATTATTTTTATTCTTTATTGTGTTGGGTAGCTCGGGGTTGTAGACTTGTATGGTTAGGCGGCGTGTTACGGCTAATCGAGTGTTGGTTCCCTTCTCCGAACCCAGTAGTTCTTCTTGTAGCTATAGTTCCTCGGATAGCAATTTAGACTTGGTAGACTTAGAGTGGTGCATCATGGGTAAGAAGAAGAGCCGTCTTTCTGTTCTTACGAATATTATGACCAAAGACATGGGCCCGGGGTATAGTCTTAGTGAGCCGGATGGCAGCTGGGGCCACTCCAAGTATTATTTTGTTAAGAAAGATCCGGGGATCCCACAGGCCTTTTACTTTAGGGACCTTAGTGTTGAGTTCTCCCAAAACGAGGACGTTGCAAGGATGATAGCATATGATGAGGCCTCCTTGGACTCGCAGTTCGGGGACAAGCCTGGTTCCGGGATGGATGTGGCTCCTTTCCGAGCCCAGTATTTGGAGGCGCCTGTGGAGTGGGATGGGATTTTCCGAGCCACTTTCCACTTGGATGATGACGTAGAGTGGAGGTGGCCGAAGCCCGGGGAGAAGATATACCACAGGCCAGAGGGCGGTTGGGTCGGGGTATGGCTGGAGCATCTGCGGTCGGGTTACGGGCCCCGGTGCCATCAATTCGTTAAGTCGCTGTGCCTTTTTGAGTATGGGATCCCCATAACCCAACTCACCCCTAATGCTGTGAAGTGGATTTTTTATTTTCTGGGTTGTTGTGAGGCCGCCGGGGTGCTACCCACTTTCAAGCTCTTCCATCATTTGTTCCGGTTGGTGCACTCCAACAACGTGCCTATGTACGAGTTCAGGTTTCAGGGCAAGGCTTGTGGGTATCCTTCTTCGAGTTCCAAGCCCCTTGGTGCGTTGCCTTCTTTAAAGGGTTGGAACGGGGAGTTTGTGTTTCTCCGGGGCGTCGACATCCAATTTATGCCCACCTTCAAAGAGGAGCCCCTGGCCATGAGTTTCGAGACCTTTGACCTTCAGGATGCGGCTTTAGACCGGGTTAATGCCTTTTGCCGGGGTCTTGGGAGGCAAGTGACCCGGGATGATCTCATGAGTCACAAGTATCTTTACGGGATAGGATGTAAGTTTGGACAGGATTGGGCTTACTTTTAGTCTTGTGGTTTCTGCTTTTGCTCCGGACTAATGTTCTTTTGTTTCCTTTTCAGGTCTTCCCGGCTATAAGCCTGAGTTTGAGAAGCTTGTGGAGATGAGCAGGTCATCAAGGTCCCTGGCTGCCGCTCTCCGGGGTATTGGCCATGTTCGAGATAACACTAAAGCCCCCGGGGAGGCTAGTGGTTCGCGGGCCAATGAGGAAGCTGGCTCGGAGACCCGGGACCCGGAGGTGCAGGAGGTGGTCCCGGAGGGCAGCCAGGAGAAGGGTCTGGTGCCAAGAAAGAGGCCTAGGGCTCCTGAAGTCCAGGCTGAAAAGTTTGGGACCATGGTCTCTGATTGTGAGGTGGTGCTGGAGCCTCCAGCTGGTGGGAGTTCGAAGAGGGCCAACTTTGGGCCCCATGAGGCTGCACCGGTTTCTCCGGAAGAGCGAAACTTTATTGGTTTCTTGGCTGATCTTCCTAGCAAACAGGAGTGGGAGGATATGGGTAAGGCCTCGGCCGTCTCCCAGTTCCAGGATATGATGGCAGTTTATGGCCAGGTATATTCTTCCCCGGGCTATTTTCATGTTCATGTTTTTAGCTTTGTTTTCTCATATTGTTTTCTCATATGTTCTTGTATTGGGCAGCTCGGAGTTAGGATGGCCGGAGCTGCGGCCACTGCATTTCGGGAGCTGGAGACTATCAAAGAGGCCCGGGATGTGCTGAGCTCCGTCACTGAGAAGAGGAAGGAGATGCAGAAGGAGGCGGAGGAAGCCCGGGCTGAGCTCCTTGAGCTGCGCGAGACCTTTAAGAATGAGTCGAAAAAGTTCAAGGAGGACGCCAAGGTCCTTACTGAGGAAAGGGATTCGGCTAGGGCCAAGGCAAAAGAGTACAGGGATGAAGTGAAGAGGCTTCGGGACGAGCTGAAGGCCAAGAAGCCCGAGGACCAGATTATTGCCGAATTCCGGGAGTCAGCTGCTTATGATGATGACCTGGCAGCCGTGGCGTCTAAAAAGATTCACCGTTGCTGGGTCATCTCTGAGAAGATGATAAAGACTGCTCCTGAGACCGCCACCTGGGAGAACTTTATCGACGAGTACCTTGCCGCCGAGGATGCTCTGGCCCGGGGTGAAGGCGAGCCCAAACCTTTTGGTGCTCCTGATGCCCCTTCTCCTCCTCCTGAAGCGTGACTTTCTTTCTGGCTGCGTCCATATTTCGGGCTGTGCCCTTGTAATATTTTAACGCTTTTGTTGTATAACTTTGAATCTTTTAACTATCGGGTGTTTCGGGTTGTTGGTCAGCCCGGCCCGCTTGTCAGTTACTGTTGAATCTTTTAACCTTGAATTACTGTTGTGTATTTATGATTTGTGTTGCCCCCCACTCTTTAATTCGGGTATCCCGGATTGGGGAGTGGTGGTTTTGCCCCCGGGCCAAAGCATTGCTAAGGTCCCGGGCTTTGGCCTACTTGGAAAGGATGAAAACTTTTCCAAGTAGGTATTTTGGTGCCTATGGCTTCCCGGGCCAAAGCGTTGCTAAGGCCTCGGGCTTTGGCCTACTTGGAAAGGATGAAAACTTTTCCAAGTAGGTATTTTGATGCCTATGGCTTCCCGGGCCAAAGCGTTGCTAAGGCCTCGGGCTTTGGCCTACTTGGAAAGGATGAAAACTCTTCCAAGTAGGTATTTTGATGCCTATGGCTTCCCGGGCCAAAGCGTTGCTAAGGCCCCGGGCTTTGGCCTACTTAGAAAGGATGAAAACTTTTCCAAGTAGGTATTTTGAAGTAATTTGAAGGTTGGAGTATCAGGTAAGAACTAGAATTCTTTTTCATTGATAATAAAGCGGTTACATGATTTCCAAGTACAATTTTCAAACAATGCCCATATATGAGCAGAAGCTATTTTCTTTACTGGTAGTACTTTCTTAGCCTGAGGCCGTGCCAGGTGTTGGGGACTTCAGTGTTGTCCATGTGACTGAGCTTGTAGGTTCCGGGGCGGAGTACTTCTTTAACCCTGTAGGGACCTTCCCACTTAGGCATAAGCTTTCCTGTGTTGGTGGGGTCTGAGGCTTCAACATCCCGGAGTACTAGGTCCCCAATTTGGAAGTTTTTGACTCTTGACTTCTTGCCGAAGTACTCTCTTGTTTTTTCTTTATACTTCTCCATTCTTTGCACTGCATTGTCCCGGACCTCATCAACTAGGTCCAGGTTAGCTCGTAACCCATCTTCATTTGCATCTTCATCAAAGTTGATTGCTCTGTGGGAAGGGGAACCCACTTCAATTGGCAGCATTGCTTCGGTTCCATAAGCTAGTTTAAACGGAGTTTCTCCTGTTCCGGACCTCGGGCTAGTTCTGTATGCCCACAGCACATTTGGCAGTTCTTCGGGCCATTTGTTCTTGCTTTCCTTCAGCCTCTTCTCAATTCCCCTTAGCAGAATTCTGTTTGTTACTTCCACTTGCCCATTTCCTTGGGGATAGGCCACTGAGGATTTCTTGTGTTTGATTCCCCTTTCCTTCAAGTAATTTTCAAAATCTGAGCCGACGAACTGGGGACCATTATCTGAGACCAGGACTCTGGGAAGGCCGAACCGCATTAGTATGTTGTCCATGAACTTGATGCAGTCTTGTTGATTTATGGTCCTCATTGCCTTTGCTTCGGCCCACTTAGTCATGTAGTCGATGGCTACCAGGAGGTACCTCAGATCGCCTTTGGCCCGGGGGAAAGGCCCTACTATATCGATCCCCCACACGGCAAAGGGGATGGGTGATAGTACTGAAGATGGCAGGACCGGGCTTTGCCTTGGTATGTTGCTGAACAGTTGGCAGTTTCTGCACTTCTTGACGAATTCCAATGCATCTGAGTGGATTGTTGGCCAGTAGTAACCTTGCCTTATGATTTTGTATGCGAGGGCCTTTGCGGACATGTGATCCCCACAGATCCCTTCATGCACTTCTTGTAGACAGTAGTTAGCTTCTTCCGGGCCTACGCACTTCAGAGTTGGGGATGAGAAGGTTCGGCGATAGAGCTGGTTTTCTTCTATGAAGTACTTCGAAGCTTTGTTCTTCACTCTTCTGGCCTCATTCTTGTCTTCGGGCAATTCCCCTTTTTCCAGGTAGAGGATGAATGGGGTCATCCAGTTCGGGGTGTCGTCTATCTCCATTACCACTTCCTGGTTGATGGCCGGGGTTCCCAATTCTTCGAAGTAGACCGAATTGCTTAGTTCGGCGGAGTTTTGGACTAGCTTGGATAGCTCATCAGCTTCAGAATTTTCTTCTCTGTTGACCTGGTTGATTTGGTACTCCGGGATGGTGGCTAAGTGGCTCTTGACAAGTGCTTGGTATTGGGCTAGCTTTTGATCTTTCGCCACATATTCGCCTCTTGTTTGTCGTACCACGATCTGTGAGTCACTGTAGATATTCAGGTTCTTAATTTGCAGGGTTCGGGCCAACCTTAGCCCGGCAAGGAGGGCCTCGTATTCGGCTTGGTTATTGGTTGCTGGGAACTTGAATGTTATGGCCTGTTTGATTTGGAAGTCTTCCGGGCTCTTCATGATTAGTCCTGCCCCGGATCTGTCGGCTGTTGAGGATCCATCAACATGGAGAGTCCATGACCCCGGGGTTCTGTTCTGATTTGACGGGTTTTCAGCCGCTGCAATAACTTGCTGTGGTTCTGGGAAAGAGCATTCTACTATGAAATCTGCCAAAGCTTGTGCCTTGATGGCTGCCCGGGGTACGAATGTCAAGTGGAATTGGCTTAGCTCGATTGCCCAATTTATCAATCTTCCTGATGCATCCGGTTTATGGATTATCCTTCGTAGTGGCTGATCTGTTATAACCTTGATTTCTCTTCCTTGGAAATAGTGTCTGAGTTTCCTTGAGGCTGTGACTAAGGCAAAGGCAAACTTCTCTAGATTGGGGTACCTGGTTTCTGCATCTTTCAAGACTTGGCTAATGTAGTACACCGGCCGTTGGTTTCCCTCAACTTCCCGGACTAGGGCCGCGGCCACAGCTAGGGGCCCGGCGGAGAGGTATAGATGTAGGGGTTCCCCGGGTTCCGGTTTTGCTAAGAGGGGTGGCGATGATAGATATTCCTTGATAGTGTCAAGAGCTTGCTGGCATTCCGGGCTCCAATTGATTTCTTTCTTGTTGCTGGCCCCTTTGAGCAAGTTGAAGAATGGTAAGCACTTTTCGGCCAACTTTGATATGAATCTTCTTAGGGCTGCCAATGATCCGGCTAGCTTCTGAATGTCTTTCTGAGTCCGGGGTGGTTGCATATCCAGGATGGCCCTTATTTTTTCCGGATTAGCTTCAATCCCCCTTTGGCTTATCATGAAGCCTAGAAATTTCCCCGCTGCAACCCCAAAGGTGCACTTCTCCGGATTTAGCTTCATCTCGTTTTTTCTGAGGTTTTCAAAACATTCCCGCAGATCGGGGACATGTTCCTTGACTGTTTTAGACTTGGCAATGATGTCGTCGACATAGGACTCCAGATTTCGGCCAATTTGGTCTTTGAAGACTTCCACCATGGCTCTTTGATACGTAGCTCCGGCGTTCCGGAGTCCAAAGGGCATGAACTTGTAAGCATAGACGGCTCTGTGGGTGATGAATGCAGTTTTGGCTATGTCTGCGGGATTCATCTTGATTTGATTGTACCCGGAGAAAGCGTCCATAAAGCTGAGCATCACATGTCCGGCAGTGGCGTCGATGAGGTGGTCTATACTTGGTAATGGATATGGGTCTTTGGGGCAGGCTTCATTCAAATCTGTGTAATCAACACACATCCTCCACTTTCCACTGGGCTTTTTGACTAGAACCACGTTTGCTAGCCACTCCGGGTACTTGACCTCGCAGATAATATCTGCTTTAAGTAGTTTGTCCACCTCCTCGTCTATAGCTCTCTGCCTCTCCGGGGCGAAGTTCCTTCTTTTCTGTTTCACTGGTTTTCTTCTAGGGTCAACATCCAGGCTATGCATGGCAAGGGATTCCCGGAGCCCGGGCATGTCAGATGGACTCCAGGCGAAAACATCGGCATATTCTCGGAGTAGTTGGATTAGCTCTTGCCTGAAGGCAGCGTCTAGACCAGTTCCAATCTTTACCTTTCTTTCCGAGTTCCCCGGAATGAGCTCGATTGTCTCAGTTTCCACAGCGGGTTCTAGTTTGGCTTGATCTTTCACCAGGGATGATTTCTGGACCCGGGCCTGGGAGTTTGAGGCTAGGTATTCCCGGGCCTCGGATGTACCTGGTTCCTGGTTCGGGGCATTTGTTGTTTCGATGTTTTGTACCTCCTTTCCGGGGTTCTTGTAAGTTGTGGCTCTGTGTTTCTTTCTGCTCAAGTTCTTCTGATAGGAGGAGGCTTTCCGCTTATTCTCCGGGTCTGTTTCTGCCATTACTAGGGCTTGGCCATAACATCGGCTAGCTGTTTCGGTATCGCCCTTTACCTCTCCAACCCCGGAGGTCGTGGGAAATTTGAATTTAAGGTGCGGGGTTGAGGTTATGGCTCGGAGTTTGGTCAAAGCCGGGCGCCCGAGGATTACATTGTAGGAGGAAGGAATGTTGATTACGTAGAATTTTATCATATGGGTTATCTGTTTCGGGGCGGTGCCGAACTGAACAGGCAAGTAAAGGGTTCCTTGGATGGGAACCAAGTTGTGGCCGAAGCCGTATAGCGGGTCTTCCCTGCATTCATTCATTCTGACACTGCCGAGCTGCATTCTATCCATGGTGTGTTTGAACAATACGTTGACAGAGGAGCCGTTGTCAACAAGGATTCTCTTTACCTCATTCTCAGCAATGTCTAAGGTCACCACCAGGGCTTCATTGTGGTTAGGATCCACTCCTTCGAAATCAGCATTGCTGAAAGATATGATTTGTTCTGGGGCCGAGTCTATCATCATTACCTCATCTCCGGAGCCTGGACTTGCCGGAGGGGAATTGGATCCTCCCAATACCACGTGCACCACATGTTTTGTTTTCTGTGCCCCGGATCCCTCTCCCCTTTCCGTGGTTCTCCGAGCTAGGTATTGGCCCATGTTTCCTTTCTTAACCTGGTCTTCAAGGAAGAACTTGAGGGAGACACAACTTTCTGTTTCGTGGCCGTGAGTTGCATGATAGTCGCAATGCTTGTTACGGGGCCTGTTCTCCGGGGCTGATACCAGAGGTTTGGGAGGATAAAAGAAGGGTTTGTTCCGGACTTCTTTTAATATTTCAGCTCTGGGCCGATTCAGGGGTGTCCAGTCTGGTTCCGGCCTTGGATCAGGTCTCCCCGGTCTCGGAGGCTTGGATTCGGACTTGGCGCGGGAGGAGTGGTCTTTGTCCGGGGTCGTTAGTTGATGACTGGGGATGTAGTTGTATTGCTTGTTGGGCTTAAACTTCTTGTCTGGGTTGTGGTCGTTTCTGGAGCGATCATCTTTACTTCTTCCCGAGGAGGTGCCCTGCCGGGTCATCCTCATTGCTTGTAAAATATCAGTTTCTTTGATGAATTTGGCGGCCATAGAATAGGCTGCAGCCAGGCTCTGGGGCTCTTTGTTTACCAACTCAATCACGTAGCGTTCGCTACGCTCCGGGTCTAGGTTCTTCCGGAAAATGCTCAAGGCTTCCCTTTCATCCAGATTCGTGACTTGATTTATGGCTTCTTGGAACCGTTTCATGAAAGCTGAGAGTGTTTCGTTGTCATTTTGCCTAATTGTTTCCAAGTGGCACATGTGGTATTCCGGGGTCTTATTGGCTCGGAATCTCCGGAGGAAAGCTTCTCTGAACTCCTTCCAGCTATGTATGCTCCGGGAAGGGATCCTGCTGAACCATCTCTGAGCCGCTCCTTTCAGTGTGGAGGCAAAGAACCTGCACTTGGTTAGGTCGTTGTAGAAGTATATCAGGGCTATTTGCTCGAAGTAGTTGAGGTGTTCTTCCGGGTCTTCCAGTCCATTAAAGGAGTCAAAGTTATAGTGCTTGAGGTTCTTTTGCCGGGGCATGGCTTCAAGAGAGCGGCTAAAAGGGGTGAGTGTGTCTTGGATCTCAAACCCGGAGTCGTTGTTGACTTTCCTCTGTAACTCCTGGATCATTTGAACCAGGTTGCTAGGACGTTCTTCGTCATCCGAGATGATCTCCGGGCTTACCTCTCTCCGGGTTCTTTTCGGTTTTGATTTCCTGATTCTTTCCTCCTCTTCCTGGAGCCTTTTTTGGATTCTGTGCTCCAATTTAGCTTGTTCCTCTTGTCTTATTTTTTCCCGGAGTCTTTCCATTCGTTTTAGCTCGTCAGCCTCCTCATCTCTGGCCTTACTCCGGGTTGGGTGGTCCCTTTCGTTTCTTTTGTCTTGATTCCCGAGGCGGGCAAAGACCGAGGCTCGCGAGTTGTGGGATTTGGCTGATCCCTCGGAGTTCTCCCCCTGGTCGGGTTCGGGTTCCGGATGGGGGCGATTTCGGTAGGCTCGGATTGCTTCGGCCAGTTCCGCCGGGGTTAAATTTTCCATCTGGGCAGCATCAAGGGGCACGTCGGTATACTTGTACCGGTTCACCTCGACTGTGACCCGGGCGTCATTCGGACCGATCCCAAGCCTCTCCTGGACCGGGACCTGGTTTTGGGGGATGGGCTCTGGGACCGGGACCAGGGGCTCTTCTCTGTGGGCGCTGTTTGCTCGGGTGGATTTGCTCGGTCGAGGCATGGTTTCTGGTTTGGTGTGGTTCGGGTTGTCTGGGTTGGCTGTTGGTTCGGGGTTCTGGAGTTCGGAGGTTCTTCCCCTCCTTCTAGCGCCAATGATAACTCTGAATCTCGATCGGGTACTTCCTCGCCAACTCCTGTCTCGGAAGTGGTGTAGCTGTAGTGGGGTATCTGCAAAACAACACCGGGGGGGGGTTTGGCCCCGAGGTGCCTCCGGCGTGAGAGTAAGAGTTGGCTTTGGAAGGTAATAATCAAGTAGAGTATCACCAAGTAATAAATGTGTGTAGGTGTGTAATAATGGCTAACCCCTAAACCCTATTTACTAGGGGTATTTATAGCCCTAGGCCTAGGGTTTAGGGGTAGGTTACCTTCACCCCCGACCGTTGGATCTGGGGGACAAGCCGCTGAACTCCCGGGATGCAGGGCACGTGGCTTTCGTCTGGTCTGGCCGTTGACTGGAGTGTGGCCACGTTGTGGGGGGCATGATCTGGCACGTATCTTCCTTTGTCTTTTAGTGTTGGTCAGCGCCACCAATAAGAGTGTCAGCCGAGGGGGAGTGCCACGTATGCTGAGTGTGACGAGTCAGGGGGTCCCCTAGTCCGGGGGTGGGGACCACGCCACGTGGTGGTGGCCCGGGCCCGGGGTCCACTGCTCTGGGCTGGGCCGTTCTTATTCTTATGAAATGGTTTGCTTATGCTTTTGGGCTTCTTATTGGGCCTTGGCTATTTAGGGCCTATCAAGTACAGTATTTACCATCCCCAGAAGGACCAGTCTGGAAAAACAATGTCTAATGTGGAATCATCGCCACAATAGTGAAATAACGGAGGTGGAGCTGTGGCATTAGGACCACTGTAGAGACTGGATCTGATAACTGGCCAGTCAGCACACTCAAACATAAGGTCTAAATCAGGAACCTTTCCTGGGTACAACCGCAACAACTGTAGAACGCCCCACAGTGTAAAAACATCCCTGGTTTGAAATGATCTATGATATGTTTCTACATAAGCCCTCCCATTTAGTATTACCAGACGAAAATTTGCTGTCCTTCTGGCTCGCTCCACCATCTCCTCTGTAGTTCCGGTCTCCCTCCAGGGGGTTAGGTCTTCATATATCCAACGGAAGTATTCAGGACACTCAGCTGGCGAAGTGAACAAAAGAGCCCGATCCCTTTTATCAAATTTTCCTGGATAATAATTTGCAGGGCACGTTCGAGTGACATTGCCAGCTGAGCAGTTTAGGGGAATTTCAAGGCTATTTCCAGAAATGTGCTGCAAAAGCGCATAAGAAACAAATTGTAATAAACTTAGGAAAAAAGCATCTGTTTTCGGACAACATACTACAGCATTCACAAGTTATAAGTACAGAAGTTCACCAAAGAAGATGCAAACATTAACAGTTATCACTGTACAGCCGGGCTTATTGCTTGTTTGTTTTTATTCGATGTAATTTTTTGATATTTATAATAATAATGTCAAACAAGAAAGTTAAGCAACCAAAAGGAGAGGGAACTTACAACAAGAGTAGAATGCAGGAGACGAGTGGAGACGAACACACTGAAGAATAAAAGGAAGATGAAGGCTGAGAATCGGAAATAATAGTGAATAGAAGAAGATCTTGTTGAAGAAAGGAGGTTGATACTCGGTAATGAAAGTATTGTATCTTTTAAATGCTTGAATAGTACTCTTTCAGAACCTTCATGTATTAAATGATGTCTCTGCTTTATATTCTCTTTCATTGTCTCCCTGTCTCTGCCAGCATTGGCAGCAACTCTCACCACTCTTTCTTCCCCTTGCCTAAACATATTTAAGATAAACACAATTTACATAAAAATATACACACGCTTTTATCAGAAAATATGACATTCAGCAGAAAACACTCAACTTTTCCCGGTTGTAAGAAAGGTTATTAGTCGCATGTCCCATGACCCTTGCATCAGTTGCATGTAATATGTGATTTCACATCAAATAAAACGTTTGACTATCATGCTGAAGAGCATAGTAGTATGGGTTAAAAAAAATTGATGCCAAGAACATAATTAATCAAAAGACTGGAATAGGAAAATATTTAGCATAGGTGTAGTTCAAGAAAATTCGAGAAACCAATTTTTTAACACCATCCGACCTATGTTAGGTCGTGAGCCAGCCACAACCTCACATTAGTACCCGCACGGATTTGTTTTTTACAATTCTCAAAGGCGGCCTTATATTATATATTATACTATCTATAATGTCTTGTGATATTTGGTTGTTTATATATAAAAGAACTATCTATAATGTCTTGTGATATTTGGTTGACACTACCTATTGACACCGCCTAACAACCTCCATCATATATAATATTTTTTCTTATTTTTGTTTACAATTCTCACACTTTTGGAACGCGAAAGGAGAACTAAAATCACTCACATATTTGTAAATGTTTTAGAATTGTTTTACATAACAATGCATCTTACGTAACAATGTTTTAGAATTGTTTACATAACTCACATATTCTACAAAACAAAAGCTAATTTTTAATAAATACTAAATTTACTGAACTAAAAATCATAGAATACTTTAATATAATGCACATAGATATATATAAATTAACAAAAAAAATATAAAAAGGATAACAATAATTTTAAAGGAAACAAATTAACATAACATATATTACCATAAACATCCGAAAAACATATAATAAACCAAAACAAAAAAAAATCAAACAATTTTTTTTTAATACCATTTGTATTTTCAAAAGAGTTTAAAAATACTTTAAAAAGAACACCTATCATACATGAAAAAATATCACACCAAATCCTTTAAATAATCACAAGTATCTTGAAATACTGAATGAAAAGGATAAAAAAAATATTTATACCAATATGAACCTAACATATTTCAAAAATATTTTATATAAACTAAATTAAAATAAGATAACCCGAAAAATTGAAAATTTAAAAAAAATGTAAGGTTAAACTTATAATACATATATAATTTATAAAATTAACAATTATCACATAAAAGTGCTTTGAAAAAAAATATATTATATTAATAAATATTATAAATTATTTTACTTATAAGTTTTAAAACAAACATGTTTCTTAAATTTACAGTAAGAAAATAAACATAAATTAACAAAGAAAATGCAATTTGATTGGAAAAAACCATATTTTCATCTCTTCACATAAAAAATTGTAGATGCAATACTACTATACAATTGTAAATAAATTACAAAAAATATTCCAAAACAAAAATTTAACATATGTAATAGAAATATTATGCAGTAAAAAACAATTTAAAATTTAGTAAATTAAAAGTTAAAAATTTTAATATTTCATCAACATTAAAATTTGAAATAAATTAATACAGATTCGAACTAGTAAAATACACATCAACGAGTTAATAAATCCCATTATTATTTGAGTATATATAAAATTATAAAATGTATACGTATTATTATTAAGAACAATTTAATTTAAATAACGTAATTTTTTATAAAAATAAATTCTTAATAAAAAATTTATAAATTATTGAAGAAACTTCTGGTGTACAGACATAAAACTAGTGTTACATAATCAAAGTAATTGATCCCACATGATCACAATCCAAAATAAAGGTTCTTTGAATCACAACTGAACTCCACTTCTACGCTTCTTAAATCACAACTGAACCAGTTTTATGCATGATTCATTTTGCCTATTTTTCTATTAAAAAAATCAATTTGTGAATTTAAAAAAATTACGAAATGAATTTTTTGCATTTTCTAAGAATGTGATATAAAATTACGTTTTTCTTCAACATAAAGGATCACTTTTCTAATTTATACTACTATTTTATACATTTTAACTCCAAATTAGATACAATATAACATACAACACAATGAGTTTTTTTTAAAAGTTATAGGTTTGAGAAAAATTTAAAGGTTTGAGCCAAATTAGTGGTTAATATTAATATTTTATAATTAACTTAAAATAGTTTTTTGAATTCAAAAAACTAATTTTAAAAAAATTGCTTTGAGCAATTTTTTCAATTACATGATTATAATGTATATAATTAATATACAAAAAGTTAACTTAACTAATTACCAAACAATTTTATATAAAAAGCTAACTCAACGTAATGTCCTCAATGTCAAAACAGCTAAGCTAAGAGCAACTCCAAGCTCCTAAATTTTTTCTATAAATAATACTATTATATAGCCTCTTAAGGAGTTAAGATACAAAAAGTTTTATCATCTCCAACAACACCTTTATTTCTACTTCCTAACTTATATTTTATAATAAAGATATACTACGAGCTAGCACCGTAACTTTGAGTTAAGGGTGGTGCCATAACTTCAAGTTATGGTGGCCTTTTGAAGTTATGGTGGCTATTTATCTCAACTTAAATTTTCTTTCTTCACTCCAACATTTTCTCCTCAATTCTAGCTTCTATCTATTTTTCCATCTATTTATATTGCATATATATATATATATATATATACAAATTTATCCCAACATCGGTGAATGATTTACTTGGACATCAGTGAAGTTCAAAACCTTGAAGCGGTCCAACATCCGTAACTTGAAGTTACGGGTGCACCCACCCCCCGTAATTTTAGCCGGATTATTATCTTTAAAGAAAACAATGAAAAACGATTTCTCAACGTTAGTGTAAAAGCAAACGAAAGATGGCCAAGCAAGTGTGTCCGGTGTAGAGCATGTGCCGGTTGTAATAAAAAATGAGATAGGGAGAGGAGAGAGAATCTTAAAATTGAGAAAAGATTTAAAGCTCTTAAAGATTTGAAGATGAGTTAGGAGTCTGTTGAAGATCGTTTTCAATCTCCTCAAATTTTAATTTAAGAGCATGTATAGAGAGCTTCTTGGAGTTGCTCGAGCTAATTATTGCATGAGAGGATTGTAAAGTGTAGTTATCAAGTAAACATGGATGTATCACTTAACACGAAGTTTCTCGACCCAGAATTATGCTTAAAAAACTTGTGATACTTGTTAAAGCATGTTATGATTCCTTGTACAATATTAATGCTCTGCAAATCTTATACAAAATATCGTTCTTTTGTTAAAAACTTAAAATCAGTCTATTTTCAGTGCCATCAAAATAACATGCATAACTATAAATAATTTCTATCACGAGAAGAAAGAACATACATTTAACTTAAACATAGATATGAAACCTTGACGACATTAACAATTAATCCCTTACCTTCGTCCTTCTCATTTCTTTACAATTATTATTCAATTATTATTTTGGAGGTCCCTCCGTCTCTCTCATTTTTTTACAGTTACTATTTAGGATGTCCCTCTCATTTCTTTACGTTAGCATACTAAGTTTCCTCCACTATTATACTCACTACTTTCCCCCACAATCTCATATTTAATAATAAAAAATACTATTACACCCACTACTTTCCTCCATTATCTCAAATTCATATTTAATAATGAAAAATACTATTACACCCACTAGTTTCCTCCACTATCTCAAATGTATTATTAAATATTGATAACTTTACCCACTTTTCATTTAACTTTACTCTTTTTTATGCATTGTCTTAGTCTCCGTGTCCCTTCCAATATAAACAACTGAGGGACGGGACAGAGGGAGTAACAACCATGAAAACATTATTATGTGCTTAATTATGGCCAGAAGATTCAGTCTAAACACTCTTGCACCCGTCAAACAATAATTTAAAATACTCCGGTTCTCTAGCTTCTCCCCTCCCCCATCAAAAAATAATTATAAATACCACAACAAATGCAAATATGAGACTTTGTGCAAATCAAGCAAGATTAAAAATCATTATATGATACTCTTCTGATCCATTATGTAAGACATTTGATTTTTTTGCACGTAATTTTAGGTGTTTTGACTATATAGCTAAAATTAATTTTTTTTAAAAATTTGTAAATAAAACATTATATTTTATTCAAAAAAGGAAAAATTGAAAAATAACATATTTAATATGTAATCAAATGCCTTGTAATGGATTAGAGGGAGTAATTAGAAGACACATTCCCAATGTAAAAATTAGAGCCAAGAAATGTTGCAAAAAGGATATCCGCGTCACAATAAATTATTTCCACCATATTAGAGTAGATATGCATTAGTTTTAAGAGTATTGTAAGAAATATTTAAAAGAAATGAAACACAAAGGTGATAAAACAAATAACAATTCAAATGAGTTCATAAAGTAATGCATTTGTTACTTTGTACTATCAGGATTTGTCAAGGGATGAGCTTGAGCATCATCTCCAGTTCTCCACTCTTCAGCTACCTGCCTCATAAACTCAAGAAATGCAGGTGGTACTTGACTCGAAAATGAATCACGGGAAGGTCCCTGCCAAGATATACAGAGTTGTGAATTAATACCACAACATGCAAGAAGAGCTACATATGAAACTTAATTGTTATATAAGTATGCCAATTAAAAAAGTAGGTGGTCACTTACATCTGCTTCTTCATTTACTCCCACTCCCGACAATAATCCTTGGTCTTTCCTATAATTTTCACCTGAAAACTAAATAATTTTAATAAAGCGCAGCAACAAAGTTATATAATTGACTCTCAGTGAATATTTAACTCTGAACTCGGAGTTTTCAAAAGATAATCAAAATATGATATAACTATAACTTAACCATACAAAATAAGATTAAGGCCATCAGAGTAGAACTTTCTACAATAATTTCAACATGCAATTTAAAACCTGACACTGTAGCTTAAAGAATCAGACAAACCGGCAATAAGTGATGGGGGTGGATATACGGAATCCTGTTCTGCTGGATAAGGTGACCCGAATTGAACAGAAGCCTGCGATAGAAGTATAATGTTTTAGTCTCCGTTCAGTTTTGCAGTTATGATGTTCAATAATGTAATAACCATACCCCGATAACTTGTGGAGGAGGCTGAATAGAACCAGGCATTTGTAGGTGGCTGTGACACAAATGCAGACAAAAAAGATGAGTAATCACCAAATGTAAGTGCCACTTGAAGGACCAAGCTAAGAACAATGCTCGAGTAAGATCAAGAAACAGACAATGTATCAAACTGGAAGAGAAAAACTAGTTGTATTGATGATTCTACAAACTCGATTACAAGCAAATATATAGGAACTGAAAAATGAAAAAGTTGCAGACAAGAATTCATGCAGCTCTAGTTACTAAGACTTTAAACCCATGCTTGAATACTACTTACTCTTTTGAGAACCTTGTCTCCACTACTACAACTTAACTAATACAACTTGCTAAGCAACTTGCTAAAACTGATTAGAAAAACATACAAGTTGATAGACAAGTTTTGATTAAAACATTCCAACAAACTCTCCCTTCATCTAAACTTGGATATCCAGTTTCTTCACCCCGAGCAACATCCTCATTTCTTCAAACTTGCCAACTGTCAATGGCTTGGTTAGAATATCTGCCTTTTGCTCCTGGGTTTTGACATACTTCACCACAATATCACCTCGTTCCACACAGTCTCTTATGAAGTGAAATCGCATATCTATATGCTTGCTTCTCCCGTTGATGATAGGATTCTTTGCTAAGTTGATTGCAGATTTGTTATCTACATAAATTACCACAGGGCCTGGTGTCATATCCATTATCTGTTTCATCAAGTTTTGTAGCCAGATTCCTTGAGTAGCTGCAGTTGTAACAGCTATAAACTCAGCCTCACATGATGATAAGGCTACAATTTTCTGTTTCTGAGAGACCCATGTTACCAGGTTTTCATCCAAATAAAAAGCTATCCCTGTTGTACTCTTCCTATCATCTGCACTTCCAGCATGATCACTATCCGAATAGCCACTTAGAATGTAGTTTCCAGTCCCTTGGTGATACACTAAACCATAATCGAGGGTGCCCTTTATGTATCTTAACACCCTTTTCACAGCATTGTAGTGTAGGACAGTTGGTTTTTCCATGTACCTACTTAACACTCCTACTGAGTATGCAATGTCAGGACGTGTATGCACAAGGTACCTTAGTTCGCCAATGACACTTTTGTACAGTGTAGAATCGACCAACTGTCCTCCATCATCTTTGTGTATTTTTACCTTGGACTCCATGGGAAATTTGACTGGTTTGCATAATGACATGTTCATCTTTTGAAGTATATGCCTCCCGTATGCTGTTTGCTTGACTTCAATGAAACCAACCTGTTGATTCACCTCCAAACCGAGATAGTAGGCTAACTTCCCTATATCACTCATGTCAAATTCTCTTTTCATCTCAGTCTTGAACTTGAGAATATTGCCTGTACTTGAACCTGTTACCAGTAGGTCGTCTACATAGACTGCAACTATAAGACATTCACTTCCTTCACGCCTTGTATACACAGAATGATCATAAGGGCACCTTGCAAATCCCAACCTTCTTAGATACTTGTTTAACCTTGAATACCATGCCCTAGGTGCTTGGCGTAGCCCGTAGAGTGCTTTCAACAATCGATAGACCTTATGCTCCTCGTTCTTCTTTTCAAAACCAGTAGGCTGGGTTACATACACCTCCTCAAGTAATTCACCGTTCAGAAATGCTGATTTCACGTCTAAATGGTGCACTTGCCATCCTTGTTTTGCTGCTAATGCCAGCAACAACCTTACTGTCTCAATACGAGTCACAGGTGCAAATACTTCATCGTAGTCCACTCCCTTTTTCTGCACATATCCTCTCGCCACGAGTCTTGCCTTATACTTCACAATGTCTCCGTTAGTGTCTCTTTTGATTTTATAAACCCACTTCAAAGTTATGGGTTTTCGTCCTTCTGGTAAGTCTGTCAACACCCACGTTTTGTTCGCTTCAATTGCTGTAATCTCAGCATCCATTGCTTCTTTCCATTCATCCTTAACGTTTGCTTCTTCAAACGTTTTTGGGTCTTCAGCACTTATCAAGAAGAGTTCATCTGCTAGTTCCACTTCGTCTGTTTCATTGTAGATGTCACTTAACAAGCGAAATTTTCTGGGCTCACTTGATTGACTTGACCCACTTGATCCTTCTGACTCACTTGTATTGCCAGACAATTGAGAACTATATCCCGTGTCCTCATTTCCTTGGATTGAACTCCTTGTCGAACTTGGTGTGCGTGGTGACAGTGTCTCATTGTCACTGTCATTGTTTGTAGTTGCATTAGATTGCATGTTAAAGACAACAAAGCCACCAGACACATTGCTACCTTGTGTGCCAGAATGCTCCCAGTTCCACTCTTTTCCTTCTTCAAACACAACATCTCGACTGACATGAAGCCTTCCAATGGTTGGATTATACAACCTGTGAGCTTTTGTTCCAGGTTCCTTCCCAATATAAATCATGGTTTCACTTCTGTCATCTAGTTTTCCTAGACCCACATTTGGAACCTTGACATGTGCTAAGCATCCAAAAATACGTATATGATTCAATTTAGGCTTAGTACCTGTCCAAGCTTCATAGGGAGTCTCTCCAGCTAGTGCCTTTGTTGGCAAACGATTTAAGACATATACTGAATGCCTCACAGCCTCTCCCCACATCATAGATGGCAGATTCTTCTCTTTCAGAAAACTCCTAGTCATTGCAATCACTGTTCTGTTTCGCCTCTCTATAACCCCGTTTTGCTGCGGAGTGTAAGGTGCAGTCAAATACCTCTTTATGCCATTGTTTGCACAGAAAACTTCAAAGTCTTTCGATGTAAACTCTCCACCTCTGTCCGTCCTTAGAGTTTTGATCGTGTCTTTTGCTTCTTTTTCAACAAGTGCCTTGAACTGTTTGAACACCTCTAGGGCCTGGTCCTTGGTTTTCAACATAAATGACCACATTGCTCGACTATAGTCATCAACTAATAAGAACACGTACCTATTCCCAGCTGGAGTTGGTGGAGATATTGGGCCACACAGGTCAGCATGAATCAATTCCAGTTTCTGTTTTGCCATAAATTCAGTCTTGGATGGAAATGGTTTTTTCACTTGCTTTGATAATAGGCAGCCATTGCAAACTGCCTTTGGTTGAACCAGTTTTGGTAAACCTCGTGCCATCTCCTTGCTTGACATCGTTTGCAATGCTTGAAAGTTTACATGGCCCAATCTCGAGTGCCACAGCCAGGTTAACTCTTCTGCCCTTGACAACATACAAACAGGCTTGCATTCTTCAATTAATATTTTGTACAACCTGTTCGCTGTTCTTTGTACTTTCATTAAAGGCCTGCCACGACCATCAAATGCCAACAACTTATCTCCATCTAAAACAATCTTGTTTCCACTTTCAGATAATTGTCCAAGAGATATAATGTTGTTGCATAATGATGGAATGAAATAAACATTTTCCAGTTTGAACCCATCTCCATTTTTACACTTAAAAATTATCGTACCTTTCCCTTCGATTTTGACAGTGGAGCCATCACCAAAACGCACATTCCCTGTAACGTTTTCGTTCAACTCACTGAACTTCTCATGGTGTCCAGTCATGTGATTGTTGGCGCCGTTGTCTAAGTACCATAGACCTTTTTCACCTTCATATTGGCCAGAACTTGGCTTCACCTTTTCTTCATTCAGTAGAACAATTCCTTCACATTCAGTGAGCAACAGTGTGGGTTCGTCGTCCTCATGTTTTGTGAGGTTTGATTCTTGGTTCTGTTCTTTATTTTTCTCCCTCTCCCTTCGAGGTTTTCTGCATTCAGCAGCGTAATGGCCATACACATTGCAGTTGAAGCATTTTACTGTACTCCTATCACGAGTGTAGCTCTTATCAGCTCCCTCACTCTTGTTTTGTTGTTGATACTGTCCTCTCCCACCACTGTGATTTCGAGGGCTGTATCTACCTCTACCACGAGCTCCAAAACCACCCCTTGGTCTTTGATTCTGGGATGTAGGTGTCCAGTTCTTTGTTGGCTTCTTTGACTTGTCTTCCTGTGTTAACAGTAACTGTGCCCCTGAGCTTTCAGTCTTGCCTTTCATCCTTTCTTCGTGTGCCTTGAGTCTCCCCACTACTTCTTCAACTGTCATCACTTTCATGTCTCCAAATTGTTCAATATTTGAAGCAATTTGTAGAAACTTCTCAGGCACTGCACGTAAGATCTTTCTTACAACATTTGACTCTTCCATGGTTTCTCCAAGTACACGTATGTTTGTTACTATTCCACTTAACTTCATGCAGAAATCATCTATTTTGTTAACTCGAATAACTTGTAGAAGGGGGGGTTGAATACAAGTTATATAATCCTGTCTGATTTTTGCTTGATTATAAAAACAAGAATAAACGAATGAATCAAACTCTTGTTTGTATTAATAAGATTAAATACAAACTCTACCAAAGGTGTACAATACCTTTAGCAGCTGCTGACAATACAAATATCTCTCTGTTTGTTTCGAACTTCTCGAATACAAACCTTATACAGAGCTACGCACACGAACTCACAACTTCGTCTTATGCCTTACACTCTTTACAATGATATTGAGAGAGTATTTATAATGCTACCTATCAACTAATAACAGAAAGATATAATCTATACATGACAATGTTCTGCCTTCTAGTCGATAGTTTCCTTCAATAGAAAACTCTTTCCTTCATAATATCTTCTTGCTTGTTCTTCAAACAACGATCCTGTTTTATAGCACTTGCCAGTTTCTGTAGCATCCATAATGACATCATCAGTAACACGACTGATATCAGGATCTGCACACTGCATCAGTATCTGATCAACCATCAGTATTGGACACGTCATCAGGATTTGCTCTCTGTTCCTGACATGTAGTCTCCGATACACTGTTCATTCCTGATTAAACTATACAAATAACTGTTTTACACATAAAACCTATATACAGTGCTAAATCCTTTATAAGATCAGGATAGGATTACAAGAAGTATAATGTGTAAATTCTATTCTTAACATCACAACTTATGAATTATTCCTAACAATCTCCCCCTATTTATGCTTTACAATCTGAAGCATAAATCTAAGTTGTGGATGTCAAAACATATAACAATACAACCAGAATAGAATTTATGAATGTAGAATTATGAAGTTAAGTACCTCCTTCACAGATGTAGACGTTTATCTAGTACTTAGAAGAAAGAATTTTAACTATTAATGCTGCTCTTCCTTTACCACTTCCTAGCTGAGATTCACCACTGTCACTCCTAGTTCTTCTTTTTACTACCATTTGTCTGATCTTTATCTCCCCCAGCTTTAGATTTATCTTTATCTCCTTCAGTCTGGTAGTGTTGTTGTTGTCTTTGAATTGTCTTTATCTCCCCCTTTTTGACATCAGCAACATTAATTCCAAGAGATTCAGAAACAGAACAAATGAGATTCATAAGAACTGCTTGATTTTCCATAATTGTGACTTGGTTATCTTCAAGTGATTGAAGTCTTGTTTGAATAGCAATTTGAGAATTCTGAATATCTTTCAAAACATCAGAATGAACTTCAATGTTGGAAGTGCTTCTAGTATCTTCAGTATCAGAATCAGAAAGAACTTTATCTTCAAGTCTTGTAGAAGAAGTTGCTTGAGTTGTATGATATTCAAGTAATAAAACCTGATTAGAAGTATCAACGTCTTCATCTTTCTGTTCTGGAACTGAAACATGATCATCATCTCCTTCACCAGTATTCTGTGTACTAACATCTTCAAATCCTGACTCCTCCTTAGAGTGATCAGAGACTGTTGATGTCTCAATTCTAGCTGATATTGGAAGTACATACAAAGGAACACTAGGATCATTAGGATCTTCATCTGGTACATATGTATCAAGAGATTGCTTTATCCTGGCACCTCTTCTGTTAATGATTTCAGCAAGCCTCTCCTTTTGCTTCTGAGCTTTAACTTCTGGCTTTGCATTGTGATGTGCTAGGTCATTCTTCTGATACATTTTGATGAATGAATAAGTACCAGCATCCATACCCAAATTTTCAGACCAAGATTCAGGAAAAACCTGATCCCAGAAATCAAATGATGGTTTCCTAATTTTCTCTCCCTCACTATGGAGTTGATCATCCATACCCTCATTCTCACTTTGACTTTCTAAAGTCAACACTCTTTCTACCTCACCTTTTGCCTGGTCAGGAGCCAGCCGCTCAAATTGTGGATCTAAGTCCATCTTTTCAAGTGTATCACTCAAATTTAGATAAGTGCTCTCATGACCTACAGAAAAATAGAGTTTAGAAGGAGTTTTTATACCTGAACTCACATGGAGAGAGGGTTCCTCATATGGCATGTGGCTTGAGGTTTTCTCCAAGGAGTGAGCTGCTATAGTCTCTGAACCCATACAATCATCTTCTTTCCTTTCAGAAACTACAGGCTCCAGTATACCACTTTCAGGTTGTTTACTAGACTCTGATGTCTTAAGTAATACTTCATTAGACACCATAGTTAGTATATCACCGTCTTTAAGTGTTGTTTGCTGAGACACACCCTCAAGGTGGATAGACTCTGACTGAACAAAATTTGTTTGATCTTCAGAAAAATCAACCAAAGTCATTCCTCCCATATCATAGGGTATCTCACTTGCATTCTCAGTCATCACAGAAGACCTTTCAACATCAGCTATCACAGCTCCTGAGTCATCCTTCCTCTGACTAGATGGTTGTTGTGTTACAGTGACTGTGATCTGATCTTTCCTACTATTCACCACTGGTGCAATAGTATCTTCTGTTGACTGCTTCCCTCTATCTACTTCCTCCTGTTGTTCACCTTGAGCTGAAGCATCTTCAATAATTACATCCTTGTCAAATAAATATGCATGAAGTGATTGAAGTGCAACATGCTTCGAGAGTCCAAATTTCTTGACTAATTGTCTTCTGACAGATACATAGAAATACATCTTCATTAAGTCAAGTCTTTGATGTAGAAGTCCATATTCATCTGGAAATAAAAGTTTTGGTACTTTTTCAACCAAAAAGTCTAGAACAGGCCTTGACAACTTCACTTTGAGAGAAATTAGTCCCATAGCCAGTCTGTATGATAATGTAGTTTCCCATGAAGAATCAATATCCAGATCTCTCTTGTCAAATACTGACATAGATGTAGCTTGATTTGTAGAAACCTGCATGATATTAGTTGGACTAGACTCTGTGTGTGTAGGTGACAACTGAATCTTTCTCCTTGTTCTCCTGATATAGTGAGCAAAAGATTTATCCTGAGAAGACTCAAGAGGTGTAGACACAGAAGTGATCTTGGGATGAGATCTTTGTTCAATAGACACAGTCTTTTGAGAGACAGTATCCAGTAACTGTTTTCCCTTTTTAAGAACTACAGCCTTTTGAGAGACTGCAGCCTGGCTGTGACTAGGTTTTTCATCTCTTTGTGCTAACAAAGAAAGTTGAATTGCAGCCTTCAATTCTGCTCTCTCTGCAAGAGTTAAATCATCATCATCTTCACTAGAATTACTACTACTACTTGACACAACAAATCTTCTCTTCCTTACAACTGATGTCTTTTGAGAAACACCAGAGGTTGGTTTCTTTGAAACAATAGGCTGTGGATCAAAATTTGGTTCTTGAATTGTTTCAGAGACTATGATGTTTTGGGCTACTTGGGTAGACACAGGTGGGTTCTCCTCCAATTGAGATTCCTGAGCCATTTCACCACAAAAGAAAGAAGAATTGTAGATAGTAGGAAGATGAGTGTTAAGAATTACCTGAAAATGATGTGGATAATGAATTGCAGGTATTTCATCTAGATTCTTTTCATTGTTCTTCTTTGTAATATCAGAGAAAATTCTCTTTTGCTGTTCATAAGAAGAAACACAATATTCTCTACCAAATCTAGCTTCAACATCAGGAATAAAATGGTTAATAAACAATTGCATAAATCTATGATAATAAACCATTTTCCTGTTTTGATCTCTTGACCCAAGTTTAATACTCATCTGACTTAAGATAATATGACCAATGTTAATTACTCTGTCATAAAGCAAACTATAAGCAATATGTGATGTAACAGAAGTAATTTGTTGAAAAGAACTGCATTTGCCAGTAAAACATTTAGCAATTTGATCAAAGTAAAAAGACCATTCCTTTCTAAGAAAAGTTCTATTCAACTGGCTCATGTTATCTAGAGGTCCACTATAACCTAATTCAGACAACATAGTTCTTATATTATCATCAGATGGTACATTCTCATAACTATCAGTAACAGGTAAGCAGAGTACTGAACTAACAACAGATTCAGTAATGTCAAATAAATCTTGTCCTAAATGTAGAACAATCTTACCTGATTGACTCTGAGTAGAATCAATTACCTCAGCATTCTCCCAAGCTTGTGAAACAGCTACTTGATTAATCTGTGGAGATGCTGTCAATGCATAACTTAATGGTCCATACACCAGAAAGTCCATGATTGGATGAAAATCAGATGAAACTCCTTCCTTGTTGGTAATAGCTGCAACATGATTGTTTGTCATAAAATCAAAGTCACCAAACTTGAAGGCTACTGATTTAGGTAATCTTCTCTGAGCTGCCATTTTTGATCTGAAAAGAAACTTGAAAAATTCTTGAAATGGATTAGTGATTTTGAAAACTCAAGAGTGATTTTTGCTTTAGAGAATGTAAGATTAGAGAAAGCAATTGCACGATTAGAGTTTTAAAACAAATGTATTTCACAAATCTTTCAGACCACTATCCCACGTTGACACGTAGTTGACAGGTGTCAGTCCCTGAAAAATGCGGTTACCCACGATTTTTGGAAAATAAAATCCAAAATTGATTTTCATGAAATAAATCAGGGTATAAATAAGCAATACTGATCAGCTTCCTTTTCATGATGACCTCTTATCAAAATAATCACAAAATGCAATGTGATTTAAAAATATGATTTTCAAATCCTGATGGTCACACATGAAATCCTGACCAATATTATCAGAGACTTAATATGGAGTTTTTCACGTGGCATTTTTCTTTTATCTGAAAAAGAAAATAAACAATTAATCTGAACAGAAAATCAATTGGTTAGATATTTTCAATATTTCTTGAAACAAGAAATACAGTCTCATGCAATAATTAGCATTTGACTTCATTAAGACTTCCAAGTGACTGCTCAGCTTCTCACGTCTTTCTTTAAAAGAACCAAACGCCTTATGCCATTCTCCATAACCTTTCAATTTCTTTTCTTCTCAACAATGCTTCTCAAACCAAAAATCCCTTCAAACCCATTTTTCAGATTTTTCTTGGTCGATGAACATCCTGTTCTTGATCATCTCTTTGAACAAACGACTCTTCTCATCGAACTAATCATGAATGGATTGGTTTTCAATAATATCCAGAGGTTTCTCCTAGAACATCCATCTGTTGGATACAATCTTCCCCTAACCTCCTCAAAACTTGAGGATGAAGAATTTGGCCGAGAGTCTGAGGTTGATCTTGATGGAGATGCTATTCATTTAAGTTAGCTGCTCTCATTCAAGTCGCCCAGACAAGGAATCCAAGAGCAAACAAGACTTTCATCCCCTAATGGATTTCTTGAGATGCTCCTTGTCCTGTTCCTCAGAGTTCATATCAAAGACAAGTATAGAATAGAGATTTAGACAAAAAGATGTTGTATTTCATTTCCATGTAATGATTTTTATTAATGAAAATACAATTTCTTGTTATCTGCTTGTCTTTTGATTTCTGAATGATGTACAAATTATCAGTATGCAAATATCAAAACTTACTAGCATAGACTTAACACATCACAGAATCAGATTACTACACAAAGTAAACGTCAGGATCTGAAACAATTTTCATAATCCTGATACTGACACAATACTGATGACGTCAGCATCCTGATAACAAATCTAATCCTGATGATTATTAACAAGTCTATCATACTGAAATTTATCAAGGCAATGTGTTATAGCTAAAACATTTAACAATCAAATATAGATCCTGACAAGAATATCAAGTCTATAAGCTAAGAACAACATACCTTGCTACTTTTGCAGATGTTAAAGATCTAAAAATTTAACATTCCTAACTCACTTACTAGTCTACTGAATGTAGTCTCATCAAGTGGTTTAGTTAGAATATCTGCAAGCTGTTTGTCAGTAGGAACAAAATGAAGTTCCACAGTACCATTCTCAATATGTTCTCTAATAAAATGATACCTGACATCAATGTGCTTAGTCCTTGAATGTTGAACTGGATTTTCTGCAATTTTAATAGCACTAGTATTATCACAAAACATAGGAATATTACTAAGTGTCATACCATAATCCATCAACTGATTTCTTATCCAAAGGAGCTGTGCACAACAATTGCCTGCTGCTATGTACTCAGCTTCTGCAGTTGAGGTTGAAACAGATTGTTGCTTCTTGCTTGCCCAAGAAATCAATCTATTTCCCAAGAATTGACATGTACCTGTAGTGCTTTTCCTGTCTATTTTACACCCTGCATAATCAGAGTCTGAATAGCCAATTAGAAAGAAATCAGATTCTCTAGGATACCACAAACCAAGATTTGGAGTTCCTTTGAGATATCTAAAAATTCTTTTCACAGCAATTAAATGAGATTCCTTAGGATCACCTTGGAATCTAGCACATAAACAGGTAGAAAACATTATATCTGGCCTACTTGCAGTTAGATATAACAAAGAGCCTATCATGCCTCTATAACTAGTATTATCCACACTCTTCCCCTTAGGATCAGAGTCTAGTTTAGTGGCTGTTGCCATGGGTGTTTTTGCAACTGCACAGTCTTGAAAGTCAAATCTTCTTAAAAGATCTTTGATATACTTTGACTGATTAATGAAAATACCAGTCTCAGTCTGTTTGACCTGCAAGCCTAAGAAATAATTTAGTTCACCCATCATGCTCATCTGATACTTAGACTGCATAAGCTTGCTAAACTTAGCACACAACTTTTCATTAGTAGAACCAAAAATAATATCATCAACATAAACTTGAACTAAAAGCAATTCACCTTTTATCTTTCTAAAGAATAGAGTTTTGTCAATTGTACCTCTTGTGAAGCCATTTTCAAGAAGAAATTTAGACAAAGTCTCATACCATGCTCTTGGTGCCTGCTTTAGTCCATAGAGTGCCTTGTCAAGTTTGTAGACATGATTTGGAAACTTTGGATCGACAAATCCAGGTGGCTGTTCTACATATACTTCTTCATCAAGTTTGCCATTTAGAAAAGCACTCTTAACATCCATCTGGTATACCTTGAATTTTGAATGAGCTGCAAATGCAAGAAACATTCTGATTGCTTCCAATCTTGCTACAGGTGCAAAGGTCTCATCATAATCAATGCCTTCTTCTTGAGAATATCCCTTGGCCACCAGTCTTGCTTTGTTTCTTACAATCATACCAGATTCATCTAGCTTGTTTCTGAAAACCCATCTTGCACCAACAATAGATCTACCTTTAGGTCTTGGTACCAGTTTCCAAACTTTGTTTCTCTCAAACTCATTTAACTCCTCCTGCATTGCAATTACCCAATCAGGATCCTGTAAGGCTTCTTCAACCTTCTTAGGTTCATTCTTTGAGAGAAAGCAACTATACAAGCATTCATTTTGAATTGATCTTCTAGTTCGAACACCACTATTTGGATCACCAATTATCAAATCTTCAGTATGATCCTTTGTCCATTTTCTAACAGGTGGTAGATTAACTCTGCTAGTCTCTCCCCCTAAGTTAGTGGTATCTTTTGTAGAAGAATTCTCTCTACCTTCAAAAGCTCTCCTTTGATCAATAGAATCAGTAGATTCCATATTGCTGCTAGTTACTGATCTTTCCTCAGTAGACTCTGAAAGGTCAGTTCCTGATGGAGTAGATTCTGAAACATCAATTCCTGATGGAGTAGACTCTGAAAGACTAGTCTGCTCCTGATGATCACTATGTTCTCTCTGATTGATTTGCTCCCCCTCAACAGTAGCATTCCTTTGAGAAGCAATAGAAATTCCTTCTGGAGAACCTTCATCATCACTTGAGAGTATCTCAGAAATCTTCAGATTCTAAAATTCCAATTTGTCATGGCTTTCATCAGTTTGCAAAATTCCAAATTTCTTATCATCAAATGCAACATGAATTGATTCCATAACAATGTGAGTTCTGAGATTATAAACTTTGAAGGCCTTAGATGCTGAATATCCTAGAAAAATTGCTTCATCCGATTTGGCTTCAAATTTTCCAAGTTGTTCTGGATGAACTTTTAGGACATAGCATTTACATCCAAAGATGTGAAAATATTTCACACTTGGTTTCTTTCCTTTGATCATCTCATAGGGAGTCTTTCCATGACTATTTACCAAGGTACAGTTCTGAGTGAAACATGCAGTGTTAATAGCTTCTGCCCAAAAGTAGGTTGGAAGTTTTGCATCTGCAAGCATGGTTCTTGCTGCCTCTATGAGAGTCCTGTTCTTTCTTTCCACTACACCATTTTGTTGAGGTGTACCAGGTGCAGAAAACTGTTGAGTAATTCCATTGTCTGCACAAAACCCCTCCATTGTAGAATTCTTGAATTCTGTACCATTGTCACTCCTAAGTACTTTGACTTTGTACTCAGAGTTATTATGAATATTCTTGATGAGTTCAATGATTTGCTGAGGAGCTTCATCCTTCTTGTGTAGAAAGAACACCCATGTAAACCTTGTGAAATCATCCACCATAACTAGAGCATATCTTTTCTTGCTGATAGACATAATGTTTACTGGACCAAACAGATCAAGATGTAGCATGTGAAATGGTTCAGTAATTGAATTTTCAGTCTTGCTCTTGAAAGTGGTTCTTCTTTGCTTTCCAAACTGACATGCATCACAAAGTCCATCTTGCACAAAATTCGCCTGAGGTAGGCCTCTCACCAAATTGTATTTAACAAGTTGATTAAGCTTCTTGAAATTAAGATGTGAGAGCTTCTTGTGCCAATTCCAGCTTTCATCATTTGTTGCTTTGCTGTAGAGACATCTAACAATTCCTTTAGATGTATCACTTAAGCTGGCTTCATATATGTTACCATGCCTTTGACCAGTTAGAACAATGTCTCCATTCTGCATATTCAAGACTTTGCATCCTTCTCTGTCAAAGATTGATTTGTAACCTTTATCACCCAGTTGACTTATGCTTAAAAGAGTATGTTTCAAGCCTTCAACCAGTGCTACATTTTCTATGATGACATTCCCCAAAATAATTGAGCCATATCCCAGAGTTTCTCCTTTGTTGCCATCTCCAAAAGATATTACTGGGCCAGCTTTCCTCTCAAACTTTGTAAGCAGGGACTTCTTTCCAGTCATGTGTCCAGAGCATCCACTGTCCAAGATAATTGAATGCTTCTTTCCTGTGCCCTGCAAACAAAAAGTAACTAGTTAGAATTTTTTAGGACCCAACTTTGATTGGATCCTTTCTTACTAGATTTAGAGACAACAGATTTTGAAGATTTTGCCTTTATTTTACCTGTTGCAGAGTCAACTTTAGACTCTGATCTCACAAACTGTTTGTGACTAGGAGTTTCAGATTTCAAAGAATAATAGTCATAATACAGTTCATGATATTCTCTACACATGTAAATGGAATGAAGTAAACTACCACAATGATAACAAGCTTTTTGTGGTTGGTATTGAATTTTCTGAGTCTTGGGGAATCTGGACTCAGTTTTCCAAGAAGGTTTTTGATTGCAGTCTAGGGCCAAATGATTATGATTTCCACACTTATAGCATTTTTTCCTAGGTGCATCAGGTACATTCTTGTAATTATTCTCTTTGTTAATACCTTCTTTTCCATTCCTATTTCTCTTGATCTTGCTAGACTCTGAAAGACCATCTAATCTCTGTTTCAACTGAGACTTAGACAGAAACCCTATGTTTACATTCTTAGGTTTCTCTAACACTTTCTCATCTGAATAACTATTGTTAATTCTCTTGTGTACAACAGGGGTACCTTTTGAATCAACAAATTTAACATGATTAGGTTCAGAAACAATTTTCTTACCTTCAGATTTAGATGTGTTAGCTTCTACCTTACTATCATTATTGACAATAGCTACTTTTTCTTCTTGTCTAGCCTTATCAAAACCTAAACCATTAACCTTACCACGAATTCCACTCTCAAAGATTTCTATTGTCTTCTTACTGGAATTGTTAATGGTCTTAATCACATCTCTCTCTTCTTCTAGTTCTTTTCTGACATAGTCATAAGCCTCAAGAATTACACTATAATCATGCTTAGCTTTATCAGAACTCAACTTGTATTCTTCCATTTGAATTAATTCAGATTCAAGAAAATTATTTCTATCAACTAATTTATCATTCTTAACCTTAAGTTCATCTCTTTCACAAGTAAGAATTCTAAAATTAGTCATAAGATTCTTAAACTCAGCATGGATAGATCTAATTTCATCAGAATTTAAGCTATCAAATGAATCAAGAGAGTGAAGTGATACCTTAACAGAGGATGGAGAAGTTTTCTTTGGAGATCCAGGTTTGTCTGAACTATCGGCCATCAATGCAATGTTTTCATAATCCAATTCATCTTCAGAGTCACTGGAATCAGCCCAATCCTTCTGTGTGACCATAAGTGCATTACCCTTTCCTGAATTCCTAGGCTTCTTACACTCACTAGCAAAGTGTCCAAGCTCGCTGCAGTTAAAGCACTTGATCTTGGCCTTATCAAGCTTGACAATTGTACTTTTGCTCTTGTCACTCTTCTTCTCCTCCTTCTTTTGAAAAGGTCCTTTGCTAAATCTTCTCCTGTTGAATCTGCCTTTCTTGAAGGCTTTAGCAAACATAGCAAAGAGTTCTTGCATCTCAGATTCAGAATCATTGTTGTCAGAGTCCATATCAGTAGTCTCTGACTCAGAACTTTCTTTGCTTTTCTTCTTCCTCGAATTCTTTACAGCAATCTCTTCATGCTGTTCTTCAGGAAGCTTCTTTACTTCAGATTGAGCAGTAAGTGCAATAGTCTTCATCTTTCCTTCACTCCTGCTCTTCTTCTGCTGCTTGTCAAGTTCATAAGCTCTCAATTTTCCATAGACTGCCTCTAATGAAATCTCATCCAGATCATTAGCTTCCTCAATCGCAGATATCTTCTCATTGTAGAAATCAGGCAAAGCTTTCATGAACTTTGTATTCATATCCTCCAAGTCATAATATTTACCATGCATGGCCATCTCATTGATGAGTTTTGTAAACCTATCAAAGGTATCAGTAAGTGACTCACCAGACTTGGATTCAAAGTACTCATACTGTTGTATAAGTAATGTCCTCATATTCTTCCTGACAGGCTTAGTTCCTTCACAGTGAACCTTAAGATTGTCCCATATATCCTTAGCAGTTTTACAAGAGAGAACATAATTAGTGAGAACAGAATCAAGACTATTGAATAATATGTTTCTCACTTTAGCATCTTTAAGAACACTCTCCTTGTCCTTATCTGACCATTCAGATTTTGGCTTCTCTGCTGTGTGTTCTGGAACAACCTTACCATCAACAGTTGCTTGTCCAACGACCTTTGTTGGAACAAAAGGTCCATCTCTGATTCTGTCAAGATAATCAGGATCTGTTGCTTCCAGATGATGCAACATCTTTACTTCCCATAGAGTATATTCGTTTCTCTTGAGCATAGGAATCTTAGTATTCCCATCCTTGTAACCAGACATGATTGCAGATCTTTATGATTATTCGAAATCAACCTTCTCTGATACCAATTGTTAACTCGAATAACTTGTAGAAGGGGGGGTTGAATACAAGTTATATAATCCTGTCTGATTTTTGCTTGATTATAAAAACAAGAATAAACGAATGAATCAAACTCTTGTTTGTATTAATAAGATTAAATACAAACTCTACCAAAGGTGTACAATACCTTTAGCAGCTGCTGACAATACAAATATCTCTCTGTTTGTTTCGAACTTCTCGAATACAAACCTTATACAGAGCTACGCACACGAACTCACAACTTCGTCTTATGCCTCACACTCTTTACAATGATATTGAGAGAGTATTTATAATGCTACCTATCAACTAATAAAAGAAAGATATAATCTATACATGACAATGTTCTGCCTTCTAGTCGATAGTTTCCTTCAATAGAAAACTCTTTCCTTCATAATATCTTCTTGCTTGTTCTTCAAACAACGATCCTGTTTTATAGCACTTGCCAGTTTCTGTAGCATCCATAATGACATCATCAGTAACACGACTGATATCAGGATCTGCACACTGCATCAGTATCTGATCAACCATCAGTATTGGACACGTCATCAGGATTTGCTCTCTGTTCCTGACATGTAGTCTCCGATACACTGTTCATTCCTGATTAAACTATACAAATAACTGTTTTACACATAAAACCTATATACAGTGCTAAATCCTTTATAAGATCAGGATAGGATTACAAGAAGTATAATGTGTAAATTCTATTCTTAACATCACAACTTATGAATTATTCCTAACATATTTGGTCTGTCTCTTTCATAACTAGAGATTCAAAATCTCCTTTCAACGTTTGCACTTTTGCCTCCTTTACTCGTTCTGCGCCCATGCACATCGTCTTAATCATTTCCCATGCCTCCTTTGCAGTCTCTTTCTCAGCTATGGTCAACAATACATCCTCTGGAACGCCTTGATATATTGCTGCAAGGGCTACCTGCACTGTTCTATCATCAACAGCTGCTGTGGGATCCTTTTGTTCAACTGCATCCCATACTCCTTGCGCTTTCATGAATACCTTCATCTTCAATGACCATGCTGTGTAATTAGTTCTTGTTAGCATTGGATAGTTTAAGCTAACAGATCCACCTTCTTTTGCCTTAGGTGGTTCCGTGGTTTGTGTGTGTGTTTGAGTTGCAGGTGTTTCCATGGTCTGTGATGTGTGTTTGGGCTTATATTTGGGCATATAAAAAGCCTAAGCTCTGATACCAAATGAAGGACCAAGCTAAGAACAATGCTCGAGTAAGATCAAGAAACAGACAATGTATCAAACTGGAAGAGAAAAACTAGTTGTATTGATGATTCTACAAACTCGATTACAAGCAAATATATAGGAACTGAAAAATGAAAAAGTTGCAGACAAGAATTCATGCAGCTCTAGTTACTAAGACTTTAAACCCATGCTTGAATACTACTTACTCTTTTGAGAACCTTGTCTCCACTACTACAACTTAACTAATACAACTTGCTAAGCAACTTGCTAAAACTGATTAGAAAAACATACAAGTTGATAGACAAGTTTTGATTAAAACATTCCAACACCACTGGATATATTCACATTAATCATGTACAATTCAAGCAAAGAAATGTAAACTTAACAAACCACTAGCAGGTGATATATATTTTTAATTTTACCATGAAAACAGAAACTACCTAAAATTGCCAGTATATGGCACTGGTGTGATTTCTGAAGGTAGCAACTTTACAAGAGGAAACCCGAGTGGCCCCTTTCCCTTTTCTTTCGAAGCCGAGTAGCCTAGAATACTGGAAGTTTCGATATTCATAGGACGCTTTTCAGCTCTCCGCTGGCTCATTTCTTGAGGAGCCTGCGACATAATCCCTGGTGGTTGTCCCACAACATTGCTCACATGTGGTGGATCTTCAGTAATTGGTAGCTGCTGGGATCTTTTAAGTGAAAATAGCATCTCTTGGGCTTCTCCCATTGAAGGCTGAGAATCAATTCAATTAATCTTAGATGCATACATAACTGTATTCGGAAAACGAAATGTTTATGATAATTTGATCTTCTTAAATGAAAATGACTGTAAGACCTGTGCAGATGGTTGTGGAATCCCTCCAGCTGGTTGCTCTGTCATTCTGGAGTAGAACCGGGAGTAGAACTGGGGCCAGAATACGCCCCACCAATCTTTTAGAAAACTTTCACCGTTCTCAAGTACTAAGCCAAAAATGATAACGAGTTATTATAGTAGATACTAACCAAAAGAAAAATGCTAGAGGTACCAAATTGGGTACCAAAAATTGTTACCAAATGAATGTGATTGGTTATAATTATAATGGGCCCGCCAGGGCCATCCAATTAAAACATTACAATTTGCCAAATCACTCATGCCATGTCATTTGGGGACTTTTTTGGGGACTAAATTTGGGGTCCCTAGCACTACTCTAACCAAAAATGACAACAATTTATTATAGATACTAACTTCGTACAAAGCACGCTACTTTTATTTTAATTTTTAAATCATTTAATATTTTATTTAAATTTAAAATTTAAAACTTTTATTTAATTATTTTGTAGGATTTTTTTATTTAGAATACCGTGTTAACATATTTTTACATATTAATTTTATTAAAATGATTACTTACTTTTTATTTACATGCATATTGTAAAATTTAGAATATTAGTTTTGAATATTTCTATTAGTTTTCTTTTTATTACAACATTTGAATATTTTATTTTATCATTATAGCTGTTCATGAGTCGAGCTGTTCGCGAACAAGCTCGGCTCGGCTCGTTAATGGCTCGGTTCGACTCGAGCTGGCTCGAGCTCGAACAAGATTTTTGTTCGTTAATCTTAACGAGCTCGAGCCGAGATTTAGGGTGTTCGGCTCGAGCTCGGCTCGTTAAGGCTCGGTTCGGCTCGTTAAAGCTCGAAAAAAATCAAAATTTTTACTTTTTATTTTTTTATCTTCACCAAATTAATTTTTTATTTTTTTTAAAATTTGGGAATATCACTAAATTAGATATATCTTGACATCCATATGGTTGGATCCTTGAGAAATATTTTTTAAAAAATAGAAACAACAATTCGTGACAAAGCACTAGTTACTAGTACTAGTTAAATTAGTAGTGATCTACTAAGATCTCCAACCAAATTAATTTTTTATTTTTTGAAAATTTGGGAATGTCACTAAATTAGATATATCTTGACATCCGTACGGTTGGATCATCGAGAAATATTTTTTAAAAAATAGAAACAACAATTCGTGACAAAGCACTAGTTAACTAAGATCTTCAATCAAATTAATTTTTTATTTATTGAAAATTTGGGAATATCACTAAATTAGATATATCTTGACATCCGTACGGTTGGATCGTCGAAAAATATTTTTTTTAAAATAGAAACAACAATTCGTGACAAAGTACTAGTTACTGGTACTAGTTAAATTTTAAATTAGTAGTGATCTACTAAGATCTCCAACCAAATTAATTTTTTATTTTTTGAAAATTTGGGAATATCACTAAATTAGATATATCTTGACATCCGTACGGTTGGATCGTCGAGAAATATTTTTTAAAAAATAGAAACATCAATCCGTGACAAAGCACTAGTTACTATTACTAGTTAGAATAGTATTGATCTACTAAGATCTCCAACCAAATTAATTGTTCACGAACAGCTCGAGCTCGACTCGGCTCGAGGCTATTCGTGAACAACTCGAGTTCAGCTCGGTTCGGTCAAAGCTCGGCTCGGTTCGTTAAGAAATCAGCTCGGTTCGTTAAGATCAAAGTTCGGCTTGGTTCGTTAAGATCAAAACTCGACTCATTTCGGTCAAAGCCTGGCTCAACTCGGTTCGTGGACAGCCCTACCAGAATACGTCCCACCAATCTTTTAGCAAACTTTCATCGTTCTCAAGTACTAAGCCAAAAATGACGACTTATTATAGATACTAGCGTCGTACAAAGCACGTTACTTTTTTTTATTTTAAATTATTTAATATTTTATTTTAATTTAAAATTTAAAACTTTTATTAATTTTTTTGTAGGATTTTTTTATTTAGCATACTGTGTTAATATATTTTTACATATTAATTTTATTAAAATGATTACTTGCTTTTTGTTAACATGCATATTATAAAATTTTAGAATATTATTTTTGAATATTTTCGATTAGTTTTATTTTTATTACAACATTTGAATATTTTCTTTTATCATTATGAATTTTTTTAATATTATTTTCTTATTATATTTAAAATCATGTGCCGATATGTTATTATATTATATATTTTTTAAATAGTCATTCAAAACTTTATTCAAATATTTGTAAATTTTAAGAAGAATAGAATATTATTAGTAGTGTATATTTTTATTTTTTTTCCTTAAACACCTATATGTAAACAACCAAGTAAACAGTTATTTCCTTAAGCTATGGGATCCGGTGACCACATAACCAAACCACTTAAAGTATCTTATACTATTTTTATGTTTTATATAATTTAAATATTTAATATTTTATTTTGAATTAAAATTTTCAATTTTCAATTATTTATTTTTCAGAATTTTTTTATTTAGTATACTGTGTTAATATATTTTTACATATTACCTTCATTAAAATTATAATATTAATTTGAATATTATCAAAATTTAGAATATTATTTTTGAATATTTTTTATTAGAATATTAATTTATTTAGAAAATTAATTTTGATCTTTTATATTCTTATAAGTTCAGCATATGACATAATTTCACTTGTGTCATAATTATTTTTCTCATGTGAAGTTCTTAAAAATTTGTTAATTTATTTGCATAAAGTATATTCAAAGTTTATTTTCTAGATAAATGAATTATTGTTGCACATTAAAACCATAATGTAAAAATGCCTACATTAAAAAACCAATTTTAAAAACAAAATGATAAGAATTTTAGAACAATTTTATACGCATTTGATATGGGATAAAAGTAAGTCCTAAAGGCACATTTAATGTCGCATTAATTAGACCCAGCATGGTCCAAACATGGGGCCCATTAATGAGGTCAAAAGCCCTAATTTAATATTAATTTCGTAATTAATATTAGGGAAAATAAACAGCTCAACATTAAGAGTTAGATAAGGATACTACTCCTACCAAACTTAGCCTCCAAGGCACAGAATTCGATATTGAAACTGACTCCTATATGGAAGGAGTCTAGAACCTTCTTCAAGATGGTGACTTGTCCACCAAGTCAGCTACTCCTACCATAATTCTAAGGCTTCTTAGCCTATAAAAGGGCTTGACCCCTCATTCTCAGAACTACATTTTTGGCTTGATTCTTGATATTCATCAAGGTACGTAGGGATCTTGTGAAGGTAGATTCAACCACGAACACGAGAGCAGCCATTAAAGCACGAAGCTCACGAACCCTAGTATTAATTACATACAAATCCTAGCCACAATTTAAAACCTAGTTTTTATTCCACAACATTTGGCGTCGTCTGTGGGAAGAAGACATCAACCATGGTTCAAACACGAAGGACACCAGCAACTACCGAGCCCCTGCCTCTCAGCTCTGCCCACTACGGATTCGGTGCCCCCAACGACTGGAATAGTCACTCAGCCTCTGGCTTCTCAACCCTTAGAGACGAATCCCCATGCTGAGAGAACGTTACCTATAGTCATCCATCCAGGTTAAGAAACTAGCTCTCTCCAGACGCTTGTTTCTCCTTTGGTTGATCCCAATCGCCCGTTACCACCGGGGGTACAGATCCATACTATAGATCTCCCCACGAATACCAACCCGATGTATGGTCTGCCTAATTACCCTCCAACCACTCCAGGTCCTGGACCCAGTGGCCATGCCTTGCAGATCCGAGATCGAGAGTATTACGACTACTCAGGTCCCTATACTGATGACTCGTCATCTGATGACGATGATCGAGATGAAGCCCCGAAGAGGCGACGTGCTAGCAGAGAGCCAAGAAGGAGAACACAAACTATCCATGATGGACCCCCTTTGATAGCTGCTGAGAGAATCAAGGCTCATGAGGCCGAGATTTTGAGGATAAAGGAAGATATTGCGAGAGAACAAGCTAGGTTGAATCAAACTCAACCTCCTCCAACCTCAGGACCGATTCCCATTATAGACTTAGAGAGGTCTTCAAGAAGGCAAAGAAGGGCTGACACCCCAATTGGAAGAACAACAAGGGTGGAAACCCCCAAGAGCAACCCCAAGGATCTGATGCCACTTGGGATCCTGATGATCCCACACCCCCGTTTACCGAGGAGGTGATGAATGCTCACATCTCTAGGAAGTTTAAGATGCTGACAATCAAGGCTTATAATGGAACGGGTGATCCCACAAATCATGTTAGGACGTTTTCGAATGCACTACTGTTGTAGCCTGCAAGTGATGCCTTAAAGTGTAGGGCGTTCACTCAAACCCTGTCGGGCATGGCTCAAAGATGGTATAGCCGTTTGCCTGCAAACTCAATTGGCTCTTTTAAGGAGTTAAGTGCTGCTTTTGTTAGCCAGTTCATCAGCGGAAGAGTTCATGAGAAAAGTTCTGCATCCCTCATGTACGTGGTGCAAGGGAAGAATGAAAATCTAAGAGATTACCTCAAGAGGTTCACTAAAGAGACGTTGAATATCACAGATTTGGAGAATAAGGTGGCCGTGGTAGCTTTGGAACATGGAACCACTGATCTATTCTTTAAAAGGTCATTGGTAAAACATCCTCCTGAAAACATGGACGAGCTCCAACGAAGGGCTGACAAGTACATTAAAGCTGAAGATAGCATGAAGAAAGAAGCCACAGTAAGTGGAGGAGGAGGTAACAACGACTCCAAGAAGCAAAAGCAAGACCATGAGTATGATGACCAGGAGTATGATGCTAGGGACAAGTATCCCCGAACTAGCGAGGACTCCGACTATGCCCCTAAGAAGAACCACGGACTGAGGTTCACTGAGTATGCAAGGTTGAATACTCCTAGGAGTCGAATCTTATTGGACATTGAGAAGGATAAGGATTTCCGATGGCCGAAGCCACTCAGGGGTGATCCCGCAAAGAGAAACAAGAATCAGTATTGCAGATTCCATAGAGATGTGGGGCATGACACTGATGATTGCAAGCAACTCAAAGATGAGATCGAGTTTTTGATTCGTAGAGGGAAACTGAGCCACTTCACTAAGGGTGACAACCGTGGTAATAAGAGAAGAGAGTGTGATAGGAGGGATGACGATCAAGATCGCAACCCACAGCCCCGAGGGCTAGTAATCAACATGATCTCAGAAGGCTTATGCTAGAGAAGTGATGCACATCGTGGGAGAGGCCCCGAAGCGTGCAAAAACTGAAGTAGTGGTTGGTTTTGATGACTCAGACTTGGAAGGGGTGAAGTTCCCCCATGACGCCCCGTTGGTCATAACTTCTGTGATTGGAAACTCAAAGGTGAAGCGAGTCTTGATAGACAGTGGAGCTTCCGTTGACATTCTATTTCATGATGCATTTGTGAAGATGGGGTACAGTGATTCTCAGTTGACCCCCAATAACATGCATATATATGGATTTAATGTAGTAGAATCCAAAGTTGAAGGGACTATTCAGTTGCCTGTAACTGTTGGACAGGAGCCCAAGGAGGCCACTCAGATGTTGAACTTCCTGGCACGAAGCTATTATGTAGCCTCGCAAAGGCTTGATGGAGTCGGGGGGCAGGTCCTTCCGATTGAGGACATGGATGTCCGTAGTAGTAAGAAACGTCAAGAAAGGCCGTCAGAGGACATCATACAGAAGCCTCGGACAGCCATTGAGGCTAAGGCGTTAACTAACTTCATGGTTGAATGTACCATTGGCAACCAAGAAGTCGGGAGGCAGGAGGTAATACCCCAAGCAGGAAGTGAACCTCAGAATAATAAGGAGGAGACCAGAAGGAGTGGTGGGTGCTCTATTTTGATGGAGCATCAAAAACAAAATCTGGTGCAGGCCTAGTATTGCAAAGCAACGATGGGCTCAAGTTATCCTAGTAGAACTTAGCTTTATATTAATCTAGTAGAAGTAGAAATAAGGTTCATTGAAACCATTGAAGAGCATGTTGCTCCGAGTAGGACGATAGTACTTTATGTAAGGGTTGAACCCATTTCAAGTTATTAATGCAAGTTTGTTTTCCATTCATTTATTGTGTGATTTTATTTATGTGCCAAGCACCTAATGAGTGCAAGTTAAGGATGACCAAGTACCGAAAATAAAATAATACACGAATGGAGAACAAACAAATGCATAAATAAAGACCCCGAAGGGTCAAGAGTTAGGTTACAACACGAACAAATAAGAGTTTAAGTCCGTGAAGGACCCAGGTTAAAAGACGAGCAGATAAAAGCCACACGCAACAATCAAATCCATGCAAGGCCGAGGATGTTAAGGACTAGCTACTCTTCTATATGTCTTAAGGATGAAGACCAACGATTGGTGAATAAGATATTCGCCCATCTGATTGGGAAAACCATGGAGGTCTATGTTGATGACATGTTAGTCAAGAACCTGTGCAAGGTAGATCACATTAAGCACCTCAGGGAGGCATTCAAAGTGCTGAGGCACCACAAGATGATGTTGAATCCAGCCAAGTGTGCTTTTGGAGTTGGATCAGGAAATTTTTTGGGATTGATGGTTTCGAAGAGAGGCATAGAGGCCAACCCTGATAAGATAAAATCAATTTTAGACATGGAACCACCCGCTCTATACAAGATGTATAGAAGCTAATTGGCCGAGTTTCAGCCCTAGGGAGATTCATCTCTAAGTCTGGTGACAAGTGTTTGCCTTTCTTTCAAGCATTGAAAAAGGTGAAAAATTTTGAGTGGACTCCCGAGAGCTAAGAGGCCTTCGAACAGCTGAAGAAGTACATGGTTGAAGCCCCGTTGTTGGCCAAGCCTAGTCCCGGAGAGACTCTCTATCTATACTTGGCGGTATCTAAGCAAGCATTGAGTGTTGTCCTCATTCGAGAAGAGAAAAAGGTTCAGAAACCCATCTACTATGTAAGCAAGGTGTTACATGGGGCGGAGTTGAACTACTCTCCAATCGAGAAGTTTACTTTGGCATTGATCATAGCCTCGAGAAAGTTACGACCGTACTTTTAGGCACACAAGATCGAAGTCCTGACGGACCAGCCGTTGAGAAGCATATTGCATAGCCCAAAAGCTAGTGGTAGGTTGATTAAGTGGGCAATTGAACTTAGAGAGTTTGACATCACATATAAGCCTCGAACAGCTATTAAGGCTCAGGCATTGACCGACTTCATGGTTGAATGTACCATCAGCAACCAAGAAGTGGCAGGATATGGTAACCACCCCTGGAAGTGAAGAACTTGTACCTGATCTGAAGTAATATTGGGTGCTCTATTTTGATGGAGCATCAAAAATAAAATCTAGTGGTGCAGGTCTAGTATTGCAAAGCCCCGATGGGTTCACAGGTGAGTATGCTTTGAAGTTGGATTTTCCGACAACCAATAACGAAGCCGTGTATGAAGCCTTGGTAGCTGGGTTGGTCTTGGCCAAAATTATGAGGGTCAAGAATCTCAAAATTTTTGGAGATTCACGATTGGTAATATCGCAAGTGAATGGTGAATTTGAGGCCAAGGATGAAACTATGGCAAAGTATTTGAGAGTTGTGAAAGCCGTCATGACTCAGTTTGATGAGTGCTACGTAGAGCACATTCCGAGAGAAGAGAACGTTAAGGCTGATGCCCTGTCTAAGTTCGCTTAGGCAAGGAGTGTCTACTTCCAGGTCTTGAAGGCCCCGACCATCAACTCTAAGTTGGTAGCACCGATCGATGTTGGAAGTTGTTGGTTAGATCCTATTGAAGTTCTTATTGAAACTGGATGGCTCCCTGACAATGCCTTGGAGGCACGAAAGCTATCAGTGAGAGCATTGAGATATGCCTTGATCGAAGGCATCCTTTACAAGAGGTCGTTTGTTATCTCATACTTGAAGTGTTTGAGGCCCCAAGAGGTAAAATAAGCATTGGAAGAAGTTAACATAAAGTACAGGGTTAACAGTGCTAATCAGGAAATGAGGGGAAATCTTAAGCAAAAGTTATGAATGACCATATTGCTGATTCTCCATACTCATGTTCATCACGAAGAGGAAAAGTCATGTTCATCATGAAGATGAAAACTCATGTTCATCACGAACACGAAAACTCATGTTCATCACGAAGATGAAAACTCATGTTCATCACGAACACGAAAACTCATGTTAATCACGAAGATGAAAACTCATGTTCATCACGAACACGAAAACTCATGTTCATCACGAACACGAAAACTCATGTTCATCACGAACACGAAAACTCGTGTTCATCAAGAACACGAATACTCATGTTCCTCAAAAGCATTAAACATCGTTGTTCAAGAGGGAAGTTGAAGTATTGAAGCCAAGAGGGCAAAAAAAAAAAAGAAATCAAAACCGGCCGACCGGGGCACCCCGAGGGGCTTCAGCCGACCGGTGGCTAGCCGACCGGTGCTCCCGGGAGGCTTCGGCCGACCGGGACCGATCATGGGTATGAACATTTTTTGGCCGACCGGGATCGATCAGGAACATGAATATTTCTGGCCAACCCGTTTTCGTTAGGAACATGAAGATTTCTGATTGACCGGGTTCTGTCAAGAACATGAAGAATATGGAAATTGAGTTGAACCAAAAGATGGTTTTAGCGCCGGTTAGCGCCGTTTAGTGCCATTTAGCGTTCGAGTATTGACGTTGATGTTCTGGTATTAAAGTTGAAGGCTGATATTCAAGATAAAAGCCAAGGTCCTGGTGGAGCCAAGGTCGTCACGAAGTCGGTCCCAGGGTCGTGTCGATGTTGAAATCGTTCCCAGGATCGTGTCAATGTTGAACCCCGTTTAGCATCGTTCAGCGCCGTTTAGCACCGTTCACTGCCGAATAGGCTTCAGCCGACCAATCTTCGTTTCGATGTCGAAGGTCCCGACATCGTTTCGATGTTGAAGGTCTCAACGTCGTTTCGAATATGAAAACTAAGCTGGACCGGAAGACCGGAAGACCGGGGCACCCGGGAGGCTTCGGCCGACCGGGTTCCATGTTGAATATGAAGATCCCGGGTTCCATGTTGAATATGAAGATCCCAGGTTCCATGTTGAATATGAAAATGGCCGACCGGTGGCTGGCCGACCGGCGCACCCTGGAGGCTTCGGCCGACCGGGTTCCATATGGAGTATGAAGATTTTGACGTCGTTTCGATGTCGAACGTTGACTTCAACGTCAATGTTGAATATTGATTTCAAGGTCGTTTCGATGTTGAATATTGATTTCAACGTCATTTCGAATATGAAAATTGAGTTGAACCAAAAGATGGTTTTAGCACCGTTTAGCGCCGTTTAGTGCCGTTTAGCGCCATTAAGCACTGTTTAGTGTCGTTTAAGCGTCGTTTAGTGCCGCTAAGCACCGTTTAGTGTCGTTTAAGCGCCGTTTAACAATGTTTAACGTCGTTCAACGTCGTTTAACAATGTTTAAACGTCGTTTAAGGCTGATTAGCACCGTTTAGCATCGATTAGTGCTGTTTAGTGCCGTTATATGCCGTTTAACGTCGTTTAAACACTGTTTAAACATCGTTTAAGGCTGATTAGCGCCGTTTAGCGCCGTTTAGCGTCGTTTAGTGCCGTTTTATGCCGTTTAGCATCGTTTAACACTATTTAAACATCGTTTACGGCTTATAAAGCACCGTTTAGTGTCATTTATAATCATTGTAAACGCGTCAGTCGCTCTACGCTTTACATTAAGACGATATTGTTGAAAATACTTGCGTATGAGCAATAAATCCTAACCCGAGTCTCGAATAAGGCCGTTAAAACTTCGAGGAAAACCTGATCAGTTTTCCTAGAAGTTGGGGGGCAAATGATATGAGATAAAAGTAAGCCCTAAAGACACATTTAATGTCGCATTAATTAGACTCAGCATGGTCCAAACGTGGGGCCCATTAATGAGGTCAAAAGCCCTAATTTAATATTAATTTCGTAATTAATATTAGGGGAAATAAATAGCTTAACATTAAGAGTCAGATAAGGATACTACTCCTACAAAACTTAGCCTCCAAGGCACAGAATTCGATATGGGAACTGACTCCTATATGGAAGGAGTCTAGAACCTTCTTCAAGACGGTGACTTGTCCACCAATTCACCTACTCCTACCATAATTCTAAGGCTTCTCAGCCTATAAAAGGGCTTGACCCCTCATTCTCAGAACTACGTTTTTGGCTTGATTCTTGATATTCATCAAGGTACGTAGGCATCTTTTGAAGGCAGATTCAGCCACGAATACGAGAGCAGCCATTAAAGCACGAAGCTCACGAACCCTAGTATTAATTACATACAATTCCTAGCCGCAATTTAACAACCTAGTTTTTATTCCACAACAGCATTTTAAACAAATTTACAAACATCACTCTTCATCTAATCGGGCCACACATATTATAATCATATACTTTTGACTAATATTCTTGATTTATTTCCTTCCATTTAAGTTGATCAATTTCCATTTTATAATACCATTTATTTGAATGACACTAATGAATTAATCAACGTCTTATAATTTGGCAAAAAAAAAAAAACTACGTCTTATAAATAATTACATATTATACAACATGTAAATATTTTGGTAGACATCCAAAATACAGATAAAAATGGGAAAAAAGAGTATAACCCCAATAAAGAAAGTTCTCAAATTAATGAAAAAAGTGATATAATTAAAATGGAAGATCTACGATATCAATTAAAAGTATTTATATATTTCTTTTCAACTGATTCATTCATTTAAAGTAATAAAAATAACTTAATAAAAAAAATAGAAGCAAGATGTAGTCAAATATAAAGTGAGTGAAAAGACACTTACATTCAGACATCTGAACATTAGCTTCTTCAGCAAAAAAATTTGCAGTTTGGTGAAGTTCCCGTTTCTTCAAGTAATGGTAAATATACAAATGCAGCCTAAAAAATTTGTTGGATCAAAAAAATTTAAACGATTAAAAAAAGATAAAACCAAACAATTTAATGTCCAAGGGGAAGTATTCAATCTAGATTCTAAATGATTTTTTTGAATTTTAAAAATTTGAGGATGTTCAATTAGGATTTTAAAAAATCCATTAATATCTGGGTGTATTCAATAAAATATTTAAATATTATTTTAAAATTTGATGGTATTCAATTGAAATTTTAAAAGGTTTGGGGTATTCAATCCGGATTTCAAATATTTTTTTAAAATCTAGAGGTATTTAATATTCAGTATAAATAATCTATTAAAATCTGCTACTATTAAAAAACTTATTGACTTTAAAGGATTTTAAAAGTCCGTAGATTTTGTGAGATTTCACAATTTATTTTTAATTTTTTGAAATCTCATCAAATCCAAGAGATTTTATTGGATTTAAGCTCGATTCTACGTAAATTCAACGAAATCTACGTCGATTCTTCATGAACTCTACCAATTCTTCATGGATTCTACGTAGAATATTAAATCAGTAATAATCTACCAAAATTCATGAATTATTAATAATCCATTAAAATCTAAATTGAATACACCCCTAAGTTGATCCGTATACACATATAAATATAACTCACATCTCTTCTGGGTCTCTTTCATTTTCATGAAACATGTACTTCACCTCAGCTACAATTTTCACCTTTAAAGATCCAGAAAAATATAAAATAAGAGTCTTAATTATGAAAAATATGGGATAAATAGGAATAACGCATATAAATGAATTATTGTGATCAAAATCCAACATTGAAAGCAATTTGGATACCTTTATGATGAGAAAACATAAAACTTGATTAGAAGAACAAGGTATGTAAAAGAAAAATGACATTCTGATATGTGACGATGTTTCTCTCAAATTATAATTTCATTTTGAATCTTAGTTGTAAAAAAAAGGATATTGAATTCAGTAAAAAGATATAATATATTAAAAAGGATCTTTTTTTGAAACAATAATAGAAAGGATCTTGAATTCAATGTGAAAGAATAGAGTATATAGAAAATAATTATGAATTCACCGTAAAAAAAGTACGTACATAAAAAAGAATATTGAATTCATTTTCTAAAAAATATTATAGAAAAAAGATTCTAAATTGTCAATAGATGCGAATAGAAACTTTTCTATAATAAGTTTGATACGTACAATTCACATTTTCACATAATACATAACAAAGATAACAGTCAAAATTAATAGAGTGAGGCCAAACAGGTTTTGAGAAAGAAACAATGCAACATAGTGGATATCCTCTACCAGCTACCAAAAGCATGAACATGACATTTCTTCCACAAGACTGTGCACTTACTTCGACTTTGTTCGATGGACTTGAGCAAAATAGTGGCCAGAATACTTCCCACCATTCCGTCAATAGATTTTCTTCAATCTCCATCACTAAATAAAATGTGAAAATATTAAAGTTAAATCATTCAGTTCAATTATTTGTATTAGGAAAAGTAATCTTCTTTCGCATAATCGCTTAAAAAAAATGATTTATCTTAAACATTTCAAAATTTTTTAAAAAAATCATGAAAAATCTTAACTGAATAACATAGGATGAAGTGTAAATTTGTACACTCAAATCTAACGAAAGAAACAACTATACATATCTTGACCATAACCACTTACATTGTGATGTTTCAATGTTTGCTTCTTTCGCAAAAACTTTAACAACATCATGTAATTTGTTCTTCTTCATGTGATTGTAAATGTAAAGCTCAAGCCTGAAAAATCCAAATGGTGTTAACTAACATTAAACATAATAAATATATACAAGTATACTTTACTAAAATTCCCAAACCATCATAAAGTAATAAATTCGGATTAAAGTATGACTCACATCTTTTCCGCATCTCCGTTATTCTTTAAAGCGAGCTCCCATTCATTGTCCCATTCTCTTCCAAAAGCCATTTGCTACAACAAAATAACATTCAATTTGCCAAGATGTGGAAAAACAATACGGAGAAAATTGCCATAGGCCAAGCTTAATTGTGAAAAAATCAAAAGTGAGATATGCTATTTATCACAAAATTTTGCTACATGTACCTCAAAGATTGAAAGAGAAAAACACAATACCGGCTACAATGACATTGGAAATGTAGCAACAAGGAAATATATATAGAAGAATTTGTAAAAATATATAAATTAAACATATATGGAAAAAGCAAACGAAAGTATGAAATGCATTTTGTGATATTTATTATCTAGATTTTTTTTTATTAAATGAGAGAATATTTGATTTAGCCAATTGTGGAGATTTAGGAATATATTATTGTCATTTGATTTCAGAATCTGTAGGATTTATATATCACAATACATATAATATACTCGATATAAAAGTTAAACGTATCACACTGAAAATTAGACATTTATTTATTCTTTACATATAATATACTCGATCCCCATCAGCGTATTTTTTTATTTTACGTCCCGTAACTCTTCCTCAATCTGGCTGGGGTAGAATGGAACATACTACATTCCCAGTTGTCGAAAAGCCGACATCGAGGTACCAAACCTTCCCATAGAATCCCCATTTCAAGAAAGGGTCATGTTAGAAATGATTGATGAAAACAGTGTTTGAAAGTTAAAGTCAGAAAATAGAGTTTAGCTGGAAGCAGTCAGAGTTTAGTTAAACACTGACTGGAAGCGCAACAGAGGTTGGTAAACTCTGTAGCGGTATTGTCTGAAGAGTCAACAGTGTTTGTAGATTATTTCAAGATGAATATGGAAGCAATATCTTTGAAGATTGGAAAGCTGTCAAAGAGATTGAGTTGACTTGGAAGACTGGAGCAATCGTGATTGATATCAATTGTATAGCTTAATTATAGGAGAATCAATTACTGATTGTACGAAGCTGTATGTTCTATAAATACAGTTAGGTTAACCCTAGAAGGGTAGTCGAACATTGAGAAATCTTTTGATTGTAACCTAAGCAGCTCTTTGTGATATTTACATCACTGAGAGAGGAATTATTAATTCCAAACAGTTTTTAATTGTTAAACAGTGTGTTCTTGTTAAGTTACTCATACAGTATTTGATTGCTTATTGTGTATTCGACCTAACAAGTGGTATCAGAGCCTAATCTGTTACTTTATTACAGTTAAAGATCCAAACACAAGAGTAATCAATGGCAGAGATACCTCCACCATCTGAGAAAGCCCCTACTACTGTTAGTAGGTATGAAACAATAAGGGTTCCTATACTTAGGCCATCAGAGTATGCAATTTGGAAGGTGAAAATGACCATGTTTCTGGAGGCAACAGATCCAGAATACCTTGATAGAATTTATGAAGGTCCTCACAAACCAACAAAATTATCTGCTGCTGCTGCTGGTGAGGAATCAAAGGTCATTCCAAAGGAAAAGAAAGATCTAACTGCTGAGGATCTTTCATCTATTGCAAAGGATGCAAAAGTAAGACATTTACTTCACAGTGCATTAGATAATGTTATGTCTAATAAAGTGATTAACTGCACCACTGCAAAGGAAATATGGGATGCACTTGAGGTTAGGTGTCAAGGAACTCCTGCAATCAAGAAAAACAGAAGAAACATACTCACTCAGGAGTATGAGCACTTTGAGGCAAAGTCTGAAGAAACCATGACAGAAACATTTGACAGATTCTGTAAACTGCTCAATGATTTGTCATTGGTTAACAAAGAGTATGATTTAGAAGACTCAAATCTCAAGTTTCTTCTTTCTCTACCTGAAAAGTGGGATGTGAAAACAACCACTATAAGAGATAACTATGAACTTGGTGAAACAGAGATTGATGAAATTTATGGACTGCTCAAAACCCATGAATTGGAATTGGAGCAGAGAAATAAGAGATCAAGTAGAAATTCAAAGTCGGTTGCACTTAAGGTTGAGGAGAAACCATCAAAGAAGGAGGCATCAAGGAGAAAGGCAAAAGGGAAGGCCTTAGTCATACATTCAGAGAATGAGTCATCAAATACTGATGTTGACTCAAACACAGATGAATCATCTGATTCTGAAGATGATGAGGAGATGATGTAAATGGCTGCATTGATGGTAAAGACCTTCAAGAAGATGGGATACAAGAACTTCAAGAAGGGAAAGAGATTCTCCAGGGACTACTCAAAGTCTGACAAGAAGAATTTCAAGAAAGCTGAGGGAAAGGACTTCAAATCTGGTAAGAAAGATAAGTCTGAAATTCAATGCTACAAGTGTAAGGAGATGGGTCACTATGCTCCTGAGTGCAAGAAGGGTAAAACTGAAAAGGCACTCTACACCAAAGGCAGAGATTGGGCAGACACTTCAGATACAGATGAGGAAGTCAACTATGCTCTCATGGCTACTACTCAGACTGAAAATGATGATCTCAAGGTACCTCCAACTACCTATGCTTATAACACTGATAATATAACTGAATTGAGAATTTATCTTAAAGCATTGAATATCAGTTATAGGGATCAGACTTTAGAAAATGAGAGGATAAAGTCTGAGTGTTCTCAACTCAAAGAAAGAAATAAACTTGTTGAGGAACAGCTAGAGAACATGAATAAAATTCAAAAAGAGAGAGATGATGCAGTGTTTATTGAACAGGAGTTGCTAAGTAAGTATAAGCAACTAGAATCTGAATTGGAGGATACTAAACACATCATTAAAACTTGGACACGCTCTGGTAAAGACACTCAAGAAGTGTTTCAGTCAGATACAGTAGGTCTAGGTTACTCTGTAGGAGATGAACTTAGATTTGAAAATCAGGTAAAAGTTAGACCACATTGTTCATCTGAAGGTAATGTCATGGGAACAGGTGGACCTAAGACTGAAGCACAGAAAAAGGCTGTTAAAGAGTCATATGCTAAAACTTTTGTTAAAGAGGCTAACATTGGTTTAATGACAGATAAACAACTCAAGCATAAGCTTAAGGAGATAAAATCTGTCAACAAACAGAGATTGCCTAAGAAAAACAAAAATGGAAAAGTAGGCATCACATCAGGAATTAAGCCAATGCTTGCTTCATTAGCTCCTAGAAAAACATGCTTTAATTGTGGTAGCACTAATCATCTTGCTAGTTTCTGCAGTAAGAATAAGAACATTAATTCTTTCCCCTCTAAAACTGCAGTAAAGAATGATTATGTGAGAACTAGACCACAGACTTTATGCAAACACTGTGGAAGTACTTGGCATTCTATTTACACTTGCAGAGATTATCATGCTATTTATTATAATTACTATGAACCCAAACCAAATTTGAAATGGGTTAAAGTAAACTCTGCAAATGTAAACTCTGAAAAAGTTAGCTTAAACTCTGTTAATGTAAATTTCGCTGCAAAAGCTAATAGAATTAAGAAAGCCAAAGGATCCAAGCAAGTCTGGATCCTTAAAACTAATAATCAGTGATTGTTTGTGATTGCAGGGCACCAGGGTTAGTACCCTAGTTGTGGACAGTGGATGTTCAGGACACATGACAGGAAATAAAGCCATGCTATCAGAGTTTGAGGAGAAGGCTGGCCCAGAAGTTTCCTATGGAGATGGCAACATAGGACATACACTGGGATATGGCAATATTAATCTTGGAAATGTCATCATCACAAATGTAGCTCTGGTTCCAGGACTCAAGCATGATCTGCTATCTGTGAGTCAAATCTGTGACAGAGGATATCATGTGGATTTTCAGCCTGAATATTGTCAAGTGATCAGTAAATCTACAGGGAAAGTTGCTCTAGTTGGAAACAGACACAATAACATCTATGAAATTAAATTGTCAACAAACACTGATGGCAAAGCAGTGTGTCTGTCAACAAGAATGTCCAGTGAAGAGAGTTGGAAGTGGCATAAGAAACTCTCTCATTTGAATCTGAACAACATCAATGAGCTAATCAAGAATGATCTTGTAAGAGGTCTACCAAAATCTTTGTTGAATGTAGAAGGCCTGTGTGATTCTTGTCAAAAGGCTAAACAGAGAAAAGTCTCCTTCAAAAGCAAATCTGAGTCTTCAATTGTTGATCCTTATCATCTACTACATGTTGATCTTTTTGGTCCAGTGAATGTAATGTCTCTTGGAAAGAAGAAATATGCTCTAGTCATTGTTGATGAATATACCAGGTTCACATGGGTATATTTTCTTGCAAAGAAGGATGAAACTGCATTAACACTGACAGAACATATATTACAACTGGAAAAAGGGTCAGAGAATCAAGTGAAGATAATCAGAAGTGACAATGGAACTGAGTTCAGGAATTCGTCAATGGAAGAATTTTGCAGGAGTAAAGGGATAAAACAAGAGTTTTCTGCACCTGGCACTCCACAACAAAATGGTGTAGTGGAGAGGAAGAATAGAACCTTGATAGAAGCTGCCAGAACCATGCTAGATGAAGCAAAGTTGCCAACATATTTCTGGGCAGAAGCAGTTCAAACTGCTTGTTTTACTCAAAATGCAACACTGATCTACAAGCATGGTAAAACACCATATGAAATGGTGAAGAAGAAGAAGCCAAATCTAAAATATTTTTATATTTTTGGATGCAAATGCTTTGTGTTGAAGACTCATCCTGAACAGTTGACCAAATTTGACCTAAAGACAGATGAAGGAATTTTTGTTGGCTATCCACTGTCAACAAAGGCATTCAGAGTTTATAATCTGAGAACTAGAGTGATCATGGAATCAATTCATGTGTCATTTGATGACAAGAAAATAACTGGACTTGAAGATGTAAATGAACATGATCAACTGCACTTTGAAAATGAAGATTTATTCTCTGAAAAAGTAAACTCTGATCAGACTGATTTGACAAACTCCGTTGATCTAAACTCTGAACCTCTACTGGTAAATACAGAAGAAACTCTTCAATCAGAAACAAGGGAAGAACCAGTTGAGGGGGAGCATGAAGAATCACATCAAAGTAATAATTCAAACACTGAAAGTGACTCAGTTGATGATTCTGAATCAAACTCTGTTGATTCAAACTCTGTTGATAATACTGAGAAGTCACATTCAGGGGGAGCATCAGAAAATGAGGAAAGACACCAAGAAAATCAGGAGAGCATGGATCAAGGGGGAGGATCACATGATGACAGAAGCAATTTGCCTTCTGCAAGAAAATGGACTAAATCTCACACACCTGATTTGATTATTGGTGATCCAAATGCAAAAGTAAGGACAAGAAGTGCAACAACAAATGAATGTCTGTTTCATGCATTCTTGTCACAAAGTGAGCCAAAGAAAGTGGAAGAAGCTCTTAAAGATGCTGACTGGATAACAGCAATGCAAGAAGAGCTAAATGAATTTGAAAGAAATGAAGTGTGGACACTTGTACCAAGACCCAAGAACAGATCCATTGTTGGTACTAAATGGGTTTTCAGGAATAAAACTGACAGTGAGGGTGTTATCACAAGGAACAAGGCAAGACTGGTTGCAAAAGGCTACTCACAACAGGAAGGAATAGACTATGATGAAACATTTGCTCCAGTGGCTAGATTGGAGGCAATCAGAATCTTTCTTGCATATGCCTCTCACATGAAATTCAAAGTATTTCAAATGGATGTAAAAAGTGCATTTTTGAATGGAAAACTTGAAGAAGAAGTGTTTGTGGAACAACCACCAGGGTTTGTAGATCCAAAATATCCAGATTATGTCTACAGGTTAGACAAGGCACTCTATGGACTTAAGCAGGCACCAAGGGCATGGTATGAAACCCTTGCCAAATTTCTACTAGAAAGTGGATTTAACAGAGGTACTATTGACAAAACTCTGTTTTACTTCCAAAATGGTAGTGACTTGCTTTTAGTTCAGATATATGTGGATGACATTATTTTTGGGTCTACTAATGATAAACTCTGTAAGAAGTTTGCCAAACTCATGCAGTCAAGATATCAAATGAGTATGATGGGAGAGCTTAGTTATTTTCTAGGCCTACAGGTGAAGCAAACAGATGATGGAATTTTTATAAATCAAGCAAAATATACCAGAAACCTTCTCAAGAAATTTGGTATGCTTGATTGTTCATCTGCAACAACTCCCATGGCAACTGCAACAAAATTGGACAAAGATGCAGGGTCATCAGTAGATATGACAAGTTACAGAGGAATGATTGGTTCTTTACTTTATTTGACAGCTAGCAGACCTGATATCATGTATGCAACTTGTTTGTGTGCAAGGTTCCAGGCAGATCCAAGAGAACCACATTTAACAGCATTAAAGAGGATATTCAAGTACCTCAAGGGCACTATGACTTTGGGGCTGTGGTATCCAAGAGAATCAGAGTTTAAACTTCTTGGTTACTCTGATGCAGACTTTGCTGGATGTAAAATAGACAGAAAAAGCACCAGTGGAAGTTGTCAATTTCTGGGTGACAGACTTGTTTCCTGGTACAGCAAGAAACAGAAGTCAATATCTACATCTACAGCTGAAGCAGAGTATATTGCTGCTGGTAGCTGCTGTGCACAGATTTTAGGGATGAAGAATCAACTGCTGGATTATGGATTAAGGTATACCAAGATACCTATTTACTGTGATAATCAAAGTGCTATTGCAATGACAGGTAATCCAGTGCAACATTCAATGACAAAGCACATCAGCATAAGGTATCATTTCATCAGAGAGCATGTAGAGGAAGGCAACATTGAGCTTCACTTTGTGTCTACAGAACAACAACTTGCAGATATCTTCACCAAGCCATTGGGTGAAGCTACATTTACAAGACTGGTCAATGAACTAGGAATGGTATCTAGTTTTGACTAGAAATGTTGGTTAGACTCAAGAACTTATTTCTAAAATATGTTGCTCATGTTTTTGCAAATTGTTAAGTGCTATGTGAATCTTAGTATTAAACTCTGTTCTGCATGCTTATGTTTAAAACTTGTTAAACTCTGTAAGCATGTCTGTCTGTTAAACACTGTTAACATGTTAGATACACTCAGTGAATTCAGAATTGATTATTGTCTGAATGAAAACACCAATGAAGAAAAATGTATGAAGCATGATTCTCAGTAAATAAATCATGATTCTTTCTGAGTCACTGTAATCTAATCAGACTTTGTGCAGTAATTGGGGTAGTTGACAACTGTTAATTAGTGTTAATGTGTCTAAGTGTCGTGATTATAGGAATGACAGCGGTAATTATTAAGTGCTCCATTGGTTGTTTTGACACGTGTCCCATGTTAATGTCCCACTCACACACTACTCTACAACAGTTGCGCGCTTTTACTAAATAAACGATTGAGTTTTAATTTTACTCTAATCGTCTTTAGTCTCTCACTCTATATCGATTCACATTCACCCACTCACAGTTACTTGCATACTCATTCACTTTCACACTTCTCATATACTCTCCTTCACATTTTGATAAACACTTACAGTGCATACACATCTTTTCTCTGAATATCTTCGTATCACTTTTTACTAATGGCAACTAAAGCGTTTGATGCAGCAGGGTTAGTTTTTCTCCCTAGTAACTATGCAGCACCATTGGAGAATGCAAATGCTCCACAGGCATTTCATTTGTTCCAAAATTTCTTGAACGATTCTGAGATAGGGAAAGCTCTAACAGCACCACCTACACTATCTGCTTCGCAAATTGCTGCTTTCTGGACAAACTCTGTATATGATGATGGAGAAGAGTCTGGCACTCCCACAATCACTTTTACTCATGATGAATCAGAGTATATTATTACTCCAACTACTGTTAGGGATGCTCTGGATTTTGAGACACACACTTCTTACAGTGTTGTTGGTCATGATCGTTTGAGGACAATGTTAGAGCAAATTGGATGTGCAGGAAACTTGAATAAGATAGGGTCTTTGAGACGACCAAGTTTGAGAAAGGAATGGAGTTTCTTTTTCGATTGCATTACAAGAGCGTTTGGAAAGAAGACAACAAACTGGGATGCACTTCCTCTGGATACTCTCCAAATTGGTCATGCTCTACTATATGGAGGTAACTTCGATTTTGGTAGACTAGTACTAATGAACTTGGGAGAGCGTTTGTCTGAGTCTACTACTGTTTATTTTGCTCGTTTTTGTCAACTACTATTTACTGCTTGTGTGCCTAACATTCCAATTGTTGAAGCTGATGTGATTCAGCCTTTTCAAGTTGCTAAAAGAATGTTTTCTGATTTGACAAACAAAGATGTCACTAAACAGCAAATACCTGAGATGTTTATGCCTTTAGCCTTACAAAACTATGTAAACCAACCACAAGACCCTCAATCACCACAACAAATGCCTGAACCAATAGACACCATAAACTCTGAACCAACACCCACAACCACTGTACCTACTACATCTCATCAACCACAACCAGAAACAATAAACTCTCCACCAATAAACACTGAACCCTCAAACACTGAAACATTAAACACTGAAACATTAAACACTGAAACCTTAAATACTGAAACCTTAAATCCTGAGCCAGCACCTACTGAAACAGCTACAACCAAGCCAAAGAGAAAGAAACACACTGCCCAAAACACTAAACACTCAAAGGCTAAACAAACAATACCTGGAGCTGTTTATACAAGAAGGAAGAAACAGAAAGCAAACAGACCTTCCCTTTCACCACCAAGAGAGAGCTCAAGTGAAGATGAAGAGGAGAATGTGGTGCCTCCAATCAAGAAAAGGAGATTAATTCTTTCTGATTCAGATGAAGAGAATCTTGTTGAAACTCCAGAGGTGGTTTCACAGCAAACACCTACTGTTGAGGTTACAGTGAATGTTGCTATACCTGCAGAGGTTGAAATGCCTGTAGAGGATATTATCACTGACAAAGTTGAAATACCTGCAGAGGTTGAAATACCTGTAGAGGATAATGTTAATATTCAAATGCCTACAGAGGATAAAATGCCTGTAGAAGAGGATAACAGAGATGGTTTTTCACCAATGGATAATATTTTTGACTCATTTGAACCATTCTCTGATCCTATCTCACCTATTGTTCATACTGAAGCTCTTGGTGTAGCTGATGAGCTTGCAGTAAAAGTTCCTGAAACTGAAGCAACACACACAGAGCTGGTATCTTCTCCAATTCAAGACAAAGGTGATGAAGTTGATCAGGCAACAAAGATAATTTCTAAATCCATGCCTGTTGAAGCTACAAAGGCAAACTCTGTTGCAGAGCCTGTGCAACATGAGGAGACTGTTGAAAATGTTGCAGAAGTTGTTGCAGAAACTGTGGCTGACACTGCTCAGCACAGTGGTTCTTTAAAAGATACTCAAGGTAAAGATGCAAGTGCTGAAGATGTTTCTGACAGTAGTGCAAACTCTGATTCCTTTGTGAGTGCACCAGCACAGACAGATAATAAGCATACACCTTTTGATCAGCCTTGTCCATCTCATGCAGTTGAAGTAGAGCATCTTGCTAAATCTGCTGAAAATTGGTATAAACAAGATTGCATTTTTCCAAAAGGAAGAGCATCTGAGTTTGTTAAGCAAACTGCAAAGCAAATTTCAAATCCAGAGATCTTATCCTGTTTAAAGGCAACTGTGGTGCAAGTCAAGACTCTGGAAGGCAATTTTGCTGAAACAAAACAAGAGATTGCTTCTTTAAAGACTGAGATACAGTCAAGAGAATTGAAGATGGATAGAGAGTCTAAAATAAAAGCTGTTCAGCTGTCTAAAGTTCAAGACACTCTCTTTGCCAGGTTAGGAAAAGTTGAAGAAAATCAGACTGCTTTGTTTTCTAAGGTAGATTCCATTGCTAACTCTTTAGAGCTCATTACATCAATACTCATTCCTGATGATGTCAAAAAGGGGGAGAGAGTTGCTAAGTCTAAATGCAAAGTTTCTCAAACTCTGACTCAAAAGGATGATGCTGGAGATGGAGGGGCAAGTGATAAGAGCAAGGTCTTAAACTCTGAAAGGCAAACTCTGAGATCTGGCAAATCTTTTAAATCACAGTCTATTGGAATAAACACTGAAACTCAAGGTACTTCAAAGACCAAGAGTTTGGAATTAACATCAAATCCAAAGACTGATGAAGAGTTAGCTGTTAAGCTTTTTATGGAAGAGAATGCAGAAGGAGTTACTTTAGAAGATGCTAAAGCTGAAGAGAAGAGTTTACAAGAAAAGCATCTGAAAGCTCTAAAGTCTAAAAAAGAAAAGAAGAATGTGAAAGTTGCTAAAACTGCAAAGCCTGTTCTTAAAGGCATTCAAATCAAAGAACCTGTTGGTACAAATCAAAGAATGCAAGTATTCAGAAAACCAACAGATGCAGAAGCCAAGCAAAAGCTGAAAAGTATAGTTACAACCTCTGTTGATACACATGTTGTACAGAAAAATGAAGACACAACCTCTGTTGCTGCACAAGTTGTGACCACACCATTATTGTCTTCTCAGTTGAAATCAACATTTAAGAGAGGTGCTCCTCATGATTCAAGACTAGAAGCTACAATTCCAATGGATTTTACTGATGGTAGAGCTTTATCTGGTAAAGTGGGATACAACAAAGAAGGCATAGGCTCACACAGAGATAAAAGGCAATATGTTGGTCCTAGAGATCCTTCTTCACTGTCTGTTCCAGGTCGTGGTGTCACTCAAGAAAGTTTAGACAAACTGGAGTCAGTACAGCTTGTACATCAGAAGAGTCTAGAGAAGGATTTCTTGCTATATTTCATGGCTGATGGAACGGTATTTAAAGTCTCTGAAAAGGATATCGAATTAAAGTATGCTGAGGAACTTGAATATGTTTTGTATATTTTCAGAGTGAGAAATCAAAGAGCTCAGTCAGTTGCAAATGTGCTTAGACAAAGAATGATTCAAAACCTTGCAAGAAGGCAAATGAAATTCAACAGCAAGTATGTTCCTAAATACAGAGATTGGAATGGCAATCTGATTGAAATGGAGAAGGGAACTACAAAACTGAAGACTGATCTTGGAATCACTGTTCTAGATTTTAATGTGAAATCTGAGGAAGTGAAATACATAAGGCTGGGAAATGAGATGAGAAGAAACAAAATCTACGATCTTAGAGCTGCTATCTATCAAACTGATGAGAATGATCCTCAGTTGAGAGAAATCAAAGAAGCTATGCAGATAGAGCTTGAAAATGCTGAAAGAAGGTTGCTTATAGACTATCTCAGAACAATGCCTGATCTGCAAGAGATTAGAAATTAAAGTCTGTAAGAATTTTCTTATTTTCTGTAGAATTTGTTAAGTAATAGCTTAAACTTTGTTTGTATGTTAAACACTGTAAAACTTTGTATTTGTTTTGACATCATCATTTACTGTAAACTTGTACATTTTGATAATGGACAAGTTGGGGGAGATTGTTAGAAATGATTGATGAAAACAGTGTTTGAAAGTTAAAGTCAGAAAACAGAGTTTAGCTGGAAGCAGTCAGAGTTTAGTTAAACACTGACTGGAAGCGCAACAGAGGTTGGTAAACTCTGTAGCGGTATTGTCTGAAGAGTCAACAGTGTTTGTAGATTATTTCAAGATGAATATGGAAGCAATATCTTTGAAGATTGAAAAGCTGTCAAAGAGATTGAGTTGACTTGGAAGACTGGAGCAATCGTGATTGATATCAATTGTATAGCTTAATTATAGGAGAATCAATTACTGATTGTACGAAGCTGTATGTTCTATAAATACAGTTAGGTTAACCCTAGAAGGGTAGTCGAACATTGAGAAATCTTTTGATTGTAACCTAAGCAGCTCTCTGTGATATTTACATCACTGAGAGAGGAATTATTAATTCCAAACAGTTTTTAATTGTTAAACAGTGTGTTCTTGTTAAGTTACTCATACAGTATTTGATTGCTTATTGTGTATTCGACCTAACAGGTCATTTGTTCCGAAGTTTTATACTGTATTAAACTCCATTCGAGGTGACCCAGTCCAGCATTCATTTGCAAATCATGTAGTGAAATTGAGACGAGTTCACGTGTACAACCTTTGTAACTTCATGGTATACCCATGGATTGGCCAGTTCGTAAGTTTGGATGAGCGTGGGCAAGTTCGGGATTTGCTATTCAAAAGTATGACTTCCGCCAAAAAATTGATGTATTCAAGCATATTAATAACTCGATTTATTAAGAACTTTTTAGGTGGTTTACGGGCTGATGCTCAATCAATTAGTTACGAAATACCATTAATGAAAGGACATTAATTCAAATTTTGGATTTTCGAACTGGATTGCGACTGTAGTTGAGAAATAATTGAAGTAGTCAAATTTTTGCACTTAGTCCAAACCAAATTTATCTTCGCATCATATAAATTTGTCAAATTAATTTTTGTTACGCATAATTTACTATGGTATAACCTCATAACACTTTTAAAAAATAAGTGGGACAAAAACTAATACTGTATTACGAAGAGTGAGAAAATTTTAGAGCAAATGCGAGGGAATATTTGCATTAAACTTAATTTTCAAATATATAGAAATTCACTGTTAAATCTATACTATTATATAAAAGCCGAAACATTAAAAGTTTGGTTGGTTGGTACCTGTTGATTTTACTTATTTACCCTTACTTAACTACTAACTAATTACATAATATCCTTTTTCAGATTAAACATATTACCTTTTCTATTTTTCACTAACTAATTAATATTTCTTTTCAGGTAAAGCACAATATCTTTTATATTGCATCTAACTAAAATTTCTCCTTTCTCATAAACACTACAAGCAATTTTGTTTAATAAAATAACATACTTATATTATAATTACTATTAACTAATCAATTACCTTTTTCAGCCAAAACATGTTACCTTTTCTCTGTTCTATAACTAAAATATCTCTTTTTACAAATATATCACGGGTGGTTCTATTTAATAAATAATAAAATTATAATACTAATAATTATCAATTACCTTTTTCAACTAAAACGTATCATCTTTTCCAAATTTTATAATTCAAATTCCTTTTTTCTTGAAATATCACGGGCAACATTAATTTCTCACTATCTAAAGACACTACGAACAATTTAATTTAGTGAAATAACTAAATTAAATTATAATTACTATAAACTAATCAATTACCTTTTCTGTGACGCCCCCAAATCCGCCCTGTCCGGGGACCCGGGTCGTCACATCAGGTCTCAGCATCCTACAACACACGATAGCTGGATAATAATAAAATCTTTATTTCAACGGAGCGGAACAGTCCCACTCCACAGATCCAAGATCAATCTCACACTTTATTACAATACGATTATTACATCTTCGAATAAAGTCTATCAAAAGTCTACAAGGGTAGAAAATATAAAAGGTTCCAGCTGGCCATTTTAGTCTTTATCAGCATAGCCGGGAGCTTTCTCCTTTCCTTTGTTTCTCTGGCTGGACGTCTCGCCTTTCTCCATCTTGACAGCTGAACAAATGTTGTAAAGCAAGAGTGAGCAACTATGGTGCTCAGCAAATTCTCTCCTTGCTCGGTACATAAATATAGTAATATATACCAAAAGAATTGCTCGAAATTTAATAATTAGATAAGATATCAGAACTCTGAAAATCTTACTCAAGACTCGTATCGAAAATAGAATACTCAAAATGACTCTTTTTGTGAACTCTGATGACTCATGATAAAAGAATAACTGGTCTTCCATCCTTTCGGTATCTCGGCGGGACGATCAACTATCCGACCGGGAATACCGTCCTCCAATGACACCGCACTTCGCCCGATCATGGCTACAATACGATATCAACGAATATAATATATAGTATGAATGCTAGCATCATAGCGGGTGATTATTGAAGGGTTTCGGGGCATAAACGCAGCGAAAAACAGTCGTAAAAACAATAAAATCCGAAACCCTAATCATAGGATCCATGTATAAGACATGCTGATTATGGTGAATAGAATCAGTACCTTTACGAAGCTTTACGAATTCGGTTGACAGATGGAGGTCCTAGATTGTGATCACCACGCAACCCTTGATGCAAGATCCGCGTCTCTAAATCGTCCACACGAACGTTCGATCGTCCAACGATCCAAGGAGCAGGTACTAGCCAAAATCAGCCTCTCGCTCTCTCTAGCCTCTCAAAGAATAGAGCAGCTAGGGTTTTTAAGAAAAACGATTTTGCAAAAGTGTTCCCCTAACCAATACATCTTTATGTATTTATAGGGAGAAAGATGGGCCTAACCCTAATCAGCTTGGGCTTCAATTAAAACAAACTGATTTGGGTTTTTTAATGAATTAAATTCGAAATAACATTTAATTAACTAAGTCCAACTCAATTAATTATTTATCCAATTTCGAATTTATAATCATTTAATTAAAAACGAAATCTGATTCTATAATCAATTTCGAATTTTAATTATTTAATGTAAATCTAATATTTAAATTAAAACTCCTTTTAAAACGTTCTTATTGTGTAACCCTTTAGGTTATTATTACGTTGGCAATAATTTTAATATCCAATAATAAAATTATAAACAATGAGTGGCATCTAGTAATACATCATTGCTACCCAAGTAATAGTAATAATTGGTGATCCAATTAAACCTTTCGTGATACAATGTTTCCGTGTAATATAATCCCTTTAACCAAATATTATAGATTAAACTCGAGGCATGTATTTAGTCATCCTCTTCATAATTTAATCCGGGTTTACTTGATACATGAGTAAACTATTAAGACAAATCATTATTTGAGCACGGCCATGCATTTTATAGTCTCACTCAATCAAGAAGCCAATAATATCTCTCCTAATAATAGGAGGGTTAAATCCTTTATCTATCATTCATATTTCTCATACGTCTCATAATATACCCGATGTACATTTTTATCATCACCCGGTCAAAGGTAACTTTTAATGTAGTCAAAGTATATTAATCCTCGTATAGAAATATAATGATCTCAAGTCTAAGGATCATTACACCATTATCACTGTGAGTCTTTATAATGACATTATCAACATGTAGAAACTCACTGTGGGTCAATCCAGTGCCATGTAGAATATTACATGCACCTATGTTCTTGACTTTAGTATCACTATACCTATGACCAATGAGATGTGGTCATCAGTCAACAAACATACTAATCTTTATGCATTATAATTGTCCCATATTAATAATGCTCGATTAGGGATATTTAGGAATATTAACACTATTCTTATAATCTCATTTTTTAAGTCACATACTTAAAGATATAGAATACATGTTACATATTCCAAGGACATTTATTGTTTAAATATTTATATCGCAGTAAATAAAGATATAATAAATCATTGTTGAATAATCGATATAACATAATCACTGAATAACAAAATAGTTTATCCTAGAAGCACAATTACATTGTCTCTAGGGCACTAACACTATCAATCTCCCACTTGCACTAGAGCCAATCGCCTATGTATCTAATACCCATGGAACTAGTGTGACCTTCGTGCTTCTGCTGCGATAAAGCTTTGGTCAGTGGGTCCGCAACATTATCATTAGTATGCACTTTACATATATGTATATCTCCTCTCTCGTTTATCTCTCGAAGAAGGTGATATCTCCTAAGTATATGCTTTGCTTTGGAATGGGACCTCGGTTCCTTTGCCTGCGCAATAGCTCCATTGTTATCGCAATACAGATCAACTGGATCTGCGATCGACGGAACCACACCAAGTCCCGAAATAAATTTTCGAATCCAAACAGCCTCTTTGGCTGCTTCACTGGCAGCAATATACTCAGCTTCCATTGTAGAATCAGCTACTGTCTCTTGCTTCGAACTTTTCCAGCTTACAGCACCTCCATTTAGACAAAACACGAATCCAGACTGGGACACAGAATCATCCCTATCTGTCTGGAAACTAGCATCAGTGTAACCTTTTACAACCAGCTTCTCATCTCCTCCGTATATCAAGAACGAATCTTTAGTCCGTTTAAGGTACTTAAGAATATTCTTGACAGCTGTCCAGTGACCCTCACCAGGATTTGACTGGTACCTGCTCGTCATGCTTAAAGCATACGAGACATCAGGACGAGTACATATCATCGCATACATTATAGAACCAATTGCCGAAGCATATGGTACTTTACTCATACGGTCCTTATCATCTGATGATTTAGGACAGTTTTCCTTTGAGATCACTATCCCATGAGACACCGGGACAAAGCCCCTCTTTGCCTCTTGCATTCCAAAACGATGCAATACTTTGTCAATGTATGTACTCTGACTTAGGCCGATTAATCTTTTAGATCTATCTCTATAGATCCTGATCCCTAAGATATAGGTAGCATCGCCTAAGTCTTTCATCGAGAAACTTTTTCCCAACCAAGTCTTCACAACCTGTAGAGAAGGAATGTCATTCCCTATTAGTAATATGTCATCCACATATAATACTAGGAATGCCACATGGCTCCCACTAACCTTCTTGTAAACACACGGCTCATCCTCATTTTGTATGAAGCCAAAATCTTTGACTGTTTCATCAAAACGATGTTCCACCTCCTTGAGGCCTGCTTCAATCCATAAATAGATCGTAGCAACTTACAAACCATTCTAGCAAACTTTGGATCGACAAAACCCTCAGGTTGTGTCATGTACACATCCTCTTCTAAGCTTCCATTTAGGAAAGCAGTCTTGACATCCATTTGCCAGATTTCATAGTCATAATAAGCCGCTATCGCAAGCAAAATCCTGATGGATTTGACCATAGCTACCGGTGAGAAAGTTTCATCATAGTCTATACCATGAATTTGCTTGAAACCTTTCGCCACCAGTCTTGCTTTGTAGGTCTGTAAATTTCCATCCATGTCAGTTTTCTTCTTGAAAACCCACTTGCATTCTATGGGTTTAACCCCATCAGGTGGTGCAACCAAAGTCCATACTTTGTTTTCATACATGGAATCCATCTCAGATTTCATGGCTTCCTGCCATCTCTCAGAATCTGGACTATTCATAGCATCCTTGTAGGTGAGAGGCTCATCATTATCTACAAGCATCACATCGCCACTTTGAGTCAGGAGAAATCCATAATATCTCTCTGGCTCATGGCGAATCCTACTTGATCTACGAACGACCTGTGTTTCTTGAGCAGTATTGTTCTCAACATCTTGAGTCTCATTCTGCTCATGTTCCAACTCTGGTTCAACAACATCTTGTAGTTCTTGATCCTCATCGAGATCTATTGTCCTCCCACTGTTTTTCTTAGAAAGCAGTTCTCTCTCTAGAAATACAGCCGTTCGAGCAACAAACACTTTGTTCTCAGAAGGTTTATAGAAATAATACCCTTTAGTTTCCAATGGGTATCCTACAAAATTACATTTGTCTGATTTCGGTCCTAGCTTATCAGAGATCAAACGTTTCACAAACGCTTCACATCCCCAAACTTTCATAAATGAAACGCTATTACGTTTTTCAGTCCATAACTCATATGGTGTCTTTTGAACCGATTTTGAAGGAACACGGTTTAGTGTTTGTGCAGCCGTCTCTAGGGCATAACCCCAGAAATTAATTGGAAGATCCGCATGACTCATCATCGATCGCACCATGTCCAACAAGGTATGATTTCTCCTTTCAGACACCCCATTCCATTGTGGTGTTCCAGGAGGAGTGAGTTGTGATACGATACCACACTCATTTAAGAAATTCTTAAATTCTAAGCTTAAGTATTCTCCCCCACGATCAGATCGTAGAGTTTTAATACTTTCGCTCTTTTGCTTCTCTACTTCAGCCTTATACTCTTTGAATTTTTCAAACAATTCGGATTTGTTCTTCAAAAGATACACATATCCGTATCTACTAAAATCATCAGTAAAGGTTATGAAATAGTAATAGCCACCTCTTGCCATTGTACGCATTGGACCACATACATCACTATGTATCAGTTCCAATCGTTTGGTGGCCCTCTCACCTTGACCGGTAAAAGGAGCTTTAGTCATTTTGCCAACGAGACATGGTTCACATTCCTCGTATGATTCGAAATCAAACTTGTCCAAGTATCCATCCTTATGTAACTTGGAAATGCGATTCTCATTTATATGGCCTAAACGACAGTGCCAGAGGTATGTATGATTTGAGTCATTTGTTTTAAGACGTTTGTTATTTATGTTATAGACAGAAGTATCAAGATCAAGAACATATAAACCATTAAACAAACGTGCAACCCCATAGGTAACATTATTCAATGAAAAGGAACAACTATTGTTCTGAATTAAGAAAGAAAAACCAATCTTGTCCAAACAAGAAACGGAAATAATGTTTCTGCAAATCGCAGGCACGTAAAAATAGTTCTCAAGTTCTAAAATGAGCCCTGTGGGCAACGATAAATGATAAGTCCCTACAGCTAAAGCAGCAACCTTTGCTCCATTGCCAACGCTTAGGTCAACTTCTCCCTTAGCCAAAGTCCTACTTCTCTGCAGTTCCTGCACATTTATACAAATGTGAGAAGCACATCCAGTATCCAATACCCAAGATGTAGAAATAGACAGATTGACTTCTATAACATAAATACCTGAAGTAGAAGCTTGCGCAGCCTTCTTCTTCTTCAGATCCTCCAAGTAAACAGGACAGTTTCTCTTCCAGTGACCAGGCTTCTTGCAGTAGTGACATTCACCTTTGTCAGCCTGTACGACATCTCCCTTCGGCTTTTTAGCCTTTTTGAAAGAGGGCTTAGAAGGACCAAGATCTTTTGATGCTACCTTTTTCTTGCCCTTCCATTTCCCTTTTCCCTTAGCACCTTTCTTGCCCACCATCATTATGGGAGCTTTCTCAGTTGCCTTGACCATATTTGCTTCAGTGGTCCTCAGCATGGCTAACAATTCCATAGGAGTCTTATCTTGCTCAGTCATATTAAAAGTCATAATGAACTGAGTATAGTCGCTGTTCAAAGATTGCAAGATTATATCGACTTGAGCCTCTCGCTGAAGCGGGAAACCCAACCGAGAAAGGTAATCACAATACCCGATCATCTTTTGAACATGTGGTCCGACTGGTCCGTTGCCCTGCTTGCACGAGAAGAGTGCTTTGCTTGTGTTGAACTTTTCCACACGAGTCTGTGATTGAAACATCGTCGAAAGATGTTCAAACATAGTATAAGCATTCATATCAAAATGCTGCTTCTGAAGTTCAGCATCCATAGTAGCAAGCATAAGACAAGCCACATCAGTAGCATCATCAATATGCTTCTGATAAGCATTTCGTTGATCTTGAGTGGCATTAGCAGCAGGGGCTGCCGGTGGAGGAATATCAATCACATAAGATTTCTTTTCCTGCATGAGAACAATTCTCAAATTCCTAGACCAGTCAAGGAAGTTTGATCCTGTAAGCTTGTCCTTCTCAAGGACTGATCGCACAGAGAAAGTGTTGTTTGTGTTGTTTGCCATTTCGAATATCTACAATGTTAAAATACATAAAATAATTAGTCTACGGAATTGTTAAATTATGTTCAAGTGATTATTCATATATATTCATAATATATATCTCCCACTATTTTATCAAATTAATAGCCCTACCTATCAATTCGGAAAAGTTTCTCTAAACCTTTCTAGTGAGCCAAGATCCATATTTCATCCCTTTTAAGGTCAGCTTTGGCTTTTCTCCTTAAAATGATTATTTAGGTAGACAACATTTGTCAATTATATCATATATAACTCTTGGATAGTTTGGTAGAACAATATTTGTTCCTATTCATCCAGTAAATCTTACCAAACTCTATGCCTCTAAGTTCACAATCCTATTGTGGTCACTTAGTTAAGTCAAACCCAAAGGTCTAACATATGAGTATCACTAACTTACTCGATCGCGCCTTACCACGATAAACGAGGGTACTTCGCTTTGGCGCACCTACCCTTTGTCGATCTAGGTCTTGACGAGTGTTTCCCATTTGGAAGGCATCTTAAACTTAATATTCTGTTAGGGGTTTATTTAAAACGACCATGATCCCATCATAAAAAGATTCCCAATTTTTCCTTGAATTAAATACTTCAAATCAATATTCACCAATGGTTTGAATTCCAGGTTGTTGGAGGAGTCACAAGCGGCCTCACTTAATATCCAACTTCCTTACAGTTATGACCCGTTTTTGACAAAATCTCCCCATATCGAAATAATTGAAAATTCGTATTTAATTCCGTATTTCATTAAATACAGAAATCTCATAGTCATTATAGTAAATTTTAAAATCTCGAGTCGTTACAGATTTTATCTTATTTAAGCAGGCATGGCATGGGTGATGTATCTAATACATACATACATTCTACTTAATCTAATTAAGCATGCATATCTATCATTACGCATACATATCATCATATGTAAAGTGCATGAATGTAAAATCGTGCTTGGTTATGGCCCAATCCTATATGATCTTTCCAAGCTAATGGAAAAATCTAGGTCAATCTATGGTGGTTAATAAAACTAAATTATTACATAGTTGGTCTTCATAAATACATGTCTTCTTTGTGTCATCAACCTTCATCTCCATTGATCCTTCATTGCATGCTTCCAATGATCTTCTTATTACATAGAATATAAAACATAACTATACTAATGTACTTACATAAGAACTCGAGTTACATTCGAGATGAACAATTACAAAGCACCAAGAAAACGACATGCAAGTCGTATTTATAAAACCAAACCACAATAATTAAAACCACTAACCTATGGGTCTCAAGGCCATAACCAATCACCATGCTCAATTAACACTTAAGAACATCATATCAAAATATATCACATGAATAAAGCATATGTCACAAGCCCAAATTTGTCACAAGCCCTAACCACGCGGATCAACCCGAAGCCCTAACCCGATGGCAGAAAATTTTGCAATATTACATATCAAAATACAAGCAAATCCTTACCAGAATTCGATTCCAGAAGCATATATCAGTATACATGCGACCTTAATTCCAGTTACCATAAAACATGTATCAGCATACACATAACCCTAATCCCTGTATACGGATCATATCCAATAACATCCATCCGACAGTTTATATCATCATACAAACCAAGCAGCATACATATCATTAACAGATCACATACATATGAGTCATGGCAGATTCTAAACATGCTAGCATCATCATATCAGAATATACAGATTCATTATATCACACATATAACATAACTGTATTATGGCAGATTCATCAAACATGCATACTCGTAATAATACAGTAAACACGTAACCAAACCAACCTCTTATACACGTAGCTCTGATACCATTGAAGGGTTTCGGGGCATAAACGCAGCGAAAAACAGTCGTAAAAACAATAAAATCCGAAACCCTAATCATAGGATCCATGTATAAGACATGCTGATTATGGTGAATAGAATTAGTACCTTTACGAAGCTTTACGAATTCGGTTGACAGATGGAGGTCCTAGATTGTGATCACCACGCAACCCTTGATGCAAGATCCGCGTCTCTAAATCGTCCACACGAACGTTCGATCGTCCAACGATCCAAGGAGCATGTACTAGCCAAAATCAGCCTCTCTCTCTCTCTAGCCTCTCAAAGAATAGAGCAGCTAGGGTTTTTAAGAAAAACGATTTTGCAAAAGTGTTCCCCTAACCAATACATCTTTATGTATTTATAGGGAGAAAGATGGGCCTAACCCTAATCAGTTTGGGCTTCAATTAAAACAAACTGATTTGGGTTTTTTAATGAATTAAATTCGAAATAACATTTAATTAACTAAGTCCAACTCAATTAATTATTTATCCAATTTCGAATTTATAATCATTTAATTAAAAACGAAATCTGATTCCATAATCAATTTCGAATTTTAATTATTTAATGTAAATCTAATATTTAAATTAAAACTCCTTTTAAAACGTTCTTATTGTGTAACCCTTTAGGTTATTATTACGTTGGCAATAATTTTAATATCCAATAATAAAATTATAAACAATGAGTGGCATCTAGTAATACATCATTGCTACCCAAGTAATAGTAATAATTGGTGATCCAATTAAACCTTTCGTGATATAATGTTTCCGTGTAATATAATCCCTTTAACCAAATATTATAGATTAAACTCGAGGCATGTATTTAGTCATCCTCTTCATAATTTAATCTGGGTTTACTTGATACATGAGTAAACTATTAAGACAAATCATTATTTGAGCACGGCCATGCATTTTATAGTCTCACTCAATCAAGAGGCCAATAATATCTCTCCTAATAATAGGAGGGTTAAATCCTTTATCTATCATTCATATTTCTCATACGTCTCATAATATACCCGATGTACATTTTTATCATCACCCGGTCAAAGGTAACTTTTAATGTAGTCAAAGTATATTAATCCTCGTATAGAAATATAATGATCTCAAGTCTAAGGATCATTACACCATTATCACTGTGAGTCTTTCTAATGACATTATCAACATGTAGAAACTCACTGTGGGTCAATCCAGTGCCATGTAGAATATTACATGCACCTATGTTCTTGACTTTAGTATCACTATACCTATGACCAATGAGTTGTGGTCATCAGTCAGCAAACATACTAATCTTTATGCATTATAATTGTCCCATATTAATAATGCTCGATTAGGGATATTTAGGAATATTGACACTATTCTTATAATCTCATTTTTTAAGTCACATACTTAAAGATATAGAATACATGTTACATATTCCAAGGAAATTTATTGTTCTAATATTTATATCGCAGTAAATAAAGATATAATAAATCATTTTTGAATAATCGATATAACATAATCACTGAATAACAAAATAGTTTATCCTAGAAGCACAATTACATCGTCTCTAGGGCACTAACACTATCAATTATATCAACCCTGGCATCATAGTGCCTAAAATATTCTTGTGTCCATATAAAGGTACACAAGTCTCTGTTTCTCTAAAATGGGCCTCTTTCCCAAAAATTGACCAGTAGAATACAGAATTCCCGAATATTTAATGAACTGACATTTGTAAATAAACTTCACAGGAAAGTATTTAATTGATCTGGCGGACTGCCAGTGTTTTACTCAATGTACCACCAATCCGAACAATGGACTGATGTAAACTCTCAATAACATATTTTAATTGGTTGACACGAACAAAGTGCCAACCTTTGACAAGAAAGGCAACTATCTCGAAATAATGAGAATAGTCTTAAAATGAAAAATAATGAGTCGTACTGAACAAATAGTACCACTCGAATGATTATAATACTCAAAATTAATGAACGTTAAATAGAATATTTTTCACTTGATCAATGAGTAAAACTCTAACGATTTAAATAGTATACTCCTATCGGTTGATTCGGACAATGAACCAACTAAAAGATAATCAATAAATATTGTTGAATTTGTACAATAAATTCAACTGGAAAGAATAAATTTAACTATCTCGAACGAATGAGATTAGTTTTACTGAATCAAAATAATAGCCGTCTCGAATTAATGAGATCGACCTGATAGCAACGAATTTGCCTCTACGCTTATAGGGAGTATAATTCACAATGAAACTAAATTAACAATATCGTAATATTTAACGAGAAATAATGCTCAAAAGAAATTATTGCGTCATAAAAAGCAGCAAATAAATCTCATAATTGATAGCTCGAAAATAATCAATAAATGAAATAACACAAACAGAAATACAAAGTTTCCGAGAGTTAGGGTAGGAATGAACTTGCCTCTGTCTCGACGCTAAACGATTACAAGATAAATAAAAGCGTTACCGGCGAGCGAGGTCTCAAGTCTCAGAAAGGAATTCTATAATAATTTATCAAAGTAATTTTAGTAAACATGTCATCGATAATCAAGTAATTTCGAAAAATATGAGTTGGGATATACTCGTAATCCTTAAAAATCTCACTAAGGCATTACTCGCAAAGTAATATATTTGAATGGAGGCTCTATTTGTTTTCCTAATAAATTTTAATAACGTATTGATCCAACGAAAATATAATTTATGTGATAATCTCACTCTGCTTATTCGCAACAGAAAAATCTCGTTTACAAAGGTCTTAACTTATTTTTAAGTAAATTTTAATAATGTTTTGATAAAATCACATCTCTAAATTAAACTAGCTCTTATAAAGTTTCTACATTGTCTAAAATTCCCTAATCTAATTAAGTCTATTTTAGAGAAACAAAATAATAATCTCTATTTATTCTCAAAAATCAAAGGGTTCAAGAATCAAATTTTATTCAATTTAAGTCCATATTTATTATTCCCACTTTTAAAGAAGCATGTAATTCATCAAAACAGTTCTATATTGACTATTCTCACAAATTCTAATTTCTTTTACCCATCTTTATTATTCAACTAGATGATACAAGTGGCTTTTAATTTAATTTAAAATCAATTGCCCACTAACTCAAAATCCTCTTTTAATAAGAATAATCCATTTTAAGAAATGAAACCAATTTTACAAGACCAAGGTTTAATATCCTCCTCCTCTAAAAATAAATCCAATTGATTTGTAACTCTTTTATCAAATATTATTTATTTTACAATCTAAATATATCCCAAATTTTATCCTTCTTATAATTCAATCTCATAATTCTATAATTGATTACAATTACCTCTTTAATCAATTTTAATATCCCAATTATTAAATAAATGGACCACACCACCAACCGGCAGCCACCGACCGGACACCACCACGGCACCGGCGGTGACCACCGCCCAATCTCTCTCTGTCGCCGTCCCTCTCTCTCCGATCAATCTCTCTGTCTCATCTCTCTCTCTCTTTCACTCTCTGTCTCTCTTCACTCTCCTTCTCTCGACTCTCTCCCTCTCTCTCCCCTCTCGCTCCCTCTCTCTCCCTCCGCTCTATCTCTCTCCTGTTCTCTCTCTCTCTCTGCCTCCGTCTTCCTCAATCTCTCACCTACTCTCTCTCTCTCAACCCCTCGATCTCTCGTCTCCCTCATCTCTAAATCTCTCTCACTCGACCTCTCTTTCCCCTCCAATCTCTCCCTCTCCTGCCTTCCTTCACCGTCGCCATAACCCACCACCGCCGGCCACCATCGCCACCGCGGCGGTGGTTCCTCACCGACATGCAAGCCAACCCTCCCCCAAATTCACATAACATAAACAATTACTCAACTCAAAAAAATACTCACATACAATTTTCATAAAGATCAATTATTAAAATACAAACCAATCTCATATATATATATATATATATATATATATATATATATATTTCCTAATTAGAAATTTACAAACCCTAAATTATAACATTCAATTTACATGTATTTCACACAATCAACACCAAACAAAATCATATATAAGATTTTCAAGACTTGAAACTCATACCCTTTTTGTGAAAAAAAACCAAATTTGAACTTTGATAAAAATTTAAATTTCTCGAAACCTCTAGGATATATATATATCCATTTATAGAGCTTGATGCCCTCTTCTCAAATATGTAATTGCATGTAGGATCAAGGTTGTAATTTAGTAGATATAGAATTTACAAGTTTCTTGGTTTTGGGAGAGAAAATGGTGGAGTGTTTTGTTTTGTCTCGGTGGAAAGAAATGTAGGAGATGAGATCAATTCTCTTGGATTTCTCTCTTAAATAATTTCCACCCAATTAATTTCTTGTTGGGCTAGGCTACTTGTATTGGGCTTGCTCTCTTAAATCAATACTAAGCCCACTCAATTTGTTTGGGCTAAATTTAAATTCAACCCAATTGAATTAATAATTATTTAACAAATAAAACCTAGGTTACTAATTATACTAGTAGTTGCAAAATAATGAAATTGGGTAGCAATAATAATAATAATAATAATAATAATAATAATAAACAACTCACGATTAATAGAGGAGTAGCGGGGTACTAAATAAATATCCGTACGTAGTTTTAAAATTCATATAAAATTGAGTTTGTAAATCTTATTCGGAGAGGCTCAATAATAAGATTATTAATAAAATTCGTGGTTATTAAATTTTCCACCTAAAACATGTTTCCTTTTTAATTTTCTCTAACTAACACCTCACTTTTTTCAGTTAAATCATGGCATTCTATTTAATTAAATTAAATTATAATTTTATAAGTACTTATAATTAAACCATTACCTTTTTGAATACCTTTTTCAGCTAAAATATATCATATTTTCCATATTTTATAATTCAAATTCCTTTTTTCTAGAAATATCACGGGCAACATTAATTTCTCACTATCTAAAGACATTACGAACAATTTTATCTAGTAAAATAACATAAATTAAATTATAATTATTATAAACCAATCAATTACCTTTTTCACCTAAAACATGTCATCTTTTTAATTTTCACATTACATTTTCTATTTTCTCTAAATAAAATCTATCTTTTTTCAATTATATCACGGGCGGTTCTATTTAATAAAATAAAATAACAATATTATAATGTTAATAATTAACCGATTAAGTTGCAGTTAAAATGTATCATCTTTTCTATATTTTCTAACTAAAATATCTCTTTTCTTTAAAATATCACGGGCAACACTAATTTTTTCTTTTCTTAAAACTTTACGAGCAATTTTATTTAGTAAAATAACATAATTGAATTATAATTACTATAAACTAATCAGTTACTTTTTCCACCTAAAACATGTTTCCTTTTTAATTTTCTTTAACTAACACCTCACATTTTTCAGTTAAATCACGGCATTCTTTTTAATAAAATTAAATTATAATTTTATAAGTACTTATAATTAACCGATTACCTTTTTGAACTAAGATGTATTATCTTTTCAATATTTTCTAACTAAAATCCCTCTTTTCATAGAAATATAACGGATAACATTTATATAATTATTATCAAATCATCTCATTAAAAAATTTAAACATCCAAAATTCATATTTTAAAAAAAGTAAATCGAATTAATAAAACATATCATATAATATTAAAAGAAATCCGTGCATCGCACGGGTTTTAAGCTAGTAAGATTAATGACTAAAAGACAAATAGTCATGGTACTGGAATTTTAGATAATTTAGAACATCAAATGATATTTTCCAAATATAAAAAGATTCACTCTAAAAACCACTTTTATGATGATGAGGAATGAGTCAGCGAATGGTACCAGGATTTAAAATAGGGATAAATGGCTAATTCATAACTGTGGTTAGTAGTACTTGCAAGTGACTTACCAAGTTAAAAAAGTTATTAATCGAATCATGAAAGTACAATTAGCTTGCAATTATAATACTGAACTTCAAAATATTTGCACAACTATTAAAATCAGTTGACATTAATCGGAGAATCGTTAAGTTGTGCCACATCAACTGCAACGTCAGCTCCACGTCAATGTACACATCGGAACCTAAACCCCGGAACCTAATTCATCACTAAACTATGTGTTAATTTTTGGTTAGGTCACTGATTAATTGCAAATAAAATTAAATATTCAAAAAATATCAAACAAAATTAAATTTTTCTAAAAAAAAACTATGACTTTTAAAATTTGAATTGTAATCATTCAGATAAACATACACTTTTGGTATCAGTTATTAATTTCGGATAAAATGGATTGAAAAACATGATATCTTTAAATATTTGTTCACTTTCATCAATTTATTAGCATATGAAATAATGGTATGTTCAACTCTAAATTTGATTAAAACAAAATTCACCCGAAAAACAATTAAACATTAAAACATTTATGCTTTTGACAAAAATTATCATATTGAAAAAACGTGATATATAAATATTTGTTCACTTGTATCGATTTATAAGCATATAGGTTGAAATACTATGTACAAACTAGCATAATAACCCGTGCGAGGCACGGGTCACTCTCTGGCACCATATGTATATGTTGGTAACAATGGAGCTCTCAGCATGCAGTAAGTAGATAAAGAATATGTTTTCTTTGCCGCTGGAATCAGCATCAACCTCATCGATATAAGTTGGTGAATAGTCAAAGATGCTAGTAATGGTACACTCCTTGTAGCCGTGTGGTATGTTGTATGAATACAAACTCACAGACTATTTTTAGAATATTCAATAAAGACAGAATACACTGTCATTGTTGTCAAAATTTTCTATAGTGGGTACGCTTATATATTGTTCAGCTTCCATGTTGAACAATGTTGAGGTCGTTGTGCCAGGATCATCCTCAATGCGAGCAATCACCCTGTAATTTAAACAAATAATTAGTTGCTAATCTGATCCCACATAGGTAAATGAAGAGAGAATACTTATGTAGGCCATTGTTCCATGGAGAACCATCTTACGTGGAGAACCGTGGAGAACCACTTAAAATACATTATAATTGCTTTATATATAAGGGCCCCGCAGGGGCATCTTCACAAAAAAGTCTTATAATTCTATACTCTATCTATTTATAAAAAAAAATTACAAAAAAAAAAAATTTTTTAAATAATTTTTAAATTTTTTTTTTTTTGATAAATGGATAGAGGGTAGAATTATAAGACTTTTATGTGAAGGGGCCCCGCCAGGGGCCTTTAGAAAAGGACTATTTTAATGCATTTTAAGTGGTTCTCCACGGTTCTCCACGTAAGATGGTTCTCCATAGAGTGGGACTCTACTTATGTATGCCAAAGAAATCAAAGTGGAGGACCTAAACATTCTAAAAACACTGTTATAACCACATGTAGTGAAGCGACTCACTTAAACCCTGCTTCGTCTAGAGTATTCTAGCATGATCACATTAAAAATGATTCGAGGGATGATTTCTTTATTTTTGTGCTATATTTTTCATAGGATACTTACGAAAATCAATAGGGAGAATATAGTGTAAAGCGATACAAATGCTACATATAACTGTTGTCCCAAGCTTGGTTTGTGGAAAGAAACATATAATAAGGGTAACTACAATAGCAACAACAGAAGGAAAATGGCAATTTCAAATTTAACAGCTACTGACATACAATTAGTAAATTTAGGGAAAAGTATTGAATTAATGAAAATGTGCTTAACTCTTTATCCTCAATCATAGAAGATTCAGCCAACTTACAGGGAACTATTTAGCTAACGGATTGATGATTGTCGCGATGCAAGATTCCATCTCTGACCATGGATAACAACACCTTCATTACGCATCTCATATGTCTAAATTATAAGTGTCAAATGGAGCAAGGGTTAAACTTTATATTGAAATAATATTTCACCTGTAAGAGTAACATTCATTAAACTACTTTTAACCAAAAAATGTTGAATGTAATAAAGATTACGACACATAAGATCCTCAACATAGGTAAAGGGGAAAGATTTATCACTTGACATATAGTAAGTTACAAGTGACTTGGCTTGAGTAATTTGCAAGAACATTAGTTACTTCGTTGCAAAAGAAGTAGAATGCATTTAAATGAATTAATTACAGTAGTTGAATTAAGTTAAATACATAAGGAAAATATTAAATGCAGAAGCCTTAGGACACCGTTTTAGAATATTAGCTTTTAAGTACCAAAAACAATTTTTTTTGTTCAAAACCGCACCAAATTCAAGGAAAGATTCAGCAATATCACCAGGTCTGAAGGCGGAAAATAGTAACAAAAATTTACATAATACTCCGAATGCAAAATTAAAGGAATTTATGGAGGCGCATAAACTACAGTGTAATAACGATCTGTAATACGTATTGTATACTTGTACACAACCCAATCAATAAAATTTAATTAGTAAAAGGGTGAGTGTTAATATTATGCTTATCTCATTAACAATATAGAGTTAGGACTTAGAAGAATGCAAGATTTCAAGTAAAGAATAGTGTACCTTCATGGAAAGAGGGGCGCAATGAGAACACTTGGGAGCATGCCGTTGGGGCGAAAACAAAAGCGATCCTACTGGAGTTGACACGTACGTACATATCTTCCACCACCATTCTTTCGATCTGCACACCTACATACATATACAAATCACTTAAATACATATACAAAAAAAACATGAATGTAAATAAAATAAGATGAGAAAATAATAGTACCAGATGGCAGGGGCGGACCCCCAGTGGGTTACTAATATAAATATTAAAATAAAAATAATATAATAAAGCGTGGCAAAATTCACAAATCTGATCCTGCCTGCACATATCTAATATGGTGTTATTACGCACTGTAGGATAAGTGGTGGGTCAATCAGAATAGCCTACGAATGAATGCATTTCTTGGTCGTAACAAATGAACTAATGAAACTGCTTTAGAAAGAGAAAATAATCAGAACACAACATAGTCTGTGTAATATACAAGACTAAGCACTGTAGAATAAGGAAGTGAAATACAATAGTTGCTATGATCCTCGTGCATCATGCTGTTAATTCATCAGTTTTCAACAATGATTACAACTTAACCTGCATGCAGTCCATTTATATGTAATCCCAGTAGAATAGGCATGTAAATCTCTTTGTACGTCTGATCGATTATATTATATCGCAGCATTATTTTCAGTACATGGATCGTATCTAGAAACTCTACAATGCAAAAGAGTGTTCTTGAGCCATACACTTCCTACAGAGTCATTCTTTAGCTAACAAAATGGCATGTAAATGCTATAGGGATCAATGTCACCAAACTCATAATCCGATGCACAAGATAAGCTGTATCACTCTGCTCAAAAGATTTATCAGCTTTAAAATCACATATTTTCATAATCAGTATCATTGAATGTGTCCACCAATATGAAATAGTACCAATATTGTCATTATAATTGTCTATTACAGCATTTCCCACCGGCCACGGGCATAGATTTGTAAATTTAAACATCACTGCTTTCATCGAACTTCATCCCTAAAATTCAATTTCAATTTTTTGTCTGTCCCTTAAAAAAACAAAAACGTAACTTACTATAAATCATTTAAGGTTGATAGCTGGCTGGGAAGTTGCTTTGTTATAGTCATAGATTCTCTCTGCCAACCGAGGAACACAGTGCCCTACACGTATATATATAGAGTTAACAGGGAGAAAAGTAAAAGCTTCTGAATACGGCCCATTTAAGAATGCATGGAATTTTAACACATGCAAAATGCAACATATATAAAGGCCAGCCAAGGCTTGATTTATTTGTGCAATTGATTTTTGAATACTGATCGGGACTTGCAGATACGCGAAGAAATGCTTCTATATGTTTATGTACCAGCATAGATTTTTTCGGAGATGTAAAACTCTTTATATTTGCACTTTGGAAATCTTGACACCAGACAATACATGGCTGATAGCCACCAAAAAGCCTACTTGAATATCATCATTGAAGGCCAGATGGGTAGGGCCATATTTATCCAATAAATCAAAAGCATTATGGTTGGCAAAATCTTCAAACTACAAACATGAGATCAGAAGATTCATTTTTTCCAGCATAAAAGATCTCATGACAAAATGTGGCTACATACTACTGATAAAGATAGTCTACCTGTACTAAAACTTTTTCACCATAGTTTTGCTTGATGGCGATCATGAATTCATGCAGAAAATCACTGTACTACTGGAGGATGTGTACAACTTTTTTCAACATTAAAGGACAGAGACGTTTTATTGAAATTATATCAGTCGTGATGTACCACTTATACATCTAAGTTCATATGTACCTTCCCAGTTGCCCTATTTTGCCTGATCCCAATGTAGAATTCATTGTTGAGTAACTTTTCATTATTGGTACCCACATCAATAGTTATAGGTAGGCACTGCACAATGAAGTGAAAATAAATCATAAAGAACACTGTTTGCAAAGATAGCGTCGGATAAAGATAGGAGAGATGAACTCAATTGTTGTAGAATTCTCACTTGGTATCGTATAACACAACCAACGAAAAAAAAAAACTTCCCTAGAGTAAAGTATAGTTATCAAAAGAGCAAGTGTGTGGTACAAAAAGTCTGAATTCTTATATAATAACAAATAGTCTTACCGCTGAAGGTCTAACTCCTCCTAGTGTGGTGTACAGAGATAATATAACAAACAACTGCGAGAAAAAAATAGAAAATTAATAAACCACCAAATTCACCTGGCAACCAAGGTCCCCAAGTCCCAAAATTCTTCCACCGTCAGTCACAACTATAACTTGAATACTCTTCTCTGGCCAGTTCTTCAATACCTCGAGAATCTTTCCCCTGCAAATATTAGTTATTCCATATTTAATCGGGATTCTGAAAGTAACATTCTTACATTTCAAAGCTCAAACTGAATCATCATACTTCTCATTCAAGCTGATGTGAAGTCCACGCGGACGCCTAAATAGGCTACCATATTTTTGGCAAGCCTCGCCAACAGTTGGAGTGTAAACTATAGGCAGAAGGTCTTCCATGTTATCAACCAGAAGCTTAAAGAATAACCTCTCATCTTTATCCTATAAAAATCAAAAGCACAAAATTTGAAACTTGAAAACATCCGAGTCTTGGTCATAATGGTCATACGCAATTCAATTCACAATGTTGAGGTCCCTGTGTATGCAGTCTGGACCCTTAACCTTGTTTTTTCAAGTCTAGGCTTGTAGGTGTCAATATATGAATATCTTTTATACAATTTCTGTTCAAGAGCAGTACCAGTAATTCCATCAAAGTTATGTACTTGTGTAACGGTGCTTCGAAACTTCGAAGATTCTGCATTAATCTCTTCTCCTGAGAAAAACATTCTCAAGAAACTCAGACGACCCTACCAAACACTATCACAAAAATTACCAATTTTCATGATAAAAACTTAGTCCTAAAGCCAGAGATAAAATTTGAACCTGGAGTTGCTGGGTTATAACTGCTGGAGGAAGAAGGCCACGCAAGTAATGAGCATCTCTCTCTTTCTCAGTAAAAGCCAATCCCTTGTTGTGCCGTGGATCTCGCAGTAAGTTATACCCACTGCATAACTGATTATTTGCAACATATTTTACTCCACTAACAATACATATACAATTCACTGCCTTGCTATTTGTATACTAAATTAACTTGTACAAGGTCACAGTCTTGACTTAAAAATGAGGAGACAGAAGAAGAATTATCTTAAATATAAGCTATAAGAAGAATTATCTCAGCCAATTACATTAAGTCCATCAAACTCCCCATCAGTGTGAGTCCTTTCAAAAGATAATCGAAAATAAACATATGCGAGTTAAATACCGACCCAAAATGGACAATATCATGTCGTGCGCACACGAACAAAGACACACCTATATATGGAGAACTGGACATAGAAGGAGTACCTGGCAACAGAGACGGTCCAGGGGGTGATGAGCTGATCCTCAGTAGCACAATCCTCGTCGTAGACATCTTGCACACCACCAACAACAGTGGATTTAGCATCAATCGCACCATCCTTCTTGTGATCCATACTTGCAAACCAAGAACACAAACCTCTTCTTGTTGTTCCTATTATTTGCTCACTCAAACTTACAACTACACCGATTTTCACTCCTTGTTGCATAGTAGTATAAGTTTCATATGTGTATATAATAGTGTATGTTGGGATTAACTTTGACTGCTGCTGCATGATTAATTCAGAGATGAAAAGAATTAAATAAATGGACCTAGCCTAAATTAAGAACCAAAACACTCATACACATTAAGTTGAATAGATGCCATGACCATTCCCTAAATCCAATCATCACAAAATTATCAAAATTATATGTTCAATCCTAGAATCCATAATTCCAAATCACAGAACAATAACATCACTTTTATAATAATGTTGTCTTTTATCATTTTCATTAAAATAATGTAATCTATGATATCGTTTATTACAATATAAATTAGTAAACATAAGAAGAACCATGATTCAATCGGAATTCATACTTTGTATTTCATTAAAACTGCAGTCACATTGATAGCCACCAATTGCAAAACACATAGAGAGTAGGGACACTGGACAACACAAACTTTGCTTTGGAAAAAATTAGATTACATCAAATTTCAATATGATCCTTGCCTTATGGTTACCAATTATCTGAACCTAATCTCTTTATTAATGGAATACCTTATAATGGTATGTTCATGCTTCATGTTTTAAAGCACACATCATATCGGTGTCAGGGTGATTAGTACCCTCATCCAAAATTCGCTCTCAAACCAGTTATATCTAGCCACTCGCCTTTATAAACCAAATTCAAATGTATTCTTTCCAACCAAATTAGTTGCATATAATGCCAATATGTAGATTCCCCAGCCGCTATAGAGCACCAGGTGAAAGGTGTTGGCAGCAAAGGAGAATAAAAGGGCTGTAAAATTTGAGCAACAATCCGTACCTTGCGTTGAGCCTGTAGGGGGATTGTCATCTGCTGCAGGAACCGTTTTGGAGGCTCGAGCAGAGGTATCTTCTGCATAAATAAAAGATTATGTTAAAGCAATTTCCATATTTAATTATTTTGTGGGCACATTAGAAAATAGAGCAATTTTCATATTTAATTTTCAATCACACAACGAAGAACATAGTAGGCTAAGCATATGTAATGCAACACGTATTTGCGCCTGCGATGACAGCAGATAATGTATCCATAGTATCAAGCCAAAATTCATATAAATTGTGATGGGAGCATATATTATATCCATAGCATCAAGCTGAAATTCATACAAATCACTCTCCAAACTTACATAACAGATTCAAATTTACAATAGTATAATGTTTCACAGCAGAGAAGAAATGAATGCAGCGTATACTGAACCAAATTAATATCACCCTAAGTTTTAATCTTGACCAACGCTAGACTATAACAAGGTACAAGATATACTCGCATACCCAATTTTCAAATAAAATCTACTATCTAATACTATAACCAACCTGGGCTTTTAACAATCCGAATTTGGGACATAAGCCTCATATTGGGCTCCATCGTATCACCAACACAGTTGTCGGGCCGGGAAGGTGAAATCACATGGCAGAGAAAGAGGGAAATTAGGAATAGATGGGGCAGAGCATACAGTTACCTGGGAGCCGGGAATAATCAAGATTCTCAGCCATACGAACACGATCGGCCAGAGACGTCAGCCAACCAAATTTCGATCCCTAATCACGATGACCAAAACAGAAGCTAGGCATTCTTTTTTTTTTTTTTTTTTTTTAATAAAAAGCTAGGCAATTTCATTCTTGAGCAATCCAATACAGGAAATAAGTTGCAAGGGTAAAAATGCTACAAGGGTAAAATTGACTTTTTATGAGATTAAAATATCTCATATTATTTTCAGCATGTTGGTGTATTATATATAGAAAGATTTGAACCTATTTAAAGTGTAATCATTCTAAAGAAAATCAAACCTTCTAAAATTTTACACCTTTGGTACAAATCATCATTATCGAAAAAATATATATGGTATTTTTCTAAGCATATGATTTAAATGGGTATGTTCAATTTTTAAATTTAATTTGTTTACAATTAAAATTAGTTGATGACCTAATTGAAAATTGAGATAAAGCTGAGTGTTAAATTAGCAGTTAAACTCAATTTCAGTGTACCACGCGTCAACATCTATGTCATTTTTTTGTTAGGAATTTTAGGAAAATTGATGGAAATAACCAACTTGCAAGTTTTTAAGTACTTCATTAGTTGTTTAATTTTTTTTTTTAACTTGGTGACTCACTTGTAAGTTACTACCGACTACAATCTATGTTAATCCGATTCGCCTATTACGACAGCCATACTGTATCGACACTGTTGGAATTCTAGCATCAAAACGCAGCGGAAACAGTAAAATTAAATCGAATTCCAAACCCGGGATCCATGTTTAATGCTAGATAATCATGGTAGTAAGAATATGTTTACCTTTTAATGAAGCTTTACGTATTGGATGTCAAAAAGAGATCCTAGCTTTCACGATTCTGAACGCTCCTCCTCGAAGCCTCCTCTACGGTATCCACACGAACACTCCAAGAACGATTCTTGTTCGGAAGGGAGGTACTAGCCTCCAATGAAAAATCTGAGATGTAGGTTTTTAGGGTTTTGGTTTTGGGATGCGGCTATACTGAATTTTTCACGTACAAAATCCTTTACCCCATATCTTTATATATAGGATAGCATAAAGCCAAAAACCCTTGTAAAAAACCTAGCCCAAATATGATTTATTTAAATAATAAAATCTAATTCTATTATTCAAATAAATAATAATTAAGTCAAACTTAATTATTAAAATCATATCTCATATATCTTTGTATTTTATTATAGCTTAATTAAGTCCCACTTAATTAATATAATAAAATCCAACTTATCATTAATTAATTTAAATTCATAATTTAAATTAATTCTTCCTTTAAAATGTTCTATGTGTGTGACCCTCCAATAAAATTATAAACAATGAGCGGTATCTAGTAATACATCATTGCTACCCAATTAAATAATAATTAAATCGTGATTCGATAAACCTTTTGTGATTAATGTTCCCGTGTAATATAATCCCTTTAACCAAATATTATAGATTAAACTCGAGGCATGTTTATTGTCATCCTCTTCATAATTTCATCCGGGTTTACTTGATCCATGAGTAGACTATTAATAACAAATCATTATTTGAGCACGACCATGCATTTTATAGTCTCACTCAATCAAGAGGCCAATAATATCTCTCCTATCTGATAGGAGGGTTAAATCCTTTATCTATCATTCATATTTCTCATACGATTCACAATATACCCGATGTCCACTTTTATTATTACCCGGTCAAAGGTAACTTTTAATGTAGTCAAACTATATTATCCTCGTATAGAAATATAATGATCTCAAGTCAAAGGATCATTACACCATTATCACTGTGAGTCTTTCTTATGACTTAATTAACATGAAGAATCTCAAGGTGGGTCTGTCCAGTACCATGTACCCTACATGTACCTATGTATTGACTTTAGTATCTCCATACTGATAACCAATGAGATGTGGTTATCAGTCAAAAACATACTAGTCTATTTATGTATTATTATTGTCCTGTATAATAATACTCGACTAGGGACCTTTAAGAATATGATATATATTATATAATCTCAAATTCAAGTTGTAAACTTAAACTATATAATGTGTATCATTATTCTAAGGATATTTATTATGCTAACAAATATCGCAGTAATTAGAGTCATAATAAATACATTTATTTAATAATCAAATGCCATAAGATTTATTCGAGAAATAATGTATTGCCTCTAGGGCACCTACACTAACAATCTCCCACTTGCACTAGAGCCAATCACCCATGTATCTAATACCCATGGAACTAGTGTGACCGTCGTGCTTCTGCTGCGACAGGCCTTTGGTCAGTGGGTCTACAATGTTATCATTTGTATGCACTTTACATATAGACAAAACACAAAACGAGACTGTGATACAGTATCATCCCTGTCTGTCTGGAAACTTGCATCGGTGTAACCTTTTACAACCAGTTTCTCCTCTCTTCCATACACCAAGAATGAATCTTTAGTCCTTTTCAGGTACTTTAGAATATTCTTGACTACCGTCCAGTGACCTTCACCAGGATTAGACTGGTATCTGCTCGTCATGCTCAAAGCATACGAAACATCGGTGCGAGTACATACCATTGCATACATGATAGATCCAATTGCTGATGCATATGGAACTTTATTTATTTGGTCCTTCTCATCTAATGATTTCGGACACTGGTCTTTAGAAATCGTTATCCCTTGAGACACAGGGACATATCCCCTTTTAGCATTTTGCATACCAAAACGTTGCAAAACCTTATCAATGTATGTACTCTGACTTAGACCGATCATCCTTTTAGATCTATCTCTATAGATCCTCATTCCTAGAATGTAGGTTGCCTCTCCTAAGTCTTTCATAGAGAAATTGCTCCCTAACCAAGTTTTAACAGCCTTTAGAGAAGGTATGTCATTCCCCATTAGTAGTATGTCATCAACATACAATACTATGAATGCCACATGGCTCCCACTAACCTTCTTGTAAACACAAGGTTCATCCTCGTTTTGAATAAAGCCATACTCCTTGACTGTTTCATCAAAACGAATATTCCATCTCCTAGAGGCTTGCTTCAATCCATAAATGGATCGACGTAATTTACATACCTTGCCAACATTCCTTGGATCGACAAAACCTTCAGGTTGTGTCATGTACACATCCTCTTCAAGGCTCCCATTAAGGAAAGCTGTTTTGACATCCATTTGCCAGATTTCGTAATCATGGAATGCTGCAATTGCAAGCAAAATCCGTATGGACTTGACCATGGCAACTGGTGAGAAAGTTTCATCATAGTCAATACCATGAATTTGTTTGAACCCTTTCGCAACCAGTCTTGCTTTATAGGTCTGAACATTTCCTTCCATGTCAATTTTCTTCTTGAAAACCCACTTGCACCCTACGGGTTTTACCCCTTCAGGTGGATCAACCAAATCCCAAACTTGGTTTTTCGTACATGGAATCCATCTCGGATTTCATGGCTTCAAGCCATCTCTTAGAGTCTGGACTGTTCATAGCATCTTGGTATGTGAGAGGCTCATCCTCATCTATGAGCATCAAATCCCCACATTGAGTCAAAAGAAATCCATATCTCTCTGGCTCATGGCGAATTCTACCAGATCTACGAACAACCTGTGTTTCTTGAGCATTATCATTATTCTGCTCTTGTTCCACCTCAGGTTCAATGCTATTTTGTGGTTCTCGATCTTCATCGAGATCTATAGTTCTCCCACTGTCTCTTTTGGAAACAAAATCCTTTTCCATGAAGACAGCATTTCGAGCAATGAACACTTTCTGCTCAGAAGGACTATAAAAATAATACGCCTTTGTTTTTTTAGGGTATCCCACAAAATTGCTCTCATCGGATTTAGGTCCAAGCTTGTCAGATACTTGACGTTTTACAAACGCCTTGCATCCCCAAACTTTCATAAAGTTCATGCTTGACCGTTTCTCCTCCCATATCTCATATGGAGTCTTTTGAACCTTCTTGGTTGGAACACGGTTAAGTGTGAAAGCTGCTGTTTCTAGAGCATAACCCCAGAAACTTATTGGAAGATCCGCATGACTCATCATCGATCGTACCATGTCTAACAGGGTACGATTTCTCCTCTCTGAAACTCCATTCCATTGAGGTGTACATGGCGGAGTGAGTTGTGATACAATACTACACTCCTTTAAATACTCTTTAAATTCGATGCTTAAGTATTCACCCCCACGATCGGATCGTAAGATTTTAATACTTGCACCTCCGCCTATTCGCTTCTCTACTTCAGCCTTGTATTCTTTGAATTTTTTAAAAGAATCGGATTTGTTCTTCATAAGATATACATATCCATATCTACTGAAGTCATCAGTAAATGTTATGAAGTAGTAGTAGCCTCCTCTAGCCATCACACGCATTGGGCCACATACATCACTATGTATTAGCTCCAAACGTTCAGTGGCCCTTTGACCCTTACCAGTAAAAGGGGCTTTAGTCATCTTACCAAGCAAACAAGATTCGCATTTTTGTATGATTCAAAATCAAACTTATCCAAGTATCCATCCTTATGTAATTTGGATATGCGTTTCTCATTTATATGGCCTAGACGACAATGCCAGAGGTATGTTTGATTTGAGTCATTAACTTTAAGTCGTTTGTTTTCTATGTTAAGACAGGATTATCTAAATCAAGAACATATAAACCATTAAATAAACGTGCAACACCATAGGTTAAATCATTTAAAGCAAAAGAGCAACTATTGTTCTTTATTATAAACGAAAAACCTTTCTTGTCCAAACAAGAAACAGAAATAATGTTTCTGCGAATCGCAGGCACGTAAAAACAGTCTTCAAGTTCTAAAACAAGCCCAGAGGGCAAAGATAAATAATAAGTTCCTACGGCTAAAGCAGCAACCCTTGCTCCATTGCCTACTCGTAGGACCACTTCTCCCTTAGCCAAAGTCCTACTTCTCTGCAGTTCCTGCACATTTATACAAATGTGAGAAGCACATCCAGTATCCAATACCCAAGATGTAGAAATAGACAGATTGACTTCTATAACATAAATACCTGATCCAGAAATCTGAACATCCTTCAATTTCTTCAGATCCTCCAAGTAAGCATGACAGTTTCTTTTCCAGTGACCAGGCTTGTGACAATAGTGACAATCACCTTTGTCAGCCTTTGCGACATCTCCCTTCGGCTTTTTAGCCTTTTTGAAAGAGGGCTTAGAAGGACCAAGATCTTTCGGTGTAACCTTTTTCTTGCCCTTCCATTTCCCCTTTCCCTTAGCACCTTTCTTGCCCACCATCATTATGGGAGCCTTCTCAGGTGCCTTGACCATATTTGCTTCAGTGTTCCTCAGCATGGCCAACAATTCCATAGGAGTCTTATCTTGCTCAGTCATATTAAAAGTCATTATGAACTTAGCATAGTCGCTGTTCAAAGATTGCAAGATTATATCGACTTGAGCCTCTTGCTGAAGCGGGAAACCCAAACGAGCAAGGTAATCACAATACCCAATCATCTTTAGAACATGTGGTCCGACTGGTCCATTGCCCTGCTTGCACGAGAAGAGTGCTTTGCTTGTGTTGAACTTTTCAACACGAGCCTGTGATTGAAACATCGTTGAAAGATGTTCAAACATAGTATAAGCATTCATATCAAAATGCTGCTTCTGAAGCTCAGCATCCATAGTAGCAAGCATAAGACAAGCCACATCAGTTGCATCATCAATATGCTTCTGATAAGCATTTCGTTGAGCAGCAGTGGCATTGTTAGCAGGGGCTGTAGGTGGAGGAATATCAATCACATAACCTTTCTTTTCCTACATGAGAACAATTCTCAAATTCCTAGACCAGTCAAGGAAGTTCGATCCTGTCAGCTTGTCCTTCTCAAGGACTGATCGCACAGAGAAAGTGTTGTTTGTATTTTGTGCCATTTGTTTTCTACAATGATAAAATGCATAAGATAAGTTAGATTGTTATATTAATTATGTTCAAGTGATTATGACATATTCATAATATATCTCCCACTATTTTTATCAAATTAATAGCCCTTACTATTAAATCGGAAAGAATATCTCATAAATCTTTCTAGTGAGCCAAGATTCATATTTCGTCATATCCTAAGTCAACCACTGGTAGTCCTTAAAACATGATTATTTAGGTAGACAACAGTTGTCAATTATATCATATATAATTCTTGGATAGTTTGGTGAACAACCATTGTTCTTGTCTATCTAATAGATTTTAAACCAAACTCTATGCTTCTAAGTTCATAATAATTGAATATAACAGTTTATTTTCACCTTATTATGACGACTCAATTAAGTTAAACCCAATGATACAACGGTCGAATATAACCGCTTATATTCGTCACATCTCACCACGATAGACAGGAGTCCCCTGCCACTGGCAGTCATTCCCCTTATCGATCTAGGATTCAATGAGTGTTCATCCATTGGAAAGCATCCGATTAAAACTTAATATTTTGTTAAGGGGTTTTGAATTAAAAAGACCATGATCCCATCATAAAGAGATTCCCAATTTTTTCCTTGAATTAAATACTTCAAATCAATATTCATCAATAGTTTGATTTCCAGGTTGTTGGAGGAGTCACAAGTGGCCTCACTTAATACCCAACTTCCTTACAGGTAAAACCCGTCTTTGACAAAATCTCCCCATATCAAAATAATTAAAAATTCGTATTTAATTCCGTGTTTCATAAACACAGAAATCTCATGATCGTTTGTTCATTTTAAAATCTCGAATCGTTACAGATTTTATCTTGTTTAGCATGGCAAGCATGGCATGGGTGACATATCTAATACATGCATACATCATTAATCTAATTAACACATGCATACATTTGCTACTCTACACATACATCATATGTAAAGTGCATCACATAAAATAATATGCTATGGTTATGGCCCAATCCTATGCGATTTTTCAAAGCAAATGGAAAAATCAAGGTCAATCTATGGTGGTAATAACTAATTATTACAAAATCTCTCGCTTCGCTTCCAAAGCTGCCTTGATTGCCTCCAAGCTCCTCTTGAAACAAATTACAAAAGAACTCGAGTTGCATTCGAGATAAAATAATTACAAAAAGAAAAACGACATGCAAGTCGTATTTAATTATTACAAACCATAAATTAAAATTAATAAAATAAATTGAAAACTAGGTCTTGGGGCCATAACCATGCATCATGCTCACATAGCAATTAGAAGCATCACATATTGTATAATCACAATTTTATACAACATAAATTAAATATGATCAAATCATAAATAATAAAATTAATTTAAATATTAACTTAGTAATCAAAATTACTAATTAACAAAATTTTGCATACTCCAAGTTAAACATTAACATTTATAATTTAATCTTAGCATGCAAAACCTGGCTGAATTTTTAATTAATTAATTTATTTTTTTTATTTTAAAAAAAAAAAAAACAGTTACGCATCTACAATATGTGTATATGACATATTCTGTTATTTCTATCAGACACGCATTCCACGTATGCGTGTATGGGCGAAACCCTAGCAGATGCGCATACTCAGTATGCGCATCACCTGTACATGCTATTTTTTCTGCAATTTTCCAGAAACCCAGTTCATCGTTTTCATCAGTTTTTCACTCGATTTTAATTGATTCCATAACTTGTCATACATACGTACGAATACCATATCAGTAAAAACACAATCATACATCACCGATTCATGAATGTTTTAATATCTAAACCTAGTTATATAGGTTGTATGAACACGTATGTATATGTTTATACATGAACTGAAAAATCTTATAAAACGCTCATGATAATCGACTACAACTAGTTTGACAGACGTTCATGATTACAATTTAATCTTGTTAACACATCGAAACCAGTTAAAAATGAAGCATGCAAATCCGAGAAGATAATATTTATATATAAACACGTATGTATACGTTCATGCATGAACAAAGCTACTGATCCTATATGATGATTATAGATTGGTTTACTGATGCTAAGATCACGTTTTAATCTAATTAAAACTCAGCAGGTTGCAACAAATCGCAAAACGAATTAAAATCAGTAGAAAAATGCAGCCCTTTTGTTCGAATATACATAGCATACAGTAGGGTTCATGGAACAAAAAAATCAGTTCTGGAAATCATGCAAACAGATCGTGTATCACATATTTTAACCAGATTATCCATTAAACATGTAGCTCTGATGCCATGGTTGGAATTCGAGCATCAAAACGCAGCGGAAACAGTAAAATTAAATCGAATTCCAAACCCGGGATCCATGTTTAATGCTAGATAATCATGGTAGTAAGAATATGTTTACCTTTTAATGAAGCTTTACGTATTGGATGTCAAAAAGAGATCCTAGCTTTCACGATTCTGAATGCTCCTCCTCGAAGCCTCCTCTACGGTATCCACACGAACACTCCAAGAACGATTCTTGTTCGGAAGGGAGGTACTAGCCTCCAATGAAAAATCTGAGATGTAGGTTTTTAGGGTTTTGGTTTTGGGATGCGGCTATACTGAATTTTTCACGTACAAAATCCTTTACCCCATATCTTTATATATAGGATAGTATAAAGCCAAAAACCCTTGTCAAAAACCTAGCCCAAATATGATTTATTTAAATAATAAAATCTAATTCTATTATTCAAATAAATAATAATTAAGACAAACTTAATTATTAAAATCATATCTCATATATCTTTGTATTTTATTATAGCTTATTTAAGTCCCACTTAATTAATATAAAAAAATCCAACTTATCATTAATTAATTTAAATTCATAATTTAAATTAATTCTTCCTTTAAAATGTTCTATGTGTGTGACCCTGTAGGTTATTATTTATTTTGGCAATAATTTTATTCTCCAATAAAATTATAAACAATGAGCGGTATCTAGTAATACATCATTGCTACCCAATTAAATAATAATTAAATCATGATTCGATAAACCTTTTGTGATTAATGTTCCCGTGTAATATAATCCCTTTAACCAAATATTATAGATTAAACTCGAGGCATGTTTATTGTCATCCTCTTCATAATTTCATCCGGGTTTACTTGATCCATGAGTAGACTATTAATAACAAATCATTATTTGAGCACGGCCATGCATTTTATAGTCTCACTCAATCAAGAGGCCAATAATATCTCTCCTATCTGATAGGAGGGTTAACTCCTTTATCTATCATTCATATTTCTCATACGATTCACAATATACCCGATGTCCACTTTTATCATTACCCGGTCAAAGGTAACTTTTAATTTAGTCAAACTATATTATCCTCGTATAGAAATATAATGATCTCAAGTCAAAGGATCATTACACCATTATCACTGTGAGTCTTTCTTATGACTTAATTAACATGAAGAATCTCACGGTGGGTCTGTCCAGTACCATGTACCCTACATGTACCTATGTATTGACTTTAGTATCTCCATACTGATAACCAATGAGATGTGGTTATCAGTCAAAAACATACTAGTCTATTTATGTATTATTATTGTCCTGTATAATAATACTCGACTAGGGACCTTTAAGAATATGATATATATTATATAATCTCAAATTCAAGTTGTAAACTTAAACTATATAATGTGAATCATTATTCTAAGGACATTTATTATGCTAACAAATATCGCAGTAATTAGAGTCATAATAAATACATTTATTTAATAATCAAATGACATAAGATTTATTCGAGAAACAATGTATTGCCTCTAGGGCACCTACACTAATAGACACGACATGACACGTAGCACGGTATGGGATACGTGGCGCGGATTCATGTGTGTGAACCAGATCCTTCGTTGTTATCGGACAGAAAAATTTTAGAGATCGTAAAAAAAACTTCGCATATATCAGAAAATTTTGAAGGTCGCGACTATAGATGTTTACATGTCACGTACAAATCTGATGAAAATCAAAGTTAGAAGTGGTGTGGAAAAGACGAAGTAGGGAGATGAGAAGATGAGATTTTATTGAAAAAGATATAAAAAGGTTGGACTATAAAAATATATTCTTGTGTTTGTATATACTGTATATATGAAGGGAATGAACCTGGATTGTATCATGTCCATATTCATAATAGTTTTTATTATTAGTGGAATTAGTTGTTCACCAACCGCAACCGCGTGCACATCTTATAATTTAATACTAGCTTATAACGTTTGCAACGCATGATTGCTTTTCTAATATCTATAATTATATTAGTTTTTTAATATTTATTTGTTATTAGTTTACATATCAAATTGTTGTTAAAAAACTTATATATATACATACATATATATATATATATATATATATATATATATATATATATATATATATATATAGAAATTGTTGAATTTACTATGTGTTTTATCTTGAATTCTTAAAACTGGATTTAGACGATTTTACAACCCACGTGAAATTAGAAAAATAATCTTTAATTTAGTGATTGTTTAATAATTATTTTCCAATTTAAACTACCAAGAAACAAAAGAGATAAGAAATTGATGATTTTTGGCGTTGAAAATTATATTCGATGTAGGATATCTACTTATATTTCGTTTTGATTATCAAAATAGCCTTCTTATTATTTGTAGATAGTTGTACTAACAACCAAATACAGTTTTAATAATATGTGTAAGAGGGATTTTGTCTAAAACTTTGGTAATCGATAGTTTGGTTCTCAGTACGACAAAATAAATAAGAATCATTAGATCTTAAAATAAATAGATGAAAAACGTGGGATCTAGTAAAAAAAAAAATTGTATGTTAACATGTAAACTAAAAAGTATATTTATACTGAAATACGAAAAAGTGAATGCCAATCATTTAAATTTTATATAATTAGGTTTTCGCTATTGAATAAGATTATTAATGTAGGTCTTCTACACTAAATATGATTAATGTAAAAATCGTAATTATATTTTATCTTGAGATTCTAAATGTTTCCATTTGAATAAAAATTGTTAAATAATAAGAAAATTAAAAATAATTTTATGAGCTTCGTGTGGACTGCAAAATCCTCCAAATCTGATTTCTAGATCTCGAGATAGAGCCCAAATAATAAATATTATCTTTTTTTAATATTAATAAAAAACAAGTAAATTCAATTTTAATACAGCCCTATTTAATTATATAATTTTTAGATTATAACTTTTTTTTAAAATTCAATTCTATTACAACCTTTTTTTAATTATATCATTTTTAAATTATAATTTTATTTTTAATATGATATAGTCTTTGTTTTTAAATTTTTACTAGATTCGACGGTTGAGATTATTTTGGCAATATAGTGACCAAAATTATGGATAAAATCCCTTTTACGCTTGTTATATGAGGACATAATTCATCTTAATTTTATTATATAATAAGATTTAATTAACTAACAACTGTACACATATTTATTCACAAAAGAAAGCATATCGTTTTTTAAAATAGATGCAAGACCAAAACGGGGTGTATGATTAGAATATTTTTAGGCTGAGACATAAAAAAATCAAAAGTGTAAACTTAGTGCGCTTACTAGTTAATTAAGCTTCGTATTAGTGACTTTAAATTTTATTTATAAAATATATGTTGTTTTTAGGAGTCGAAACTTTGACCTATGCTAGTACTAGTTTACTATCCCACTTGCTATTATTACATAATAGGATAACAAAATAATCTTTAATTTAGTGATGGTTTAATAATTATTTTTCAATTAAAACTAACAAGAAACAAAAGAGCTAAGAAATTGACGATTTTTTATGTTGAAAATTCTATTCGATTCAAGAAATCTACTTATATTTTGTTTTGATTATCAAAATAACTTTCTTATTATTTGAAGAAAGTTGTACTAACAACCAAATACAATTTTAATAATAAGTGTAAGAGGGATTTTGTCCAAAACTTTGGTAGTTGATAGTTTGGTTCTCAATATGACAAAATAAATAAGAACCATCATAACTTAAAATAAATAGATGAAAAACGTTGGATCTAGCATAAACAATATTTTTGTATGTTAACATGTAAACTAAAAAGTAGATTAGTCTCGTCTCAATGATGAGTTTTTAGATTGGTCTCGTCTTTTGACGTGTTTTTCAATATCCTGTTTTTCTTTTGAGTCATAATGGCAAGTTCATCAAAACAGAATTCTATTGAGGAGGGTTATGCAAATCTGTAGATCAATGATGAAGATGATGAAGGGCTGATTCTGGAGGAGATAAATGAAGATGCAGGAATCACGGATCTTGGTTTATGCCTGGTGGGGAGTTTCATGACAAATAGAAGGATCAATTTTATGGCTATGCAGGACACATTAGCAGCTATATGGAGACCAGTGAAGGGAGTCTTTATGGAGGAGACAATCGTTCCCAATTTATTTCTTTTCAAGTTTTTTCATGAGCTCGATATGCGAAGGGTTCTTGATGATGGGCCATGGACGTTTAATAATCAAGCACTAATGATTAAGAGGTTGGAGATGGGAGAACAATTGTCGGAGATTAAGTTAAAGGAGTTATATATGTGGATCCAAGTTTATGATCTACTAGTTGGTTTTAATTCAGAAGTTATCTTGAAGTCGATAGGCAACTATGTTGGGAGATTCTTAATGTCAGATCCGAAGAATTTTCAAGGTATATGGAAGAATTTTTTACGTATAAAAGTTGCTGTGAATGCGTATAAACCCTTGAAGAGTCAAATGCGTATCAAAAAAACTGGGGGTGAGTGGATGTGGATCAAATTCAAATACGAGCGCCTTCCATCGTTTTGTTTTTATTGTGGTATAATTGGTCACTCTGAAAAGTTTTGCGAGTCCTTTTTTGATAACAAAGAAAATATTGGAGGTAGGAAGTACGATGCTTCTCTTAGAGCTCCCATGAAGAACCAAGTTTCAGCAGGAAAGAACCAGTGGCTTAGGAGTGTTGATGGGGGGAAGCTATTTTTTGGAAAGACGGGTGATAGTGGTGAGGGAGGAGAGATAGTGCAGGATGTCACGGCAGGGAAAGTGGTACCAAAATTGCGAGATTGTAGGGATATGCAATATTTTTAATGTTTTATTGCGAGATTGTAGGGATAGTGGTGAGGGATTGCGAGATAGGAGAGATTGTACTGGGCAACCCTTGTACAGTTCATGTTTTATTGGACTTAGCCCAACTGAGAAAGCCTATGGTGGTATTTTTAATGGAAACTATGGTTTATCATGATCGTGTTGAAGCTGTGAGATCCAAGATGAATTATGAAGGTTTATTTACAGTATCAGGTCCGGGTCATGGATGCGGATTGGCAATATTTTGGAAATATAAAGATATGGTTGATATCAAATCATATTCTCACAATCATATTGATACCGAAATTAAGATGGAAAATTTAGCAAAATGGAGGTTGACTTGTTTTTATGGCTATCCGGAACGGTCGAGGAGGAGAGATTCCTGGAATTTTTTAAGGTCGTTATCGTATCAATCAACCCTTCCATGGGCGGTGATAGGGGATTTTAATGATATTCTTAGGGTAAATGAAAATAAGGGAAGGCATCGACATCCAAACTGGTTGATGAATGGTTTTCGTGAAGCACTTTTGGATAGTGGGTTATCAGATTTGCAAATGGAAGGTTATCGATCCGTTTACTTGGGAGAGAAGTAGAGGAACAATAAGGTGGGTGGAGGAACGTCTGGATCGTGTATGTGTAAATGATGGCTGGTTGGGGATGTTTTCTTCAAGTAAGGTGACTAATCTTATAGCTCCTTCTTCGGATCATTCAGCGATTTTGTTGCAGGTCAGTGTGTGGAGGTAAGTTCCAAGAGGTTTTAGGTTTCGGTTTGAAAATTCATGGCTTCGTGAAGGAGGGTGTGGTAAAGTAGTAGAAACAGTGTGGAGGCAGAACAGTGGTATTAATTTTACTCAAAGGCTGGATATGTGTGCAAGGGAGTTAAGGCTGTGGGGTGATAATTTGGGGAAAAATTTCAAAAAGAAGATAAATCAAAGCCGTGCTCGAATGAACCAGTATAGGGGAAGAACAGATGCATTCTCAGTTCAGTGTTTCAATGATTCGGTAAGAGAATACTCGAAGTTACTTGCTCAACAAGAGGATTTTTGGAGACAACGTGCGAAACAACACTGGTTAAAAAAATAGCGGATTGTAATTCGAAATACTTCCATATTTACGCATCTGCAAGAAAGAAGAAAAATTCGATAAGGTAGCTTAAAGACAATTCAGGGAACTGGAAGGAGTGGAACAATGGGTTGGAGGAATTAATAGGGGCTCACTATGATAGTCTTTATCAGTCACAAGGGTGCGATATGCAGGAAATTTTGGAAGGTATAGCGGTTTGCATCAACCAGGTTCAAAATGAAGAACTAATCCAGGATTTTTCAGATGAGGAAGTAAAGGAGGCGATTTTTTCGATGCACCCTGACAAAAGTCCGGGTCCTGATGGAATGAATCCTGCATTTTATCAGAGGTTCTGGGATATTATAGGACCTGATACAGTGAAAGAGTGTCGTCAAATTTTGTCTTCTGGAACTATCCCTCAGAATTTAAATGATACATTGGTTGTTCTTATCCCAAAGAAAACAAATCCAGAAGTTCTTGCAGATTTGCGACCAATATCTCTCTGCAATGTATTGATAAAGATTATTACAAAGATGTTGGCAAATAGAATGAAGAATCTTTTGTCGTCAATTATTTCGGAGGAGCAGAGTGCGTTTATTCCCGGAAGGTTAATCACGGACAATGTTATCGCAACTTTTGAAGTAAATCATTGGATACGTAGAAAGAGTCAAGGGAGGATGGGTTATTCTGCTCTTAAGATTGATATGAGCAAGGCATATGATAGAGTGGAATGGGATTTTCTTCGTGGGATTATGCAGAAAATGGGTTTTAGTATGAAGTGGATTGATTGGATATCCTTGTTTATGACGACAGTTAAATACAATTTTTTAGTTTCTGGAAAAGAGGTAGGTCCAATCATCCCTAGTAGAGGTTTACGCCAGGGAGATCCAATCTCCCCGTATCTTTTTCTCTTGTGTGCAGAAGGGTTATCATCTGTCTTGAAAAGAAAGCAGGTGACAGGAGAGTTACATGGGTGTAAAATCGCAAAGAAAGCTCCGATTATATCTCATCTCTTCTTTGCTGATGATTGTTATCTATTTTTTTGGGCCACTCTGGATGAAGCACAGTGTGTTAAAAACTGCTTGTCACTTTATGAAAAGGCAACGGGGCAAAAGGTGAATTTCCAGAAATCGAGTATTCATTTCAGTAAGAACACTTCAAGGTATGCTGCTGAGTCCGTACGTCGTGTTCTTCAGGTGCAAATGAGTTGTGATAACTTTGTCTATCTAGGACTCCCAAGTTATGTAGGTGGAAATAAAAAGGAGATTTTTGGTTATATAAAGGACAAAGTATGGAACCGGATGCAAGGATGAAAAGGGAAGACTATCTCTAGAGCGGGAAAAGAAATATTGATTAAATCTGTGGTTCAAGCTATCCCGTCGTATGTTATGGGAGTTTTTCTGCTGCCAAAAAAATTATGTGAAGAATTGGAGGTCTTGATGAACAAGTTTTGGTGGGTTTCAAATATGGAAAATAAGGGGATCAGATGGTCAAGTTGGGATCAATTGTGCTACCCAAAGAAGTTTGGGGGTATGGGTTTTAGGAGAGTAAGGAAGTTTAACATTGCTATGCTGGGTAAACAAGCTTGGAGGTTGATAACTGAACCTCATACGCTAGTGGCTCAACTTATAAAAGCTAGGTATTATTCATCTGTTTCTTTTCGAGAAGCCACTATGGGGAGTAACCCGAGCTATGTGTGGCGCAGTGTCCTTGAGGCTCGAGATTTGGTGATATCAGGTAGCAGGATTAAAGTGGGTACAGGGAGTCTATAAAAGTTTGGGATGATCCGTGGATTCCAGATGGTCAGAATGCGTATGTCTCTACCTCTGTCATACCTGAGCTACAACACATAAAAGTGAGTAATTTACTGCAAATAGGCTCAGCAGATTGGGATTCGGAAGTTATAAAGGATATTTTCACTGAATATGATGTAGAAAGGATCCTGAGGATTCCTCGAAGTCAAAATGTGGGGGAAGATTCGTGGTTCTGGGTAGATGAGGAAAAAGGTTGCTATACAGTGAAAACAGGCTATAGGAGATTAACTGGAGATTATAACATTTCTACAACAATGCAACCTCAGTTTGGTTGGCAAAAAATGTGGTCGTTGTTTGTTCCTCCAAAGGTAAAAAATTTTCTCTGGAGAGTATTTCATAATTGTTTACCAACTCTTGATAACTTGCAGCGGAGGCATGTAGATGTTAGTTCTCAGTGCCCAGTTTGTAGGTCAGGGGAGGAAACACTGGGTCATGTTCTTTGGTCTTGTCCGTTTTCAAAGCAGTGTTGGATAGAAGCATTTCTGGATGTTCATAGTTTCGAAGGAGAACCCATTACTCAAAGTTTACAAAATATGTTCGAGAGCTGGTCAACTAAAGACATTGAGTTTTTCAGTATGGTTAGTTGGATTATCTGGTCTCATAGGAATGATGTGGTGTGGCGTGGAAAAATGCAGACACCTAGGTGGGTGGTTATGTCAGCAAGGAGTCTTTATGAGCAGTGGGAGAAAGCTCAAGAGAAGAATACAGTGGGGTCGAAAACAAAAAGTCAAGAGGGCATAACAAAATGGCATAAGCCACAGCAAGGGTGGGTTTCATGTAGTGTTGATGCAGCTGTTTCATCAGAAAAGAAGATTAGTTCTTTTGGATGCTTAATAAGGAATGAGCACGGCATGTTTCTAGCAGGCTATGGGGGCCAGTTTCTGGGCGATTTCGATCCAAAAATTGTAGAGGCTATGGCCTTTCGAGAAGCTCTTTCGTGGGTAAAGGAGAGATTTTCCAAAGGTGTTGTTTGAACTTGATTCTCTTCTGGTTGTCCAAGCTTTGAGAAATAATAGAAAAGACTTATCTTATTTTGGAGATATTATAGCAGATTGCTCGAGCATTATTAAGGACTTGAGGTCCTCTTCTGTTCATTATATTAAACGATCAGCGAATATGGCAGCTCATACGATTGCTAGAGAGGCTATTTCTATGTCTGATTGTCGGGAATGGAATTCAGTTCCTTCCTTTCTTACCAATGTAATTTCACAAGATCTTGATTAATGAAAGTTTCACTTTTTGTTTCAAAAAAAAAAATGTAAACTAAAAAGTACTCCGTACATTTCTACTGAAATACGAAAAAGTGAATGTCAATGATTAAATCTTACATAATTAGATTTTGATATTGAATAAGATTATTAATGTAGTTCTTCTACAATGAATAGTATTAATGTAAAAATTTATAATTATATTTTATCTTGAGATTCTGAGTGTTTTCATTTGAATAATAATTGTTAAATCATCACTAAATTAAAGATAATTTTATGAGCTTCGTGTGGGCTCTAAAATCCTCTAAATCTGATTTCTAGATCTCGAGATAGAGTCCAAATAGTAAATTTGAACTTTTTTTTATTATAAATAAGAAAACAAATAAAATTCAATTTTAATACAACCTTTTTTAATTATATCCTTTTCAGATTATAGTTTTCTTTTTTAAAATTCAATTCTATTACAACTTTTTTTTAATTAAATAATTTTTAGATTATAATTTTTTTTGATATGATATAATCTTGATCGGCTATTTTGAAAATTATTATTAGATTCGACGGTTGAGATTATTTGACGGTACAGTGACCAAAATTAAGCCAAAATCCCGGCTTGACTCGGTAAATGTATTTTTTCAAAAAGTTACAATATCATTATTAGTATAGAAATACAAATGAAATTTTGATTTAAATGTAATAAAATATGAAAAATAGAGATTATATATTCATAGGTACTGAATCCAATAAAATAAATTATACCGACTTTTATAAGATTATTTTGTCATCCTAAATCAAAATTTTTAACAACAAGACCTATGTATATATATATATTTTTCCTAAAATAATAGTGTACTATATAGGGATGGGCATCGGGCCACTTCGGGGCCGGGGAGTGCTATCCCCGCCCCCATCCCCGAATTCAAACCCGATCCCCGTCCCCGGCCCGATCCCCGTCGGGGATTATTTTTTATTCCCCGTCCCCGGCCCGAACGGGTAACGGGGATCCCCGCGGGGAATCGGGGAATTTCATTTTAAACAAAAAATAATATTTAAATAATATTAAACATTAATTATAGTTTGAAATAATTTTTTCTTGTGATATATAGCGAAATTAGCAACTATAACTAGATTACATGTTAAGATAAAAAAATATTACTTAAATAAACAATTATAAATAACATGGAAATGAAGTTATTTAACTACTAGAAAGACAAACATATAAGATTAAAATATCATTTTGTTTCCAATATAAAGTATTGGAAATTCGTATATATTAATATATGATTAATAATATATATAGTTATATATATTTTAATGTGGTGAAATCGAGTCGGGGATTGAGAATCGGGGCGGGGTTCGGGGATCGGGCCGGGGAGACCTAGAATCCCGTCCCCGGCCCGCTCCCCGCTTTTTTTTGAAAATTGTCCCCGCTCCCCGGCCCGTCCCCGAAAAAATCCCCGATTCCCCGCCACGTTCGGTGCGGGGAACGGATCGGGATCAGGCGGGCCGGGGTGAATGCCCATCCCTAGTACTATATGATATACATATGAGAAATTATTGTTTCTATTTTAAACAATTAGTTTTTTATTTTATATTTTTTCTTATATTTAAATACAATAAAATACAACAATACATAGTGGTAAGAAACAAATTATACTATTATTGATATACAGGCGTTTGTGCTACGGTAACTCAGGTTCTGTTGCTGCAGAACTTAGAGACTTAAAAAAAATCTAAAGTGAAATCTAAGGGGAGCCACGACGTAGGCTCGCCCTACAGTCAGATCGATTTCGAATGCGAACTCACATTTTCTTCTAAGAGAATAAAGGCACTTGTGTTTTTTCATATAAAATAGTAATGATATTTTTGTAAATGCATATAATCTTCTGTATTTACAATAAAGCCCTTGTGTATTTGTATGTTAATTTTTTTAATTTCAGGAAAAGTTACCTGAGGTAATCTCAGGAAACTTAATCACTTCTTCTAATGCGATAACAAAATAATCGTCATAAATAACATAGAAATATGAAGAACATTTTTAGAGAGAAACAAAAAATTTCATGTAACAGTATTATTATTCAAGCCCACTTAAACATAGCTTCCTCTCTATAAACCCACTTCAAGCCCATTACTCTTTTTTTTTGCCGAACAAGAATATTTTATTTATATTGAAACATTGGAATCCAACCGGGACAAATTCCCGAACTGTCAACTACGACCTGATTGTGAAACAAAAAACGAGCTAAACAAATAACCGTTTTGTTTTCAGATAGCTTAACACATTGAATATAAATATTCTTGAAAATATAAATGATTACAAAGGTTTCCATAGCAATGCAGTCGACACCAACATTCCTGAAAATAGTAGCATCACAACTGACCTACGCACATAAAAAACCAGTGATAGTCCAGTGTTCATACCCATTAGTTACATCAACTGAGGTTGGGGGTATAGATGTCCCCCATATATTGAACAATCTTTCGTTGTGTAAGGTGAGCTCTCGCGATAATCACTATACACCATATAAATCATTCTTAAAACAACACGATAATAAATCAAAATGCAACAAAAACACTCTAAAAGAAGAGACACAAACCACTCCAAATGAGAGATATAAAACACCCAAAAAATGGATGCCAGAATCAAAAATCTCTCCAAAGATGAAGATTATTGAAGAAAAAAGCAAAAAAGAAAACAAAAGATGGAGAAAATAAGTCTCCGATGATGGTTATAGTTATTCAGATTAGGGGGAGAGGAGGCGACCGATGAGAAGAGAGATGGGAGAAAGAAGGGGTCGACTCTCATTTAGGGTTTTGCTACCATATATATTTTCTTGTTTAGCTCAATATAAAGTTCTAATCCCAAACCTTTCGCACCAATACTCTTGACATTACTCATTTAAAACACTAATAGAAACTTAACTCCATTTTAAACACAGTTTCCTTTCTATAAGCCCACTTCAAGCCCATTACTATTGACTCGATCCAACACCCCTAATCCAGTAATTGAATCCAATACCATCCAACCACCTTAATAAAATAATTTAACCCAATACTATCCAACAATTGCAGCCTAAAATTCTAATACTATCGAACAAATTCAGCCCAAAATTCTAATACCTTTGTGCTAGTAATCAAGTTTTCTTCACTAAGACCTGCTCTTGCTTTAGAAATGGCATTCACCAAGTAAATGCTATCAGTGCAAATGGTGCTCATTCCTTTAGATAATGATATATTCTTGAAGGCATTCCTTTTGGTTTCAATGGGACTCCAAACACCCCAATGCCATGCACTGCAAATAGCTCCACTATTTAACTTTTGCCATTCCCTATCTATGTAGGCTATAAAGTCAGAATTCCACCAGATAATGCCTTCCTCCATTGCTTTCTTGTTGTGAAGAAGAATAACTCATATTGGATTAACTTGCAACAAAATTTCAACTTCAGTTTTCAGTTTTCATCCATCTTGCAGCTAACATCCATTTAAAAGCTAGCTCTATGTTTTACGAAAAATTCTCTTTGCGAGATTATCACCTCTCAAATTGTTAAAAACTCAGTCATTTCTGAAAAGCCTTATACTCTACACTGAAGAACTTACTACCACACTCCAAACCATGTTGATTTCACTACTTTTGAACATGTTAAAAGCAACCAATGAATTCCAACTTAGTTGTATGACCTTTTCTTGAGTAACATTAGATTAAGGATTTGATTCCCCTATTGGAGGGTGGTGGTGTAAAACTATGCACATTAATAATCATAGTCATTTTTTTACAATTTGTAAAGTTAACAATAACTTATTAACATAATAACATGTAATAAATTTTCATTAATTTTTACAAATTAAAATAAAAATTACTTAACAAATTCAGATCTGAATTATCCAATTTATGATGCCTGATATCCGAATTAAATAAATTTATAATAATCCAAAAAAACTGGATATGCAATCTGAATTTTATAATCAGACCGAATATCCAATTTTTCTTGACCCCTGCTGCCGTGGTACCTATTACTTTTTTTTCCTGCAGGGTAATAGACTAGTATAGACATTAAAAACTGGATAGTGGATAAGACTGAATACAGTATCCAAAACTTGTCCCGGAAAATCAGGCCCAACATGAAACTACCACAAAATTACAAGAATCACCCATAGAGGCAGCAACAAACTCAGGCAGTGAATAGATTAAACAAAAAAAATTCCAATAGGGACACGGCATTTACCAAAATGTGAAGTTGTTTATAGGATTTGTCACTTCCGAAATTATTATTTTTTTAACTATTTTAACATAGTTATTTTTCTAATTATGATAGAATATACATATTAATACAATAAATTATCATTAATAAAAATCATTCAAAATAATTTTTATGAAAATACGTAATACAATAAGAGTCTGCTTAAATCTGTTCTCAGTTATGTGTTCCCACACATGTCACCAAATTCAATAGAAATACGATAGTACGACTGTACGAGTATAATTAAGAAAAAATGACCAAAATAACTCATTTTTGTAAAAAAAAATGATGAAAATATTCGAATTTGAAAAAATGAGTAAAAATACCCGATTGAATACGCATTTGCCAAATGGGTAACTGTGACACGCATTTGGAAAATGTGTATCTTTCACAATCTTTTTTAAAAAAATTCTCTCAATAATACGCATTCTCCACAAGCGTATTCCTTGAACACGCACGTAGAGAATGCGTATCCCAAGCATAATTTTTTTTTAAAAAAAGTAGATTGTAAAAGATACGCATTTGCCAAATGCGTATACCAGTTACCCATTTGGCAAATTCGTATTCAATCAGATATTTTTGTCAAAAATTTTGAAAATGGTTATTTTGGTAAGTTTTGTTTTAAGAAAAGGTAAACTTGTTTTTTACCCTACTATTAAGTTATTAATACAATAATACTATTAAGTTATTATGTAGTAATAGGCTAGTAGCAGCTTAAAAAGCCCGATCCTCTCTCCCCTTCTCCATGTCCCCTTCTGTGTCTCCTTAGATCTTACTGAATGAAATTGCTTGCCTCCTTACCCATGGCATGTGATGTGTAAAATAACTGCAAGCGCACAGTATTTAGTTGTAGCAAATACAAATCGATCCTCAGAGACTACGAATTTTCAAAACCCTAATAATTAACTCAGGCGAACTAGACAATAAGATTTGAGTTGGGATTTAATTAACCTAATTAACTTAATTAGCAAAGATTATCAAATAATATGGAAAACCTAGGAATCCGAATCCGTTTATCAATCACAATTAATATCAACTCGCCCTAAAATCAATCCTCTTTCCTTCACAAAAAAGGTATATCAATTAACGAGACATGCATGTACTATGAAACTTGTTATCTAATAATAACCTATCAAAACTTCAAAGAGCAAGCATAGGCTATTAAAAATAAACCGGTAACAATAATATATCAAAATCACTTTGTCAATTGAACAATTAAGCACCAAGAAAAATCATGAGAATCAATTAATAGGAACTAGAAGAAATCAAAAATAATTAAATTAACTTCATCTTCATCCTAGGATAAGAAAATTAGCTATACATAATTATGTAATAAGCAAAACAATTAATATATAACATATAAAAGATACGACTAAATAAAGTGATATGGGTAAACAAATATTATTAATAATTACCTGGACAACTTAAACAACTTTAAAATTCTAAACTTAATTCACGTGAGTGGTAGGAAAATTAATATGCTTCGCAGAAACAAGAAATCAATTTATTAATCTAAGAAACAGAGTATGCGATTCAGAGAAATAAAATAAACTAATCTAACATAAATAAAATCCAAGATGTCTAAATTGTTGTCTAAATTACAAGAGATAAGGCCATATATATAGGGAAAAATATTAGGTTTGGGCCCCTTTAATTACAATCCGATCTTTAATATAATTTCTTCAATTTCCTTTTCTTCTCCGATAAGTATTCGATTTTTCCTCCAATTCCTTTGGCTTCAAGTATTTTCCACCTCTGACCTTTTTTTCACCTTTTTCTGCTTAAAATTTGATTTTATTTATTTTCCTACGAAACAAAATAAAACAATTTATTAAATAATAAAATTACAAAAATGGACATAAAATGGGGTGAAAGCCCTGTATATCACTTTTACATCCTACAATTCCCAAAATATCACTTGCCGGAAAAGCTGCCCAAAATAACCACAAGACTGCGCATTTGTAGAATGCGGATATCGACTGCGCATTTGCGCGATGCGTAGGCTTTTGTAATTTTTTTTTTAAATAAAACATGGTTGCACGCTTCAAAAGTCAAAAAGTGAATAAATTGACTACGCATATGGCATATGCGATTACATGGACTACGCATATGGGTTATGCGCTTTCCTCAGCCCTGCGGGCCCCCAGACAACAAGGATAAGCCGACCACGTTTATTGCGTGAGAGAAGTGTGAGCTGAGAGAATGGGTGTAGTATGCGCATATGGTGAGTGCGAATAGGTGTGTGATAAAAAGGGCAGCTCCAGCGACATGTGATATTTTGGGCATTAATGTATTAAAATAATGTTATTTTGGTCATTTTTCCCATAAAATGGGTAATAAAAATATTATGAATTATGGATCTATCAGCATGTGCCTATTTATTTCAAGCAAAAGCGGAAAAGACCAAAAAATATAAAAATTGCGAATGTCAGGACAGTATAAGGAAACTTAGCTAGAAATTTTGTGTACAACAAAAAAAAAAGAGTTTATATTTGCCAAATGCGTATCCCAAGCATAATCTTTTTTTTTTTTTTAAAAAGTAGATTGTGAAAGATACGCATTTGCCAAATGCGTATCCCAGTTACCCATTTGGCAAATGCGTATTCAATCGGACATTTTTGTCAAAAATTTTGAAAATGGTTATTTTGGTAAGTTTTGTTTTAAGAAAAGGTAAACTTGGTTTTTTACCCTACTATTAAGTTATTAATACAATAATACTATTAAGTTATTATGTAGTAGTAGGCTAGTAGCATGCCCATGTCCCCTTCTCCATGTTCCCTTGTGTGTCTCCTTAGATCTTACTGAATGAAATTGCTTGCCTCCTTACCCATGACATGTGCCTGTTTATTTCAAGCAAAAGCGGAAAAGACCAAAAAATATAAAAATTGCGAATGTCAGGACACTATAAGAAAACTTAGCAAGAAATTGTGTACAACAAAAAAAAAAGTTTAAATATATCGTCCTCACAGTCACATTACCTCCTGCTTGTGGCTATTACTCCAATCAACAGCAAATTTAATAGATCTGCATTTGTCATCATCCCTTATTGGCCAGTAATGATGCATCGGAATCAAACCTCTTGTAAAGAAGTCATAGAAACGAGGCTTCACCAGCAAGGTAACAGAATCGCAAGCAAGAATATATTTTTCACTCACAGACCAAGACGCTCCTTCTACATAGATCTTATATCTACATAAATGGCAGAGAATGATTATGGTGTGACAGTACAGCCAAACACATTAAAACAGGAAACTTCTGAATTAATGTACTAATAACAATGCTTAAGAACACATTCCTTGTGATTTACCCGCATAAGAATTAAATTTATAATGAAATTACAACCTGTGATTGCATTGGCTTGCCAAGTTAGAGTGCTTGTAACCTAGTTGTGCTTCTTGATGCCAGTTCTGCAAGTTTGTAATTTGTAAGATATTTATCAACTTGCTAGCTATAAAATTCTAACATATGGGATTTGGTTTCTGGATTGTGCATCACAACCCGGAGTCCTTCCTAATTAACCAGATAAATCATATTAGCAAACAAATTCTCACCAGGGCGTATACACGAGCGTTCCAGTCCTGTTTGTCAGAGACATTACATTTAAGGAGATCCATCCTGGTTTTAGCGACAACGGGATTCCCCTGCCAATACGCAAATGGATCCCGGTCTATCCAACTAGTCTTCGTGTTCCCTTTCTCTAGGTCCTTTAACAAAGAACCCCATGGCTTTATATTAATCTCAGGCCTGAAAATAAAATTTACATTAGGGGAAAATTTATAGATACTTAATCATTCTTGCACCCACGCAAGCAAGCAAGTAAAAAATTAATGTTTCTCTTAAAAACAAACTGCTGTCAGATGACAAGTAATACATTTGTTTATCAATACCCAAGAAATAAAAGATATTAGTACAGTATTTACCATCCCCAGAAGGACCAGTCTGGAAAAACAATTTCTAATGTGGAATCATCGCCACAATAGTGAAATAACGGAGGTGGAGCTGTGGCATTAGGACCACTGTAGAGACTGGATCTGATAACTGGCCAGTCAGCACACTCAAACATAAGGTCTAAATCAGGAACCTTTCCTGGGTACAACCGCAACAACTGTAGAACGCCCCACAGTGTAAAAAATCCCTGGTTTGAAATGATCTATGACATGTTTCTACATAAGCCCTCCCATTTAGTATTACCAGACGAAAATTTGCTGTCCTTCTGGCTCGCTCCACCATCTCCTCTGTAGTTCCGGTCTCCCTCCAGGGGGTTAGGTCTTCATATATCCAACGGAAGTATTCAGGACACTCAGCTGGCGAAGTCAACCAAAGAGCCCGATCTCTTTTATCAAATTTTCCTGGATAATAATTTGCAGGGCACGTTCGAGTGACATTGCCAGCTGAGCAGTTTAGGGGAATTTCAATGCTATTTCCAGAAATGTGCTGCAAAAGCGCATAAGAAACAAATTGTAATAAACTTAGGAAAAAAGCATCTGTTTTCGGACAACGTACTACAGCATTCACAAGTTATAAGTACAGAAGTTCACCAAAGAAGATGCAAACATTAACAGTTATCACTGTACAGCCGGGCTTATTGCTTGTTTGTTTTTATTCGATGTAATTTTTTGATATTTATAATAATAATGTCAAACAAGAAAGTTAAGCAACCAAAAGGAGAGGGAACTTACAACAAGAGTAGAATGCAGGAGACGAGTGGAGACGAACACACTGAAGAATAAAAGGAAGATGAAGGCTGAGAATCGGAAATAATAGTGAATAGAAGAAGTTCTTGTTGAAGAAAGGAGGTTGATACTCGGTAATGAAAGTATTGTATCTTTTAAATGCTTGAATAGTACTCTTTCAGAACCTTCATGTATTAAATGATGTCTCTGCTTTATATTCTCTTTCATTGTCTCCCTGTCTCTGCCAGCATTGGCAGCAACTCTCACCACTCTTTCTTCCCCTTGCTTAAACATAATTAAGATAAACACAATTTACATAAAAATATAACGCTTTTATCAGAAAATATGACATTCAACAGAAAACACTCAACTTTTCCCGGTTGTAAGAAAGGTTATTAGTCGCATGTCCCATGACCCTTGCATCAGTTGCATGTAATATGTGATTTCACATCAAATAAAACGTTTGACTATCATGCTGAAGAGCATAGTTGTATGGGTTAAAAAAAATTGATGCCAAGAACATAATTAATCAAAAGACTAGAATAGGAAAATATTTAGCATAGGTGTAGTTCAAGAAAATTCGAGAAACCAATTTTTTAACACCATCCGACCTATATGACATTCAGCAGAAAACACTCAACTTTTCCCGGTTGTAAGAAAGGTTATTAGTCGCATGTCCCATGACCCTTGCATCAGTTGCATGTAATATGTGATTTCACATCAAATAAAACGTTTGACTATCATGCTGAAGAGCATAGTTGTATGGGTTAAAAAAAATTGATGCCAAGAACATAATTAATCAAAAGACTAGAATAGGAAAATATTTAGCATAGGTGTAGTTCAAGAAAATTCGAGAAACCAATTTTTTAACACCATCCGACCTATGTTGGGTCGCGAGCCAGCCACAACCTCACATTAGTACCCGCACGGATTTGTTTTTTACAATTCTCAAAGGCGGCCTTATACTAATGAGTTAAGCAACTGCTATTTATATATAAAAGAACTATCTATAATGTCTTGTGATATTTGGTTGACACTTCCTATTGACACCGCCTAACAACCTCCATCATATATAATATTTTTCCTTATTTTTGTTTACAATTCTCACACTTTTGGAACGCGAAAGGAGAACTAAAATCACTCACATATTTGTAAATGTTTTAGAACTGTTTTACATAACAACTAGTCGATAAAGCCGCGCTTCGCGGCGGCTTTACAATATTTTTTTTAAAAAAAATCAATATATTTACGTTATATTATAATACTAACATTAAATTTTAATAATTAAATAATCTTCTCTAATGAATCGATTTTTTGTTAAACACAATTCTTTCGATTGAGCCGCTCTTTCGTTAAAACCGAAATCCCAACTTTAACATATATTATAAAGACTTATATAAAAACTTTTATCCATAAAATCGAACCGTAAAAATAAAAAAAATATTATGACATCAGTATCAAATTCTAATAGCTAATACAATCTTTTCTAGAGAGCCGTCTTCCCGTTAAATACATTTTGAGCCGCTCTTATTTGGAACTGAAATTCTAACTTCATTATATAAAGAGAGTAAATTCCAATTTTTATATTCTTTAAACTTTCTAATATTTTGGAGTTTTAAAAGATGAAAACATTTTATATTTTCTGTATATAATAAATATTCCTGTATTTATTTACAACTTTCGAATGAGAATGTCTTTCTATTATGTTAACATATCAAAAAAAAATACGAAGACTTTTCGTGACGGGAATAATGTTAAATTTATGGATATATTTTTCTAATGCAAGTATAATTAACTTCTATAAAAAAGTTAAAATAAAGGTTTCTAGGAAGAAAAGATACATAGTTTAAAAAAAAATTGTATAAAACGTCTCCACCGTCCTCGTATTCTATTTCCAATAAAACATTTTATTTTATGTATTCCTAATATATTCAAACATCTTTTATACGGTCTTCTCTAATGAACCGTTTTCTCATTAAACACGGTTATTACTATTGATCCGCTCTCTCGTTAAGACCAAAAACCTAACTTTTACATATATCACTTGTATGACAATGTTTATCCATAAAAGTCAAATCCTAAAAATAAAATGAAATTTATAACATCAATATGACATTTGAATAGCTAATACAATCTTTTATAGTGACCCGTCTTCCCATTAAAAACGTTTCGATCCGCTCTCGTTTGAGATCGAAATTCCAACTTCATTACATATTATTGATGATACTTATCTTACACAAATTTTTTTTCCTTAAAATCAAAACCTAAAAAATAGAGTGAATCCAATTTATACTTTCTCTAGACTTTCTAAAATTTATGGAGTTTTAGAAAATGAAAACAGATCTTATTTTCTTTTTATATTAAAGATACTTCTGTATTTATTTGAGATTCCTGCATGAGAATGTTCTTTTATTATGTTAACAAATCAATTTTTTTCTTTTTAAATACGATGACTTTTTTATGACAATAGTATTTGGATTTATGAATATATTTCCTGTCGGTTTGTTAACATTTCAAAATAGGGTGTTTGACACGCATTTTAAGGTGGAATTTAAGGATAGTTTCATAATTTATTTTTAAAATTTTCTCTTTTTTTGTATAAAAGTAGAATAATCCTATTTTTATACAAAAAAGAAAATTTTAAAAATAAGTTATGAATTGTCCTTAAAATTCACCTTAAAATGCGTGCCAGAAAATGACAAAAAAAGTGTTAATAATTGGGTAGGACGGAGGGAGTAATATAAAAAATTATAATTTAAGAAGATCATACCTTCTATAAAATATTTAATTATATGTCTGCTCTATATATTCAAACACCTATTTTACTTCTAATACAACGTTTTTTTATATGTTTATTTCTATAAAATTGAACTCCTATTCTACTTCCAATGGAACTTTTAATCATATGCCTTATAAATACTAATTCTACTTCCAATAGAACTTCTAATCATATAATTTAAGAAGATCGTACTTTTTATAAAATATTTAATTATATGTCTGCTCTATATATTCAAACACCTATTCTACTTCTAATAGAACTTTTATTTATATGTTTTTTCTATAAATTCGAACTATTATTCTCTATAAATTCGAACTCCAATTCTACTTCCAATAGAACTTTTATCATATGCCTTATAAAAACTTATTCTACTTCCAATAGAACTTCTAATCATATGTCTTACCTATAAATTCGAACTCTTCTTCTCTAAAAATTCGAACACATATTCTACTTCTAATATGTTAAATGATATTTTATATTTATTAATGTTTAAAATTCAAAAATTCTAGAAAATTAGAAAAATAGATTGAGACGATCTTAGAGCGCCACCTAAACTCCCGCGTACCCTCCTTTTATATTTTATATTTATTAATGTTTAAAATTCAAAAATTCTAAAAAATTAGAAAAATAGATTGAGACGATCTTAGAGCGCCACATAAACTTCCGCGTACCCTCCTTTATATAATAGATATATTGATGCATCTTACGTAACAATGTTTTAGAATTGTTTACATAACTCACATATTCTACAAAACAAAGGCTATTTTTTAATAAAATACTAAATTTACTGAACTAAAAATCATAGAATACTTTATTATAATGCACATAGATATATAAATTAACAAAAAAAATAAAAAAAGGATAACAATAATTTTAAAGGAAACAAATTAACATAACATATATTACCATAAACATCCGAAAAACATATAATAAACCAAAACAAAAAAAAAATCAAACAATTTTTTTTAATACCATTTGTATTTTCAAAAGAGTTTAAAAATACTTAAAAAAAACACCTATCATACATGAAAAAATATCACACCAAATCCTTTAAATAATCACAAGTATCTTGAAATACTGAATGAAAAGGATAAAAAAAAATATTTATACCAATATGAACCTAACATATTTAAAAAATATTTTATATAAACTAAATTAAAATAAGATAACCCGAAAAATTGAAAATTTAAAAAACATGTAAGGTTAAACTTATAATACATATTTAATTTATAAAATTAACAATTATCACATAAAAGTGCTTTGAAAAAAAATATTATATTAATAAATATTATAAAATATTTTACTTATAAGTTTTAAAACAAACATGTTTCTTAAATTTATAGTAAGAAAATAAACATAAGTTAACAAAGAAAATGCAATTTGATTGAAAAAAACCATATTTTCATCTCTTCACATAAAAAATTGTAGATGGAATACTATACAGTTGTAAATAAATTACAAAAAATATTCCAAAACAAAAATTTAACATATGTAATCGAAATATTATGCAGTAAAAAAAACTTTAAAATTTAGTAAATTAAAAGTTAAAAAATATAATATTTCATCAACATTAAAATTTGAAATAAATTAATACAGATTCGAACTAGGAAAATACATATCAACGAGTTAATAAATCCCATTATTATTTGAGTATATATAAAATTATAAAATGTATACGTATTATTATTAAGAACAATTTAATTTAAATAATGTAATTTTTTATAAAAATAAATTCTTAATAAAAATATTTATAAATTATTGAAGAAGCTTCGCTGTACAGACATAAAACTAGTGTTACATAATCAAAGTAATTGATCCCACATGATCACAATCCAAAATAAAGGTTCTTTGAATCACAACTGAACTCATGATTCATTTTGCCTATTTTTCTATTAAAAAAATCAATTTGTGAATTTAAAAAAATAACGAAATGATTTTTTTGCATTTTCTAAGAATGTGATATAAAATTACGTTTTTCTTCAACATAAAGGATCACTTTTCTAATTTATACTACTATTTTATACATTTTAACTCCAAATTAGATACAATATAACATACAACACTAAGGTTTTTTTTTAAAGTTATAGGTTTGAGAAAAGTTTAAAGGTTTGAGCCAAATTAGTGGTTAATATTAATATTTTATAATTAACTTAAAATAATTTTTTGAATTCAAAAAACTAATTTTAAACAAATTGCTTTGAGCAATTTTTTCAATTACATGATTATAATGTATATAATTAATATACAAAAAGTTAACTTAACTAATTACCAAACAATTTAATATAAACAGCTAACTCAATGTAATGTCCTCAATGTCAAAACAGCTAAGCTAAGAGCAACTCCAACAAGCTCCTAAATTTTTTCTATAAATAATATTATTATATAGCCTCTTTCAGGAGTTAAGATACAAAAATTTTTATCATCTCCAACAACACCTTGATTTCTACGTCCTAAGTTATATTTTATAATAAATATATACTACGAGCTAGCACCGTAACTTTGAGTTACCGGTGGTGCCATAACTTAAGTTATGGTGACCTGCCATAACTTCAAGTTATGAAGTTATGGTGGCTATTTATCTCAACTTAACTTGAAGTTACGGGTGCACCCACCCCCATAATTTCAGCCGGATTATTATCTTTGAAGAAAACAATGAAAAACGATTTCTCAACGTTCATGTAAAAGCAAACGAAAGATGGCCAAGCAAGTGTGTACGGTGTAGAGCATGTGCCGGTTGTAATAAAAAATGAGATAGGGAGAGGAGAAAAAATCTTAAAATTGAGAAAAGATTTAAAGCTCTTAAAGATTTGAAGATGAGTTAGGAGTCTGTTGAAGATCGTTTTCAATTCAATCTCCTCAAATTTTAATTTAAGAGCATGTATAGAGAGCTTCTTGGAGTTGCTCGAGCTAATTATTGCATGAGAGGATTGTAAAGTGTAGTTATCAAGTAAACATGGATGTATCACTTATCAGGAAGTTTCTCGACCCAGAATTATGCTTAAAAACCTTGTGATACTTGTTAAAGCATGTTATGATTCCTTGTACAATATTAATGCTCTGCAAATCTTATACAAAATATCGTTCTTTTGTTAAAAACTTAAAATCAGTCTATTTTCAGTGCCATCAAAATAACATGCATAACTATAAATAATTGCTATAACGAGAACAAAGAACATACATTTAACTTAAACATAGACATGAAACCTTGACGACATTAACAATTAATCCCTTAGCTTAGTCCTTCTCATTTCTTTATAATTATTATTCAATTATTATTTTGGAGGTCCCTCCGTTTCTCTCATTTTTTTTACAGTTACTATTTAGGATGTCGCTCTCATTTCTTTACGTTAGCATACTAAGTTTCCTCCACTATTACACTCACTACTTTCTCCCACAATCTCATATTTAATAATAAAAAATACTATTACACCTACTACCTACTTTCCTCCATTATCTCAAATTCATATTTAATAATAAAAAATACTATTACACCCACTAGTTTCCTCCACTATCTCAAATGTATTATTAAATATTGATAACTTTACCCACATTTCATTTAACTTTACTCATTTTTTTATGCATTGTTTTAGTCTCCGTGTCCCTTCCAATATAAACAACTGAGGGACGGGACAGAGGGAGTAACAACCATGAAAACATTATTATGTGCTTAATTGAAGATTCTGTCTAAACACTCTTGCACCCGTCAAACAATAATTTAAAATACTCCGGTTCTCTAGCTTCTCCCCTCCCCCATCAAAAAATAATTATAAATACCACAACAAATGCAAATATGAGACTTTGTGCAAATCAAGCAAGATTAAAAATCATTATATGATACTCTTCTTATCCATTATGTAAGACATTTGATTTTTTTGCACGTAATTTTAGGTGTTTTGACTATATAGCTAAAATTAATTTTTTTTAAAAAATTTGTAAATAAAACATTATATTTTATTCAAAAAAGGAAAAATTGAAAAATAACATATTTAATATGTAATCAAATGCCTTGTAATGGATTAGAGGGAGTAATTAGAAGACACATTCCCAATGTAAAAATTAGAGCCAAGAAATGTTGCAAAAAGGATATCCGCGTCACAATAAATTATTTCCACCATATTAGAGTAGATATGCATTAGTTTCAAGAGTATTGTAAGAAATATTTAAAAGAAATGAAACAAAAAGGTGATAAAACAAATAACAATTCAGATGAGTTCATAAAGTAATGCATTTGTTACTTTGTACTATCAGGATTTGTCAAGGGATGAGCTTGAGCATCATCTCCAGTTCTCCACTCTTCAGCTACCTGCCTCATAAACTCAAGAAATGCAGGTGGTACTTGACTTGAAAATGAATCACGGGAAGGTCCCTGCCAAGATATACAGAGTTGTGAATTAATACCACAACATGCAAGAAGAGCTACATATGAAACTTAATTGTTATATAAGTATGCCAATTAAAAAAGTAGGTGGTCACTTACATCTGCTTCATTTACTCCCACTCCCGACAATAATCCTTGGTCTTTCCTATAATTTTCACCTGAAAACTAAATAATTTTAATAAAGCGCAGCAACAAAGTTATATAATTGACTCTCAGTGAATATTTAACTCTGAACTCGGAGTTTTCAAAAGATAATCAAAATATGATATAACTATAACTTAACCATACAAAATAAGATTAAGGCCATCAGAGTAGAACTTTCTACAATAATTTCAACATGCAATTTAAAACCTGACGCTGTAGCTTAAAGAATCAGACAAACCGGCAATAAGTGATGGGGGTGGATATACGGAATCCTGTTCCGCTGGATAAGGTGACCCGAATTGAACAGAAGCCTTAGTCCACCGTTCAGTTCTGCAGTTATGATGTTCAATAATGTAATAACCATACCCCGATAACTTGTGGAGGAGGCTGAATAGAACCAGGCATTTGTAGGTGGCTGTGACACAAATGCAAACAAAAAAGATGAGTAATCACCAAATGTAAGTGCCACTGGATATATTCACATTAATCATGCACAATTCAAGCAAAGAAATGTAAACTTAACAAACAACCAGCAGGTGATATATATTTTTAATTTTACCATGAAAACAGAAACTACCTAAAATTGCCAGTATATGGCAATGGTGTGATTTCTGAAGGTAGCAACTTTACAAGAGGAAACCCGAGTGGCCCCTTTCCCTTTTCTTTCGAAGCCGAGTGGCCTAGAATACTGGAAGTTTCGATATTCATAGGACGCTTTTCAGCTCTCCGCTGGCTCATTTCTTGAGGAGCCTGCGACATAACCCCTGGTGGTTGTCCCACAACATTGCTCACATGTGGTGGATCTTCAGTAATTGGTAGCTGCTGGGATCTTTTAAGTGAAAATAGCATCTGTTGGGCTTCTCCCATTGAAGGCTGAGAATCAATTCAATTAATCTTAGATGCATACATAACTGTATTCGGGAAAACGAAATGTTTATGATAATTTGATCTTCTTAAATGAAAATGACTGTAAGACCTGTGCAGATGGTTGTGGATTCCCTCCAGCTGGTTGCTCTGTCATTCTGGAGTAGAACCGGGACCAGAATACGTCCCACCAATCTTTTAGCAAACTTTCACCGTTCTCAAGTACTAAGCCAAAAATGACGACGACTTATTATAGGAACAAAGGCCCCCAATATTATAATTTTAAGATAAATGACTCCAAATATCACAAATGAAAAAGTTGGCCCAAATATCACTACAAAACGCTACATCATGTAGCGTTTTTTATTTTTTAATTTTTTTAATACAAGACGCTACGGGGTCTAGCGTTGCCAGCCTTGTCCATCATTCTTCATTGCTGTGTCTACGATTGGGGGGTGTTTACAAACGCCACATTATGTGGCGTTGGATTGGGTTGAGTTGTTTTTTTTTTCTTCTAAATATATATTTGTAAATAATATTAAAAATTTATAAATAAATGGTCAATTAAAATTGTATTTTTTATAATTTTAAAAATACAATTTTAATTAATCTTAGGGGTTCACTAATTAACTTTTGAGGTTCAACGTTTCCATTTTGGGGTTTAGAAATATTCCGAACGACGAATAAATCGTATGCGAACTTAGGGTTTAGGGTTGTTTACAACCTTAAATCCTAGACTCTAAACCCTAACTTATCCTGAAATCAGGCCGCCAGATTCAATTTGTTATTTAAAATTTTTAAATTTTATCTGTATTCCCTCGGGATTTCAACGGTTAATCTTTGGGGTTCAACATTTCCATTTTGGGTTTTAGAAATATTCCGAACGACGAATAAACCGCAACCATAAACCCTAACTTATCATGATTTTTAAACGCGTTAGCGTTTAAAAATCAGGCCGCCGGATTCAATTTGTTATTTAAAATTTTTAAATTTTATCAGTATTCCCTCGGGATTTCAACGGTTAATCTTTGGGGTTCAACAGTTTCATTTTGAGTTTTAGAAATATTCCGAACGACGAATAAACCGTATGCGAACTTAGGGTTTAGAGTTGTTTACAACCCTAAACCCTAGACCCTAAACCCTAACTTATCCTGATTTTTGAACGCTTTAGCGTTTAAAAATCAGGCCTCCAGATTCAATTTTTCAATTAAAAAAAACAATTTTAATTAAATTTAGTGGTTTAACAATTAACTTTTAGGGTTCAACGTTTCCATTTTGGATTTTAGAAATATTAAGAGCGAAGATTAAACCATATATGAACTTTAAAAAATATAAGCCTATATTTTAATTGACCATTTATAAATAAGTTTTTTATTATTTTTACAAATATATATTAGGAAAAAATAAAAAAACAAACAAGAAAAAACAAAAGCAAAAAAAAGACAAAAAATAAATAAATTAAAACTCCCAAACGCCACATAAAGTGGCTACATTAGAATATGTTTTGGAGTGATATTTGGGGGCAAGTTTTTGAAATGTGATATTTTGGACCATTTATCTTAAAATTGTGATAGAAGGGGCCAACACCCTTATTATAGATACCAACTTCGTACAAAGCACGTTACTTTTATTTTTATTTTAAATTATTTAATATTTTATTTAAATTTAAAATTAAACTTTTATTTATTTGTTTTGTAGGATTTTTTTATTTAGAATACCGTGTTAACATATTTTTACATATTAATTTTATTAAAATGATTACTTACTTTTTATTTACATGCATATTATAAAATTTAGAATATTAGTTTTGAATATTTCTATTAGTTTTATTTTTATTACAACATTTGAATATTTTATTTTATCGTTATAACTTATATTTTTTTTATAGATGTTCATGAGTCGAGCTGTTCGCGAACAAGCTCGGCTCGGCTCGTTAAGGGCTCGGTTCGGCTCGAGCTCGTTAGGAGCTCGAGTCGAGCTTTAGGGTGTTCGGCTCGTTAAAGCTCGAAAAAAAAATCAAATTTTTTACTTTTTATCTCCACCAAATTAATTTTTTATTTTTTGAAAATTTGGGAATATCTCTAAATTAGATATATCTTGACATCCATATGGTCGGATCGTTGAGAATTATTTTTTAAAAATAGAAACAACAATTCGTCACAAAGCACTAGTTACTAGTACTAGTTAAATTAGTAGTGATCTACTAAGATCTCCAACCAAATTAATTTTTTTATTTTTTGAAAATTTGGGAATATCACTAAATTAGATATATCTTGACATCCGTACGGTTGGATCGTCGAGAAATATTTTTTAAAAAATAGAAACAACAATTCGTGACAAAACACTAGTTAATAGTACCACTTAAATTAGTTGTGATCTACTAAGATCTCCAATCAAATTAATTTTTTATTTTTTGAAAATTTGGGAATATCACTAAATTGGATATATCTTGACATCCGTACGGTTGGATCGTCGAAAAATATTTTTAAAAAAATAAAAACAACAATTCGTGACAAAGCACTAGTTACTAGTACTAGTTAAATTAGTAGTGATCTACTAAGATCTCCAACCAAATTAATTTTTTATTTTTTGAAAATTTGGGAATATCACTAAATTAGATATATCTTGACATTCGTACGGTTGGATCGTCGATAAATATTTTTTAAAAAATAGAAACAACAATCCGTGACAAAGCACAAGTTACTATTACTAGTTAGAATAGTAGTGATCTACTAAGATCTCCAACCAAATTAATTGTTCACGAACAGCTCGAGCTCGACTCGGCTCGAGGCTGTTCGTGAACAACTCGAGTTCAGTTCGATTCGGTCAATGCTCGGCTCGGTTCATTAAGAAATCAGCTCAGTTCGTTAAGATCAAAGTTCGGCTCGGTTCGTTAAGATCAAAGCTCGACTCATTTCGGTCAAAACTCGGCTCAACTCGGTTCGTGAACAGCCCTACCAGAATACGTCCCACCAATTTTTTAGCAAACTTTCATCGTTCTCAAGTACTAAGCCAAAAATGACAACGACTTATTATAGATACTAGCGTCGTACAATTGTACAAACCACGTTACTTTTATTTTAAATTATTTAATATTTTATTTTAATATAAAATTTAAAACTTTTATTAATTTTTTTGTAGGATCTTTTTATTTAGCATACTGTGTTAATATATTTTTACATATTAATTTTATTAAAATGATTACTTGCTTTTTGTTAACATGCATATTATAAAAATTTGGAATATTATTTTTGAATATTTTTGATTAGTTTTATTTTTATTACAACATTTGAATATTTTCTTTTATCATTATGACTTATTTTTTTAATATTATTTTCTTACTATATTTAAAATCATGTGCCGATATATTATTATATTATATATTTTTTAAATAATCATTCAAAACTTTATTCAAATATTTGTAAATTTTAAGAAGAATAGATATTATTAGTAGTGTATATTTTTAATTTTTTTCGTTAAACACCTATGTGTAAACAACCAAGTAAACAGTTATTTCCTTAAGCTATGGGATCCGGTGACCACAAACCAAACCACTTAAAGTATCTTATACTATTTATATGTTTTATATAATTTAAATATTTAATATTTTATAATGAATTAAAATTTTCAATTTTCAATTATTTATTTTTCAGAATTTTTTTATTTAGTATACTGTGTTAATATATTTTTACATATTACCTTCATTAAAATTATAACTTGCTTTCAATTTACATGCATATTATCAAAATTTAGAATATTATTTTTGAATATTTTTTATTAGATTTATTTTTATTACAACATTTGAATGTTTCCTTTTATCATTATTGACTTATATTTTTTATAACAATTTCTAATTATATTTAATATCATGTGCTCATATGTTATTATATTAAATTTTTCTTAAATAGTTATATAAAATTTTATTCAATTATTTGTAATTTTAAAGATATTAGAATATTATTAATAGTCACATACCCGTAAACAATCAATTCTTTCCTTAACTTCTTTTTTTTTAGTTGTGGGATCCGGTGATGAAAACAAATCACTTAAAGTCCTTTAGCTAATGTATAGGATATAATTTTTCTATAATCAAAATGTTTGAAATAAAAAGACTAACGAGATCGAAGTGTAATAAAATTTATATTATTTATCAATTAATTTTGATCTTTTATATTCTTATAAGTTCAGCATATGACATAATTTCAATTGTGTCATAATTATTTTTCTCATGTGAAGTTCTTAAAAATTTGTTAATTTATCTGCATAAAGTATATTCAAAGTTTATTTTCTAGATAAATGAATTATTGTTGCACATTAAAACCATAATGTAAAAATGCCTACATTAAAAAACCAATTTGAAAAACAAAATGATAAGAATTTAGAACAATTTTATACGCATTTTAAAAAAATTTACAAACATCACTCTTCATCTAATCGGGCCACACATATTATAATTATATACTTTTGACTAATATTCTTGATTTATTTCCTTCCATTTAAGTTGATCAATTTCCTTTTTATAATACCATTTATTTGAATGACACTAATGAATTAATCAACGTCTTATAATTTGGCAAAAAAAAAAAATCTACGTCTTATAAATAATTACATATTATACAACATGTAAATATTTTGGTAGACATCCACAATACAGATAAAAATGGGACAAAAGAGTATAACCCAAATAAAGAAAGTTCTCAAATTAATGAAAAAAGTGATATAATTAAAATGGAAGATCTACAATATCAATTAAAAGTATTTATATATTTCTTTTCAACTGATTCATTCATTTAAAGTAATAAAAATAACTTGATAAAAAAAATAGAAGCAAGATGTAGTCAAATATAAAGTGAGTAAAAAGACACTTACATTTAGACATCTGAACATTAGCTTCTTCAGCAAAAAATTTTGCAGTTTGGTGAAGTTCCCGTTTCTTCATGTAATGGTAAATATACAAATGCAGCCTAAAAAATTTGTTGGATCAAAAAAATTAAAACAATTAAAAAAAAGATAAAACCAAACAATTTAATGTCCAAGGGGATGTATTCAATCTAGATTCTATATGATTTTTTTGAATTTTAAAAATTTGAGGATATTCAATTAGGATTTTAAAAAATCCATTAATATCTGGGTGTATTCAATAAAAAATTTAAACAATCTTTTAAAATTTGATGGTATTCAATTGAAATTTTAAAAGGTTTGGGGTATTCAATCCGGATTTCAATTTTTTTTTAAATCCGGAGGTATTTAATATGCAGTATAAATAATCTATTAAAATCTGCTGCTATTAAAAAACTTATTGACTTTAAAGGATTTTAAAAGTCCATAGATTTTGTTAGATTTCACAATTTATTTTTAATTGTTTGAAATCTCATCAAAATCCAAGAGATTTTAGTGGATTTGAGCTCGATTCTACGTAAATTCAACGAAATCTACGTCGATTCTGCACGAACTCTACCAATTTTGCATGGATTCTACGTAGAATATTAAATCAGTAATAATCTACCAAAATCCATGAATTTTTAATAATCCGTTAAAATCTAAATTGAATACACTCCCTAAGGTGATCCGTATACACATATAAATATAAGGCTTAATGGCCTTTTAGCCCTCAAAGTTTCCACCAAAATACCCATCAGCCCTCACTGTTTCAAAACGTTCCTTTTGACCCTCCAAGTATCCGTAAAGGTCCAATTAGCCCTTATACCGGTATAGGAAATGGTGAGTTTTGGTGATTTTTGGTTCGTTTTAATCGACACAACAACAATACAGCAAAAATCCGGCTAGAAACCGATTAAAACGAACCAAAAATCACCCAAACTCACCATTTTCTATACCGATATAAGGGCTAATTGGAACAGTGAGGGCTGATGGGTATTTTCGTGGAAACTTTGAGGGTTAAAAGGTCATTAAGCCTAAATATAACTCACATCTCTTCAGGGTCTCTTTCATTTTCATGAAACATGTACTTCTCCTCAGCTACAATTTTCACCTTTAAAGATCCAGAAAAATATAAAATAAGATTCTTAATTATGAAAAATACGGGATAAATAGGAATAACACATATAAATGAATTATTGTGATAAAAATTTAACATTGAAAGCAATTTGGATACCTTTATGATGAGAAAACATAAAACTTGATTAGAAGAACAAGGTATGTAAAAGAAAAATGACATTCTGATATGTGACGATGTTTCTCTCAAATTATAATTTCATTTTGAATCTTAGTTGTAAAAAAAAGGATATTGAATTCAGTAAAAAGATATAATATATTAAAAAGGATCTTTTTTTGAAATAATAATAGAAAGGATCTGGAATTCAATGTGAAAAAATAGAGTATATAGAAAATAATTATGAATTCACCGTAAAAAAAGTACGTACATAAAAAAGAATATTGAATTTATTTTCTAAAAAAGAATATAGAAAAAAGATTCTAAATTGTCAATAGATGCGAATAGATACTTTACTATAATAAGTTTGATACGTACAATTCACATTTTTCACATGATACATAACAAAGATAATGATCAAAATTAATAGAGTGAGGTCAAACAGGTTTTGAGAAATAAACAATGCAACATAGTGGATATCCTCTACCAGCTACCAAAAGCATGAACATGACATTTCTCTATTTTAAAGTTGTATTTTGATTGATATCAAAGACGTGTATCGGATAAATATCAGGATACACATCATATTAGAAGGAAGAGTAACAACAAATATTCACAATTCACACAAGAAGACATGTCCACAAGACTGTGCACTTACTTCGACTTTGTTCGATGGACTTGAGCAAAATAGTGGCCAGAATACTTCCCACCATTCCGTCAATAGATTTTCTTCAATCTCCATCACTAAATAAAATGTGAAAATATTAAAGTTAAATCATTCAGTTCAATTATTTGTATTAGGAAAAGTAATCTTCTTTCATTCTTTTCATAATCGCTTAAAAAAATTATTTATCTTAAACAATTCAAATTTTTTAAAAAAATCATGAAAAATCTTAACTGAATAACATAGGATGATGTGTAAATTTGTACACTCAAAACTAATGAAAGAAACAACTATACATATCCTGACCATAACCACTTACATTGTGATGTTTCAATGTTTGCTTCTTTCGCAAAAACTTTAACAACATCATGTAATTTTTTTTTCTTCATGTGATTGTAAATGTAAAGCTCAAGCCTGAAAAATCCAAATGGAGTTAACTAACATTAAACATAATAAATATATACAAGTATACTTTACTAAAATTCCGAAACCATCATAAAGTAATAAATTCGGATTAAAGTATGACTCACATCTTTTCTGCAGCTCCGTTATTCTTTAAAGCAAGCTCCCTTTCATTGTCCCATTCTCTTCCAAAAGCCATTTGCTACAACAAAACAACATTCAGTTTGCCAAGATGTGGAAAAACAATACGGAGAAAATTGCCATAGGCCAAGTTTAATTGTGAAAAAATCAAAAGTGAGATATGCTATTTATCACAAAATTTTGCTACATGTACCTCAAAGATTGAAAGAGAAAAACACAATACCAGCTACAATGACATTGGAAATGTAGCAACAAGGAAATATATATAGAAGAATTTGTAAAAATATATAAATAAATGTATATGGAAAAAGCAAACAAAAGCATGAAATGCATTATGTGATATTTATTATCTAGATTTTTTTTATATTAAATGAGAATATTTGATTTAGCCAATTGTGGATATTTAGGAATATATTATTGTCATTTGATTTAAGAATCTGTAGGATTTATATTATTATTCAATAGCACATCACGGAAAATATTAAGTTGTCTTTCTTTCTAATTTTGCTTAAATTTTATTTTCAATATCATCAACCAACACGTATCACATTGAAAATTAGACATTTATTTATTCTTCACATATAATATACTCGATCCCCGTCAGCGTATTTTTTTATTTTACGTCCCGTAACTCTTCCTCAACCTGGCTGGGGTAGAATGGAACATACTACATTCCCAGTTGTCGAAAAGCCGACATCGAGGTACCAAACCTTCCCATAGAATCCCCATTTCAAGAAAGGGTCATTTGTTTGAAGTTTTATACTGTATTGAACTCCATTCGAGGTGACCTAGTCCAGCATTCATTTGCAAATCCTGTAGTGAAATTGAGACGAATTCACATGTACAACCTTTGTAACTTCATGGTATACCCATGGATTGGCCAGTTCGTAAGTTTGGATGAGCGTGGGCAAGTTCAGGATTCGCTATGCAAAATTATGACTTCCGCCAAAAAAATTGATGTATTCATGCATATTAATAACTTGATTGATTAAGAACTTTTTAGGTGGTTTACGGGCTGATGCTCAATCAATTAGTTACGAAATACCATTAATGAAAGGACATTAATTCAAATTTTGGATTTTCGAACTGGATCGCTACTATAGTTGAGAAATAATTGAAGTAGTCAAATTTTTGCACTTAGTCCAAACCAAATTTATCTTCGCATTATATAAATGTGTCAAATTAATTTTTGTTACGCATAATTTACTATGGTATAACCTCATAACACTTTTAAAAAATAAGTTGGACAAAAACTAATACTGTATTACGAAGAGTGAGAAAATTTTAGAGCAAGTGCAAGGGAATATTTGCATTAAACTTAATTTTCAAATAGAAATTCACACCAAATCCTTTAAAAAGAACACTTATCATACATGAAAAAATATCACACCAAATCCTTTAAATAATCACAAGTATCTTGAAATACTGAATGAAAAGGATAAAAAAATATTTATACCAATATGAACCTAACATATTTCAAAAATATTTTATATAAACTAATAAATTAAAATAAGATAACCCGAAAAATTGAAAATTTAAAAAACATGTAAGGTTAAATTTATAATACATATATAATTTATAAAATTAACAATTATTACATAAAAGTGCTTTGGAAAAAATATTATATTAATAAATATTATAAAATATTTTACTTATAAGTTTTAAAACAAACAAGTTTCTTAAATTTATAGTAAGAAAATAAACATAAATTAAGAAAGAAAATGCAATTTGATTGAAAAAAACCATATTTTCATCTCTTCACATAAAAAATTGTAGATGCAATACTACTATACAGTTGTAAATAAATTACAAAAAATATTCCAAAACAAAAATTTAACATATTGTTGTGGAATAAAAAGTAGATTATAAATTGTATTTAATGCTACGGTGGTTGAGCTTCGAGCTTTAATGGCTGTTTCCGTGTTCGAGACTAATCGGTCCTCACAGAGTGCCTACGTATCTCGTTATTGAGAATCAAGCCAAGACGTAGTTCTGAGAATGAGGGGTCAGACTCTTTATATAGGCTGAGAAGCCCTAGAATCGTGGTAGAATTAGGTGACTTGGTGGGCAAGTCACCGCCTTGAGGAAGGTTCTAGACTCCTTCCTTGTAGGAATCAGTTTCCTTGTTGAAGTAGGTGCCTTGGAGGCTAAGTCAAGCATGAGTAATATCCTTATTTGACTCTTATTGCTGAGCTGGTTATTATCCTTAATATTAATTACGAAATTAATATTATAAATAAGGTTTGGGCCCCTCTGGTGGGCCCCACGTTTTGACCACATTGGGTCTAATTAATGCCACATTAAATGTGTCCTTAGGGCTTATTTTTAACCCATATCATTTTCCCCCAACTTATAGGAAAACTGATCAGGTTTTCCTTGAAGTTTTAACGGCCTTATTCGAGACTCGGGTCTGGGTTTATTGCTCATATGCAAGCATTTTCAACAACATTGTCCTAATGTAAAGCGTGGAGCGACCAACGCATTTACAATGACCATAAACGACACTAAAAAGTGCTAATAGGCCTTAAATGACGTTTAAATAGTGTTAAACGACGTTAAACGACATAAAACGGTGCTAAACGATGCTAAACGGCGCTAACCAGCCTTGAACGACGTTTAAACAGTGTTAAACGACGTTAAACGGCATAAAACGGTGCTAAATGACGCTAAACGGCGCTAACCAGCCTTAAACGACGTTTAAACAGTGTTAAACGACATTAAACGGCATAAAACGGCACTAAACGGTGCTAAACAATGCTAAACAGCGTTAATCAGCCTTAAACGACGTTTAAACAGTGTTAAACGACGTTAAACGGCATAAAACGGCACTAAACGGTGCTAAACGACGCTAAACGGCGCTAACCAGCCTTAAATGACGTTTAAACAGTGTTAAACGACGTTAAACAGCATAAAACGGCACTAAACGGTGCTAAACGATGCTAAACGGCGCTAACCAGCCTTAAACGACGTTTAAACAATGTTAAACGACGTTAAACGGCATAAAACGGCACTAAAACGGTGCTAATCAGATTTCAGTTCAAACCCATTTTCATATTTTTCACGGAACCTGGTCAATCAGAAATCTTTATGTTCCTGACGAAAATGGGTTGGCCAAAAATATTCGTGTTCCTGATCGACCCCGGTTGGATAGAAAATACCCATACTCGTGACGATCCCCGGTCGGCCGAAGCCTCCCGGGGGCAGCGGTCGGCTAGCCACCGGTCGGCCAACCACCGGTCGGCTGGAGCCTCATGGTTCGCCCCAGTCGGCTGGCTCCCGGTCGGCCGGCTCCCGGTCGGCCGAAGCCTTTCGGTTTGCCCCGGTCGGCTGGCTTCCGGTCAACCATTTTCGATTTTTTTTGTTGAACATGATGTTTTCATGAACGTGAGTTTTTATGTTCGTGACGACCATGAGTTTTCATGTTCGTGACGACCATGAGTGTTCCTGTTCGTGACGACCATGAGTTTTCGTGTTCGTGACGACCATGAGTGTTCCTATTCCTGACGACCATGAGTTTTCATGTTCGTGATGACCATGAGTATGGAAAATCAGTAATATGGTCATTCATGACTTTTGCTTAGGACTTCCCCTTATTTCTTGATTCCAAAGCTTCCTTAGTCAGGTACCAACTAACATTCTCAGTTCCTTATTCTGAGCTTTTGATGACTCTCTCCATTTATTAACGGATAGTTTTCGTCTCTTTTTTGCATTCATCTGATACATGACCTGTAAACACGATCCGGCCTGTATCTCAACCTCTGATAACATGTCACACTTTTCTATAAAAGAAGGGGAGCATCCTTCATTCTTCCTCACTTCTTCATTTCTCAAATCTCTCTCAAGCTCTAAAATTCTCTAGTTCTTTAGCTTTTCAAGTTCATCCTCAAGTTCAAGCTCGACATGGCTGACAAACGCCCGACTGTCCCTCAAATCTCCATGCAGGAAGCTATGAAGAAGAGGAGCATGGCAAGGACGGTTAAAGGTATGCTAAAACTCAAGCCTCCTCGTTATGTTGATCGTCGATTTGATTCTTTATTAGACTTGTTGAGCACCATGAGGGAAGCTTTTCCCAACAGTTCAGACTTGGCTGCCTTCCATAGCCATTCTAAGTTAAAAAAGAAGGACATTGTGAAGATTAGGAGTAAGTACAGTTTTCCCGATGTGACTAAGGTTCTCCTTCCAGCTCCGGGAGACCGGACTTGCAATTGGCACCCAGAAAGATTATGTGTTTTTAAAGGTGCTTTGGAGGTGGGATTGAGGTTCCCGGTTCATCCCTTTATTATCAGGTTTCTGTCGGAGCTCCAAATCCACCCGTGTCAACTATATCCTAACTCCTGGAGGTTCTTGATTATCTTCATGCTAAGGTGTAAGGAGTTGGGCATCACTTGGGATACAACTTTGTTCAGAAGCATCTTCATGATCAAGAATTCTCCTGAGTCCTCACCAGGATATGTTGGTTTTCAACTCCGAAGCAGGCTCCCTCATATTGTAAACTCCTTCTCCTTTCCCGACTCTCATCATACTTGGGATAAGGAATTTTCCATTTTCGAATGGGTTCGTGGAGGATTGTTCACACTTCGTGTGCGACCTTACCGACCAACAATTGATCGACAGGGATAAACTGCTTGCCGATAACGGGTGTACCCATTATAAAACTGTTCTTACTGAGAAGAAGCTTATCGAAGCTGGCTTAAGCTTTCTTTCTATTGAGGGTAATTTTTCCTTCATGACTTCATTATGAACTATGTTTCTTCTTATTCCGATATCTTTTCTTTCATATTTCAGCTGCTGAGGAGTTGGACAATCTCCCTGAAAATCAACCAAATGTCACAAGGCGAATGATAAAGAAGGCGGAATCTCAACTGAATCCTCTTGAAAGATAAGTTCCTCTATTCCTGGTGGGATGTAGCCAAGGGGAAAAAAGGTCTCGAAATGCTGGTGAAGGCGTTAGAGTTCCCTTCACACCAGATTGGGGCATCTGCGAGCAAGATTCTATTATGGGGAGCTCCGACCTATCCTTAGATTGGTCAAGGCTCTCTATAACCCCTCCTGATCTCCTGACCGTCACTGCGGGGGATAAAATTGACGAATTCGAGCGCCTCAGAGCTCAGGCCTTATATCAGGTACCAACTTGTGTACTTAACGTTTTTGTTTACTTCGTTGGTTATAAATGTCTTTCTAACTCCCTTATTGTAGGTCAATGCCTATCTTCAATCCGCGACCTGCCAAGGTCGTGCTCATAGGGATGACAATGCCATGCTGAAGAACGAGAAAGCAAAGCTCCAAGAGCAGATTCAAGACTTGGACTCCAGAGCTGTCCGAGCTAAGGCCAACTGCCATTCTCTTCAAAAGAATCTCCATTCTATGGCCAAGAAGTTGTCTTCCAAAGCTGACAAAGTGATTGATGCCTACCATAGGTCAGAAAGATTTTATGAGATGATAGATAAGCATGATGATGAAATGCGGCCCTTAACATGTCTGTTGGTTGGAACAAAGCCGTTGGTGCGGTTAATAACAAGTATCCTGAAGTGGTCAACCCAGCAGACTTCCCTTGCCCTAATTGGGCTGTTGGTGGTGGAAGTCAAGTGGATCATGCATCAGGCTCTGGGGGTAGCCGTCGTCCTTCTGGTATGAGGAAGGCGGCAAATGTTGTTAGCTCCGGATCGTCCTATTCCCGTTCTGCTGGGAAAAAGGCTATGTCAAAGAGGGAGGCAGCTGTGAGGTAATCTTTCCCCGGCAAGCAGCTTCGTGCCAGGGTCGAATCTTCGACCGAGACTTCAGAAGAAGAAGGGGACGTGGTGTAGAAGGGAGCGGCGCAACCTATGGAGACGGAAGCCGATGATGATGACGATGATGAAAATGATGAAGGCTCCGAAGAGGAGGATGAGGAAGATGAAGAGGAGGAGGGAGGAGAGCAAGAAGTGGTAAGGGAATCCTCCGGGGAGTAAATGGCCTTGCATGGCCTTGTTAGCCGCATGTGGCTTTATCTTTCCAGTTTTTAATCAAGGTCCTTCGGGACTTAACTTTAATTTATGGTTTGTAACATAATTCCAACTTCGGCCCCTTAGGGGTGTTTATCTATGCACTTGTTTTATTTCCATCTGTGTGTTCTTTACTTTCATTACTTGGTCATCTTTGACTTGCACTCATCAGGTGCTTGGCACATAAAATCACACAATCATAGAATGGAAAACAAACTTGCATTAATAACTTGAATCGGGTTCAACCCTTACATATTTTACTACTGTACTACTTGGGGTACTGTTAGTGTAGGTGCCCTAGAGGCAATACATTGTTTCTCGAATAAATCTTATGTCATTTGATTATTAAATAAATGTATTTATTATGACTCTAATTACTGCGATATTTGTTAGCATAATAAATGTCCTTAGAATAATGATACACATTATATAGTTTAAGTTTATAACTTGAATTTGAGATTATATAATATATATATCATATTCTTAAAGGTCCCTAGTCGAGTATTATTATACAGGACAATAATAATACATAAATAGACTAGTATGTTTTTGACTGATAACCACATCTCATTGGTTATAAGTATGGAGATACTAAAGTCAATACATAGGTACATGTAGGGTACATGGTACTGGACAGACCCACCGTGAGATTCTTCATGTTAATTAAGTCATAAGAAAGACTCACAGTGATAATGGTGTAATGATCCTTTGACTTGAGATCATTATATTTCTATACGAGGATAATATACTTTGACTACATTAAAAGTTACCTTTGACCGGGTAATGATAAAAGTGGACATCGGGTATATTGTGAATCGTATGAGAAATATGAATGATAGATAAAGGATTTAACCCTCCTATCAAATAGGAGAGATATTATTGGCCTCTTGATTGAGTGAGACTATAAAATGCATGGCCGTGCTCAAATAATGATTTGTTTTAATAGTCTACTCATGGATCAAGTAAACCCGGATTAAATTATGAAGAGGATGACATAAACGTGCCTCGAGTTTAATCTATAATATTTGGTTAAAGGGATTATATTACACGGGAACATTAATCACAAAAGGTTTTATCGAATCACGATTTAATTATTATTTAATTGGGTAGCAATGATGTATTACTAGATGCCGCTCATTGTTTATAATTTTATTAGAGAATAAAATTATTGCCAATTAAATTATAGCCTACAGGGTCACACACATAGAACATTTAAAGGAAGAATTAATTTAAATTATGAATTTAAATTAATTAATGATAAGTTGGATTTTATTATATTAATTAAGTGGTACTTAATTAAGATATAATAAAATACAAATGAGATATGATTTTATGATTTTAATAATTGAGTATGACTTAATTATTATTTATTTAAATAATAGGATTTGATTCTATTATTTAATATTTCTATTTGGGCTAAGTTTTTTTTTTGGCTTGGGCTTTTTGCTACACACTACCATATAAATACATAAGGATGTGAAGGATGGTGATTTCAGAACACACGGCAGAAACTAAAGCCAGCCGCATAAACCAAACCCTAAAATCTTTATCTCTTTTCATTGGAGGCTAGTACCTCCCTTCCGTACAAGATCGTGAGACGCTCTTGGGGTGTTCGTGTGGATACCGTAGAGGAGTTTTCGAAGAGGAAGCTCTGTGATTGCATTTCCATCGTTTTTAATCGTAAAGCTTCACTAGGTAAATGTTTCTATCTACCGTGATTATCCGTATATATTATACATGGATCCGGGCATGGTTTCGATCGATTTTATTATCGTTTTTCGCTGCGTATTGATGATCGAAACCAACAGGTACTAGGCCCGGGAATGGTTTCATCGAACCTTATTTCTACTTCTCCTAATAGATAGATAAAAGCCAAGTCCTTACTAGGAAGGCTTACACATAATAAATCTTCAAATTTAGAGCATGCCAAGTTTGTGGCACTTTATTCCCATCTAACGTCTCCAACTTGTATGCTCCTCGTCCTAGTGTCTTCCTGACTCGATATGGCCCTTCCCAGTTAGGGGCCAACTTTCCCTTTTGGCCAACTCCAGAAGCCTCTATCTTTCTCAGAACCAGGTCACCTTGCTGGAAGAACCACTCTTTAACCCTATGGTTGTAGTAAAATGATGCCTTATTCTGATGCTCCACATTCTTGGCGTTTGCCTCGTCCCTAATTTCATCAATTAGATCAAGGGCGAGCCTCATGCCTTCTTCATTGGTTTCTTGTTCATATGCCTCAACTCGAGGTGATGCATGCATGATCTCCAAGGGCACAACTGCCTCAGCTCCGTAAGCCAGCAAAAACGGAGTTGCTCCAGTTGTCACCTTACAAGTGGTGCGATATGCCCAGAGTATAGGCAATAACTCATCCACCCAAGTGTTTCTTGAACGTTCGACTCTCTTCTTTAGTCCATCAAGGATAATTCGATTAGCCACCTCTGCCTGTCCATTAGCTTGCGGATGCGCTACTGAAGTAAAACGAAGCTCAATAGCATTTTCCTCACAGTACTTCTTAAACTCTTCATTGTTGAACTGTGTCCCATTATCTGTCACAAGGATTCGTGGAATTCCGTACCTACAAATGACGTTCTCCCAAAAGAACTGGATAACTTGCTTGGTGGTTATCTTGGCTAAAGGTTTAGCCTCAATCCACTTGGTGAAGTAGTCGATGGCTACTATCAAAAACTTTCTTTGTGCTGAAGCCATAGGGAAAGGACCAAGTATGTCCATCCCCCACATTGCGAATGGGATTGGAGAGTTAACTGAAGTTAACATCTCAGGCGGCTGCCTTACAATTGGGGCATGCTTTTGACATCTGTCACACCTCTTGACATAATTCTGCGCGTCGGCCAACATCTCTGGCCAACAGAAACCCAGGCGAGTGATTTTATGGGCTAGGGCTCTGCCCCCCAAGTGTTTCCCGCAGATCCCTTCATGAACTTCTTCCAACGCTTCTTTTGCCTCTTGGGGCCTCAAACAGTTCAAATATAGGATGACAAATGATCTCTTGTAAAGGATGCCTTCGATCAAGGCATATCTCAATGCTCTCACTGACAGTTTTCGTGCCTCCAAGGCATTGTCAGGGAGCCATCCGGTTTCTAGGTGAGCTTTGATAGGATCCATCCAGCAGCTTCCTACATCAATTGGTGCCACCAACTTAGAGTTGATGGTCGGGGCCTTCAAGACCTGGAAGTAAACACTCCCTGCATAGTTCTCGATTTCAGAAGAAGCGAACTTGGACAGGGCATCGGCCTTAACGTTCTCTTCCCTCGGAATATGCTCCACATAGCACTTATCGAACTGAGTCATAACAGCTTTCACGATTCTCAGATATTTCTCCATAGTTTCATCCTTGGCTTCAGACTCACCATTAACTTGTGATACTACAAGCCTTGAGTCTCCACAAACTTTGAGGTTCTTGACCCTCATGACTCTGGCCAAACCTAATCCAGCGATCAAGGCTTCATACTCAGCTTCGTTGTTGGTTGTTGGAAAGTCCAACTTTAAAGCGTACTCAACTGTGAACCCATCGGGGCTTTACAAGACCAAACCTGCACCACTAGATTTTGTTTTTGATGCTCCATCAAAATAGAGCACCCAATACTCTTTTAGCTCAGGTATAAGTTCTTCATCTTTATTCTCACTTCCAGGGGTGGTTACTATCTCCTGCCCCCCGACTTCTTGGTTGTTAATGGTACATTCAACCACGAAGTCAGCCAATGCCTAAGCCTTGATGGCTGTCCGAGGCTTATATGTGATGTCAAATTCTCCAAGTTCGATTGCCCACTTGATTAGCCTTCCACTGGCTTTAGGGCTGTGCAGAATGTTCCTCAACTACTGGTCCGTCAGGACTTCGATCTTGTGTGCCTGGAAGTACGGTCGTAACTTCCTCGAGCCCGTTATCAATGCCAAAGCAAACTTCTCGATGGGGGAGTAATTCAATTCAGCTCCATGCAACACTTTGCTTACATAGTAGATTGGCTTCTGAACTTTGCCCTCTTCTCGAATGAGAACAGCACTTAATGCTTGTTCGGATACCGCCAAGTATAAATAAAGAGTCTCTCCGTGACTAGGTTTGGCCAACAACGGGGCTTCGACCATGTATTTCTTTAGCTGTTCAAAGGCCTCTTGGCTTTCAGGAGTCCACTCAAAGTTTTTCACCTTCTTTAATGCTTGAAAGAAAGGCAAGCACTTGTCACCAGACTTGGAGATGAACCTCCCTAGGGCTGTAACCCGGCCGGTTAGCTTTTGTACATCTCGTATAGATCGGGGGGTTCCATGTCCATAATTGCTTTGATCTTGTCGGGGTTGGCCTCAATGCCCCTTTTTGAAACCATCAGACCCAAAAATTTTCCTGATCCAACGCCAAAAGCACACTTGGCTGGGTTCAACATCATCTTGTGGTGCGTCAGCACTTCAAATGCCTCTCTGAGGTGCTTAATGTGGTCAGCCTTGGAAAGGCTCTTGACTAACATGTCATCAACATAGACCTCCATGGTTTTCCCGATCAGATGGGCGAATATCTTATTGACTAGTCGTTGGTAAGTAGCATCTGCATTCTTTAGACCGAAAGCCATAACAAGATAGCAGAAAACACCAAAGTCAGTTATGAAAGATACCTTTGGGATGTCATCCTTGTGTATCTTAATCTGATTGTAGCCGCTAAACCCATCCATGAAACTCAACATCTCATGTCCAGCTATGGCATCTATCAACATATCTATCCTTGGTAGGGGAAAACAATCCTTTGGACATGCGTCATTCAAGTCGGTGAAGTCTATGCACATCCTCCACTTCCTATTCGCCTTCTTGACCATTACTGGGTTAGCTATCCATTCAGGAAATTGAATCTCTTCAATAAACCCAGCCTCCAAAAGCTTGTCAACTTCTTGCTTAATGGCTTCTTGCCTTTCAGGAGCAAAATTCCTCTTCTTCTACTTTATTGTTTTCCGGTCGGGATCGACATTCAACCTGTGAGTTATGAGCTGGGGATCGATCCCCGGCATATCAGCTGCGGTCCAAGCAAACACATCACTGTTTTCTTGTAAGAATGTCGTCAACCAGCCCTTCAAGGGTTCCTAGAGGTATGGGGACCAAATCCTCTGCAGGCTTCCTTCGGTGTTCATCATCACTACGGACATCCATGTCTTCAATCGGGAGTACCTGCCCCCGACTCCATCAGCTCTTAAAGCAGATACATAACAACTTCTTGCCATCTTCTGGTCGCCTTTTTGTTCTCCGACACCATTCCGGGTTGGAAACTTAATCTTCATATGGTAAGTGGAGGCAACAACCTTGAATGCATGAAGTCCAGTCCTTCCCAAGATTGCATTATAAGTCGAGGATGCCTTGATTACCAGAAAATTCAACATCTGAGTGGCCTCCTTAGGTTCTTGCCCGATTGTCATGGGCAACTGAATAGTCCCTTCAACTTTGGATTCAACTCCATTAAACCCATAGATGGGAATGTTGGTCGGGGTCAACTGAGAATCAGTGTATCCCATTTTTACAAACGCATCATAAAACAAAATATCTACAGAAGCTCCATTGTCTATCAAGACTCACTTCACCTCTGAGTTTCCAATTACAGGAGTTATGACCAACGGGTCGTCATGGGGGAACTTCACCCCTTCAAGGTCAGAATCATCAAAACCAATCACTATTTCGATTCTAGCACGTTTCGGGGCTTCTCCCACGATGTGCATTACTTCTCTGGCATACGCCTTTCGAGAGTTTCTTGTTGTGCCGGCCGCTGTCGGGCCTCCCCAGATCATGTTGATAACTAGCCCTCGGGGCTGTGTGTTACGATCATGATCATTATCCCTTCTGTCATTGTCTCTCCTGTCGTAATCCCTTCTTTGGGCTCCACGATCTTCACCCTTGGTGAACTTATTCAGTTTCCCTTTACGAATCAGGAATTCAATCTCGTCTTTCAACTGTCTGCAATCATCTGTATCATGTCCCACATCTCGGTGGAACCTATATAGTATTGATCCTTGTTCCTCTTAGCGGGATCACCCAAACCAAACCAAACCAAACATACCCAGTATATCCCGCACAGAGCAGGGTCTGGGGGGGTGAAGTGTACGCAGACCATGTCCCTACTTTTAACGGTAGGGAGGCTGTTTTCGTGAAGACCCCCGGCTAAGTGCACAAAAAAGCTAATGGCCCTGAGGTTAATTTTTGGTTAGGTCACTGATTAATTGCAAATAAAATTAAATATTCAAAAAATATCAAACAAAATTAAATTTTTCAAAAAACTATGACTTTTTAAATTTGAATTATAATCATTCAAATAAACATACACTTTTGGTATCAGTTATTAATTTCGGATAAAATGGTTGAAAAACATGATATCTTTAAATATTTGTTCACTTTCATCGATTTATTAGCATATGAAATAATGGTATGTTCAATTCTAAATTTGATTAAAACAAAATTCACCCGAAAAACAATTAAACATTAAAAAATTTATGCCTTTGACAAAAATTATCGTATTGAAAAAACGTGATATATAAATATTTGTTCACTTGTATTGATTTATAAGCATATAGGTTGAAATACTATGTACAAATTTGAACCTATTTTAAGTGTAATCATTCTAAAGAAAATCAAACCTTCTAAAAATTTACACCTTTGGTACAAATCATCATTATCGAAAAAATATATATGGTATTTTCCTAAGCATATGATTTAAATGGGTATGTTCAATTTTTAAATTTAATTTGTTTAAAATTAAAATTAGTTGATGACCTAATTGAAAATTGAGATAAAGTTGAGTGTTAAATTAGCAATTAAACTTAATTTCAGTGTACCACGTCAACATCTATGTCATTTTTTTGTTAGGATTTTTAGGAAAATTGATGGAAATAACCAACTTGCAAGTTTTTAAGTACTTCATTAATTGATTAATTTTTTTTTTTAACTTGGTGACTCACTTGTAAGTTACTACCGACTACAATCTATGTTAATAAGATTCGCCTATTACGATAGCCATACTGTATCGACACGACATGACACGTAGCACAATGTGGGATACGTGGCGCGGATTCATGTGTGTGAAACCAGATATATCCTTCGTTGTTATCGGACAGAAAAACTTTAGAGATCGCCAAAAAAACTTCGCATATTATCAGAAAATTTTTAAGGTCCCGACTATTGATAAACACATGTCTCGTACAAATCTGATGAAAAGAAAGTTAGAAGTGGTGTGGAAAAGACGAAGTAGGGATATGAGAAGATGAGATTTTATTGAAAAGGATATAAAAAGGTTGGACTATAAAAATATATTCTTATCTTTGTATATACTGTATATATGAAAGGAATGAACCTGGATTGTATCATGTCCATATTCATCATAGTTTTTATTATTAGTGGAATTAGTTGTTCACCAACCGCAACCGCGTGCACATCTTATAATTTAATACTAGCTTATAATGTGTGCAACGCATGATTACTTTTCTAATATCTATAATTATATTAGTTTTTTAATATTTATTTGTTATTAGTTTACATATCAAATTGTTGTTAAAAAGGTTATATATATATTTATATAGGGGACTATTCCAATGAGTCCCTATTATGATGAGAACTGAGACCCCAATCACCAAATCATTAAAAATAATCACCATCATATATATAGACACCTACACTACCGCACATATTTTGTAAAGTTTTCGCCAATTCTACAACCACCGTACCTACACCACTAGCCCTCCTCTTCCACTGTAGCATCATCCATCGTCACCAACCAAGCCACCACCACCACACGATAATCCTTATCTTTCCATTCAATTTCTCACCAAAACACCATCATTTTACATTAAATTTCTTCCTAGAAATCACTATAATTCTCTTTATGGATTATATTTTTAACCAGCAACCACTATTTTTAACAACCACGATCGCCTTATAACCATTTCAATAGCACGATCTCCTACGTTACCACTATTGGCAACTCACTACTATAACATATTTACTTACCTTTTTATAGATTTGATGCACCAAAAATCATCTTTGAATTGTAATAATTTATAACAATTGCTGAGAGCATTATCTTGAATAATGATTTGAGTTCAAATTATCAAATTTTGAATACAAAACACGAAATACACTTACACAATCACCAAATAAAAAGGTGTTTTGTATTTAAAAAAGGTGATTTGTATGCAAAATTTGTTAAAATATACTCAACTGTGATCTACATTAAAAGTTTGAAGATGCTATCTTTCAACGAAATTTATAGGATATAAGAAAAATAATGAAAAAATGTAAATGAAGTGTTATAATGATGGTTATAAAGATGGCAGAGGTTATGTTAGTGTCGGTAATGGTATAGTGGAGGCAGTGATTCATCAGAGATAAAGGAATGATGACGATGGTGGTAGAAGGTCGGAGAAAGTAGATGAGAAAGCAGGAGGAGAGCTATCGAATAGAGAAAAAGAAAGGAGAAGATGACAGGTGTGTATAATAAATGGGCGAAGAATGAAAATGTTGGAGAACAGATAGATGGATAACATCTATATCGTGTGGTCAGGATTTAATTTTATTATAGAAATGTGTGGCTGGAAAAAGGTCTCAATTCTCATTTTAGGAGGGCTCTCATTTGAGCACTTTCTTATTTATATACATACATACATACATACATATATATATATATATACATACATACATACATACATATATATATATATAAATTGTTGAATTTACTATGTGTCTTATCTTGAATTCTTAAAATTGGATTTAGACGATTTTACAACCCACGTGAAATCAGAAAAATAATCTTTAATTTAGTGATGGTTTAATAATTATTTTCCAATTTAAACTACCAAGAAACAAAAGAGATAAGAAATTGATGATTTTTTACGTTGAAAATTATATTCGATGTAGGATATCTACTTATATTTCGTTTTGATTATCAAAATAGCCTTCTTATTATTTGTAGATAGTTGTACTAACAACCAAATACAGTTTTAATAATGTGTGTGAGAGGGATTTTGTCCAAAATTTTGATAATCGATAGTTTGGTTCTCAGTACGACAAAATAAATAAGAACCATTAGATCTTAAAATAAATAGATGAAAAACGTTGGATGTAGTAAAAAAAATTGTATGTTAAGATGTAAACTAAAAAGTGTATTTATACTGAAATACGAAAAAGTGAATGCCAATCATTTAAATCTTCTATAATTAGGTTTTCGATATTGAATAAGATTATCAATGTAGGTCTTCTACACTAAATAGGATTAATGTACAAAATCGTAATTATATTTTATCTTGAGATTCTGAGTGTTTCCATTTGAATAAAAATTGTTAAATCATAATAAAATTAAAGATAATTTTATGAGCTTCGTGTGGGCTGCAAAATCCCCCCAATCTGATTTTTAGATCTCGAGATAGAGCCCAAATAATAAATATGATCTTTTTTTAATATTAATAAAAAGCAAGTAAATTCAATTTTAATACAACCTTTTTAATTATATCCTTTTCAGATTATAACTTTCTTTTTAAAATTCAATTCTATTACAACCTTTTTTTAATTATATCATTTTTAGATTATAATTTTATTTTTAATATGATAGAGTCTTTATTTTTAAAATTATTATTAGATTCGACGGTTGAGATTATTTTGGTAGTATAGTGATCAAAATTATGGATAAAATCCCTTTTATGCTTGTTATATTAGGACATAATTCATCTTAATTTTATTATATAATAAGGTATAATTAACTAACAACTGTACGCATATTTATTCACAAAAGAAAGCATATCTTTTTTAAAATAGCTGCAAGACCAAAACGGGTGTATGATTAGAAGATTTTTAGGCCGAGACATAAACAAATCAAAAGTGTAAACTTAGTGCGCTTATTAATTAATTAAGCTTTGTATTGGTGACTTTAAATTTAATTTATAAAATATATGTTACTTTTAGGAGTCGAAACTTTGACCTATGGTAGTATTTGTTTATTATCCCTCTTACTCTTATTACATAATAGGATAACAAAATAATCTTTAATTTAGTGATGGTTTAATAATTATTTTTTAATTAAAACTAACAAGAAACAAAAGAGCTAAGAAATTAATGATTTTTTAGGTTGAAAATTCTATTCGATTTAGAAAATCTACTTATATTTCGTTTTGATTATCAAAATAACATTCTTATTATTTGAAGATAGTTGTACTAACAACCAAATACAGTTTTAATAATAAGTGTAAGAGGGATTTTGTCCAAAACTTTGGTAGTCGATAGTTTGGTTCTCAATACGACAAAATAAATAAGAACCATCAGATCTTAAAATAAATAGATCGATGAAAAACATTGGATCTAGCATAAACAATATTTTTTGTATGTTAATATGTAAACTAAAAGGTGTATTTCTACTGAAATACGAAAAAGTGAATGCCAATGATTTAAATCTTACATAACTAGATGTCGATTTTGAATAAGATTATCAATGTAGTTCTTCTATACTGAATAGTATTAATGTAAAAATTTATAATTATATTTTATCTTGAGATTCTGAGTGTTTTCATTTGAATAATAATTGTTAAATCATCACTAAATTAAAGATAATTTTATGAGTTTCGTGTGGGCTGTAAAATCCTCCAAATCTGATTTCTAGATCTCGAAATAGAGTCCAAATAGTAAATATGATTTTTTTTTTAATATTAATAAGAAAACAAATAAAATTCAATTTTAATACAACGTTTTTTATTTATATCCTTTTCAGATTATAATTTTCTTTTTAAAATTCAATTATATTACAACTTTTTTTTAATTATATCATTTTTAGATTATAATTGTTTTTTATATGACATAATCTTGATCGACTATTTTTAAAATTATTATTAGATTCGATGGTTGAGATTATTTGACGGTACAGTGACGCAGAACGGAAGACTAGGATCAACAAACGTTAATCCTTAAAAACAAAATCAAACTCGTAAACGCGAATTCAATTGATAAACTCTGGAATCCACCAGAAAAGGTGAGAAAACTCTCAAGGGTTTTTTAATTCAATCCGAATTTAAATAAAATATTTATTATAAAGCAGCATGATCATGTAGTATTGAGCGTGCCCATGCTTTATTTTTGCTTTCCAATTTTTCATGATTTAGCATGGTCACGCAGCCCGTAAACATGGTCGTGTTAATCTTGCAGAAATCAGCCGCTTGCTCCAATTATTCTAGCATGCTCATGCAACCCAATAAGCGTGTTCATGCCGGCATGCATCCTCAACATCGTGATCATGTCGTCTTCAATGCGATCATGCCATTATTTTTCTTTACTTCCTTGCAAGCCTTTTCCTGTAAATTCTTTCTTAGAACACCCGGGCCTCTTGTCCTACATCAGTCCCTCCCACCTATGAAAAACTCAACCCCGAGTTCTCATGTAGATAAAAAACTGCATCTACTTGCTTCTTATCTCTCCATGGTGGTATCTTTATAGGAAGATGCCCTATTGGAAACTTGTACATAACTTTCTCTTCTGAAATATATTTTAGGCATGAAGGCATCATAAGAATTATCTCAAACCAACCACGATCAACCATTGCAAGCACAAATTTAGAATCAACATAAAAAAACTCAACTGTTGTTCCAAGTAACATCGCACATTCATATGGTGACTTCAAGACACCATTTTCTCTCAATGGATACAAAATATAGTTCCCATCATCATTTATGAAGTCAACTATTTTTTTTCATAATTCTCTGAAATAAATCCATATCAGGTTGAAAAGGTCTCCCCAATACTGACTGACACACATCCATATCAAAATTATCAAAAGCTGTAGTATCCTTGTACTTCAAACTAGCAATGTCAATCATATAATTTTCACTCACGGTAGTGACAGCCAATGGATTAATCCAATCAACATTATGTGGTGCTACATGAATTTGTGGAGGTAGTTTGAATTCATTAATCATCTCCCACAAATTAAAGTTCATATGATATTCACAATCTACCACATTCTCAAATTTTGGGGACTCACCTTACACAATGATTGAATTAAACTTTGAGGTTGCAAATCACCTATCGACTTGTTAATGCTTAAAGACTTTTCTTGCATGCCTTTAACTTGTAGATCATCATCGTTTTCATCTTTATTGACATCCTCAAAGCTTTTTTCTGGTTCCTTGTCCTTGTCTTCCTGTATAACCATATCAATTTTTTCAAAATCCGAAGACATACAACTTTCTGTGCCTACTATCTCACACTCATCTTTAACCATATGCAGATCTTCCAAATAATTTTCTACATATTCATAACCAAACTTTTTTTTTGTCTCCCACATCTAATAGATCGTCATGATTTGGTTGAGGACATTCATCAAACACATTATCGACATGAATGGGTTCATAATTTTGAATTATAACATCCTCTTGCTTACACTCAATATACATCTTATAATCATAACTCTCTCGTAAAAACCGATCCATCATCAAACGTCTCATCCGTCGCGATGTTTTGACGGACCCTTTTCCTTGTCGCTGCCTCTGAAGAACAACTCCTTTCCACCATCTAGAAGCGATGCCCTTTAAACGAATCACCACCATGTTAACTTGCATAATTTCAGGAACCTCCATGACATCGAAAATTTTTTCAACATCATCCTTCCAATCTAGAAACTCCTCAACTCCCATATATCCATAAAATAATGGTATAACAGGCTTTTCAATATAATCGTTGCTATTACGCTGGTTACCCATACTTGTCTCGGAGCTACAACTTTCACCAAAAAGATATTTTTTTCTCGGTGAATTCGATTTCGAAATTCTCTTTAATTCACCTCTACATTGGTAGTAATTGTTCATGCTTTCTGCCAACATATTCATCTGGTCTGTCAAAGACTTGAGAGTCGCGGTAAAATCTAACATAACGTCTACAAGATCTTCTTTGTTAATTAGTTTTTCCCTAACGAATCAGGTAACGAAGAGACAGGGAAAAACCTGCTCTGATGCCACTTGACGCAGAACGGAAAACTAGGATCAACAAACGTTAATCTTTAAAAACAAAATCAAACTCGCAAACGCGAATTCAATTGATAAGCTCTGGAATCCACCAGAAAAGATGAAAAAACTCTCAAGGGTTTTTTAATTCAATCCAATATATAATAGATAATACAATACGATGATGTTTTTATATGTAGGGATATAAAACCATAAATAAAAAGAACTAAAAACAAATCTGAATTTAAATAAAATATTTATTATAAAGCAGCATGATCATGTAGTATTGAGCGTGCCCATGCTTTATTTTTGCTTTCCACTGCCAATTTTTCATGATTTAGCATGATCACGCAGCCCGTCAACATTGTCGTGCTAATCTTGCAGAATTCAGCCGCTTGATCCAATTATTCTAGCATGCTCATGTAACCCAATAAGCGTGTTCATGCCGGCATGCATCCTCAACATCGGGATCATGTCGTCTTCAATGCGATCATGCCGTTATTTTTCTTTACTTCCTTGCAAGCCTTTTCCTGTAAATTCTTTCTTAGAACACCCAGGCCTCTTGTCCTACATCATACAGTGACCAAAATTATGCCAAAATCCCGGCTTAACTCGGTAAATTTATTTTTTCAAAAAGTTACAATATCATTATTAGTATAGAAATACAAATGAAATTTTGATTCAAACGTAATAAAATATGAAAAATAGAGATTATATATTCATAGGTACTAAATCCAATAAAATAAATTATACCGACTTTTATAAGATTATTTGTCATCCTAAATCAAAATTTTTAACAACAAGACCTATGTATATATATTTTTTTCCTAAAATAATAGTGTAGTATATGATATACATATGATAAATTATTGTTTCTATTTTAAACAATTAGTTTTTTACTTTATATTTTTTCTTATATTTAAATACAATAAAATACAACAATACATACTGGTTAGAAACAAATTATACTATTATTGATATACAGGCGTTTGTGCTAGGGCTGGAAATTTTGGACCCGCGACACGAACCCGACACGAACCTAACCCGCATGGGTCGGGTTTCGGGTTTATATTTTTTGGGTTCGGGTCAGTTTCGGGTTTACCCAAACTTGACTCGAAAAAATCGGGTTGGGTTCGGGTACCCGAAACTTACCCGAATATATATATATATATATAATTTTTTTAATATATATAATTATTTTTAATAAATATAATTATTTTTAATATATATAAATATATTTATTTATTTAATATATATAAATATATTTTTCAATATATATATATAAATATTTTTCCTAAAATAATATTGTAGTATATGATATACATATGAGAAATTATTGTTTCTATTTTAAACAATTAGTTTTTTACTTTATATTTTTTCTTATATTTAAATACAATAAAATACAACAATACATACTGGTTAGAAACAAATTATACTATTATTGATATACAGGCGTTTGTGCTAGGGCTGGCAGTTTTGGACCCGCGACACGAACCCGACACGAACCCAACCCGCATGGGTCGGGTTTCGGGTTTATATTTTTTGGGTTCGGGTCAGTTTCGGGTTTACCCAAACTTGACTCGAAAAAATCGGGTTGGGTTCGGGTCGTGTTCGGGTAACCCGAAACTGACCCGAATATATATATATATATATATATATATATATATATATATATATATATATATATATATATATATATATATATATATATATATATATATATATATATATATATATATATATATATGGGTCGGGTTGCCCGAAACCCACTCGTGTCGGGTTCAGGTTGAGCACCTGGACCCATTAAATTTTCGGGTCGGGTTTTGGTTGGGTCAAATTTGCGACCCAAATCTGCTGACCCGACCCGATCCCGACCCGAAACTCGAAATTGCCAGTCCTAGTTTGTGCTACGATAACTCAAGTTCTGTTGCTACCGAACTTAAAGTCTTAAAAAAAAAATAGAAAGTGATATCTAAGGGGAGCCACGGCGTAGGCTCGCCCTACAGTCAGATCTATTTCGAATGCGAACTCACATTTTCTACTATTGCCATAACAAAATAATCGTCATAAAAACATAAAAATGTGAAGATCATTTTTAGAGAGAAACAAAAAATTTCATGTAACAGTATTATTATTCAATATTTTAAAATTTAATGATTAGTAGAGTAAATTGTCAAAACATTCTTGTACTACAAATTTGGATACTATTGAAGTAAAAATATATAAAAAAAAATTACTTACAATAAAAATAATATCTACGAATTAAGTATAAAATACAAATAAAAGGCATTCCAAAATTCAAGCCCACTTAAACATAGTTTCCTCTCTATAAAGACACTCCAAGCCCATTACTGGCTCATTTAAAACACTAATAGAAACTTAACTCCATTTTAAACATAGCTTCCTTTCTATAAGCCCACTTCAAGCCCATTACTATTGACTTGATCCAACACCCCTAATCCAGTTATTGAATCCAATACCATCCAACCACCTTAATAAAATAATTTAATATTCTAATACTATCGAACAATATATCAGCCCAAAATTCTAATACCTTTGTGCTAGTAATCAAGTTTTCTTCACTAAGACCTGCCCTTGCTTTAGAAATGGCATTCACTAAGTAAATGCTATAAGTGCAAATGGTGATCCTTCCTTTAGATAGTGATCTATTCTTGAAGGCATTAAAGAAATAAATAATTGCATTCCTTTTGGTTTCAACGGGACTCCAAGCACCCCAATGCCATGCACTGCAAATAGCTCCACTATTTAACTTTTGCCATTCCCCATCGTACGCTATAAAGTCAGAATTCCACCAGATAATGCCTTCCTCCATTGCTTTAATCTCTTGTTGTGAAGAAGAATAGCTAGCTCATATTGGATTAATAACTTGCCACAAAATTTCAACTTCAGTTTTCATCCATCCTGCAGCTAGCATCCATTTAAAAGCTTGCTCTGTGTTTTACGAAAAATTCTCTTTGCTTTTTATCACCTCTCAAATTGTTAAGCCATATACCACAAAAATTGTTTTGGCCTAGAAAATCAGGCCTGAAACTACCACAAAATTACAAGAATCACCCATATATCGAGGCAGCAACAAACTCAGGCAGTGTATAGATTAAACAAAAAATTTCCAATATGGACACGGCATTTACCAAAGTGTGAAGTTGTTCATAGGATTTGTCACTTCCAAAATTAATTTTTTTTAAAACTATTTTAATATATTTATTTTTCTAATTATGATAGAATATACATATTAATACAATAAATTATCATTAATAAAAATCATTCAAATTATTTTAATGAAAATACGTATTACTATAAGAGTCTACTTAAATCTGTTCTCAGTTAAGTGTTCCCACACATGTCACCAAATTCAATACAAATACGATAGTACGAGTATTTTTAAGAAAAAATGACAAAAATAACTCATTTCTATAAAAAAAATTGATGAAAATACTCGAATTTGAAAAAATGAGTGAAAATTCCCAGTTGAATACGCATTTGCCAAATGGATAACTGTGACACACATTTGGAAAATGTGTACCTTTCACAATCTTTTTTTTTAAAAAAATCTGCCAAGAATACGCATTCTCCACAAGCGTATTCCTTGAACACGCACGTAGAGAATGCGTATCCCAAGCATAATCTTTTTTTAAAAAAATGTAGATTGTGAAAGATACGCATTTGCCAAATGCGTATCCCAGTTATCCATTTGGCAAATGCGTATTCAATCAGATATTTTCGTCAAAAATTCTGAAAATTGTTACTTTGGTAAGTTTTGTTTAAAAAAAAGGTAAACTTTTTTATTAATACAAAAATACTATTAAGTTATTATGTAGTAGTAGCAGCTTAAAGAGCCCGGATCCTCTGTCCCCTTCTGTGTCCCCTATTCTTTTTGTATTAAAAGAGTGCCCGTGACGGGGCCGCCCATTTTAAGGAAAATAAAAATAAAAATATTATTTTAATTAAAATGGGCCCCGCCAGGGACACTCTTTTAATACAACAAGAGCAGGGGACACAGAAGGGGGCATGGAGAAGGGGACAGAGGATCCGTACTCCAGCTTAAAATTCATGTTATATATAAATTTTTGGTTATTTACCAAAAATATATATTTTTTTAATTTTCTTTTGCTATTTTATCATCTTTTCAAAATATTTGCAAAAATATCAATTTATTTATAAAAATACGTAGGCTGCTTTCAGTTGCATTCAGTTGCATATGTGATTGTTTGCATTCAATTGCATGTTGCATGTTGTATGTGCTTGCATCTAGTTGCAAATGTGGTTACATGCAACTAATCTTATACGTAATTGAAAATTGAATTTACATATGTGAAGAAGAAAGGGTGAAAAAAGAGGTCTGAGAGAGAGAGAGAGATGGAGGGAGGGAGAGGTTTCCTTGGGAATCGACTCCCGTTAGATTTCTCGCTCAGAAGACGAAAGAAATGTCATACATCCACTTGTGAATTACCGTATGGGGAGTGATAAAGTACATCACGCATTCACACCGAGACTAATAATGTGATAAAATGGTTCATCCAAACTTGTTCGTTTTTGTTGTAGTTGTCTCGGTACAAATTTGGTCGTTCTTTGTTGTAGTTGTCTCGATACTGATTTTCTCATCTCTCAAATTCTTTTATCAATCTCTGTTTTCTCCCGGGAGTAGTTAGACAGATGCAGGATCATAGAAGCTACAATACACATGGTCACATGAATTATTGCCTTTTGGGCCTTTCACTAAGGATTCCATCCTAAACTTCTTTGTCAATCCTTTTGCACAACAAGCCATTGTCTCGGAACAAAGTTCCATTGCTTTTCGAGGGACGACGGGCTTATGTTTCAGGAGTTTAGCATATTGGTTCAAGAGATGGAACATGTATCGTATACCTTGTCCATTTTTAGATTCTGCTGAATGTAATTGCTTGCCTCCTTACCCTTGTGCATGTGCCTGTAACATTTTAAGCCTGTAATATTTTAAATGAAAGTGTTAAATAATATCTGTCTGCTCAATATGATTAAGAGAAAGTGTCAAATAATTTTTACTGTAACACAAGATTCCATTTCCTAACACTGCACGAGAACTTAAGATAAAAGTTGTATGCATAACACAGGAGATCTTTTGTAATACTAGTAGATCGTCTTCATATTAAGTATATTGTTTGGCCTTAATATGTTACCACATACTCCCTCTGTCCCATTAGATTCTTTACATTGTTTTAAGACTGTCATTTTAAGGTGTAGATAAAGTATAGTTATATAATTTATTTTTACAATTTTCTTTTTATGTATAAAAATAGAACAATCCTATTTTTATACAAAAAAAGAAAATTTTAAAAATAAGTTATCGAACTATCCTTAAAATGCGTGCCAGACACTCTCCAAACAACGTAAACAAATGACCGGGACGGAGGGAGTATCACATAAGAGCAAGTCCAATGCATATCTATATTTGGTTGTGTATTTATATTATAATTAAGTTTGCAGAATTATCACTCCAATGCATAACTACATTTAATCCTATAAATGCATAAATAAATAGTTGATCCTATATTTAGAATTTAAAATGACTATAAGTCTATAACCATAATTTCTATATCATTCAATCAACTAGATTATGGAGGAAAGTTGACTTCTATTCATTATCAAAAAATGTTAAAATACATTTTGAACGTAGTTGATCTTATTTTAGAACAATGAATTGGAAAATTAGTTATATTTTAAAACCAAAAATTAATTTTTGGTCTCAAATTATAGCAATACCTATAGTCATTTAAAGTTTAGCATTGGACTAGCTCTAATGACATAATCAAGAGATTTGCATGCATGGGAAATGCTGTAGAACATATGACAATCTTTCTTTTTGACTAGTTCATATATGTTAAAAAAAAAAACTTATGTTGATTTTGTTTAGAATGCAGAGTACATCATAGCTCACCCATTGAGATTGGTTATATATTAAACAATAGGTATGCAATAGAATGTTTCATCTGTATTTACTTCATTTTGTTTTGTTTTGGTTGTCCCAAAACTGTTTTTTCCATCCCTCAACTTCATTTACTGAGTTCTGTTTTCTCTGAAGAACTGATTGAAGGGTTGCAGGATCATAGGAAGGCTGCATTACACATGGACTCTCGTCTTTTGGACCTTTTACCAAGGATTCCATCATGAACTTCTTTGTCAATCCTTCTGCAGGGCATGCCATTATCTCGGAGCAAAGTTCTACTGCTCTTCGAGGCACGACAGGCTTGTATTTCAGGAGCTTAGCATATTGGCTTAAGAGATGGAACATGTAATCGTAGACCTGGTCCATCCTTAGATCTTGCTGAATGAAATTGCTTGCCTCCTTACCCATGGCATGTGCCTGTTTATTTCAAGCAAAAGCAGAAAAGACCAAAAAATATAAAAATTGCGAATGTCAGGACAGTATAAGAAAACTTAGCTAGAAATTTTGTGCACAACAAAAAAAGAGTTTAAATATATCGTCCTCACAGTCACATTACCTCCTGCTTGTGGCTATTACCCCAATCAACAGCAAATTTAATAGATCTGCATTTGTCATCATCCCTTATTGGCAAGTAATGATGCATCAGAATCAAACCTCTTGTAAAGAAGTCATAGAAACGAGGCTTCACCAGTAAGGTAACAGAATCGCAAGCAAGAATATAATTTTCACTCACAGACCAAGAGTCCAAGACGCTCCTTCTACATAGATCTTATATCTACATAAATGGCAGAGAATGATTATGGTGTGACAGTACAGCCAAACACATTAAAACAGGAAACTTCTGAATTAATGTACTAATAACGATGCTTAAGAACACATTCCTTGTGATTTACCCGCATAAGAATTAAATTTATAATGAAATTCCAACCTGTGATTGCATTGGCTTGCCAAGTTAGAGTGCTTGTAACCTAGTTGTGCTTCTCGACGCCAGTTCTGCAAGTTTGTAATTTGTATGATATTTATCAACTTGTTAGCTATAAAATTCTATTACATATGGGATTTGGTTTCTGGATTGTGCATCACAACCCGGAGTCCTTCCTAATTAACCAGATAAATCATATTAGCAAACAAATTCTCACCAGGGCGTATACACGAGCGTTCCAGTCCTGTTTGTCAGAGACATTACATTTAAGGAGATCCATCCTGGTTTTAGCGACAACAGGATTCCCCTGCCAATACGCATATGGATCCCGGTCTATCCAACTAGTCTTCGTGTTCCCTTTCTCTAGGTCCTTTAACAAAGAACCTCATGGCTTTATATTAATCTCAGGCCTGAATAAAAAGTTTACATTAGGGGAAATTTTGTAGATACTTAATCATTCTTGCACCCACGCAAGCAAGTAAAAAATTGGTGTTTCTCTTAAAAACAAACTGCTGTCACATTCAAACATAAGGTCTAAATCAGGAACCTTTCCTGGGTACAACCGCAACAACTGTAGAATCCCCCACAGTGTAAAAACATCCCTGGTTTGAAATGATCTATGATATGTTTCTACATAAGCCCTCCCATTTAGTATTACCAGACGAAAATTTGCTGTCCTTCTGGCTCGCTCCACCATCTCCTCTGTAATTCCGGTCTCCCTCCAGGGGGTTAGGTCTTCATAAATCCAACGGAAGTATTCAGGACACTCAGCTGGCGAAGTCAACAAAAGAGCCCGATCTCTTTTATCAAATTTTCCTGGATAATAATTTGCAGGGCACGTTCGAGTGACATTGCCAGCTGAGCAGTTTAGGGGAATTTCAATGCTATTTCCAGAAATGTACTGCAAAAGCGCATAAGAAACAAATTGTAATAAACTTAGGAAAAAAGCATCTGTTTTCGGACCACTACAGCATTCACAAGTTATAAGTACAGAAGTTCACCAAAGAAGATGCAAACATTAACATTTATCACTGTACAGCCGGGCTTATTGCTTGTTTGTTTTTATTCGATGTAATTTTTTGATATTTATAATAATAATGTCAAACAAGAAAGTTAAGCAACCAAAAGGAGAGGGAACTTACAACAAGAGTAGAATGCAGGAGACGAACACACTGAAGAATAAAAGGAAGATGAAGGCTGAGAATCGGAAATAATAGTGAATAGAAGAAGATCTTGTTAAAGAAAGGAGGTTGATACTCGGTAATGAAAGTATTGTATCTTTTAAATGCTTGAATAGTAATCTTTCAGAACCTTCATATATTAAATGATGTCTCTGCTTTATATTGTCTTTCATTGTTCTCCCTGTCTCTGCTCTTTACCAGCATTGGCAGCAACTCTCACCACTCCTTCTTCCCCTTTTTTTTTTTTTTTTTGCTAAGCCTCTTTCTTCCCCTTGCCTAAACATAATTAAGATAAACACAATTTACATAAAAATATACACACGCTTCTATCAGAAAATATGACATTCAGCAGAAAACACTCAACTTTTCCAGGTTGTAAGAAAGGTTATTAGTCGCATGTCCCATGACCCTTGCATCAGTTGCATGTAATATGTGATTTCACATCAAATAAAACGTTTGACTATCATGCTGTAGAGCATAGTATTATGGGTTAAAAAAAATTGATGCCAAGAACATAATTAATCAAAAGACTGGAATAGGAAAATATTTAGCATAGGTGTAGTTCAAGAAAATTCGAGAAACCATTTTTTTAACACCATCCGACCTATGTTAGGGCGCTAGCCAGCCACAACCTCACATTAGTACCCGCACGGATTTGTTTTTTACAATTCTCAAAGGCGGCCTTATACTAATGAGTTAACGGCTGCTATTTATATATAAAAGAACTACCTATAATGTCTTGTAATATTTGGTTGACACTACCTATTCACACCGCGATCATATATAATATTTTTTCTTATTTGTTTCATATATAATATTTTTTCTTATTTGTTTACAATTCTCACACGAAAGGAGAACTAAAATCACTCACATATTTGTAAATGTTTTAGAACTATTTACATAACAATGCAATGCATCTTACGTAAACAATGTTTTAGAATTGTTTACATAACTCACATATTCTACAAAACAAATGCTAATTTTTAATAAATACTAAATTTAGTGAACTAAAAATCATAGAATACTTTAATATCATGCACATAGATATATATAAATTAACAAAAAAAATATAAAAAGGATAACAATAATTTTAATGGAAACAAATTAACATAACATATATTACCATAAACATCCGAAAAACATATAATAAACCAAAACAAAAAAAAATCAAACAAATTTTTTTTAATACCAATTGTATTTTCAAAAGAGTTTAAAAATACTTTAAAAAGAACACCTATCATACATGAAAAAATATCACACCAAATCCTTTAAATAACCTAACATATTTCAAAAAAAAAAACCAATATCACATAAAAAATATATGATACCAATATGAACCTAACATATTTCAAAAAAAATTATTTAAACTGATAAATTAAAATAAGATAACCCGAAAAACTGAAAATTAATTTAAAAAACATGTAAGGCTAAACTTATAATACATATATAATTTATAAAATTAACAATTATCACATAAAAGTGCTTTTGAAAAAATATTATATTAATAAATATTATAAAATATTTTACTTATAAGTTTTGAAACAAACATGTTTCTTAAATTTATAGTAAGAAAATAAACATAAATTAACAAAGAAAATGCAATTTGATTGAAAAAAAACCATATTTTCATCTCTTCACATAAAAAATTGTAGATGCAATACTACTACACAGTTTTAAATAAATTACAAAAAATATTCCAAAACAAAATTTTAACATATGTAATCGAAATATTATACAGTAAAAAATACTTTAAAATTTAGTAAGTTAAAAGTTAAAAAATATAATATTTCATCAACATTAAAATTTGAAATAAATTAATACAGATTCGAACTAGTAAAATACATATCAACGAGTTAATAAATCCCATTATTTTTGAGTATATATAAAACTATAAAATGTATACGTATTATTATTAAGAACAATTTAATTTAAATAACGTAATTTTTTATAAAAATAAATTTTTAATAAAAATATTTATAAATTATTGAGGAAGATTCCCGTGCACAGACATAAAACTAGTGTTGCATAAATGCATAATCAAAGTAATTGATCCCACATGATCACAATCCAAAATAAAGGTTCTTTGAATCACAACTGAACTCCACTTCTACGCTTCTTAAATCACAACTGAACTAGTGTTATGCATGATTCATTTTGCCTATTTTTCTATTAAAAAAATCAATATGTGAATTTTAAAAAATAACGAAATGAATTTTTTGCATTTTCTAATAATGTGATATAAAATTGCGTTTTTCTTCAACATAAAGGATCACTTTTCTAATTTATACTATTTTATACATTTTAGCTCACTTTTCTAATTTATACTATTTTATACATTTTAGCTCCAAATTAGATACAATATAACATACAACGCAATGAGGTTTTTTAAAAGTTATAGGTTTGAGAAAAATTTAAAGGTTTGAGCCAAATTAGTGGTTAATATTAATATTTTATAATTAACTTAAAATAGTTTTTTGAATTTAAAAAACTAATTTTAAAAAAATTGCTTGGAGCAATTTTTTCAATTACATGATTATAATGTATCTATACTATCTATACTATCTATACTATATTATAATAAGCAAAATGGGGAGTAATTTGTAGTTGGTTAACCCCTTTTTTTGGTTATCCCCATTTTTGGTTATAACAATACTAAAAATTGTTATATGCAGAGGGTAAGGTTCGATTCCTTTTTTTGGTTATCCCCATTTTTGGTTATAACAATACTAAAAATTGTTATATGCAGAGGGTAAGGTTCGATTCCTGCCAATAACATATTAATTTATATTTAATACAAAAAAATTACAATATACAAAAGATGTAAGATTCGAATCAGTAACATATTTAAATTAAGGAAAATGTTAACCACAGCCCTTAGGGCTATGGTTAAGGTGTTATGTGATAGTTTTTAATTGGCTCAAGGTTGTGCCCCACTTGCAAAAAAGTATGTGCCCCATGCATTCACATAAATCATCCAATAAAAATCAACCACATGGCAAAAATTATTTCTTAAACATAGCCCTAAGGACTGTTGTTAACAGGACCCTCACTACTAGAATTGATAGATATAACATCACACCTTTAACATCAGTTAGAAATGTCACCGATGTTAAAAGTATTTTAGACATCAGTTGGTACATTACCGATGTTAAAGCATATTTCAGACATCACTTGTAATAACAACCGTTGTCTAATCTCTTTTTTTTAAATAAAAAACTGACCCGTACACATACCTTCCCCTTTATTACACAAACAAAATTTTATTTCCCCCTTAAACGAAATTTCACTTCCCCCATTTTACATCTATACTCTCTCACTTTTCTTCTCTCTCTCACTCTCAGCCGCCTCTCTCTCTCGCAACTCTCTCCCTCTCTCTCGCTATCTCCCTATCTCACTATCACTCTTATCTCACTATCTCCCTCTCTCTTATCTCTCTTACCTTAATTAGTTCGATTTAGGTTCAACTCTCTCTTTCACCCTCTATTTCAAATCTCGTGCTTAATCATTCAAATCGAAGCCCACTTCACTTCTCTGGTCGATTGGAGCTTTGGTTGTAGTTCGACTTTGAGCTTTAAGGTTCGATTTACAGTTTTTTTGGTAAGGTATTTATAACTTTATCTATATTTATATGGCTGCATTTATTTCTTTGTGTATATATTTCTATGCAGCATGACTAAAAGTGTTTGATTATAGTCCCTGAGAACTTTCTATATATTTTTTAGGTTTATGGTCCCCTGATAAACTTTACGATTTTTTTTTGAATCGACATGTAGTTGGTCGATTAAATGCATTCAATTTATTTATGTTTGTATCATGTGTTACTCACTTCTTAAATTTTTAGCTTAACATTTTAGCTTTATACAGGTTTGTGAATTTATAGTTTGAATTCTTTGTGTTTGATTTATTCTACTTCTCAGGGTTATGTAATTGTTTTTGACCACAACCAGAATGCGTAGTGCATCAATATCCATTCAAATGCCTTCTCTGGATTCCAGTAATAAAGTAAATACTTTTATGTAATTGTTGGCAGTGTTTTGCTTTAGGGGTAGCATTAAGGTTTTCATGTTTGGCTAGATTGGATAGATTTAACTTAAGTACATCACATGCTTTCTGTTCGCTAGAATTTAGACAATAAACACTGGGAAATACTAAGAACTCAATCTATAATATGTAGAAAAAGAAGTTATTGCAACTAAACTAGCATTTTGGTTACGGACATTGATGTCATTTTCTGCTATAACTTACCAGATTTTAGTATACTTCTATGCTTTAATTAAGATGACCTATTGGAATTTTCTATATCTAATGAGTTAATATATTGCAAGTTGATGGCCATATGCTACTCAATAGAGAGTCACATGCAAGATACAATCATAGCAGGGGCCTTTTTATGCGACAAAGAGACTGTCAGGGTAAGTTTCTAAGTGCAGAGCTGTGGAGGGCGTCCTTTCTGGGATAAAACTGAGGATTGTATATTCAAAGAGGTGAGACAGTTCTTTACTCATCATATAATAACTATTGGCTCAAATTTAGTGGGATAATTTTCCTTATATATGTATTTTGGTTGGTGGTATGAGACTATGAGTTGTACTAATTAATGCCTCTGTTAAGATTGTAATATAAATGGCCTAATCTCCCTCAATTTTAGCTTCATTATCATAATAAATTTGGAATGAAGGAGTAGTAGCATAGAATTTTGCTTGTCTAAACTGTGTTTAGACCACCTTAAATGGTCCAAATTGAAGAAATAAATGTTGACACAATGGTGAGCTAAGTTGGTTCTGCAGCTAGATAATAGGTTTTTTTTGTGATTACGAGCGTTCTCGCTGTCATATTTTAGTAGCTTTTGTGATTGACATGTGTAGAAGAATTGAAAAGACTGAAAATTGCACACATATATTATTTGTTAGCTTGTTTGGCACTTTGGCTCTACATGTTACACGTATCAACACAATGGCATTTTATATGTTAAGCAGATTCTGAAAGTAACAAAATTGAGAAATTCTGTATATACTTGTAGCAATTGAATCGCGGAAAAAGCAATTGAAGTTAATAGAAAGGGCGTATTGTTGCTTAGTTATCGTGACATGTCGAAAAGAATCTGGACTATGTCTAATTTAATTGATAATAGAATTCTGCTTATTGCAGGTTGTCATCAACTTGGGTGTTTGATGTTACGTTTTAACTTGGATTGTTTATTAGCTTCTTGCATGTCTTGCCACAGCACTGGTATTATCTAAATAACCTTAGTATCCAATGATGTTCTTGATATTGGAGCATCATCCAGGTAGTTCTGGAACTTTTGCAAATGTAGGTAGTTCGTCTAGTTTTATAATTCAGTATTCAACTTAACAGGTTTTTGGGAGCCAGGCCTGTTTTCATAATTAATAAAATTTATACTAATTTATGGCTTCTCTTATTGAAGAAAAAGCTATTATGTATTCTGTCATCTCAGTCTCATTGATTTTATACTCCGCAGGTTTTATACATATCTGTTTTATACAATATGTGGAAGTTTGTTAAATACAGCCGCTTGAAGCAATTTGCACTCCGGGTCTGTTTTCTTTCCTTTGCACTCTTGTTGTAGTAACTTCATTTTGCCAGTTCTGAATACTTATCTATAATGTTACTAAAAGAGGAGTTTAATCTGTCACAGGCGTTGGCTAGTACGCTTGATGAAGAGGAGCTGGTTGATCTTAGAGATCAATTCCATGCCATTGATGCGGATAAACTCACGTGAGCTCTCCATTAGCCTGGCCAGTGAGGCCCAACGGAACATTCTAGGCAAAATGGTCAGTCGCCAAGTGTTGTCCATCTTTTTATTCAAGCATTTTTAAAAGAACATGTCCGACGTCCGAGTGCTTACACCTATTCATTTAAGATATTATATCAATGTAGTTTCTATATTGGATGGTTTGGATTATGTAATTAATTTCAATATTGGATGAATTGGATTATGTAGTTGACCAATTGAATGCATATTTGGTTTTGGTTTATCGAATTTTTAATTTTGGTATATTATTTATCGAGCATTGTGTAATATTAAACATCAATTATGTAACAAGAAAAGATGTTAAAGGAAATATTAAACATCATTTATGTTATAAAAAATGATGTTAAAGGTTGTATTAAACATCATTTACTTAATTAAGTGATGTCTAAGCTAGTATTAAACATCGGTTCTCCTATAAAAATCGATGTTAAACAACAGAAAAGACATCATTTAGTTGTTAAAATATGAGGCAAAGACATCAGTTTCTTTACGTTAACCGATGTCTATATACAGCTTTAACATCGTTTAGTTATCAACCTGATGTCTAAGCTTATATTAAACATCATTTCTTATTTATAAACCGATGTTAAACAGTAGGAAAGACATCAGTTTCTTCTCTGGAACCGATGTTAAAAGACCCCCCCTTTATCTACACCGACAAAGACATCGGTTCTGAAACACTTTTAACATCGGCCAAAAACCGATGTTGTAGGGTGTTTTTCCAGTAGTGCCTTAAATTAATCTATATCTATACTATCTATACTATCTATACTATCTATACTATATTATAATAAGCAAAATGGGGTATAATTTGTAGTTGGTTAACCCCTTTTTTTGGTTATCCTCATTTTTGGTTATCCCTCATTTATCACCGTTAGATCAGCAACTCAAATAAATCTTGACCGTTAGATATAACAATACTAAAAAATTGTTATATGCAGAGGGTAAGGTTCGATTCCCGCCAATAACATATTAATTTATATTTAATACAAAAAAATTACAATATACAAAAGATGTAAGATTCGAATCAGCAACATATTTAAATTAATATTTAGAATATTATATTATACTATAAATAAATTATAAAAAATTAAAAGTAACCCGTGCTTTGCACGGGTTATAAGCTAATATTTATAATATTATATTATATTATAAATAAATTATAAAAAATTAAAAGTAACCCGTGCTTTGCACGAGTTATAAGCTAGTATAATTAATATACAAAAAGTTAACTTAACTAATTACCAAACAATTTTATATAAACAGCTAACTCAATGTAATGTCCTCAATGTCAAAACAGCTAAGCTAAGAGCTAATTATTGCATGAGAGAATTGTAAAATGTAGTTATCAAGTAAACATGGATGTATCACTTATCACGAAGTTTCTCCACCCATAATTATGCTTAAAAAACTTGTGATACTTGTTAAAGCATGTTATGATTCCTTGTACAATATTAATGTACCTGATGCATCTCTGCAAATCTTATACAAAATATCGTTCTTTTGTTAAAATCAGCCTATTTTCAGTGCCATCAAAATAACATGCATAATTTCTATAACGAGAACAAAGATTAAACATAGACATGAAACCTTGACCACATTAACAATTAATTCCTTCATCCCTCTCATTTCTTTAAAATTACTATTTTGGATGTATCTCCATCCCTCTCGTTTCTTTTACAGTTACTATTTAGGATGTCCCTCTCATTTCTTTATCTCCACTATTACACTCACTACTTTCTTCCACTATCTCATATTTAATAATAAAAAATACTATTACACCCACTACTTTCCTTTATTATCTCAAATTAATAAAAAATACTATTACACCCACTACTTTCCTCCACTATGTCAAATCTATTATTAAATATTAATAACTTTATCCACTTTTCATCTAACTTTACTTACTTTTTATGCATTATCTTAATTTTCGTATCCCTCTCCAATGTAAACAACTGAGGGGACGGGACAACCTCTCCAATGTAAACAACTGAGAGGACGGGACAGAGGGAGTAACAACCATGAAAACATTATTATGTGCTTAATTATGGCCAGAAGCTTAAGATTCAGTCTAAACACTCTTGCACCCGTCAAACAATAATTTAAAATACTCTAGTTCTCTAGCTTCTCCCCTTCCCCATCGAAAAATAATTATAAATACCACAACAAATGCAATATGAGACTTTGTGCAAATCAAGCATGCACGATCAAAAACCATTATACGATACTCTTCTGATCCATGTAAGGCATTTGATTTTTTTGCACGTAATTTTAGGTGTTTTTACTATATAGCTAAAATAATTTATTTTTTTTAAAAAAAATTGTAAATAAAAACATTAAATTTTATTCAAAAAAGGAAAAATTGAAAAATAACATATTTAATATGTAATCAAATGCCTTGTAATGGATTAGAGGGAGTAATTAGAAGACATATTCCCAATGTAAAAATTAGAGCCAAAAAATGTTGCAAAAAGGATATCCGCGTCACAATAAATTATTTCCACCATATTAGAGTAGATATGCATTTGTTTAAAGAGTATTGTAAGAAATATTTAAAAGAAATGAAACACAAAGGTGATAAAACAAATAACAATTCAAATGAGTACATAAAGTAATGCATTTGTTACTTTGTACTATCAGGATTTGTCAAGGGATGAGCTTGAGCATCATCTCCAGTTCTCCACTCTTCAGCTACCTGCCGCATAAACTCAAGAAATGCAGGTGGTACTTGACTCGAAAATGAATCACCGGAAGGTCCCTGCCAAGATATACAGAGTTGTGAATTAATACCACAACATGCAAGAAGAGCTACATATGAAACTTAATTGTTAAGTATGCCAATTAAAAATGTAGGTGGTCACTTACATCTGCTTCATTTACTCCCACTCCCGACAATAATCCTTGGTCTTTCCTATAACTTTCACCTGAAAACTAAATAATTTTAATAAAGCGCAGCGACAAAGTTATATAATTGACTTTCAGTGAATATTTAACTCTGATCACCAGGGTCTTATTTTCAAATTTGTACCACTCGGAGTTTTCGACAGATAATCAAAATGTGATATAACTATATCCATACAAAATAAGATTAAGGCCATCAGAGTAGATCTATCTACAATAATTTCAACATGCAATTTATAACCAGCTGACACTGTAGCTTAAAGAATCAGACAAACCGGCAATAAGTGATGGGGGTGGATATACGGAATCCTGTTCTGCTGGATTAGCGGACTCGAATTGAACGGAAGCCTGCAATAGAAGTATAATGTCTTAGTCTCCGTTCAGTTCTGCAGTTATGATGTTCAATAATGTAATAACCATACCCCCATAACTTGTGGAGGAGGCTGAATACCAGGCATTTGTAGGTGGCTGTGACACACAAATGCAGACAAAAAAGATGAGTAATCACCAAATGTAAGTGCCACTGGATATATTCACATTAATCATGTACAATTCAAGCAAAGAAATGTAAACTTAACAAACAACCAGCAGGTGATATATATTTTTAATTTTACCATGAAAACAGAAACTACCTAAAATTGCCAGTATATGGCACTGGTGTGATTTCTGAAGGTAGCAACTTTACAAGAGGAAACCCGAGTGGCCCCTTTCCCTTTTCTTTCGAAGCCGAGTGGCCTAGAATACTGGAAGTTTCGATATTCATAGGACGCTTTTCAGCTCTCCGCTGGCTCATTTCTTGAGGAGCCTGCGACATAATCCCTGGTGGTTGTCCCACAACATTGCTCACATGTGGTGGATCTTCAGTAATTGGTAGCTGCTGGGATCTTTTAAGTGAAAATAGCATCTCTTGGGCTTCTCCCATTGAAGGCTGAGAATCAATTCAATTAATCTTAGATGCATACATAACTGTATTCGAAAAACGAAATGTTTATGATAGTTTGATCTTCTTAAATGAAAATGACTGTAAGACCTGTGCAGATGGTTGTGGAATCCCTCCAGCTGGTTGCTCTGTCATTCTAGAGTAGAACCGGGACCAGAATACGTCCCACCAATCTTTTAGCAAACTTTCACCGTTCTCAAGTACTAAGCCAAAAAGACAACGACTTATTATCGATACTAGTTTCGTACAAATCACGGTACTTTTATTTTTATTTTAAATTATTTAATATTTTACTTTAATTTAAAATTTAAAACTTTCATTTTTTTATTTTGTAGATTTTTTTATTTAGTTTATTGTGTTAATATATTTTTACGTATTAATTTTATTAAAATGATAACTTACTTTTTATTTACATGCATATTATAAAATTTAGAATATTATTTTTGAATATTTTCTATCAGTTTTATTTTTATTACAACAATTGAATATTTTCTTGTATCATTATGACTTATATTTTTTATTATATTTTCTAATTATATTTAATATTATGTGCTTATTACCGTGTAAAACACGAATATAAATATTTAATATTTCATTTTTATTAAAAAATTTCAATTTTTATTAATTTATTTTTCAGAATTTTTTTATTAATTATACCGTGTTAATATATTTTTTCATATTAATTTTATTAAAATGATTACTTGTTTTTTGTTAACATCCATATTATAAAATATTGAATATTATTTTTGAATATTTTCTATTAGTTTTATTTTTATTACAACATTTGAATATTTTCTTTTATCATTATGACTTATTTTTTTAATAATATTTTCTTACTATATTTAATATCATGTGCCGATATGTTATTATATTATATATTTTTTAAATAGTCACTCAAAACTTTATTCAAATATTTGTAAATTTTAAGAATAATAGAATATTATTTGTATATTTTATTTTTATTATTTTTAATTTGAATATTTTATTTTATTATTATTGACTTATATTTTTTATAACATTTTCTAATTATACTCCCTCCGTCCCGATTTATATAAACATGTTTGACTTTCACGAAAATTAAGAAAATGTAGGAAAAAGGAGTAAAGTTAGTTGAAAAGTGGGTAAAGTGGTAGGAGTTATCAATATTTAATAATAGATTTGAGATAGTGGAGAAAAATAGTGGGTGTAATAATGAAAAGTAGTGTTAAAAATTATATATTATATTCATTCTTTTTGGGACATCCGTAACGGAGGGAGTATTTAATATCATGTGCAACAACTAACTACAGTTCTTTCCTCAACTTCTTTTTTTTAGTTGTGGGATACGGAGAAAATGACCAAAATAACATTATTTTGGTACCCTATTGCCTAAAATAACAGTTGTCGGGAAATGTGCCCATTTTGACCTATTGCCTAAAATAACAGTTGTCGGAAAAGGTGCCCATTTTGACCAAGTGGCTGCGCAGCAGAAATATGCGTATATTCTTTTTCTTTTTCTCTCTCTACCTGTTGTTGAATGCCTTTCTCTTGATTCACAAACATACGAAAAAACAAAGACCACACATCATATGTGTGGTCAATTTCTAGAAAAAATGACAAAAATAACTCTTTTTCATCAAATAACCTGAAAATTCCCGGTTCAATGAAAGTGGCCAATATTCCCCTTTTGAATCTGCCACTGCCTAATGCGTAACCAACATAACCCACTACCCCCGTTTCAAGATTTCCTCAACCTGAACTCGTACAAAACATTCGCTCAGAGAATCCAAGGTAATACCCCAACAACAATTGCGTATTCAATCTAATACCCCACCCCCATTTGTGTATCATTCAGAAGACCCCACTAGCAAATGCGTATTATATGATTTACTCATACTGGAATCGTACTCATTATTCGGAATGATGAATCAGGGACGCCGCATGCAATTTTTTAATTAGAGTTTATAAATTAAAAAATACAATTTTTATTAAATTTAGGGGTTCAATAATTAATTTTTCGGGTTTAACGTTTCCATTTTGGATTTTAGAAATATTCGGAAGGAATAATAAACCGTATACGAACTTAGGGTTTGGGGTTTAGGGTTGTTTACAACCCTAAACCCTAGACCCTAAACCCTAACATATCCTGATTTTTAAACGCGTTAGCGTTTAAAAATCAGGACGCCGGATTCAATTTTTTCATTAAAATTTTTAAATTAAAAAAATACAATTTTAATTAAATTTAGGAATTTAACAATTAACTTTTGGGGTTTAACGTTTCCTTTTTGGGTTTTAGAAATATTCGAAAGGAAGAATAAACCGTATACGAAATTAGGGTTTGGAGTTTAGGGTTGTTTACAACCCTAGACCCTAAACCCTAACATATCCTGATTTTTAAACGCATTAGCGTTTTAAAAATTAGGATGCCGGATTCAATTTTTTCATTAAAATTTTTAAATTAAAAAAATACAATTTTAATTAAATTTAGGAATTTAACAATTAACTTTTGGGGTTTAACGTTTCCATTTTGGGTTTTAGAAATATTCGGAAGAAAAAAATAATAAATTTAATACCCTTTTGGACAATGCGTAATCAACTGACAAAATGCCAACCACATCTTTACATCTTTACATAATTAGCCAAAAAAATCTTTACATCTTTACATGATATACGCATTATAGAAATGCTTGTCCAAGGGTTAATAAGTTGTCAAATGTGTAACCAGTGCAGGATTTAAAAAAATAAAAAATTGTACAGGATATGTATATGCCAAATGCGTATCTCGGATACCCACTTGGAATATGCGTAATCAACCGGGTAGTTTTGCGCGTAGTTTCAAAACCAGTTATTTTCGTCAAAATTTTTCAAAAAATAGGTAATGTTGTCTTTCACCTCAATTTCTATATAGTATTATTTTTTTAATATTATTCTTTGGGGGTTTCAACAGTTAATATTTGAGATTCAATGTTTTTATTTTGAATTTTAAAAATATTTAGAACGATGAATAAACTGTATACGAACTTAGGGTTTAGAAATATTCGAAACGACGAATAAACCGTATATGAACTTAGGGTTTAGGGTTACCCTAGAACCTAAATCCTAAATTATTCTAATTTTTAAACACGTTAGCGTTTAAAAATCAGACCGTCGAATTCAATTTTTAAAAAATATTTAACAAAAAATAATTTTTACAAATATATATTTAGCAAAATAATAATAATAAATTAACATTTCATTTATCTTAAAGAAAAAAACACCAACGCGTGTGAAATATTCAACGCATGCATACACTGGACAACGCAAATTTGGCATATGTGACCAGCAGTTATTTTTTTTAAAAAAATTAAAACCAACGCATGAAGTAAATGCGTATTGCTTCCTTCGCATCCTACTAATGATTAGTCATAGTATTCAGAATGATTTAAACTTGCTGCACGCATCATCAAAATGCGTAGCCAATGAACGCATATGCGGTATGCGCAACTGTCTGGTTATTTTGGACAAAATTTCCGACACTCAGTATTTTGGGCAGTGGATTTTAATATTTGGTTATTGGGGGCTTTCACCTGGGATACGTTGATGACCTAAAGTTCTTTAACTGATATGTAGGATATAATTTTTCTATAATCAAAATGTTTGAAATAAAAAGACTAACGAGAAGTGTAATAAAATTTATACTAACTATCAATTAATTTTGATCTTTTATATTCTTATAAGTTCAGTATATATGACATAATTATAATTATGTCATAATTATTTTTCTCATGTGAAGTTCTTAAAAATTTGTTAATTTATCTGCATAAAATATATTTAAAGTTTATTTTTTAGAAAAATGAATTATTGTTGCACATTAAAACCATAATGTAAAAATGCTTACATTAAAAAACCAATTTTAAAAACAAAATGATAAGAATTTTAGAGCAATTTTATACACATTTTAAACAAATTTACAAACATCACTCTTCATCTAATTGGGCCACACATATTATAATTATATACTTTTCACTAATATTCTTGATTTATTTCCTTCAATTTAAGTTGATCAATTAAAATGGAAGAGCTACAATATCAATTAAAAGTATTTATATATTTCTTTTCAACTGATTAATTCACTTAAAGTAATAGAAATAACTTGATAAAAAGAATAGAAGCAAGATGTAGTCAAATATAAATATAAAGCGAGTAAAAAGATACTTACATTCAGACATCTGAACATTAGCTTCTTCAGCAAAACAATTAGCAGTTTGGTGAAGTTCCTGTTTCTTCATGTAATGGTAAATGTACAAATGCAGCCTAAAAAATTTGTTGGATCAAAAAAATTTTAAACGATTTAAAAAAGATAAAACCAAATAATTTAATGTCCAAGGGGATGTATTCAATCTAGATTCTATAAAAAAAATTAATTTTAAAAATTTGAGGATATTCAATTAGGATTTTAAAAAATCCATTAATATCTGGGTGTATTCACAAAAGAATTTAAATAATCTTTTAAAATTTGGTGGTATTCAATTGAAATTTTAAAAGGTTTGGGGTATTCAATCCGGATTTCAAATATTTTTTTAAATTCTAGAGGTATTTAATATGCATTATAAATAATCTCTTAAAATCTGTTGCTATTAAAAAACTTATTGACTTTAAAGGATTTTAAAAGTCCGTAGATTTTGTTAGATTTCATTTTTTTTTTTAATTTTTTGAAATCTCATCAAAATCCAAGAGATTTTAGTGGATTTAAGCTCCATTCTACGTAAATTCAACGAACTCTACGTCTATTGTGCATGAACTCTACCAATTTTGCATGGATTCTACGTAGAATATCAAATCAGTAATAATCTACCAAAATTCATGAATTAAATCAGTAATAATCTACCCCTAAGTTGATACGTATACACATATAAATATAACTCACATCTCTTCTGGGTCTCTTTCATTTTCATACATGTACTTCTCCTCAGCCGCAATTTTCACCTTTAAAGATCCAAAAAAATATAAAATAAGAGTCTTAATTATGAAAAATATGGGGTAAATAGGAATAACACATATAAATGAATTATTGTGATCAAAATCCAACATTGAAAGCAATTTGGATGCCTTTATGATGAGAAAACATAAAACTTGATTAGAAGAACAAGGTATGTAAAAGAAAAATGACATTCTGATATGTGACGATGTTTCTCTCAAATTATAATTTCATTTTGAATCTTAGTTGTCAAAAAAAAAAAGATATTGAATTTAGTAAAAAGATATAATATATTAAAAAGGATCTTTTTTTGAAACAATAATAGAAAGGATCTTGAATTCAATGTGAAAAATAGAGTATATAGAAAATAATTATGAATTCACCGTAAAAAAAGTACGTACATAAAAAAGAATATTGAATTCATTATCTAAAAAAATAGAAAAAAGATTCTAAATTGTCAATTGATGCGAATAAATACCTTTCTATAATAAGTTTGATACGTACAATTTACATTTTCACATAATACATAACAAAAATAACGGTCAAAATTAATAGAGTGAGGCCAAACAGGTTTTGAGAAAGAAACAATGCAACCTAATGGATATCCTCTACCACCTACCAAAAGCATGAACATGACATTTCACTATTTTAAAGTTGTATTTTAATTGATATCAAAGAAGTGTATAGGATAGATATCAGGATATACGTCATATTAGAAGGAAATGTAACAACAAATATTCACAATTCACACAAGAAGACATGTCCACAAGACAGTGCACTTACTTCGACCTTGTTCGATGGACTTGAGGAAAATAGTGGCCAGAACACTTCCCACCATTCCGTCAATAAATTTTCTTCGATCTCCATCACTAAATAAAATGTGAAAATATTAAAGTTAAGTCATTTAGTTCAATTATTTGCATTGGGAAAAGTAATCTTCTTTCATTCTTTTTATATTCGCTTAAAAAATGATTTATCTTAAACATTTCAAATTTAAAAAAAAAAATCATGAGAAATCTTAACTGAATAACATAGGATGAAGTGTAAATTTGTACACTCAAAGCCAACGAAAGAAACAACTATACATATCTTGACCACAACCACTTACATTGTGATGTTTTAATGTTTGCTGCTTTCGCAAAAACTTTAACAACATCATGTAATTTTTTTTTCTTCATGTGATTGTAAATGTAAAGCTCAAGCCTGAAAAATCCAAATGGAGTTAACTAACATTAAATATAATAAATATATACAAGCAAACTTTACTAAAATTCCCAAACCATCATAAAGTAATAAACTCAGATAAAAGTATGACTCACATCTTTTCTGCATCTCCGTTATTCTTTAAAGCGAGCTCCCTTTCATTGTCCCATTCTCTTCCAAAAGCCATTTGCTACAACAAAACAACATTCAATTTACCAAGATGTGGAAAAACAATACGGAGAAAATTGCCATAGGCCAAGCTTAATTGTGAAAAAATAAAAAATGAGATGTGTTATTTATCACAAAATTTTGCTACATGTACCTCAAAGATTGAAAGATAAAAACACAATACCAGCTACAATGACATTGGAAATGTAGCAACAAGGAAATATATATAGAAGAATTTTTAAAAATATATAAATTAAACGTATATGGAAAAAGCAAACGAAATTATGAAATATATTCTATGATATTTATTATCTAGATTTTTTTATATTAAATGAGAAGATTTGATTTAGCCAATTGTGAAGATTTAGGAATATATTATTGTCATTTGATTTCAGAATCTGTAGGATTTATATTATTATTCAACAACACATTATGACAAATATTAAGTTGTCTTACTTTCTAAGTTTGCTTAAATTTCATTTTCAATATCATCAACCAACACGTATCACACTGAAAATTAGACATTTATTTATTCTTTACACATAACATACTCGATCTCCATCAGTATATTTTTTATTTTACATCCCGTAACTCTTCCTCAACCTGGCTGAGGTAAAATGGAACATAATACATTCCCCGTTGTCGAAAAGCCGACATCGAGGTACCAAACCTTCCCATCGAATCCCCATTTCAAGAAAGGGTCATACGTTCCAAAATTTTATACTTTATTGAACTCCATTCGAGGTGGCCCAGTCCAGCATTCATTTGCAAATCCTGTAGTGAAACTTAGACAAGTTCACATGTACAACCTTTGTAACTTCATGGTAATACCCCTGGATTGGCCGGTTCGTAAGTTTGGATAAGCGTGGGCAAGTTCGGGATTCGCTATTCAAAATTATGACTTCCGCCAAAAAATTGATGTATTCATGCATATTAATAACTCGATTGATTAAGAACTTTTTAGGTGGTTTACGAGCTGTTGCTCAATCAATTAGTTGTGAAATACCATTAATGAAAGGACATTAATTCAAATTTTGGATTTTCGAACTGGATTGCGACTATAGTTGAGAAATAATTGAAGTAGTCAAATTTTTGCACTTAGTCCAAACCAAATTTATCTTCGCATCATATAAATTTGTCAAATTAATTTTTGTAACGCATAATTTACTATGGTATAACCTCATAACATTTTTAAAAGATAAATGGGACAAAAACTAATACTGTGTTACGAAGAGTGAAAATTTTTTAGAGCAAATACGAGGGAATATTTGCATTAAACTTAATTTTCAAAAAGAAATTCACTGTTAAATAAGATTAATGACTAAAAGACAAATAGTCACGGTACTGGAATTTTAGATAATTTAGAACATTAAATTATACTTTCCAAATATAAAAAGATTCACTCTAAAAACCACTTTTATGATGATGAGGAATGAATCAGCGAATGGTACCAGAATAATTGGCTAATTCATCACTATGGTTAGTAGTAACTTGCAAGTGACTTATAAAAAAGTTATCAATCGAATCATGAAAGTACAATTAGCTTGTAATCATAATACTGAACTTCAAAATATTTGCACCACTATTATAATCAGTTGACATTAATCGGAGAATCGTTAAGTTGTGCCACATCAAACAAAACTATGTGTATCATTCAGAACCTAAAACCCAGAACCTAATTCATCACTAAACTATGTGTTAATTTTTGATTAGGTCACTGATTAATTGTAAATAAAATTACATATTCAAAAAAATATCAAACAAAATTAAATTTTTCAAAAAAACTACGACTTTTTAAATTTTAATTATAATCATTCAAATAAACATACACTTTTGGTATCAGTTATTAATTTCGGATAAAATGGATTGAAAAACAAGATATCTTTAAATATTTGTTCACTTTCATCGATTTATTAGCATATGAAATAATGGTATGTTCAATTCTAAATTTGAGTAAAACAAAATTCACCCGAAAAACAATTAAACATTAAAAAATTTATGCTTTTGACAAAAATTATCGTATTGAAAAAACGTGATACATAAATATTTGTTCACTTGTATCGATTTATAAGCATATAGGTTGAAATACTATGTACAAATTTGAACCTATTTTAAGTGTAATCATTCTAAAGAAAATCAAACCTTCTAAAAATTTACACCTTTGGTACAAATCATCATTATCGAAAAATTATATATGGTATTTTTCTAAGCATATGATTTAAATGGGTATGTTCAATTTTTAAATTTAATTTGTTTACAATTAAAATTAGTTGATGACCTAATTGAAAATTGAGAAAAAGTTGAGTGTTAAATTAGCAGTTAAACTTAATTTCAGTGTCACGTCAACATCTATGTCATTTTTTTGTTAGGATTTTTAGGAAAATTGATGGAAATAACCAACTTGCAAGTTTTTAAGTACTTCATTAATTGATTGAATTTTTTTTTTAACTTGGTGAATCACTTGTAAGTTACTACCGACTACAATCTATGTTAATAAGATTCGCCAATTACGATAGCCATACCGTATCGACACGACATGACACGTAGCACAATGTAGGATACGTGGCGCGGATTCATGTGTGTGAAACCAGATCCTTCGTTGTTATCGGACAGAAAATTTTTAGAGATCCCCAAAAAAACTTCGCATATTATCAGAAAATTTTGAAGGTCCCGACTATAGATGTTTACATGTCTCGTACAAATCTAATGAAAAGCAAAGTTAGAAGTGGTGTGGAAAAAACGAAGTAGGGATATGAGAAGATGAGATTTTATTGAAAAAGATATAAAAAGGTTGGACTATAAAAATATATTCTTGTGTTTGTATATACTGTATATTTGAAAGGAATGAACCTGGATTGTATCATGTCCATATTCATCATAGTTTTTATTATTAGTGGAATTAGTTGTTCACCAACCGCAATCGCGTGCACATCTTATAATTTAATACTAGCTTATAACGTGTGCAACGCATGATTGCTTTTCTAATATCTATAATTATATTAGTTTTTTAATATTTATTTGTTATTAGTTTACATATCAAATTATTGTTAAAAAACTAATATTTATATAGGGGACTATTCCAATGAGTCCCTATTACAATGAGAACTGAGACCCCAATCACCAAATCATTAAAAATAATCACTATCATATATATAGACACCTACACTACCGCACATATTTTGTAAAGTTTTCATGTAATAGACCGATAATTAATAATATATTAAGTCTCGGATAATTACGTTTATCGTGTGTGACGATTATTAAATAAGTTGTTGTATAAATATACATTCGAGTTTGATGAGTCAACTTTATATGTGTAGTATAAAGTTAATTTATGTGTTTATGTGACTTAAACATGTCATATGTGCTTGCTAGTGTGTGTGGTTATAATCGTCATTACTATTTTAGCTATTTCTTAATAGTTTATGAATATCGTAAAAATGAGATTTCAGGATGGAATCGCAAAAAAAAATTAAAATAGTTTGGAAAAGTTCTTTTTATTATTTTATACTGTTGATAATTATTTTTAGGACTTTTTAAAAATACAAAAATATTATTTTTTGTAGAAATTCGATTTTTAAATGATTTAATATCAATTTTTTTCTAAAATTCGTAATAAATTCAAAAATGATTGAAAAATTCTGAAAATTTATTTATAAGAGTTTTATAATATTAGAATGTATAGGTAAAGTTTTCATTATTTTTGGAGAATTTTTCGAATAAAATCTATATCGTGTTAAAGTGTATTAAAACGATACAAAAATAGAATAATACGAGACAAAGGACACTTGGCAACATTTGGGGAACTGAAATCATGCATGTGTGACACATGTCACATGCTGGAGGACCCAAAGGGGTGGGTCACCCTCTAGTGTGTGTGCATGTGTGACATGTGTCCTTACTAAAAAAAAAGAAAGACAAAACACACACAAGCACTCTCATTCTCCCCTCTCCCTCAAACCCCGAACCACCATCTCCCTTCCTTCATTTTCGAATAGAGGGTATGAATCAAAATTTTTGATTCTTGAATTGTTTCATTTAATTTGAAATAAAATGATTAGTTATGAAAATTATATATGTGATCAGTGGATGAAATTATTTGCATGTAAAGGTCTTGCTTGTTAAGTACATGATTTGCATGTGTAGAAGTGATGTAGATTTTAATTTCATTGAAATGATTACTTTTACTAGATGATCAAGTGCATGTGTGTGTGCTCCATGTATGTTCTATGGTTTGTGTAGGTGTCTTGATAAATTGTATGTAATGGTAGAATAGTTAGCATGGCTGAATTCTTGTTAAATTCATATCTCATTCCTCGTTTATCGTATGATATTGGTTCTGGACTTTCTGGAAAGGTAATTCAATATTCTTCAACTTTCGTTCTTTATGTTTTCTGAGATTCTGCATGCATGTATGAGTTTTTCTGCAATTTGTGTGAACTGCTAGTTTGACCTCGGGATTGTGATTTACAAAACTTTGAAAAATCGTAGTTAACTGAATATTTGCTCAAAAATTATGAATGATACCATTCTGGAAAGCTCTCAGAATTTACTTCGAGTTTCGTGTTCTGTACTTTTAAATTTGGAGTCATCTTGATAGAGTAAAATGAATTTCTTTCAGGCTGGTCATAGCTGATTTTGACTATAAGGGTTATTTTGAGGTATCTTGAATTGTGGTTGTGAGTATAGTCATAAGCATTACTAAATAGCTATAATATAATGTAAGTTGAATGCTTGTTTATATTTTGAAATGATTGTTGGTTGAGTTATATAAGTTATAAGTATGACTTGTTGTTTGGGCCGGTTGTATTCCAGTATGGGATGAAGATAAACAAAGGAAGTGCTGCCGAAATTTCTAAAATTATATGTCTTTTAAAAGTATTATCGGCACGTTCCGTGATTTAATTTCTTTATTAAATAGAGTATTATATTATGTCAAGTATATTACGTGCTAAGTGCTTACGTGTTTACGTGTTCTATAGATGCATATAAGTATAGGTTATTCGTCGAGAATTGAGAGACTGACACGCGTTATTATATGGTTATAGGATCGAATAGAAGAGTTGGCAAAGAGCCGGTGATAGAAGTATTGAAAGTATACCCCGAGGGCTTTAGCAGTCAGTACTATAAACATAAGGCAAGTGTTCCTTATTCTCCACTTGTTATTCGAACATTGTTTCAACCCTTTTTTGGGGTATTATTCAGTTCTATATAATACCTTTGTTAAGCCCCTTGAATTGAATTTCAGTTCCATATCATGATTTGTATAAACCGTACTATTGATAAAAATGTTTTGAAAAGTACTTTGAAAATCTTTTCAGTTGTTCATTCAGTTCAGTTTAAATTTGATTATAATATCAATCATATAGTTTAAAGTTTGGTTTTATTGTTGAAGTTAAAGTTTTATGTTATGTTTTAAAGCTTTGGGATTCACTAAAAATTTTTTAGACCGAGACGCCGGTTTGTAAGTATATGGCAATGCGCTAAGTCCAATGTCAATAAGTGCCAGAGATTCCGGAAAAGAAGTAAGTTGGAGTCATACGAGAGTGTTGACCCGGATTTAATGCGTTGGTTGATCACCTAGCTTAACTCGTTGCGTCGAATTGATAATCCCATTATCTTATAATGTTTTCAAGAATTGTTTATAATGTTGAGCCTTGTGATTTGAAAAGCAGTTGAGAAAGTTTTGATGAAAGCATATTTTTACAAATGTTGCTAATAAAATATTATTTCTATTTCTATTGTTATATCTTGAATCTTTCGGATAGATTATTATTGTTGTTGATTACACTTGCTGAGCATTTTTAGCTCACTCCCTTGCTTCTTAACCCCCTTTCAGCAACATTAGAAGATGGTGCGAATTTTCTACACCGTGCGTAAGTCAACCGATGGTTCCGCTAGTGCTATTAGGAGTCAGTTGCAGAGGCAGGTGGGATTAGTAATCCAAGTGGATTGTAACCACAGTTAGTTTTGGAAGATCACTCTGATAACTTTTGAACTTGGTTTGTAATAAGTAATTTAGTATGTTGTTTTCAAACTTGAACCTGTTGGCGATCTATGTTGTATGTGGGTTGGCTGGGTTATATTATACATGTAATCACTGGCGTTATTGTAAATTATTGTTAATTAATGAATCTGTAATAGTGTAGTGTTTTTGGGGTGTTACAAGTTGGTATCAGAGCCACAGGTTTGAGTCACTGAAACAATATAGGATTAAGGTGGTTAAGATAAGTATTAATAAAGGAGTAGATCTTTTGGAATGGGTTAAGTCATTAGGATTTCCCTAACCTTAGGCGCCATAACCGGAATTAATTAGTTGTTAGGTATATAGGTTTATACCGTGGCCTACGAGAATTAAGTATATATATTATTTTGATCTTTTCAGTAGCGTGCTCAGAGATATTTCTCTCCCTCTTCTAGTTCAGATTTAGACAGTGGTTATTTTGTGCCCTCCTATCAGTATTCAGATGCGGCCATTGAGTTTGAGATTAATACCTCGATTGAGTTGCTAGGAACCCCTATGGGTTATGATTAATTATGACTCTATGTGGTGTCAGATTGTTATTCTGACTTTATGATTATCTATGATTAGTATTTGTACTTTGAGGGATGTTAGTATTCTCTACTTAACGTTTGTACCCTGCGTATAATACCTTATTGCGGGAACCCTTATTTTGACCTTTCTATATACTAGGTGCACTGTTAATGCTATAAACCCGTCTAAATCTTCTTGTTTACCTTCAGTAAGATGCCACTAAGAAGAGGACGCCCTAGGAGGACTACCGCGCATTCAGCTACGAATTCTAGTCCGACTAACCGGAACGAGAATAATGATCATAATAATCAAGACAATCAAAATGTGGCTCAATTAATAGACCTTTTACGTCAACAAACAGCCACCCTAAACCAGCAACAACAATTGCTTCAACAGCAACACCAACAGTTGCAACAACAGCAACAGTATCAGCAGCAACAGCAGCAAAACCCGCCACTTGTTCAGACTACTGTGGCATTTAAGACTTTTCAAGAAGTTAAGCCCCCAGAGTTCGAAGGATCGTCTGATCCAATAGAAGCGCAGAAATGGTTGAAAGAAATCGAGAAGGCTTTTGAGTTAGTAAAGGTTAAGGAAGCGCAAAAGACAAAGTTTGCAAGTTATTTACTGAAGGGTGATGCTAATTATTGGTGGGAGTCAGTGAAGGCGTTGGAAACGAATGAAGTGATATCTTGGGATAGGTTTAAGGAGTTGTTCTTAGAACAATATTTTCCCCAATTTATGCAAGCTCAAATGGAGTTGAAGTTCTTTGAATTGAAACAGAATAGCATGAGTGTATCTGAGTATGAGAAGAAGTTCACCGAGTTATCAAGGTTTGTTCCGGAGTATGTGAACACGGAAGTGAAGAAGGCAAGGAGATTTTAACAAGGGTTGAAATCATGGATTAGGACAAAGTTGGAAGTTCTAGAATTAAAGACCTATGCCAAAGTTGTGCAAAAGGCGATTATCGCGGAAGGCGAAAGTGAACATGGACAAAAAGAAAGGAATGATCAAAAGAGAAAGTTTGGACAAGGAGAGGATGGAGCCAGTCAAAGTGAAACAACAAGTAAGTTTGCAAAGAAGTCAGGATTTCAGCCACGTGGTGGAAGTGGAACTTTTTGAAAGAATGAGAATAATAAAGGAGGTAAATTTCAAGGACAACAAAGGAATCAACAAGTGTCAAATCATGAGTGTAAGTTCTGTAAGAAGAAGCATGTGGGACCGTGCAACAGGGATGACATTGTGTGCTATAAGTGTAACTCTAAAGGACATTATGCAAATGAGTGTCGAACTGCGAATCCAAGTCAGAGGTCTAATGCGAATGTGACGTGTTTCAAGTGTGGCAAGGTTGGACATATTTCCAGGGAATGTAAGACTCAAGTGCAGAATAACAATTTGATGAGGATATTGACCGCCCCGACACCATTTCTGATCAAGCCGGCTCCTTCAACTACAAGTTATGACTCAGTTACTCAAGCTTCAGGATAGAGGTATTTGAATTATCAACCTTCTCTTCCCTCAGAACAAGTAAAGAATTTCAACATGAATATGAAAGATGTAGTCCAGAGTTCAGAGGTAGTAGCAGGTACGCTCCTTGTAAATTCTACTATTGTGAAAGTGTTAATTGATACTGGTGCTACTAGATCTTTTATATCTAGAGATTTGGTGCACAAGTTGGGTTGTGAAGTTGTGAATCTAGAAGGCATGTTAGACATAGTGTTAGCAAATCAAGAGCAAGTGAAAGTAAGTCAAGTTTATCCCAACTGTGAGGTTAGCATAGAAGGTTATACTTTCCCAATTTCGTTATTACCTTTTCAGTTAGGAGATTTTGATATGATCTTAGGTGTGGATTGGTTGGTTAAGCATAATGCGCAAATTAATTGTAAGGATAAGAAAGTAGTTCTAAGGACTTCAAAAGGGAAGAAAGTGACCTTTAAAGGACAAAAGGAAGATAACTTGTTTCTAACAATGATGCAAGCAAGGAGAATGATGAAGCATGGATGTGAATCGTATATTGCGTATGTTGTAGACAAGAGTAAAGAAGTACCGGAATTGGAAGAGATCCCTGTTGTTAATGAATTTCCTGATGAGTTACCGGGTTTACCCCCAGATAGGCAGATTGAGTTTTCTATCGATTTAGCTCCAGGCACTGAACCAGTATCCAAAGCACCTTACCATATGGCCTCGACAGAGATGAAAGAGTTAGCAACTCAGCTGCAAGAATTGTTAGATAAGGGAGTTATAAGACCTAGTTCTTCTTCGTGGGGAGCTCCAATTTTGTTTGTGAAGAAGAAAGATGGGAGTACGAGGTTGTATATTGATTATAGGGAATTGAATAAGTTGACAATCAAGAACAAGTATCCATTACCAAGGATTGATGATCTGTTTGATCAATTGAAAGGAGCAACAAGTTTTTCAAAAATTGACTTGAGGTCAGGATACCACCAATTGAAGATCAAGCTAGAAGATGTACCAAAGACAGCTTTCAGAACCAGATATGGACATTATGAGTTTTTAGTGATGGCTTTCGGATTGACGAATGCATCCGCAGCTTTTATGGATTTGATGAATCGGGTATTTAAGAAGTACTTGGATAAGTTCGTGATAGTTTTCATTGATGGTATATTGATATATTCTAAGACAGAAGAAGAACATAAAGAACATTTGAGGTTAGCCTTAGAAATCCTAAAGAAGGAGAAGTTGTATGCAAAGTTTTCCAAGTGTGAGTTTTGGCTTAAGGAAGTGCAATTTCTTGGACATGTAGTTAGTTGCGAAGGCATAAAGGTTGATCCCGCTAAGATAGAGGCTGTGATGGATTGGGAAAGACCAAAGACTCCAACGGAGGCTAGAAGTTTCTTGGGATTAGCCGGGTACTACCGGAGATTTGTGAAGGATTTTTCTAGGATTGCAGTACCTTTGACAATGTTGACGAGAAAGAATGAAAAGTTTGAATGGAATGAACAGTGTGAAGCAAGTTGTAATAACCCGGATTTTTCAAGAAATGATTTTATTATTATTTCAATAAGAATAATGTTTTCCTAAAATGAGGAGGAATATATTTTTTTTTTTATTATTCAATTATTTAATTATTTTCGGTTAAGTGGAGCCTGGTGCTCCTATTTAAAATTTTATTGACTGAGTAGATACCTCGAGTCAATTGTTTATTTGTGCAAAGATTTAATTTTGAATGTGAAATTATTCAGTAAAGATTTTATTTTAAATTATTGAATAATTTAGAGATTTTAAAATCCTTAGGAAATGTTTATTTTAATTATTTGAGGATTTGTAGAAATTACTTGATTAATATATAAAACCAATAATTTGAGGTTTTACTAAAACAGTAATGTTTGTAGTATTTTTATAAAGCCCTGTAAATTGTGAATTATGAATCACAATTATTATTTTTATGAATTGTTTTTATAAATTATTAATATTTGTAAAATGCATATCAATTTAGAAAATTTAGATTTAATTCTAATTCTTTCTCCAAAAGTCTTTAAAAATATTATAGTATTTAATTATGCTAGAAATTTTATTTTTACAAATTAGAGTTTTAACTCTAAATATTATTTAGAGTATGTAGTGATTAATTGTATTGTTTTAATTGTTATTGGGCTTGGGCCCATTAGGGTTAAACAAAACACAACACCCAGCACATATTATACACACACGATACACACACAGTAGCCGCATAAACATTTCAGCGGGGAGAGAGACTCAGATAGAGAGGAAGGAGAAAATAGATTTTGGGGTTTTTATTTTTGAATCAATCAAAGCCTATACATACATATATAGCTCGTGTGTGTGTGTGTATACATAACTCGTGGTTGTGTTAAGAGGAGGAGAGGCTGGACAGCGGTGGGTGTGGCCGGAGAAGGGCGGCGCCGGAGCTGTCCAGTGGTGGTCCAAGGAGGGGATCGAGCAGCTGACAGTGTGCGAGAAAGGGCTGGGCAGTTGGTAGAGAGAGAGAGAGAGAGGAGGGAGAGATTGTTGCGGGGAATCGATTAATTCGGGAGGTATAATCTCGCATCTCCATATCTATTTAATTTTCGTAGTTAATTAGTTGTAAATTTTGAGTTAATTGTTTTAATTTTTTTTTGTAGTTTAAATTCGGAAAGTATATAAATTATTGTGATTGTGGTAATTAAATTAGATTTAATTGTGAGATTATTGTGGTAATTAGTTAGTTTAAATTGCGAGGTTAATTATGGTGGTAATTAGTTAGTTTAAATTGCGAGGTTAATTATGGTGGTTTAATTAGTTTAAATGGAAAGCTTAATGTGTAATTTTTGTGTGGTTAGATTAAATTCCGAGATTTAATTCGGAAGGTATGTTTGTAATTATAATTGTTGAGTTTAATTATGAGTCCGATTAAAGGTTCGGGTTAGTGATTGTTAATTGTTAAATTGCTAATTGTTAATTGTTAGTGAGTAATTATTAATTGTCGGATAATATATATTCGGGTTAGTTGTCAAGTAATTGTTAAGTGCTAATTGCTAATTGTTAGTTTCCAATTGAAATTGTTAATTGCTAAGTGCTAGGTGCTAATTGTTATCGCCATATAATGTAGTCATAAGAGTTGGATAACTTGTAAATGTCTATGTGCTAGATGCTATAAATCGAGTCATAATATAGGTTGAAAGTATAAGTGCCAACTACGTGGTGTTGGCTTAAATGTGGATAAACTTAGTTTACTTTTCCTTATGTGCTAGTTGCCGCAAGTCTGGGCGGGTACTTTTCCTTATGTGCTAGTTGCCGCAAGTCTGGGCGGGTACTTTTCCTTATGTGCTAGTTGCCGCATGTCTGGGCGGGTACTTTTCTTATTTGTTTACTTTTATGTTGCTGCAAGTTGAGGCAGCTTTTATTTTATCAAAAACAGGGTTATAAATTGTTTTGTTTGGCATGGAGGGGCTGTGCCCATAGTCCGATAAACGAATACCTCATGCCCAAATTTTCTGAAAATCCCCTGCAATCAAATTTATTTAATTTAGTTAAATACAATGGTCTAGAAGCATGAAATAGATATTAATTGTTATGTGAATATTTGCTAAGTGAACTATTTGAGGGTTAATTGTTATTTCGAGGGTTATGTGCTAATTTGCTGATTTGATGTGTTTCGATGATTAATTGTGTCTTGAGGATTAGCTATTAATCAAGTTTTGTCGTAGAAGGTCAATGGTATTATAAATGTATAGGTTAAGTGAAGTTGACTAAATGGTGGTATAGGGTTATGATATGTGGGTACTAGGAAATGTTCACCTTATATAAGGGGACTCTTCCCGTGTTGTTTGCTATTACTAAATGTCTTATGTGCATTAAGTGGTATTAGAGTAGTCAACTATAGGGAGGACACCTATAGTTTGACTTTATGATTATTTAGTGATAATCCCGAGTTGTGTCTACTCAATATACGTGGTATGACTGACACGTACTCGTAACCATTTCAGTACCATTAGGGCATAATCAAATTGGAGCGACGTGCATCCAAAAAGGAAGATCGAGACGTCAGGTAAGGTCCATGGAATTACTTGGACGAGGTGCGAAGGATTTGTTCGCGGTTTCTATTTTCTGCTAAGGACCAGAGGCAAGTTTACTATGCATACTCTATTGTTCAGAGTATATTTATTTTAAATATATGAAATGTGTTAAATAAGTTTTCAATCCATGATCACGAGTTTTACCAACCTTTTACTTCTTCTCCCAAATCATTGTATTCCTTGCTTTGCCAACAATATTAAATTCTGCTCGTGCAATAACCAAAACCCCATGGCTTATAATATTGTTGATGGGCAGTGATATTTTTATGGCTCTATATCTTGATTTATACGGTATATATATATCTATAAACTTTTCGTACTAGGGAAGTGGACTATATGTTATGAGGTATATATTTATGTATCGGAATAAGAAAGGCTCAGAGGGTAGAGCGTGTATTGAGGTATCGAACTTAGCCCGCGTGTCGGGGTTATTTGTATTGTATGTTTTCGAAAACCCGGGCAAAGCTTTTAAAAAGAATTTCGCAATAATTAACCTAAAGGCAACATCACCAATAAACCAGTGTTTATTTAATTAATAGATGCTCCTGAAAGCATTTACTAATTGAATAAACCTCATTCGTCTAATTAAATTTATTTAATTAGATGAATATCATTTTCAAAACGCTTTCTTAAAATCACTTTGTCCCGGAGAAATAATAAAACAATTTAATGGAGTGATTCTATCTAGTATATTATTTATCGGAGATAGTTTATTTTCAATACGGATTAAAGATATTCCAATGGTTATAAATTGGTTACTTTCAGCTTAAAACAGCTAGATTGATATCGATATATGTTATTTGAATGCTTATTTAATTCGATGAATATTAATTATAATATTCATTAAGAAACAAAAAAAAAAAAGAAGAAGGATTTTCACGCTTATTAATTATTTCTTATTGACCGAGAGTCAGTAGTAGTTATTTGATAAAGTGGCTAAAGTTTGGAGACTGCTGGAGAGATTGTGTCTTGATTTTGATTAGAAACATTCCAAGAGTTGTATTTGGGTGTTTTGAGGTTATTAAATATTCCAGTATTAATAGTAAATATTATTTGAATATTACTTAATAAATGAATATTAATTTGAGTATTCTTTTAAAAAGGGATTATTGAATATTTATTATTTGTTACATAGTAGTCAGATATTTATTAAATACTCTAAGTGGTTTGAAGGTTATAAAACACTATTTAAAGGTTGTCTAAGGACTTTCATAGTCATTTAAAATATTATATTTTGAATCTATCTAGGTAAGTTACTTTTCAAGAACTTATATATATATATATGGAATTACCCTGTTGTGGTTACAAGCTTTATGCGTACCATTTTTCATGTGTGATCACAAAACCCTGTGTCGAGATTGATATCGGTACAAGTGTATATCTATACTTGAACTCTTTTGAACTCAAAACATTTTCGAAAACCCCCGGTCAGGTTTTACTCTCTTGCTCGTTTTTCAAGAAATTATCGGTCGACTGAAGTCGAACTTCAACTACTCGAATTTTCTATCAAAATGATTTTTGAGAAGAAAAGAAAAAGGGGACTCTGGCAGGTGTGTGAATCGTTGACGAACGATTCCCGGGATGTGTAAGCGGCCGTGAGCCAGGCGGTCCATCAATTATTATTCCGGCCCAGGTGTTGTCGAAGGATGATTACGGATGTAGTTTTCATCGAGGGTGATTACGGATGTAGTTTTCACTCGGGGATAGTTACGGATGTAGTTTCTATCCTTCTACCGGTAGAGAAGACCCGCGGATTATTGGACTTGGATGTGGCGACTGATCATCGTCAATCCTTGTCAGGTTTTTATGTTTTCTTTAAGTCCCATCCTCCACTTTGGAAAAATACTCAAACACTGCTTCTTAGGCCTAAGTGCCAAGTAGCCGATAGTGTTGTTTTCAATTTTGAAAGATGATGAATTCATGCAGTATCTAGAACTGCAAGATTATTCTAACAATAATGGCACGTGCTTGTGCACTTTTGCAATTATTCAAAAGATTAAAGATGGTTCATCGGTTATTGATGTTAAATCCCAAATGTTTTGCTTCAAGAGCTTTGACTCTCTTCCTATCAGTTATTTCTGAGTTTAACTTATCAAGTGGTAATGAACTTATATCCTGTACAGAATCTTGAACTGTAAGGTGTTTGATGATAATGATATACTCATGTGTATATACTTACAAACTTGAGGAGTATTAAAAAGGGAACTTTATAATGGTTTGGTTTATGAAGGGTGGTAATAACTATCTTAGCAGCTTATTGAACTGCATATTTTGAAAAGCTCCCTAAGAGGTTATCAATACTATGAGTATGGTATGTGGATAAGGTATGAGGATTACTATTGTTGACATGAACTTACTTTATTTATCTGATGTTACTCGAAATGTCATATATCCCCTACTGAGGTTTCATTGTTGTAAATATTTCGAAATTGATATTAAGTATCGCTATATTTCAAAAACTCCATGTGTATATTGATATATATTGTTGTGCTCTATTAATACCTGCTGGGCAATTCTTTCGCTCATACTTGCTTGTTTTAAATATTAACCTTTCAGAGGAAGGTAGATGATTGAGGCTTATCTGCATGGCTCAGGAGAAGTAGGCAGTGTGCCCTTGTGAAGATGATATGAACCAGAACATAGATAGCTGGAGTAAGTTATATATAAGTGTATTGATGTGTATTATGTATATATCACTTTGTACAGGATAGTACTAGTGCTAGTGTACTTCTCAACGAAGCTACACTAGTGGGATAGGATTTGTAATACTCAGTGTGATGTAATTAAATGGATGTAATGAGAAATGTAAGGATCGATTCTTGTTTCTAGCCCTATAACCTAAAAGATGCTTGGTGGTTGGGGTCACAGATGTTGTAATTCAGTTATTAAATTATTACAGGTAGTTGAATATTGTCAAACAGGTGATTTGATGTTAAGGATTTCCGCGTGACGACCAAATCCCTGACCCCGAATTTGGGGCGTTACACAAGTTTTCGGGAACTAAAGCAAAGGTTGATAACGGCACCAGTTTTAGTATTGCCAGATGAAAAAGGAGATTTTGTGATATTCAGTGATGCTTCACTAAAGGGATTAGGATGTGTGTTGATGCAACATGACAAAGTAATAGCATACGCCTCAAGACAACTCAAGCCACATGAACAACGATACCCTACACATGATTTAGAATTAGCCGTTATTATGTTTGCGTTAAAGATATGGAGGCATTATCTCTACGGAGAGAAGTGTGAGATTTACACTGATCATAAAAGTTTAAAGTACATATTCACGCAGAAGGAATTAAACATGAGGCAAAGGAGATGGTTGGAACTAATAAAGGAATATGATTGTACGATCAATTATCATTCGGGAAAAGCCAATGTGGTTGCGGACGCCTTAAGTCGAAAGGAAAGATCGAATATGTTATCGACGGTTAAGGAATTGATTAAAGATTTTGAGAAATTGGAGATAGAAGTCTGTCAGCCAAATTCAGTTACTGACATGCTCTATACTATGATGTTTAAGCCGGAGTTGCTTGAAAAGATTCGGAGATGTCAAAATGAAGTGATGAGTCAAGGGGTGAATGAACTAATAGGAGAAGAGATTTGTACTCAGAAAGATGAGCAAGGTATTTTGAGATTTGGCTTAAGGATTTGGATCCCCGATGTGTTGGAATTAAAGAATGAAATACTGCAAGAAGCACATAACTCAAGACATTCGATTCACCCTGGAAGTACAAAGATGTATCAGGACTTAAAAAGGAATTTTTGGTGGCCAAACATGAAAAGAGAAATAGCAGAGTGGGTAGCCAAGTGTTAAACGTGTCAAAGGATAAAAGCGGAACACCAAAGACCTGGTGGATTGTTGCAGCCATTAGAAATCCCAGAATGGAAATGGGAACACATTGCCATGGATTTTGTCGTAGGACTTCCAAGAACTAAGTCAAATCATGATGCTATTTGGGTTATTATCGATCGACTAACAAAGTCAGCACACTTTCTACCAATCAACGAAAGATATTCTTTGGATAAAATGGTGCATATGTATTTGGACGAGATTGTGAGTAAGCACGAAGTCCCCATGTCAATTGTATCATATAGAGATCCCCGTTTTAATTCAAGATTCTGGAGGCAGTTCCAAGAATGCTTAGGAACTCAGTTACGTATGAGTACAGCTTATGATCCACAGTCAGATGGACAAAGTGAACGAACGATTCAGACTATCGAAGATATGTTGCGAGCTTGTGCCTTAGATTTTAAAGGAAGTTGGGATGACCATTTAAAATTAGTCGAGTTTTCTTATAACAACAGTTATCATGCCAGCATAGGAATTCCCCCATTTGAGGCATTGTATGGATGAAAGTGTAGATCTCCCATCTGTTGGGAAGAAGTTGGAGACCGTAAGATTATGGGTCCTGAGTTGATTCAGCAAACCGTGGAAATTGTAAGGATAATCCGAAAGAAGTTAGAAGCTGCTCGAGATAGACAGAAAAAGTATGCAGATCCTAATAGAAGAAAGTTAGAATTTGACGAAGGAGAAAATGTCTTGTTAAAGATATCTCCATGGAAAGGTTTGTCTAGGTTTGGTAAGAAGGGAAAGCTCAGTCCGAGATATATAGGACCTTTTGAAATATTGAGACGAGTAGGAAAGGTTGCCTATGAGTTGGCATTACCTCCTTTTATGCAAAATGTGCATAATGTTTTTCAAGTGTCTTTGATTAAGAGGTTTATTCCAGATTCTGCTTGTGTAATAGAGTACGATCCATTAGATATCCAGTCGGACATGTCATTTGTAGAACATCCGGATAGAATAGTTGATCGAAAAGAGAAAGTCCTTATAAATAAGATGGTTGTAATTGTTAAAGTTTTGTGGAGGAACCCCAGAGTTGAAGAGTTCACCTGGGAGTCAGAAAGCAATATGAAAGAAAAGTACCCTCAGTTATTTTCCAAGTTGATTCTGAGGACAGAATCCTTTTAAGGAGGATAGATTGTAATAGACCGATAATTAATAATATATTAAGTCTCGGATAATTACGTTTATCGTGTGTGACGATTATTATATAAGCTGTGGTATAAATATACATTCCAGTTTGATGAGTCAACTTTATATGTGTAGTATAAAGTTAATTTATGTGTTTATGTGACTTAAACATTGCATATGTGCTTGCTAGTGTGTGTGGTTATAATCGTCATTACTATTTTAGCTATTTCTTAATAGTTTATGAAAATCGTAAAAATGAGATTTTAGGATGGAATCACAAAGAAAATATAAAATCATTTGGAAAAGTTCTTTTTATTATTTTCTACTATTGATAATTATTTTTAGGACTTTTTAAAAATACAAAAATATTATTTTTGTAGAAATTCGATTTTTAAATGATTTAATATCAATTTTTCTTCTAAAATTCGTAATAAATCGTAATAAATTCAAAAACGTAATAAATTCAAAAATGATTGAAAAATTCTGAAAATTTATTTATAAGAGTTTTATAATATTATAATGCATAGGTAAAGTTTTCATAATTTTTGGAGAATATTTCGAATAAAATCTATATCGTGTTAAAGTGTATTAAAACGATACAAAAATAGAATGATACGAGACAAAGGACACTTGGCAACATTTGGGGAACTGAAATCATGCATGTGTGACATAAGTCACATGCGGGAGGACCCAAAGGGGTGAGTCACCCTCTAGTGTGTGTGCATGTGTGACATGTGTCCTTACTAAAAAAAAGACAAAACACACACAAGCACTCTCATTCTCCCCTCTCCCTCAAACCCCGAACCACCATCTCCCTTCCTTCAGTTTCGAATAGAGGGTATGAATCAAAACCTTTGATTCTTGAATTGTTTCATTTAATTTGAAATAAAATGATTAGTTATGATAATTATATATGTGATCAGTGGATGGAATTATTTGCATGTAAAGGTCTTGCTTGTTAAGTACATGATTTGCATGTGTAGAAGTGATGTAGATTTTAATTTCATTGAAATGATTACTTTTACTAGATGATCAAGTGCATGTGTGTGTGCTCCATGTATGTTCTATGGTTTGTGTAGGTGTCTTGATAAATTGTATGTAATGGTAGAATAGTTAGCATGGCTGAATTCTTGTTAAATTCATATCTCATTCCTCGTTTATCGTATGATATTGGTTCTGGACTTTCTGGAAAGGTAATTCAATAATCTTCAACTTTCGTTCTTTATGTTTTATGAGATTCTGCATGCATGTATGAGCGTTTCTGCAATTTGTGTGACCTGCTAGTTTCACCTCGGGATTGTGATTTACAAACTTTGAAAAATCTTAGTTAACTGAATATTTGCTCAAAAATTATGAATGATACCATTCTGGAAAGCTCTCAGAATTTACTTCGAGTTTCGTGTTCTGTACTTTTAAATTTGGAATCATCTTGATAGAGTAAAATGAATTTCTTTCAGGCTGGTCATAGCTGATTTTGACTATAAGGGTTATTTTGAGGTATCTTGAATTGTGATTGTGAGTATAGTCATAAGCATTACTAAATAGCTATAATATAATGTAAGTTGAATTCTTGTTTATGTTTTGAAATGATTGTTGGTTGAGTAATATAAGTTATAAGTATGACTTGTTGTTTGGGCGGGTTGTATTCCGGTATGTGATGAAGATAAACAAAGGAAGTGATTTAATTTCTTTATTAAATAGAGTATTATATTATGTCAAGTATATTACGTGCTAAGTGCTTACGTGTTTACGTGTTCTATAGATGCAAATAAGTATAGGTTATTCGTCGAGAATTGAGAGACTGACACGCGTTATTATATGGTTATAGGATCGAATAGAAGAGTTGGCAAAGAGCCGGTAATAGAAGTATCGAAAGTATACCCCGAGGGCTTTAGTAGTCAGTACTATAAACATAAGTCAAGTGTTCCTTATCCTCCACTTTGTTATTCGAACATTGTTTCCACCCTTTTTGGGGTATTATTCAGTTTTATATAATACCTTTGTTAAGCCCCTTGAATTGAATTTTAGTTCCATATCCTGATTTTTATAAACCGTACTATTGATAAAAATGTTTTGAAAAGTACTTTGGAAATCTTTTCAGTTGTTCATTCAGTTCAGTTTAAATTTGATTATAATATCAATCATATAGTTTAAAGTTTGGTTTTATTGTTGAAGTTAAAGTTTTATGTTATGTTTTAGAGCTTTGGGATTCACTAAAAATGTTTTAGACCGAGACGCCGGTCTGTAAGTATATGGCAATGCGCCAATGTCAATAAGTGCCAGAGATTCCGGAAAAGAAGTAAGTTGGAGTCACACGAGAGTGTTGACCTGGAGTTAAAGCATATTTTTACAAATGTTGCCAATAAAATATTATTTCTATTTCTATTGTTATATCTTGAATCTTCCGGATAGATTATTATTGTTGTTGATTACACTTGCTGAGCAGTTTTAGCTCACTCCCTTGCTTCTTAACCCCCTTTCAGCAACATTAGAAGATGGTGCGAATTTTCCACACCGCGCGTAAGTCAACCGATGGTTCCGCTAGTGCTGTTATGAGTCAGTTGCAGAGGCAGGTGGGATTAGTAATGCCAGTGGATTGTAACCATAGTTAGTTTTGGAAGATCACTCTGATAACTTTTGAACTTGGTTTGTAATAAGTAATTTAGTATGTTGTTTTCAAACTTGAACCTGTTGGCGATCTAGGTTGTATGTGGGTTGGCTGGGTTATATTATACATGTAATCACTGCCGTTATTGTTAGTTATTGTTAATTAATTAATCTGTAATAGTATTTTTGGGGTGTTACATTTCACCAATTCTATAACCACCATACCTACACCACTAGCCCTCCTCTTCCACTATTTTAACAACCACGATCGCCTTATAACCATCTCAATAGCACGATCTCCTACGCTACCACTATTGGCAACTCACTACTATAACATATTTACTTACCTTTTTATAGATTTGATGCACCAAAAATCATCTTTGAATTATAACTAATTTATAACAATTGTTGAGAGCATTATCTTGAATAATGATTTGAGCTCAAATTATCAAATTTTGAATACAAAACACGAAATACACTGTTAGGCCGAATACACAAATATAACCAAGTTTGTATGAAAGAATAACAATTAAAAACTGTATGGAATTAATAACTCCTCTCTCAGTGATGTAAAATATCACAGAGAGCTGCTTAGGTTACAATGGAATAATAATTCGTTTCACGATACCCTTCTAAGGTTACCTAACTGTATTTATAAAGATATACAGCTACGATACAATCGATAATTGATACTCCTATAAATCAGCTATACAAATGCTATCAATTATGATTGTTACACGTCTTCTTAGTCATCACGATGTCTTTGACAGCTATCCAATCCTCAAAGATATCACTTCCATAATTATCTTCAATTATTCTTCAAACTCTGATGATGACCAATAAACGCTTCCTCTGACAGAGTTTAGCAAACTCTGTCGAGCTTCCACCTGTCAGATTTAAATAAACTCTGACCACTTCCAGCTTCCAGTTAAACTCTGATGAATCTCTGTAACACTTAAACACTGACATTATTCACATCAATTATTGATAAGTGGATTTTATATCCACTTGGAGCGTTCCATATCGGCTTAAATTGATTGTTTTGGACTCAAGTTTATTATTGTTTTGATGTGTTTTGTGTAGATGTGCAGGTTTGCAAGAATGTCGATTAAGGTGATGCTTCTGTCGTTTTTGGAGGATTAATTGATTAAAATTCGGATTTTCCGGGAAGGCTGCGCAGCTTACACTGTTTTGGCCATATCTGGAGTTTTATAAGTCCGTTTTCAGCGATCTTACTGCCCACGCGAAGCTTGGGCGATTTTCTACAACATGGGATAGGTGCTGCACGTACAGGCTGCGTGTGGTGAGAGCAGGAAGCACGACAAACAGGCTGTTGGAAGCAGTGAAATTACTATTTTGCCCTTTTTAAGTTCTAATTGTATTTTGGGCAGTTTTTAGTACCTTCATTGAATTTTAATTGTAATAGAAGGCAATTTCTTGCTAGGCAAGAATTATAGAGCCAATATAAACACATCCTACCATTGTAATTGAAAAAAAACCATTACATTTCAATTACTTAGGTTTATTTTTATTTTTTCATACTTTGTTTTTATCATGGTTTCATCAGATCTCATGATGGCGAGCGGTTCGATTATGAACTAATCGTTGTCATAGGATTCTAACGGATTTATTTATGGAGCTTTGGTATCTTGATGCTTTACAGATCTGTGTGTGATGTATATCTGATATCCTCGTATGGTTGTGTCTCATGTATTTAGATGCGTAGCTAACATCTAATTTGTTAATCTCTTGTGAAGCGAGAGTGGATCTTGAGATTTAGAACTTGTCATGCTAGCATAGGATAGGTTGATGTTTTAACATCATGATTTGTGGCGTAAATAGAGATATTATGCTGCCCTATGTGATCAATGTGGATAACTTGTTCTTCAACCGTTATGTTTTCAAATCTTATAGAGACATAGGGTCTAAGCATAATTGGTGTCTATTCATCTTCTATCTCTTTTATGGATGTATGGATAGTTTGGTATACGTATACTGAGAGCACTACAAGAAAAATGGCTAAATATGACCGCAGAAATTTGGTCATATTCGGCTAAATTCGACCGAATTCGGTCATATTTAGCTAAATTCGACCGAATTTCTGTTGGTCATATTTGCGCTGGTCAAATTTAGTAATTCGGTCGAATTTAGGATAAATTCGACCGAAAAATTCGGTCGAATTTATAAATTCGACCGAATTAGTCGGTCGAATTTAGTATATAAATTCGACTATATTCGGTCGAAATTAGTATACTAAATTTGACCAAAATCGGTCGAATTATAAATTCGACCAAAAAATTTGAAAATTTTGAAAATTTCAAATTTTGGCAAAAAATTCAAAAATTTCAATTTTAGCGCCCGAAATGCATTAAATTCGACCAAATTTGGTCGAATTTAGTACACTAACTTCGACCAAATATAGTCGAATTTATATACTAAATTCGACCAAATTCGATCGAATTTAATGTTCACCAATTTTTTAAAAAATGCAGCAGAATCTGCTGCTCAAGATTAGAACATCATGTGAGATTCATTTTGGTAACTAGAACATCAAAATTGGAGTTCAATAACACTTTCAAAAGTGCTTCGATCCTCAAGAACACGAAGAACACGATAATCAATCTTCGATTTCTATACGTTATTGAACTCGAAATTCAACATATAATATATGAAATTGACTAGAAAAACATATTCTACATGATGGTAACATCAAAATTAGCAACAAAACACGTTTACAAAAATTCATAATTTTAATATTTAAATTCGAATTTAATAAAAAAAAGAGGAGAAATTAATAAATTTTACCCCCACAAAATCTGATGATGTTTTTGGATAGAGGATGATGAGGGCTTCGATTTGACTATAAGAGCGTTCAAATCGGACACCGATAACGCCTCCAAATGTTGGTTTGATTCTCGAAAACTCAAGAACATCAAAAAAAAGAAAAATAGAAAAAAAATTATGTATGTGTATATATGCAGGTGGGGGGTGACGACGGGGGAGGGGGGAAGGGGGCAGTGGGGAAATGTGGGGAGGGGGGAGGGGGGAGGGGGGCAGGGGACAAGGGGGGTGGGGGGGGGGGGTTAGATATATATATATATATGTATATATTATGTATGTATATAATTTATTAAATAAACGGTTAGGATTTAGTTTTTTTAAGGGCTAAGATTAACTGACTATCAATCCGTGTGACACTTAATGGACCAATGAGAGACAGCCACGTACACGTTAAATTCGACCAAATATGGTTGAATTTAGGAGCTCGACTAAATTCGACCGAATTCGGTCGAATTGAATATTTGGTTGAAATTATTATTTTAAAAAATTAATTAAAATAGGAATAAAGGCCAAAAAAATAAATAAAATAGAAAAAAAACAAAATATTTATTCAGAATTAATTATCACCCATGTAGTCATACCACAAAATTTTATGTTAAAAAATAGGCATGTTTTCTATTTTTATTTAATTTTTTAATTTATTTTACAAACTAGTTAAAAATGAGGAAAATATTAAAACGAAATGGAAAATTAATGAAAGTAAGGTAAGATTCATCACACAAATATTGAGTATGAATACTTTGGTGTATATGAAATTTAAATTAAATTTTGGTTTTTTTTCTATTTTTAATTAATTTTTTAATTTATTGTACAAACTAGTAAAAAATGGGGAAAATATTAAACAAAATGGAAAATTAATGAAAGTAGGGTAAGATTTATCACACAAATAGTGAGTATGACTACTTTGGTGTGTATGAAATTTAAATTAAATTTTGGCTTTTTTCTATTTTTATTTAATTTTTTAATTTACTGTACAAACTAGTAAAAAATGGGGAAAATATTAAAAAAATGGAAAATTAATGAAAGTAGAGTAAGATTCATCACACAAATAATGAGTATGACTACTTTGGTGTGTATGAAATTTAAATTAAATTTTGGCTTTTTTCTATTTTTATTTAATTTTTAAATTAAATTTCCAAACTAGTTGACCGTTAAATTACCAAACCAAATTAATTTATTTTTTTCTAAAATTTTTGAAATAACATTAAAAAGGATGAATCTTAACCACCGTACGGTTGGGTCATCGAGAATTGTTTTTAAAAAAATCGAAACACCAAACCCTGACGAAACCATGTTTAGGGGTTACAGTCAAGTACTAGTTGACCGTTAAATTACCGAAGCAAATTAATTTATTTTTTTCTAAAATTTTGGAAATAACATTAAGAAGGATGGATATTGACCTCCATAGGGTTGGGTCGTCGAGAAATAATTTTAAAAAAATCGAAACACCAAACCCTGACGAAACCATGTTTAGGGGTTACAGTCAAGTACTAGTTGACCGTTAAATTACCAAAGCAAATTAATTTATTTTTTTCTAAAATTTTGGAAATAACATTAAGAAGGATGGATCTTGACCTCCGTAGGGTTGGGTCGTCGAGAAATATTTTTAAAAAAATAGAAACAACAATGTGGGACGAAGCACTACTTACTAGTACTAGTCAATTCAGTAGTTGACTACTAAGATCTCCAACCAAATTAATTTTTTATTTTTTGAAAATGTGGGAATATCATTAAATTAGATATATCTTGAGAACCGTACGGTTGGATCGTCGAGAAATATTTTTTAAAAAATAGAGACAACAATCATTGACAAAGCACTAGTTACTAGTACCAGTTAGAACAGTAGTGATCTACAAAGATCTCCAACCAAAATAATTTTTTATTTTTTGAAAATTTGGGAATATCACTAAATTATATATATCTTGACATCCGTACGGTTGGATCGTCGAGAAATATTTTTTAAAAAATAGAGACAACAATCCGTGACAAAGCACTAGTTACTAGTACTAGTTAGAATAGTAGTGATCTACTAAGATCTCGAACCAAATTAATTTTTTATTTTTTGTAAATTTGGGAATATCACTAAATTATATATATCTTGACATCCGTACGGTTGGATCGTCGAGAAATATTTTTTAAAAAATAGAGACAACAATCCGTGACAAAGCACTAGTTACTAGTACTAGTTAGAATAGTAGTGATCTACTAAGATCTCGAACCAAATTAATTTTTTATTTTTTTAAAATTTGGGAATATCACTAAATTAGATATATCTTGACATCCGTACGGTTGGATCGTCGAAAAATAATTTTTAAAAATAGAAACAACAATTCGTGAGAAAGCACTAGTTACTAGTACTAGTTACAATAGTAGTGATCTACTAAGGTCTCCAAACAAATTAATTTTTTAATTTTTGAAAATTTGGGAATATCACTAAATTAGATATATCGACATCCGTATGGTTGGATCGTCGAAACATATTTTTAAAAATAGAAACAACAATTCGTGAGAAAGCACTAGTTACTAGTACTAGTTATAATAGTAGTGATCTACTAAGATCTCCAACCAAATTAATATTTTATTTTTTAAAAATTTGGGAATATCACTTAATTATATATATCTTGACATCCGTACGGTTGGACCATTAATGTTTTATTTTTTAAAAATTTGGGAATAACAATTCGTGAGAAAACACTAGTTACTAGTAAAAGTACTAGTTGACCATTAATTTTTTCCCCCTCATTATTATTTCCTATTTTTTATATAATATAATATGTCTTCCGGATACTCCCATATTTTTTTTGTATTTTTTACAACTAATTAGATATTTTTCAAAAAAAAAAGAACATTTTTTTTTATAAAAAAGAACATTTTTATTAAATCATATGAATATTTTTTTTTGTACAAACTAAATTTATACATATGATTAATGTCATCCTTCTATTTATAAATATTTTTTCATGATGTACAATATGTCTTTCCAATATCCTCATATTTTTTTTTGTATTTTTTCAAACTAATTAGATACTTATTTAATTTATTTAAACAATCTACTAAATAAAATTCAACTTTCTCCTATCATATGTACATTTTTTACTCATAAACTAAATTTATACATATGAATAATGTTATCCTTTTATTTTTAAATATTTTTTCATGATGTGTACAAACATTTAAATATTTAATAATATTTTTTCAAACTAATTAGATACTTATTTAATTTATTTAGACAATCTACTAAATAAAAATTTAACGTTTTTTGAATAAAATAAAAATTTAACTTATTTAATTTAAATATGTAATAATATTTTTTCAAATTTATTAGATACTTATTTAATTTATTTAGGCAATCTACTTATTTAAATATTTAATAATATTTTTTCAATTTCTAAAAATAATAAATTCAACCGAATTTGGTCACATTTATTAAATTCGACCATTTTTGGTTGAATTTAATGCGGGTAAATTCAACCATATTCGGTCAAATTTAATATTTGACCGAATTCGGTCACATTTATAAATTCGACCCAAAATATTATGGGCGGGACTTTTCCCCCCATTTTTTTGCGATTGCTAAATTCGACCGAAATAAAATCAGTCAAATTTAGTAGCTACTAAATTCGACCGAACGAAAATCGGTCGAATTTAGTACTAAATATGACCGAATAAATATGACCGCGGCTAAATTCGACCTAATTCGGTCGAATTTAGCCGGGCCGAAAATTTTCCACCGAATACGGTCGAATTTAGCCGCGGTCATATTTATTCGGTCATATTTAGCCTTGTTTTCTTGTAGTGGAGGTAGCGTGTACTTGTTTCGTATTGTTCGATCAGATATCATAACCATTGCATATAGTGATTAAAGGCGTCAGATATAAGTGAAGTATTTAATGAAGTTAGGATTCCATGGTTTATCTTGCAGAAGTAATTCGATTCCAATTCTCGTTAGTTAGTTAATTCTTAGTTTGTTAGTTTACTTCTTAGTTAATTTAGTTTATTAAACCCAAAATTGTTATTTGTCTTAGTAGTGAATAATAATCATACATTGTTGCATAGGTACATCTGCTGAATTAGAACCATAACCAGATCTCTGTGGGAACGAACTTGACTTATTCATATATTACTTGTGACCACGTATGCTTGCGTGATTTAGTGCAAACAAGTTTTTGGCGCCGCTGCAGGGGATCTTCGGTGTTTTATTTTTAGTTTATGTGCTTGTCAATATAGTGGTCGTTAGCGTTCACTGACTCGGATTTGTTTTTCTCATCTATTTTGTTTAGTTTGGTGTGTTCAGGTACTTGAGTGTTTGAAAATGGCATGCGAGGAGTTGCCATGGTGGGCGTATTCGAGGACATCCATGCCTCAGCAATGTGAGCGATGTTTGGGCGTTCATGATCCCTCACAATATTGTTACTACAAAGGAGTTGATCCATATGTCACTTATGAGGAACAACCATATTTTCAATACCATCCTCAACAGTACCAGCAAGATGTTCCAGATATCACTATAAGTAATATGGCCTGTTGCAACACCGAAAAAGTGTATCATTAGGCTCCAAAAGTGTTACAATACCTGTTTATGCAACACTTTTGCTAAAAGTCAGTGTTGCATTTGCCGGCGTGGCAACAGCCTTCTATAGCAACGCTTTTTGTGTTTATTGCAACGCTTTTCAAAGTATTATAAAAAGAGTTTGGTGTAGTTTGTTGTAACACTTTTGCATGTTTTAGCAACATTTTAAATATGTTACAACAGACGAATGCAACACTTTTTTGCAACATTAATTGACTTAAAAATGTTACAAAGTGAGTTTATTGCAACATATTTTTGCAACATTATTATGCATTTTGCAATACTTTTGATTTTTTTTGCAACATTTATATGCAACATTTTGGAACCTTTTGCAATACTTTTTGATATTTTTGCAACATTTTAATTACTATTGTAATACTTTTAAATTTTATTGGCAACACTAATTTGCAACATTTTTATTAGTTCACATTGCAATGTCCTGTTTGAAATTTAAATTTACCATGCATGAAAGCATATACCAAACCAGAAATGACATTTCATTAATGTCCAACAAACACATATCAATGAAGGCCAAACATAGTCTAAAGTCGAAACACAAGTCGACTTACACCAAAAGTCTACATTAAACGCGTAGTCTAAATAGTTAAGGTACCAATTAACATACTACCAAAAGTACGCATATAGAAAACAATACTTAAGTACTGATCATATCAATCATCATTTTCGTCATCGGCCTTGTGAGCATTGTCATCATCGCGATCATCATCCTCCTGCTCCTGATCAATGTCGTCCTCACTTTCGTCACCCGATGCAAGACATAACTCTTCGACATCAAGGTTCTTGAAATCTGGATTGATTTCTCCTAATTTTGTAACTACCTTTGACACACCTTTCTATCTACAACTCCAAAACAATGCACCCTAGACTCCATATATCTGCTGCTAGCCCATTACCCTGGCTCCTTTTAATAACCTGCATATAGATAAAAACTCAATTAAACCAAAAAGTTGGCTGTGACAAACAGCACATTCTGACAGTTTATAGCTGCGCATCTTACCAAGGATCATTATAAAGGTAGTGCATTGCAGCTGTATAAGCTTCTTGGAATATATACAGATATTCTTCATCTCTAAATAACAGGAAAGCCTGACATTATTAAGCCATACAGTTTGCATTTATCACCCTACATACACAGTGGATGAGCCACCGAACACATGATAATTGAATAGTTACAGCCAACATAAACTACTATGTAACAAAATTTAATAAGACCAGGGGTGGGTATGTATTTGTACAAGTTACAATTTTGACAGCTCCTTGCCCTAGAAGGATGGAATTACTTTCAAAAGTTAGGTCAATGTTTTTCAGAGAAAGTGGAAATCAACTAAAACGGACTACCACGTACTGGGAGAACATTTCATTTCTTAAGAACTACAGATGGTAAGAATATCAATATTTAATTATGTTCAAAAGTGCAGAAAAATTGTGGGGGGAAAAAGTTAAAAGTATCAAGGAAAATTAGCGGACACATGTCAAGCATGAATATGTTTTAACATAAGCTACTCGTGTTAGAGGAATAGCTAATTTGTTTGAGTCAATACCTTACCAATAATTAGTAAGCTGAGGATGAAAACCTAATAGTATACAATAAATTTGCACAATAATACTAAACAATTGTGTCCTCTAAGTTCATACATTTTTTTTCCGGAGAAGGCACGGAGAATAAAGTATCACTATGTTTATCTTTAATCCTTATCATCACGTTCAATTCAGAATATATCAATTGATGTATAGGTTTATATATAGATATCTTAAGGAAGAAAAACCATGTTTCATCACTGACCAAGTGAAGAAATGTTAAATCAGGAAGTTCCGGCTTCTTTGAATAGATTTTCTTCTATCCAGAAAGTAAAATGGCTACTTCTCGAAAACCTATTACTTTTTAATATATAATATTCACTAATATATGCAACAATAGTGCCCTTTCTGGTTCACTATAAAACTAGAAAATTAGTATTAATGAATTACAAATTTGAATTTAATTTTTCAAACAAAACTTACTTAAATTGTAAATATAAAAAAAATCTAGTTTTACATAATTCTAAACCAAGTTATCCTTTCCTTCAGTACTTACAATTTTATTAAAATAGATATTGTGTTACATTATTATTTTTTATTATATCCTAACTGACTAACTGTATCATAATTCCATAAGTGAACTGAAAAATAATATTAACATTCTATAAGTAGTTAAAATCTTACTGCTAGTTTCTCATTTCTGCTCTGAATCATCATGAATTTACATTTATTAATCTCAGATTATGACATTTTATTTATCTTCCTTAGCTTAGTAAGTAACTCTTGACGCTGAAAAAAAGCAAGGTGTCCTGGTACCCATGTTCGGTAGCCATATGCTCTGGACCCAATATACTAAGCAAACCACCCTTGAGAATCTACGGGAAATCATATAGATCACTGAATTACCTCCATCAGATACAAATAAATTTTGAGAGGGAACCAACTAGAATGATAAAGTAATGGACTGATCTCTTACATTTTGTTGGTACAAGGTAAAAAAGACATGTCATCAGAATAACTACTAAAAACATACTCTTAGAAAAGAATGACATCTACAAAAAAATACAAATCCAACACTATGTTCTTGGGCCACCTACTGACACCTAAAACCACCCCATTGTGGAACAGAGCAACACAAAACTGGTTACATGATATGCTATGTACATATAAGAGAAAATCATAATGATCACTAGATAACCACCACCATACATAATGAGACAAATAAATTGTAAGAGAAAACCAACTAAAATCATATGGTAAATGACTAATCTCTTAAAATGTATAGGTACATTAAACGAATGTGGCATCAGATTTACAAGTATAATACAGATTGGAAAGCACTGCCATGCGTCTACAAAATTTACAACACCCGGTCTTTGGGCCACCAACTTCTTACCCCTACTATAGCTACCCCAACGTGGAACAGACCCACAAAGAAACTGGCTACATAGTATGTTCTAGCAACATGAAGCATGCATGATTTATTATTACAATCCTGGACATATAGGTGTCAAACTAAATAGACGAAATGGAGCCAGTAACTTATGACAGAATGATTTCGCCAATAATTTATCTAGCGCATGATACATGCTAAAGTGGTACATGCTAGAATTCTGAAACCATATCACTACAAATAAAAAGAAACATAATATTATATAGAACACGGAGTTAAAAAACTTCAAATTGGTCTGAAAGGGCGAGTACTTGACAGATTTAGCTTTAAATAGCATGACACAAATACAGCAATCTAAAGGTGAAAATTCAACAACTATACTAAACTCAGTGGTTAGGCCAAAGCAAGAGAAAGAATTACCTTTATTGAAGTATGGAAAGAAAATATCCCTTACAGCTTCCTGTAACAACACAAGTACCCAGTTAGAGTTCTTTTTTATACTCCAGTAACAAGAGAGGGGTAGGGAAGCAAGGACTCACACAGTCACATAGATTATGCTCCACAAATGAAACATACTTGTACATTCTATATATAAACACCGCAGAGATTATGGACACTTGTCATTAATAGAACTTTTCACATAGTCTAATAATCCTTCTTAGATCTTGAAGATTTATCAGAAAGGTACAAAAGCTTCTTTGAAAATTTTCAAGCTGAAGCCACGAGGGTACCCAGATCAAGTAAGCGCATCAGCTGTCACTGTGAAAAATGAAAAAAAACTGCAGTAGGAAATACGTACGAGATTGGAAATGACTGCTCAGGGCTTAGGTGCAATACATTAGCTCGTACTGGAGGATCCGCAGCCTTCATACACAAGCACTTTGTCATTAGAGCTCTACCATGAAAAAAAATCCAAGTACTATGATAAAAAATGGACATTACTCACATTTTACCTTGAGGATAGGGGTGACAGATCCATCCTTGAGAGCAAAGATATCAGAAAGTGACAAGGATTGTGAAGTTTCTCCTTGTTTGAGAAAAATTGCTCCTAATGTGATCGAGTTAATTCATACAACCTAAGTGAGTATAAATATTAATTAACAACCCCCCAGCTCATTTGAACCATTCTAACCATTAATTTGTAGTAAAAAAATTAGTACGCATATATGATCAGTTGTATACACACACAGAGCGTACTAACAATATAACAGGAGTTGATGGTGAGAAATTGTAAAACTAAAATGAAATTCAATCATTTAATGAAAGTGCTAAAGGTGAAATAGAAGCATACCTGAAGGAGAATTGCAGGATGCGTTAAGAAGGGCCATTTGGAGCAGAGAATACAAGGTGACTGAACAAATGGACCAGATTATTAACATTGTTTTAGTGTGATTCCACCGATTCCAAACCCTTGCCATCCTTTTTCTATTTCAGCACTGACAAAATTAAAATTACAGAGTACTTTGTCTTTAAATTTACCACAAACATATCGATAAAATTATGAGCATATAATTAAAACTAGTAATTAACACAAAATTACAACAAAATTGACACAACATTACAACAAGATTAATACAAAATTCCCACAAATTTAACACAGAATTCCTACTAATTAACACAAAATCCTACTAATTGAACACTTAATACCGGATTTAATCCAACATATAATTGAAAATTTTCACAAATAAAAAAAGATGGTTACTTTACCTCTAATTAAAGTTTTAATCAATATTTACTCTAATCAATTTGGGTTTTTAGGGTTTCTCTAATCGATTTTAGGGATTTGAGACAGAGAGAGGAGCGAGAGGGATGAGTGGGAGAGATAAGTTAGTGAGAGAGATGGGAGAGGATCAACAGAGAGAGGTGAGGTCGAGAGAGATGAGTGAGATCTGAGAGAGTGAGGGAGAGAGGTATGAGAGATTAGTGAGAGAGATGAGAGAGAAAGATGAGAGAGGGAGACAGAGGCCGGTGGTCGAGAGTGAGGTCGAGGGAGATGAGTGAGATCTGAGAGAGTGACGGAGAGAGGAGTGAGAGAGAGAGATGAGATATCTGTTGTTTGTTTTATGTAATAAAACAATAATTCTGGAACAAAAAATTAGAATGTCCGGCTTATTGTGGCAAGCCCGCTAACAAAAATTTGGAATATTTTGGTCATGTATTGTAACACTTTTCGTAAAGTGCGAAAAGTGTTGCAATTGTTATAAAATTTCAAAATTATCATTTTGCTTGCAACACTTTTGGTATTTCTTGCAACATTGTAAAAAATATTGCAATAGACTACCCAGTTTTGTGTCTATTGTAACACTTTGTGTAACACTTATACATGTCGGTGTTGCAACATGCCAAATACGGTGTAGTGTATGTCATATCTCTATGGTAGTGAAGAGTTTCAACATCAGCAACCTACTCCTACTTTTCAGTCAGATGAAGTTGATGCTATGGAGGAGATTAGGATGCTTCTAAAGAGTCATGAGGAGTCTATCAATTCTATGGGGACACTAGCTGCTCAAGTTTTGAGTGCGTTGGAACAAGAGAAACAACAATTCATACTAGAGGCAACACCAGAAAATAACGGTGACTTGGAGCAAGGTACTTATATTGCCTTATGCAACAAATTCCAAGGTGAGGTGAGCATTCACAAGCCATGTGAGGAATTCGATCAAGCTAGTGAGGTGGATGATTTGGAAAGGGCACAATTCGGGACAAACACTGATGAGCTACACAAATTTCAAGAATTGGTATGTGTGTACCAAGAGGACATTGATGAGTTACGCAAATTTAAAGAATTGGTATGTGCGAACCAAGAGGTTGATGATCATGGGAAAGATGCAGGTCTTCTATGTGTGTCAGAGTATAAAGATGGAGGTAGCGCATTAGAGCCAATGGAGGAAGTTCTCTTTGAGGAACCAAAGGCTTCAGCAATTTACATTTACCCTCCTCCATTATATTCAAGCGAAGCCCGCGAGTGTGTGTTGTTCTACAAATTGACAGATTTTGGGTTAATAGATGAAGGCATTGGAATAGGACGGAGTTGTTATACGAATAGGCCAAGCGAGGAGAAAGGGCAGAAAGTGTGCCGCCGTGATGAAGATGAAGTCTCGCGAAGAGATGACCAGGCCAACTATTATCATCCTTAATGGAGGCTTGGAAGTAACGTCAAACTATTGACGTTAAAGAAGCGCTTGGTGGGAGGCAACCCACGCATTAGTGTAGGAAGAAAAAAAAAATTTGAGTGTTGTATTCAAAAAAAAATAAAAAATTGCCACGCGACACAGCGCCCAGTACGCGACCCTGCCTAGCCAAGTTTCTGTCGAGGAGGTATTACAAGATTATGAGTTTATGTTATGTATGCAAAAAAAAAAAAAAAATCAATCAACAGCCATTGTCACGCACCTTGTCGCACACTGCGCTCCTCATCCTGGCAAACCATCTGTCCAGCCGTCCAGTATTCATGCAAGGTGGCCAGTCTATGGAGCTCATTCGCAGTATCCTCCACCAGATTCAACCGAGGATGAGGACGAGTAGGTATGTTTCTGTTATCCCTCGTATTTACTTCCATTCAATGAGGACATTGAATATTTTAAGTTTTGGGGTGGTTTGGGGGATTAGTAGTTGTTATTGAATTATGTGTTCATATAGAATATCATGTTTGCATGTTTAGTGTAATTCATGCATGTTCGTTCGTATTATTTATGTTGTTTCATATAGGACATTCTTTGTTTTTTTATTGTCGTATACCATGAAAGTTCATGTTAGCTACATTTTCATGGCATGCATAATTCATGATCCCTTAGGATGAGCTGATTCTGATTGATAGGTAGATGTTTTAATTGAGTGTGGTGATGATGAGTAGAGGGCTGATTTATAGTTCCTACGAAATTGGCTTGCATGTTACGGGAACAAAACTTTTACACAAACTCATTGGGTGCTTTTGGGCTAGGTTGAGGTCATGCTTGTTTGGATGTTTTGAGATTTAATCACTTGATTATATTTAGAATTTTCGTTATTCCCTTGATGGCGTAGGAGCATTAAAGTCTAAGTTTGGGGGAAACCAGGGATTTCATGCTAGTTGTTAATATTTGTTGAATAATGGCTAGGTGTCAATTGGCTAGTAGCCAGCTCATATTTATATGAGTAGTCTAGGGTTGGAATTGAGAATCTCATTCCAGATTGCATGAAGAAAAAAAATCAGAAAAAAAAGAAAAAAAAAGGAAAAAAGAAGAAGAAAAAAAAGTCAATAGTTTAATTGTTTAAATGCAAAATTAACCAGAGTGAGCTCTTTAATACTCGAGTAATTAAGTCTGAGGGGACTTAGTCCTAGTAACCTAAAGCCCTTGTGGTTTGGGATTGCTGACCAAACACTCGCTACATGGGTATTATTGTGTAAGCCTTTTGGGGTCTCATTCATTGCACGGTTAAATAAGCATGTGTATTGTATTATGTGTCGTAATGTAGTAATAAAGCATGAATTCCTGTCTAACTTGAATAAGGATGGAGGTGTTTCTATGTTATGAAGTGTCTACAGTCTATTCTTTTTATAAACCTGTGATTGTCTTGGCGAAGGACATGTATGATTTTTGACCCAGTTTTAGGAGTATTTCTGATGAGCGTTGCACACACGCACGTTTCTGTTCATGTACTGTTAGTATACGGGGACTTAGTCGAGCTCTGCTTGGATTTATTTACATTCTTTGAGATATTTACTTGTTAGTTGGTTTTGGTGAGTTTGAAGGGGATCTTTGCATTTTCATATTAGTTGCATTCATACATTGCATTGCATTAGGATAAATGGATTTTGTGGGTACATTCGCTATAGGCCCTCACGAGACCTTACTCGTCCACTGGGGCTGCCTAGGGGTTTAAAGGGCTTGTTGCATATGCCAAATGCAACCGTGATCACCTACGGAAGTGGTACTAGTTAGTTAGTTAGTTGTAATTGTTTATGCTTGAGGACAAGCATCGGTTTAAGTTTGGGGGTGTGATAAGTGGATTTTATATCCACTTGGAGCGTTCCATATCGGCTTAAATTGATTGTTTTGGACTCAAGTTTATTGTAGTTTTGATGTGTTTTACGTAGATGTGCAGGTTTGCAAGAATGTCGATTAAGGTGATGCTTCTGTCGTTTTTGGAGGATTAATTGGTTAAAATTCGGATTTTCCGGGAAGGCTGCGCAGCTTACACTGTTTTGGCCATATCTGGAGTTTTATAAGTCCGTTTTCAGCGATCTTACTGCCCACGCGAAGCTTGGGAGATTTTCTACAACATGGGATAGGTGTTTCATGTACAGGCTGCGTGTGGTGAGAGCAGGAAGCACGACAAACAGGCTGTTGGAAGTAGTGAAATTACTATTTTGCCCTTTTTAAGTTCTAATTGTATTTTGGGCAGTTTTTAGTACCTTAATTGAATTCTAATTGTAATAGAAGGCAATTTCTTGCTGGGCAAGAATTATAGAGCCTATATCATGTTTCATCTTTCGGTTCATCTTGTACGCGAAGTTGAGCTTTGCGGACCAATTTTTCTTAGATGGATGTATCCTTTTGAGAGGTATATGAAGACATTTAAGGGATATATAAGGAATCGGGCTCATGCAGAAGGTTGTATTGCTGAGGCTTATATTGCGAAAGAGGGGGTTGAGTGTTTGGTGGACCACGAGGAAGCGACTATCGGGGTACCGAAAACTGGTAGGCATAAAAAAGATTCTACTTACAGGCCTTTATCTGGCGCAACAATGGTAAACCCGAGCAGCACTGATTTGCATGTAGCGCATTTATGTGTACTACAAAATACAACTGCCATTATGCCATATTTTCAGTAAGTCGTGAAATTATAATTTCGCAGAATTTATAGGAAGTCATTCTAATTATTTTCTACAATTGTGGGCAGTGAACACATGTCAATTTTGATGACCACCTATCCAGATCATGAAAATGATGAAATGTGGCTAAAAAACAAGCAAAATGAGACATTTCCGAAATGGTTCAAAGATAAGGTATTATGTGCATTTTCATAATATTTTTGTGCATGTTTTTAAACTGCGTTGCTCACACAAATTATTTTTCAACTAATATGTATTTTTTGGCAGATTGCTTCCGATTTGTTTGATGGTAATGAGGTACAAGATGAGATAAGGTGGATTGCAGATGGCCCCAACAAGGACGTTCCTACATACAGTGGCTACAAAATGGATGGTGTTACCTACAATACTAAAGACCGTGATGATACACGGCAAGTTCAATGCATCGGTGTTTGTGTAGAGGCCGATACAATGGTTGTGCAGGGCAAGGATAAAAAAATAGAGCATTTGTCACATACATTTTATGGTGTCATAACAAATATATGGGAGTTGGACTATTGTAACTTTAGGATTCCAGTATTTCGTTGTAAGTGGGTAGATATGAACAAAGGAATTAAGGTCGATGACTTGGGGTACACATTGGTTAATATGAACAGGTTGGGGTTTTTGAATGATCCATTTGTGTTAGGAAAACATGTGAAGCAGGTTTGTTATATCGATGATCCCCTTGATAAGTTATGGTCCGTTGTGTTGAAGCTACCCGAAAAAAAAAATTATGAAGATGAAAATGAGGGATCCGTAGAAGTTGAACTTGAGAATGAATTCTTTGTACCCAACCTACCGGATGATGATGATGAGGACATGGCTAGTTATATTCGAGATGGTGTAGATGAGCTAATAGAACTTTTGTGATGTAAAATTTTATTCGTGTAGTTTGAATTAATTATAACTATGATCATAACTTTTGTTTGGAACTTTTGTGATGTAATAAATGGTTTATAAGCTACTGTTGTTTAGTATGTTGGCTAACTGACAAAAGTAGATTAATTATGTTGGTTTGCATTTGTACTGTGAGCAGGTTAGCTCCATTTTCAATTTTTTTCTGTATCCTGTAAATCAGACAACGGTTTTAAACAGGAAACCTTTGTCTGAATCAACAGTAGACAATTAGCCTAAAAGGGTTGTCTGATAGGTTTAACTCAGACAACACTATAAAAAACTGTTGGTTGAACAAATGTTACACAACAGTAACAGAAAAACTGTTGTCTGATTCCAACAACAGTCCCAAAAACCATCGTATGAATGGCGAGAGTCAGACAACTGTATTTTCTGTGTGTTGTTTGAATTAAACTCAAACAACGGATCAGAAAAACTGTTGTCTCCTTCTAACAACAGTTTTGTGTGCTCTTGTCTGAAACATTTTCAGACAATGGTTCCGGAAAACTGTTGTCTAAATATGAAATCTGTGCAACACTACATTTTAAATACCGTTGTCTGACTTCATCTAATAGATAATGGTTTTTTGCTCGTTGCAAAAACTGGGATCAGATAATACTTTTTTTTCTTGAACACGGGAACCGTTGTCTGATCTTTTCGGGCAACACTTTTTTTGCAGAGTGTTGTCTGATCAGTGTTGTCTGATAGCAGATTTGGTGTAGTGACTGTACTTATTCCAGTCTATCTAAATTCTTCAGAGTAACACCTTGACCTGGAACAGCCAGTGATAAAGGATCTAGAGAACTAGTATTCACTATAACTTCTCTACCTGAGCCCAAGGCAGATATATCTCGACTTTGTTTGGACATATAAGCTCTGCCTTGTAGAAAATTATTATCTACAGTCTTCAGATTTTCATCCTTCAGAGTTTGATCAAGAGTAGTTGGTTTTCCAAAAAACATTTGCATCTGTGTAGACAATGGTTTCTGTACAACTTGTGTAGCAACATAGGTTGTATGTACTTTCTTCGAAACCTTTTCTTCTTCACCAACTTTACCTTTCAACTTCTGTTTAGCACCTTCTGTTGGTTTCCTAGACAATGATAAATTCTGATCAGCACAAACATTTTCTTTAAAAACAATGCCTTTTTGAATAGGCCTAGGAGCTTTCTCAATCTTCTTTAACTTTCCAGACTTCAAAGCTTTTTGATGTTCTTCTTGCAATTTCTTCTCCTCAGCTTGAATGTCTTCAATAGTAACTCTTTCTTCATTCTCTTCAAGAAACAATCTTGTAGCCAATTCTTCATCTGTCTGTGGATTGTCAGTGAATAACAAGTTCCTGGTCTTTGAAGTACCCTGAGCATCAGTATTTAATCCATCAGACCTTGTAGCAGACTTGCCAGATCTCAGACTCATATCTCTACCAATTTTTTATTTTAATCTCTTTTCTTGATCATTTGCTCCTCCATCTTCAACATCATCCTTCTTAGTCAGAGTTTGAGATGGCCTGCATTTTAACTTAGCAACTCTCTCCCCCTTTTTGACATCATCAGGAATCAAGATATATGTGATCAATTCCAAAGAATTAGCAATAGAGTCAATCTTACAAGACAAGACAGTTTAATTCTCTTCCACTTAACTTAGCCTTTTAAACAGAGTTTCTTGATCTTTAGAAAAAGTCTGAAACTTCATTTTATTATCTCTCTGCAGAAGCATGTCTCTGTTAACAATTTCAGTTCGCAGATCAGTGATTGCTTGTTGAGAATCATCAAACCTTGTATTAAGAGTCTTGATTTGAACAATAGTTGCTTTCAGACTGGCAAGAATATCCGGATTTGAAATTGTTGTAGCAGTTCTATTAACAAACTTAGCTGCTCTTCCAGCAGGAAAAATGCAATCATCTTTATACCAATTCTCTGAAAATTTGGCAAAATATCCCTCTTCAATCTCACGTTGATTTGAAGGTCCAAAAAAATTAGTTATCTTGGCATTAGTTTGTACTGGTTTTGGCTGAGAAGAGTTAGACTCAGCACTGCCTTTAGCTTCATCATTGACCTCAGCATTTGTGTATTCGGCCTAATACACAAATATAACCAAAATTTGATGGTTAAGACCTTCAAGAAGATGGGTTTCAAGAACTTCAAGAAGGGAAAAAGATTCTCTAAGAAAGATTCAAACTCTGACAGAAAGAGTTTCAGAAAGTCTGAGAGTTATGTTCTATGGAGACCAGTTTTTTTAGTGGAGACCGGAGACCATATATTAATTAAAACATATTGCAAAAATCTATTTATTGAAAATCATGTTCTATGAAAATCACTACTGCATTTATTTCATTGAAAATCTTGAAAATCATATATGTTTTACATGCAAATTTCATTAAAAATCTTGAAAATCATGTATGTTCTGCAAAACAAAATATTGCAGAACGTATTATTCTTCAAAACATGTTCTGCTAGTAAATCATATATGATTTTTTTTAAATTTTGAATAAAATAATAATGTTCATTGAACATTCTTTGCAAATATATATGTTTTGCAATATTTTGAGTGCATAATGTATATGGTCTCCACCCAAATGTTGGTCTCCAGAGAACTTAACTCAACCGTATTAATCTCAGCAATATTCAGTCCAATTTCAACTTTTTCAATAGAAGTCTCTGCAACTTCAATAGCTTCAGCAAAAGTCTCCTCAGCATTCTCTGCAGTTTGCTCTCTAGCTTCAACAGACTTTGCAATGGCAAGAATGTCATCCACAGGCTCAGAGATTACAGCCTTGGCTGGTTGATCAATTTATTTACCTTGTTCAGTAACATGGTGAGCATCAGAGAATAACTCAGTATGTGTTGCTACTGTTTCATCAAGTACCACAGTAGGTTGATCAGCTACACCAGTTGCTTCAGAGTTAACAACAGGTGATGAGATAGGAACTTCAATGCCATCAGAGAATGGAATGAATGACTCAACAGCATCCATAGAAGCAAAACCATCTCTATTTTCCACATCCATCTGTACAGCTTCTTCAGTATGTACCTCAACAGTAGGCATCTCCTTAGAAATTACCTTTGGAGCTTCAACATTCATCTCTTCATCTGACTCATAAATTAACAACCTTCTTTTCTTTGATTTAGGCACCTTAGCTGCCATTCCTTCTTCACCAGAGTTTGAAAATTCAGACCTTGGTACTCTTGTCTTTTTAGCCCTGATAGCTCTGTGCTTTGTTTTACCTCTACCATTTGGTTTAGCCTGTGTAGGTGATGGATTTTGTGTAGAGTTTGCAATTGGCTCATTCATGGCAGGTTGAGGTTGAGTTTGAGTTTGAGTGGGAGTTGGTTGAATTTGGTCAGTGTTTGGTCATCATTGACAGGTTGAGAGGGTTGAGGTTGTGTTTCAGTGTTTGCAGGTGGTGAATGTACAGGCTCAGGCTGTTGTGGTTCTTGAGGTTGATTTAAGAACTTTGAAGAGCAAGAGGCAAAATGAAGGCATGTACATCCTTGTTTGCATCCTTGTTGGTCAAATCAGAGAATATTCTCTTATGAACCTTAAAGGCCTGAATAATATCGTTCTCAGAGATTTCAACCTCAGGCAAACAAGCAGAGAATAGTAATTGACAAAATCTAGAAAAATAAACAGTGGTACTAGACTCTATCAATCTTTCACCTATAATCATCAAGACTAGTCTACCAAAATCAAAGTTACTTCCATAAAGAAGAGAATACCCGATTTGAAGACTGACACCTGGAATAGCATCCCAATTTGTGATTTTCTTCCCAAACGCTCTTGTGATGCAATCGAAAAAGAAACTCCACTCCTTTCTCAGTTGTGGCCTTTTCACTAGACTAAGTCTCGCTAAAGATCTTGAGTACCCAATTTGCTACAACATCTCTCTTAGATAACTTTCACCCACAACACTGTATGCCGTGTGTGTATCAAAACCCAAAGCTTCTCTGACCGTCGTTGGAGTAACGACATACTCTATTTCCTCAGATGTGAAAATAATTGAAGGAGTCCCATTCTTTCCTCCATCATCATAAGTACCTGTCTGCCAGAAGGTAGCAATATGTGTAGCAGAGAGCTCTGTTGGTTCAACTAGTGCTCTACCAATCTCCGATCTCGTAAAAAGTTTTGAATCAGATGAAACGCCTCAGGAACGTTCTAAGTATTCAACGGAGCTGCATAATTGTTAGGTACAAACACTAACTCTCGTGCGTTAAAAGATTCGGTGGCCATTAGAAAAGAAAATATTAGAGAAAAAGATATGGATGAAAGGTGTTTAAGAAAATGTGCAAGTGAAAGAACAAAGTAATTGTGAGTAGTTGTGTAGAAAGAGAATACTGGTGTGCAATAGAAATATGAATCGTTTGTGAAAAATGATTAGATATGTAATTTAAAATTAGAACAAATCATTTTAACATTAATACACGCAACCAGTTACATGTGTGAGTGGGACACGATTCTAGTTAAATGTGTGAGTGGGACATGTGGCACACATTCAAGGGAACAACTTTCTCACGCTCAGTAATTATAGCAATAATTACTGCTACTCTCTCTCTCCCATTTTCAATACACTTTAACACGTTAATACTCATTAACAGTTGGCAATTATGTATCTCATTTTTCAAAAACTCTTTTTACCCCAAGTATGTAAATTGTCTAAAATAAAATTTACCTTAGAGTACTAGACAAAATTCATCAGTGTTTGTCAATTCTCCAACTTTATTACTATAACCCTTTCAAAAACTGCACAGTTGTAAATATATGTGTGTGTATAGCAGAGTTTACTAATTCAATATTTAGAGCATCTAATATTTCATAAAATCCATAAAATAAATCAGTAAACACTGTTTGCACAAACTCTCATAGTAAACTCTTAATGTCTGATGAATGCTAAACTCTGTAGAAAATTGATATAGAGAAACTCTGAACTAACTTATACCCCCTTCTAACTAATTTTTTTTTTTTTTAGTAATCAGAGGTTGGAACTAGTCACCAAAAATCCTATAATTTTAGCCCTTATCATTTTGATAAGTTCCTGGGTCTTCCTAGTCTTTGACTAATCACCAAAAATCCTATAATTTTAGCCCTTATCGTTTTGATAAGTTCCTGGGTCTTCCTAGTCTTTGACTAGTCACCAAAAATTAGAGAATTTTAGCCCTTATCTTTTAATAAGTTCCTGTTTCTTCCTAGTCTTTGACTAGTCACCAAAAGTCAGAGAATTTTAGCCCTTACTTTTTACCAGCAAGTTCCTGGGTCGTCCTAGACACAACATAATCTTAAAGAAGTTCTAACATCCTATATACAATTGCTTTGGGGGTAGACTAATTACAGCATCTAACTAAACAGAGTTTAACTAACAGAGTTTTGAAGTCATCAACATCAGAAGTTATTCATGAGAGGCAATGCACACAGCATTTACAGACTCAGAGTTTAGGATAGATAAACTAAGAGATGCTATAAAAATGGAAACAGTGTCATGCTGTGTTAATTTTCTGCACAGTCTAAGATTAGATCACAAATAACTTAGAAGGATTCATAATTAATTATTGAGAATCATGCTTCATACAGATTTCTTCATCGGTATTTATGTTCAGACAATAACAATATCATTTGTTTGCTTCACTTGTAGGCCTAGAAAATAACTAAGCTCTCCCATCATGCTCATTTGATACCTGGACTGCATGAGCTTGGCAAACTTCTTACAGAGTTTATCAGTAGACCCAAAAATTATGTCATCAACATATATTCGAACTAAAAGCAAGTCACTTCCAGATTTAAAATAGAACAGGGTTTTATCAATTGTACCTCTGTGGAACCCAATTTCTAGAAGAAATTGAGCTAGAGTTTCATACCATGCTCTGATACCAATTATTAGGCCGAATACACAAATATAACCAAGTTTGTATGAAAGAATAACAATTAAAAACTGTATGGAATTAGTAACTCCTCTCTCAGTGATGTAAAATATCACAGAGAGCTGCTTAGGCTACAATGGAATAATAATTCATTTCACGATACCCTTCTAGGGTTAACCTAACTGTATTTATAAAGATATACAGCTACGATACAATCGATAATTGATACTCCTATAAATCAGCTATACAAATGCTATCAATTATGATTGTTACACGTCTTCTTAGTCATCACGATGTCTTTGACAGCTATCCAATCCTCAAAGATATCACTTCCATAATTATCTTCAATTATTCTTCAAACTCTGATGATGACCAGTAAACGCTTCCTCCTGACAGAGTTTACCAAACTCTGTCGAGCTTCTACCTGTCAGAGTTTAAATAAACTCTGACCGCTTCCAGCTTCCAGTTAAACTCTGATGAATCTCTGTAACACTTAAACACTGACATTATTCACATCAATTATATTTAACATACACTTACACAAATCACCAAATATAAAGGTGTTTTGTATTTAAAAAAGGTGATTTGTATGCAAAATTTGTTAAAATATACTCAACTGTGATCTACATTAAAAGTTTGAAGATGCTATCTTTCAACGAAATTCATAGGATATAAGAAAAACAATGAAAAAATGTAAATGAAGTGTTATAATGATGGTTTTAAAGATGGAAAAGGTTATGTCAGTGTCGGTAATGGTATAGTGGAGGCAGCGATTCATCAGAGATAAAGGAATGATGACGATGGTGGTAGAAGGTCGGAGAAAGTAGATAAGAAAGCTGGAGGAGAGCTATCGAATAGAGAAAAAGAAAGGAGAAGATGACGGGTGTGTATAACAAATGGGCGGAGAATGAAAATGTTGGAGAACAGATAGATGGATAACATCTATATCGTGTGGTTAGGATTTAATATTATTATAGAAATGTGTGGCTGGAAAAAGGTCTCAATTTGAGCACTTGCTTATTTATATACATATATATATATATATATATATATATATATATATATATATATAAATTGTTGAATTTACTATGTGTTTTATCTTGAATTCTTAAAATTAAATTTAGACGATTTTACAACCCACATGAAATCAGAAAAATAATCTTTAATTTAGTGATGGTTTAATAATTATTTTCCAATTTAAACTACCAAGAAATAAAAGAGATAAGAAATTGATGATTTTTTACGTTGAAAATTATATTCGATGTAGGATATCTACTTATATTTCGTTTTGATTATCAAAATAGCCTTCTTATTATTTGTAGATAGTTGTACTAACAACCAAATACAGTTTTAATAATATGTGTGAGAGGGATTTTGTCCAAAACTTTGATAATCGATAGTTTGGTTCTCAGTACGACAAAATAAATAAGAACCATTTGATCTTAAAATAAATAGATGAAAAACGTTGGATCTAGTAAAAAAAATTTGTTTGTTAACATGTACACTAAAAAGTATATTTATACTGAAATACGAAAAAGTGAATGCCAATCATTTAAATCTTATATAATTATGTTTTTGATATTGAATAAGATTATCAATGTAGGTCTTCTACAGTAAATAGGTTTAATGTACAAACTCGTAATTATATTTTATCTTGAGATTCTGAGTGTTTCCATTTGAATAAAAATTGTTAAATCATAACAAAATTAAAGATAATTTTATGAGCTTCGTGTGGGCTACAAAATCCTCCAAATCTGATTTTTAGATCTCGAGATAGAGCCCAAATAATAAATATGATCTGTTTTTAATATTAATAAAAAACAAGTAAATTCAATTTTAATTCAACCTTTTTTAATTATATCCTTTTCAGATTATAACTTTCTTTTTAAAATTCAATTCTATTACAACCTTTTTTTAATTATATCATTTTTATATTATAATTATATTTTTAATACGATATAGTCTTTATTTTTAAAATTATTATTAGATTCGACGGTTGAGATTATTTTGGCAGTACAGTAACCAAAATTATGGTTAAAATCCCTTTTACGCTTGTTATATGAGGACATAATTCATCTTAATTTTATTATATAATAAGATATAATTAACTAACAACTGTACGCATATTTATTCATAAAAGAAAGCATATCTTTTTTAAAATAGCTGCAAGACCAAAACGGGGTGTATGATTAGAAGATTTTTAGGCCGAGTGTAAACTTAGTGCGCTTATTGTTATAGGGAGAATATTGTATAACAATATTTATGGAGGTTGCTGGATTTACGGAGCAAAATACGGATATTTTGCTATAAGAAGAATTGGGATTAGGGTTTGTGTGTTTTGATATGGCTGCTCTTGTATATTGATAATCAGTGGTGAACTGTTTCTCATCCTTTACAAGATGCCTACGTACCCTATTTATAGGGATCAAGCCATACGTAGTTCTCTTAGAGAAGAAGTTATCTAGATGGGCTAGGGTTTCTATGGGCTCGGCTTGGCCCAAATCCACTAGTCATCTCCTTGGGTTGTTTTTCTACCCATTTATTCTGTCCATGGCCCATGAAGGGGAACCCACAGCTTGTATAATGTGATAATTATCTTTACTGGCGAAACTGACTAGATGGCCTCGCATGCGACCTCGCTGGGTCTGGCCATGCGAGGCGATCCTCAATGCATGGAGATAACCTACTTATGCGACCTCGCTGGGCCTGACCACAAGCCTTCGTAGTAACATGCTAGGCCACGCTGGACCTCTAGGCCTTGCTAGACCTCGTGAACTGCGACCCCGCAACTAGGGCTCGCTGGCGATCCCACTGTACAGAAATAATATAATGAATCCTCTTATGATGGCGAACTTTAATGACCCATTCTTCATCCCTAGGCCCATTATGTGAGATGCATTGATATTCTAGCCCATTAGGCCTGTTTAAGACTTATGCCATATTCGGGCATAACAACTACCCCCCGAGTCCATATTGCCATTAGAAATGCGATGTGGACTCAAAGAATGTCTTCTAGAAAATTGAATGCGAGGCCAAGGCCCATTATTAATTACTCCTGTATGGGCTCTCATCGCAGGCCCAATGGATTCGAATAACTGCTAACAGCTGGCGCGTCTCGAGATCTGATCATAATTGCTGAGATGATGACACGTGTAGCACATCCTTCTCTCTCTTCTCTACTATATAAACCTCAGATTTCAAATCATTTGTCACTTTCCTTATTAACAACATACCGAAGTGCTGCCAATTTGCTCCCGGATCAAACAGAAACCCAGCTCGCTTTCAATCAAGAACGAGGCCAATTTTTCTCAAGATCTTCAACTTTTCTTCATCAAAAAGTAAGTTTCTCTCTCTTGTTCTTCATTTGAATGCATGTGTAGCTCGTAATTTTGTAAATATTTGCTTATAATTTCATGCGATGCGAGCCTGATTAATTGCGATCCCACACACTTAATTTCATGCTGCGAGCCCTGCCTCGCTATAGTGAAAAGTGCGACCCCTTTAATAGGCAGACATACAATCAACAATATAATTAATGTGCGACACACTCTAACCTTCGTGAGTGGAGTGAGGACACTTAGAACTTTCTATTGAATTTTTTCTTCCTTCCTCTTTTTTTGATATTCTGTAAGTGCACACACTAATACTTCACAATCTTTTCAGATGTCCAGCGATAGCTCAAGGACTCCTTCACCTCTCCCTCACATTTCCATTAGCGAACACGCGGCCGCAAACATTGCTAAGGCCACAAGTGCAAGCACCAACTCCTTCAAACTATACATGGATCCTCAATGGTCCCAGGAGGAATTTACCCGAGAGACCCCTCTAAACACATGGAGAACCAGACGACCTTCCAGCTCGCAAAGTCAATCCGTCAATATTCCCTTAGCTGTTCAAGCCTCGTCAGTTCAGGGTGAGGTTGATAAACTACTGAAGAGAGGGCAAGAATTCTTTTCCAGCGTCCCCAAGCTTCTTTCTCCTCTCAACAAGAATCTTCTCAACATAAGCCCCATAATACTGACCAGCACCTCATCAATAGACTCCCTTGGCCATGCTTACTACGAGATCGAAGGTGGAGGTGATAACGAAGCCAATTCTGATGATTCCGACTATGAAGAACCTTCCTCTGACGATGGTGGCCTCGATGAAGTGACCAGGGTCGTCAATTTTGAAGATTATAACTATGTTCCTGAAGCGTCACCCCAACCTTACATACCAACTCCTCAACCCGAGCTAGAGGGTACCATTTACGTTGGGGGACCTCACCCTGAGGACATCCCACCAGGTTCCAAAATAAAACCAGGCCAACCTCGCATCCTAGCCTGCAAAGACCTGTCAACGACCCTGAATCTGGAATCTTTGACCAAGGCTGTTAGTACATACAGGCCTGAGGGCAAAATCATTCTCCCCAAACAATCAATGCGATGCTACCGTTTCAATCATGAGGACAATGGCGGCAGGGTGCCTCGCATGGTTTTGACCTCCGCTATGATGAAAATAGGTGTCTCCTCGCCTCTTCACCCTTTCATTAGGGATGTCTGCGAGACATATCACTTAGCTCCCATTCAAATCAATCCCAACGGATATAGAGCAATGATAGCCCTCTATATCATTTACCACAAACTAGGATATCCCAAGCTTGATGCGAGGACCATGGGATACTTCCTGCAATTGAAGAGATGCGGGCCATCTGACTTTGGCTATGTCTATTTCTCGGTCTGGCCGGAATTCAACAAAAAAGATTTATACCATAGCACCCCGAGCAATGCAGGCTCATGGAAGGGGCCTTATCTCTATATTCATGAGGTGCCTAGAATAAAGACCTCATTTAACTATCTTCCGGTGGGTCAAGTGCGAACCGTTTTGAAGGGTGAGGAGAAGACACGTGCTGATGATGTTCTGAAAACTTCACGCGATGACAGGAATATTCGAACCCTCATTACACTTGAAAACTTGATTGAATGTGAATTCTTGAAAGAAGGGATCGAACTTCCCTCTGAAGCGGGGCCTTCGAGTGCGAAGAAGGCCTCGCAAAAGAGAAAAATGCGAGAGGAAGCCTCGTCTTCGAAAGTAGTAGTCGCAGAGAGTAAGAATTCTTTAACTGTTATAGTCTAGCATCTTCCTTATATTAATTCTTTATTGTCTTCGCATCTTATCTTTCATAATTATTATCTCTAACTGCCTTCTTCTTTGTTGTAGGCATGTCAGGCAAAGGTCGCAGGCCTCCTTTCTTGAAGAACAAGGATATCCCTGTTGAGAATCCAGTTGCCATTCCTTCCAAAAAGAATATTGAACTCCCACCTCCTCCACCTCCATTGACAAATACCGGGGTCGCTCCTCAACCTCCCCAAATCAACCCTGAAAAGCATATTTCAAAAAAGCATAAAACTGGTCCACTGCCCCAGGTGACTAAGCCTACAGACACAACTCCAGTCCATCACTTGTATGCGAAGCATGGGTATACCCATGCTACTGAAGAAGAGTGCACAGAATGGGTGGGGGCCGAGCTGATTGAAAACTCCGAAGCTGTCTCTAAGTGCCTAGCCGAGGGCTTCATCCGCCAAGCCTCGCATCTGCGAGAGCTAAAGGGAATAGTTTCTGCAAATGAAAGACTGGAGAAGGAGGTGAAGTCCCTGAAGGTTAGGGCTGAGGAGGAGAAGAGGCTGGTAGCAGAGAACTACAAGCGAGTCCTTCAGACTGAAACAGCGACCCTCCGGTCTGAGCTTAAAAAGGTAAATGATGAAAAGGCAGCACTCCACAAGTCTCTGACAGAGGCGGAGCAGCAGGAGGAGGAGCTGAAGAAAAAACACGAGGAGGAGTTGAACAACTTGAAAGGGGAGCTTGCTGCTGCTAGATCTGATCGCGAGGCCGTGGAAGAGGCTGCGCAAACTGAATTTATGAAGGGTTTCATAAGGAAGGTTCCTGACTTCGATTGGTCACAGCTTGGGCCTGGAAATGCCGAATTCGCTGCCGACCTCCGCAAAGAAATCGAAGAAGAATATGCCCAGGAAGCGGCCAAACTTGCTAACGAAGCTGCCAATGCGAACCCTTCGAATCAGGAAAAACCAAATGAGGCTGCTACATAATCTATTTTACTCCAATATTTTAAACTGGGGATGCGGACACCCCTTGAATGTCTCGCAATTTGTAATATTTTGCTGATAACCTTCTGATAACTTTGGAGTATGTTGGGCTCGCGTAGCGACCCAGAAACTTTTGTGTTGATATAACTATCTTCATTTCTTCATGTCTTGTATTCGCTTTTGCTTTATAGATAGCTTGCCTTTTATATTTCTGGAATATTAGCAAGTAGATTGGCCTCGCATTTGCGAAGCTTCCCTTGTAGAATTTGTAGCTTTTTCCTTTAATTTTGCTTAATCTTCAAAGTGGACCCTGTCTCTTTGGAATCAAGACTTGCGATGCTTTCCTTGCGAGGTCGCAGACATGATCCGGAGATTGACGTCGCACCTTGACTTTTCTTTTAAACTTTGAACTTCTTTGAGGAGATACTTTTTAACTAAACTTTGAAGACATTCCCTCAGGTCGCAGTAAGTGCACGCTCGTGACCTCGTTGACCTGAGGGGTGTTCGGCCTCGCATACGCTGTGCTGGCCTAGTCTTGAAAATTTTTAATACTGACAAAAGAATAAAATTGCACAACTTTTTTGGAGAACAAACTTCATATATATAAATACTAGGGACAAAGCCCAACTTTCATTACATCATAACGAGGAGGTGTCTATATGCTCATTACCCCCCGATTACTTTGTATGAATTTATTCATGCTAAGTAGTAATAGATGGAGACCACCAGGAGCGAAGCTTCTACTGGTAGTATTTTCTCAAATGTTCTGCATTCCAGGCTCGTGGCATGACCATATCATCCATATCAGTTAGATAATAAGTCCCTTCATTGATGACACCATAAACTTTATAGGGCCCTTCCCAATTGGCTCCAAAGACCCCATGAGACGAGACCTTAGTGTTAGGCATCACTCTCCTAAGCACCAAGTCCCCCACGCGAAGATGTGGCACGCGAACCTTTCCATTATAATACCTTGCGGCTCGCCTTTGATAAGCCGCGAGCCTTAACTGAGCCTCTTCTCTTGACTCTTGAATCATGTCTAAGTAGAGCCTGTGATTGACCTCATTTGACTTGGGGTCGTAATGTTCCCTTCTGAACGAGCCTGACCCTACTTCCACGGGCACCATGGCCTCGCACCCATATGTCAAAGAAAATGGAGTTTCACCTGTGGTAGACCTTGGGGTCGTGTTGTATGACCACAAGACCTTTGGTAGCTCCTCGGGCCAATTACCCTTACTTTCCTCCAACTTTGCTTTTAGGGTATGCTTGATGATCTTGTTGATGGCCTCGGTTTGTCCATTTGTCTGAGGGTGACTCACAGCAGAGAAACTTTTCTTGATTCCCAAACTCTCACAAAATTCTTTCATCTCCTTGCTATCAAATTGCTTCCCATTGTCTGAAATGAGCTGATATGGAATCCCATAGCGACAAACAATTACTCTGTACACGAAGTCCTTCAATTTTTTAGCTGTGATGGTAGCAAGAGGCTCGGCCTCGGCCCACTTAGTGAAATAGTCCACAGCCACAACTGCATATTTTACTCCTCCCTTAGCTTTAGGGAGTTCACCAATAAGATCTATTCCCCACATAGCAAAGGGCCAAGGGCTCATCAACGAGGTGAGGTGAGCAACTGGAGCATTACTGAAATTTGCATATCTTTGACACTTGTCACATCGCCTAGCGAACTCAAAAGCATCCCTTTTCAATGTGGGCCAGAAATATCCTTGTCGTAAAATTTTCTGAGCTAGGGAACCACCCCCCGAGTGATTTCCACATATTCCTTCATGGACCTCTCTCAAAATATAGTTGCATTCTTCACCATCCACACACCTCAAAAGTGGAGTGTTGAGCCCTCTTCGATACAAGACCTCGTCATAGATAACATAGCGAGCCGCCTGATATTTGACCCTCCTCGCTTCTTTTTTATCCTGAGGTAGCATCCCATTCTTTACATACTCCCATATAGGGGCCATCCATGTTGACTCCTGGCTCGCTATTTCCATAACAAATTCTTCTGGTACACTAGGTTTACTTTGAATTTCCAATGGGATAATCCCAAGTAAAGTAGCCTCGCGTCGCGAACCCATTTTTGCGAGGGCATCTGCTCCTTGATTTTTTGCCCTCCTGATAAACTCCACCTTTACTTGCTTGAATGACTTCATAAGCCTTTGCAAACACCTTAAATATAACTCAATCTGGGGTCCCCTGGCTTGCCATCCACATCCAACATGACCCGTAACCAACATAGAATCGCTATATGCATTGAGATTCTCTACTTTCATTTCTATTGCGAGCTTGAGGCCAATTATGAGAGCCTCGTATTCTGCTGCGTTATTAGAAGCCTCGAAGGCGAAGTGAACAGCACTACTCAACTTGCGACCCTCAGGTGTAACAAGCTCGATCCCAGCTCCGGCCCCTTCTTTGTTAGATGCCCCATCAACATATAATTCCCACCACGAGGCTGAATTTTCATTTTTTAGCTTGGGGTCAACCACTTCTGGGATCGCTATGAGAGCCCAGGCATCTTCCTCAGATTGGGAAGGAAACTCCAATATGAAATCTGCTAAAGCTTGCCCCTTTATTGCACCTCGAGGCTTGTACTCAATGTCAAACTGACTCAGCTCTATGGTCCACTTTAAAAGTCTTCCCGAGGCCTCGGGTTTATGCATTACTTGTCTGAGTGGGTACGCAGTGCGGACTTGGATACTATGAGCCTGAAAATATGGCCTCAGCTTTCGCGACGCCAAAACCACAGCATAGGCGAGCTTCTCCATATTGGTGTAGCGAGTCTCGGCATCTAGCAGTCTTTTACTGACATAATATACAGGGAGCTGAAGCTTTTCCTCCTCGCGAACGAGGACAGCACTGATGGCATATTCTGAAACTGCCAAGTAAACAATAAGAACCTCACCTTCATTAGGCTTAGAAAGTAATGGAGGCGAGCCCAGATGTTCTTTTATCCTCTGAAAAGCTTCCTCGCATTCAGGGGTCCATTCAAAATTTTTTCCCACCTTCTTGATTGCTTTAAAGAATTCATGGCACTTGTCTGATGACTTAGAAACGAACCGATTGAGTGCTGCGATCCTTCCAGTTAGACTTTGTACTTCCTTGACACTTCTTGGCGACCTCATTTCCATCAATGCCTTTATTTTAGCTGGATTAGCCTCAATGCCTCTGTGGTTGACAATGAAACCCAAAAACTTTCCAGATTCGACCCCGAAAACACACTTCTGGGGGTTGAGCTTCATTCGGAATTTCCTCAATATATCAAACATTTCTGCGAGGTGGGTAATATGATCCCCAGCCTCCTTAGACTTCACAAGCATGTCATCTACATAGACCTCCATTGTCTTTCCAATCTGCTTCTCAAACATCATGTTAACGAGCCGCTGATAAGTAGCACCTGCATTGAGGAGACCAAAGGGCATCCCGACATAGCAGTAGAGACCTCTGTCTGTGATAAACGAGGTGTGCTCCTGATCAGGCCCATACATTGGTATTTGGTTGTACCCAGAATAGGCATCCATGAAGCTTAAGAGTACGTGGCCCGCTGTTGCATCTATCAACTGATCAATTCTTGGAAGAGGGAAACTATCCTTCGGGCAATGCTTATTCAAATCAGTAAAATCCACACATGTCCTCCACTTGCCATTTGGCTTCTTAACTAGGACAGGGTTTGCGAGCCAGTCAGGGTAAAATGATTCCCTAACGAGCCCGACCTCGAGTAGCCTGTCAACTTCTTCTTTTAGAGCCTCGGCTCGCTCTCCACTTATTGGTCTTCTTTTCTGCCTCACTCCCTTTTTGTATGGATCAAGATTAAGTCTATGACACATCACATTAGGATCGATCCCTACCATATCTTCATGAGACCATGCAAATACATCCAAATTAGCTTTAAGAAACTCCACGAGCCTTCCCCTAAGATCGGGATTCAACTGCGATCCAATCTTCAAAACCTTCGTAGAATCCTTGGGATCAACAAGAACAGATAAGGTATCCTCTGCGGCCCCAGCTCGCTCCACATGCTCAGGGATGCGAGGGTCCAGGTCAATTTCAACATCTCGAGCCCGACTAGATTCTGCTTCGACTTGCCTCATGACACCCGCCCCCGAGTCAGGGGTCGCTCCAGCATGTCCATACTCATTCACAATTGTTGTTTCTCGTGTAATACCATTAGGCAGGTCTACCAATGTTGATGTTTCCTTGCGAACCCATTTACCCTTTCGGGCCCGCATAGCAGCCTGCTCTGGACTTTCCTCTTCATCACTAGCCTCTTCAACAATTCCTTCTTGTAGAATCAACACAGGTTGCGAGGCCTCCATCATAATTGCCCCCGGTACTGGTTCTACCTGTATGCCCAAGTTGTCAAAGTAATCGTCGGGTAATTCTTCAATAGAAATTATATTGCAACCAGACGAAGGCTGCGAGGCTACTTTGCGAACCCTTTCCTCTTCCTCGCATTCCATCTTATCTAGCACAGAGCCACTTCTCTTTTCAGCCGACTTCAGGGCCTTGTTGTAGCATTCTCTAGATTCATGTTGGATTCTTCTAACACAACCCACACCATGTGGGGTAGGAAATTTCATTGAGAGATGGTAGATAGAAGTCACCACTCTCATTTCCTTCAAGATGGGTCTCCCCACAATAGCATTATAAGCAGATGGTTGATCCACGACCATGAAATCAGCGACCTGAGTGGTGATGCAGGGCTCGTCCCCCAAAGTGATGGGGAGCCTGATGAGGCCTTTCACACTAACAGAAGCCCCAGTGAATCCATAGAGGTGGCCTACTGTAGGAATTAGATCTTTGTCTACATACCCCATTTTCTTGTAGACATCATACATCAAGACATTCACGGCACTTCCATTGTCCACCAACACTCTGTAGATATTCTGGGAACCAATGCGAACTCGAACCACTAGAGCATCAGAGTGAGGATGATGTACCCACTTCGCATCCTCTTCAGTGAACATTATATCCGTATCTTCCCCCTTGAAAAGCTTTGGGGGTCGTTCCTGCAAATGATGCACATTGGTGAGGGGTCACTCCCTGGCCTCGCGAGCATATCTTTCTCTTGCTTTGTTGCTCTCTCCTCCAATATGTGGCCCACCAATGATCACATGGATGCTATTGCCGCGCTCTTCTCTATCCTTGCGAGGCTCTGTGTTTTGGCCCTCATGAGGCACAGCGTGATATCCTATTCCTGATTTTCCCGAGCTCTCTTGATGCTTTTTCACTTCGCGAACTGCCCATTCTGTTAACTTCCCTTCTCGAATCAAACGATCAATTTGTTCTTTAAGTTGCCAACAGTCCGCTGTATCATGCCCCTTCTGCTCATGAAAATCACAATACTTTGCAGTGTTCCATGTTCCTTGTGGACCCATAGCCCGAGGTTTTGTAAACATTCCTTTATTAGCGTTGACAGCATAGATGTGATCAACTGAAGCCACCAAGAGAACAAATTTGTCCTCATCTCTAGCAGGGCGAGCACGAGGTGGGGATCGTCTTGAGGAATCGCGATCCCTTCTTTTCGGGCTCGGGCTACGATCCTGTCTTCGCCTGGGGCTTCTAGAATCCCTTCTTTTTACCCCTTTGACTTTACTTCCATTGCCACTAGTCCCGGTATTCTTCTTGAGATCTGCCAATGACTTTTCCACACGCTTAAAGGGCTCAGCGACCCGATGCAACTCTGAAAGTGTACCAGGGGTTTGCTCCTGTAGCTTCTCCCAGAATTTAGTTCCCTCTCTTACTCCTGCGATAAGGAAATTTTTCACGGCCTCATTATTTGCGCCCCGGACACGAGGTACTTCAGCATTGAACCTTTTGAAATAATCATGTAGAGTCTCTCCTTCCTTCTGTTTGATGTTTGCCAATGTGGAAACAGGAGGTGCATAGAGCATTGAAGATTGGAACTGTTTGATGAAGATATCCACGAGCTGCTCCCAAGAATCTATGACAACTAGGGACCCTAGCTTCGAGAACCATTGTTGAGCACTCCCCCTTAGCGAGGCCGCAAACAGCCTACATCTCGCTAACAATGATACTTGATACACGTCCATCTCATTGTTGAATCGAATAACGAACTCGGCTGGATCAGTCTCCCCGTTATAGGTCATGTCAGAGTGATGACCTCGAAACACTGCAGGCAATGGGGCAGTGTGAATTTCATGAGTGAAGGGCGAGGAGGAACCCATATTGCTGAAAATCCCCTTCTCGTTATTCATCGCATCCAGTGCCTTTTTCAAATCTTCTAATTTGTAATCCCCAATTCTCGCCTCTTTGTCTCCATCCTTCTTTCCTCCAGTGCTTGCATGATGGGATTGAGTCTTTTTTTGGGCACTAGACTCTTCCTGGTCATTCCTGCGATCCTTGTTTTTAGGGTCTTCATCGCGATGCTGGGATCGCTCACGCTCTCGATTGAAAGGGGGTCTGTCCTCGCGATGATGGGACCGCTCACGCTCTCTGCGAGGAGAGGGGGGTCTGTCATTGGGACGATATGATCGCTCATGATTTTTTCGAGGAGATACGGGTTGATGAGAACCCTTACTCTTATCTTTGGGACCTCCATCTTTGTTAGATTTGAGCTTTTCCAACTTGAGACGAAGATCGTGCTCACTGAGTTTCTTTCCAACACGGTCAAAGACACTAACGGACCGTCCTTCTGACGAGGCGGGCTTCACTTTCGATCTCTCCTTATCCATAGATGCTACCTCCTCTTCCCAATCAGGGTTCGTCCGATCCGTCACTACATCATCAAAATCCCCAATTAGCTTCTTGGTGGGACCCTTGCTGCTTTCTGCTTGGTGAGTTCGATCCCCTGTCCTTGTATTCCTCTTGAAGCCTCTAGAATTATGTCGCTTCTCCATATTGGCCACCGAGGCCCTTACCTCGATCATTTGATCACCAAGGCCTTTCAAGAACGACATGACTTCGCCAGGCAAGGCTGTCTGTGGGACAATAGGGGGGGTTTGCTCCTTCTCAGATTCGTCCTCGACCCCATCGATTCGCGCCTCGCTCTCCGGTATATTATTCCTACGAGGATCGTTTATGTCCTTCTTATGCGACCCCGGGGTCTCCCGATCTCCGTTCTTCTTCTTGTGAGATTTAGTCATCGTTCTCCCAATCAATGACTGCCCTCCTTCTAGCGCCAAATGTTATAGGGAGAATATTGTATAACAATATTTATGGAGGTTGCTGGATTTACGGAGCAAAATACGGATATTTTGCTATAAGAAGAATTGGGATTAGGGTTTGTGTGTTTTGATATGGCTGCTCTTGTATATTGATAATCAGTGGTGAACTGTTTCTCATCCTTTACAAGATGCCTACGTACCCTATTTATAGGGATCAAGCCATACGTAGTTCTCTTAGAGAAGAAGTTATCTAGATGGGCTAGGGTTTCTATGGGCTCGGCTTGGCCCAAATCCACTAGTCATCTCCTTGGGTTGTTTTTCTACCCATTTATTCTGTCCATGGCCCATGAAGGGGAACCCACAGCTTGTATAATGCGATAATTATCTTTACTGGCGAAACTGACTAGATGGCCTCGCATGCGACCTCGCTGGGTCTGGCCATGCGAGGCGATCCTCAATGCATGGAGATAACCTACTTATGCGACCTCGCTGGGCCTGACCACAAGCCTTCGTAGTAACATGCTAGGCCACGCTGGACCTCTAGGCCTTGCTAGACCTCGTGAACTGCGACCCCGCAACTAGGGCTCGCTGGCGATCCCACTGTACAGAAATAATATAATGAATCCTCTTATGATGGCGAACTTTAATAACCCATTCTTCATCCCTAGGCCCATTATGTGAGATGCATTGATATTCTAGCCCATTAGGCCTGTTTAAGACTTATGCCATATTTGGGCATAACACTTATTAATTAATTAAGCTTTGTATTAGTGACTTTAAATTTAATTTATAAAATATATGTTACTTTTAGGAGTCGAAAATTTGACCTATGGTAGTACTTGTTTATTATCCCTTTTACTCTTATTACATAATAGGATAACAAAATAATCTTTAATTTAGTGATGGTTTAATTATTATTTTTCAATTAAAACTAACAAGAAACAAAAGAGCTAAGAAATTGATGATTTTCTATGTTGAAAATTCTATTTAATTTAGAAAATCTACTTATATTTTGTTTTGATTATCAAAATAACGTTCTTATTATTTGAAGATAGTTGTACTAAAAACCAACAGTTTTAATAATAAGTGTAAGAGGGATTTTGTCCAAAACTTTGGTAGTGGATAGTTTGGTTCTCAATACAACAAAATAATAAGAACCATCATATCTTAAAATAAATAGATGAAAAACGTTGGATCTAGCATAAACAATATTTTTTTGTATGTTAACACATGTAAACTAAAAGGTGTATTTCTACTGAAATACAAAAAAGTGAATGCCACTGATTTAAATCTTATATAACTAGATGTCGATATTGAATAAGATTATCAATGTAGTTCTTCTACACCGAATAGTATTAATGTAAAAATTTATAATTATATTTTATCTTGAGATTCTGAGTGTTTTCATTTGAATAATAATTGTTAAATCATCACTAAATTAAAGATAATTTTATGAGCTTCGTGTGGGCTGTAAAATCCTCCAAATCTGATTTCTAGATCTCGAAATAGAGTCCAAATAGTAAATTTGAACTTTTTTTATATTAATAAGAAAAAAAATAAAATTCAATTGTAATACAACGTTTTTTAATTATATCATTTTTAGATTATAATTTTCTTTTTAAAATTCAATTCTATTACAACCTTTTTTTTTTAATTATATCATTTTTAGATTATGATTTTTTTTATATGATATAATCTTGATCGGCTATTTTTAAAATTATTATTAGATTCGACGGTTGAGATTATTTGACGGTACAATGACGCAGAACGGAAGACTAGGATCAACAAACGTTAATCCTTAAAAACAAAATCGAACTCGCAAACGCAAATTCAATTGATAAACTCTGGAATCCACCAGAAAAGATGTGAAAACTCTCAAGGGTTTTTTAATTCAATCCGAAATTAAATAAAATATTTATTATAAAGCAGCATGATCATGTAGTATTGAGAGTGCCCATGCTTTATTTTTGCTTTCCACTGCCAATTTTTCATGATTTAGCATGGTCACGCAGCCTGTCAACATGGTCGTGCTAATCTTGCAGAAATCAGCCGCTGCTCCAATTATTCTAGCATGCTCATGCAGCCCAATAAGTGTGTTCATGCCGGCATGCATCCTCAACATCGTGATCATGTCGTCCTCAATGCGATCATTCCATTATTTTTATTTACTTCCTTGCAAGCCTTTTCCTGTAAATTCTTTCTTAGAACACCCGGGCCTCTTGTCCTACATAAGTCCCTCCCACCTGTGAAAAACTCAACCCCGAGTTCTCATGTAGATAAAAAAACTGCATCTGCTTGCTTCTTATCTCTCCATGGTTGTATCTTTATAGGTAGATGCCCTATTGGAACCTTGTACATAACTTTTTCTTCTGAAATATCTTTTAGGCATGAAGGCATCATAAGAATTATCTCAAACCAACCACGATCAACCATTGCAAGCACAAATTTAGAATCAACATTAAAAAAAACTCAACTGTTGTTCCAATTAAGTAACATCGCACATTCATATGGTGACTTCAAGACACCATTTTCTCTCAATGGATACAAAATATAGTTCCCATCATTATTTATAAAGTCAACTATTTTTTTCATAATTCTCTGAAATAAATCCAAATCAGATTGAAAAGGTCTCCCCAATACTGACTGACACACATCCATATCAAAATTTTGTACTTCAAACTAGCAATGTCAATCACATAATTTTCACTCACGGTAGTGACAGCCAATGGATTAATCCAATTAACACTATGTGGTGCTACATGAATTTATGGAGGTAGTTTGAATATATTAACCATTTCCCACAAATTAAAGTTCATATGATATTCACAATCTACCACATTCTCAAAATTTTGGGGACCGATCACCTTACACAATGATTGAATTAAACTTTGAGGTTGCAAATCACCTATCGACTTGTTAATGCTTAAAGACTTTTTCTTGGATGCCTTTAACTTGTAGATCATCATCGTTTTCTTCTTTATTGACATCGTCAAAGCTTTTTTCTAGGTTCCTTGTCCTTGTCTTCTTGTATAACCATATCAATTTTTTCACAATCCGAAGACATACAACTTTCTGTGCCTACTATCTCACACTCATCTTTAACTATATGCACATCTTCCAAATAATTTTCCACATATTCATAACAAAACTGTTTTTTGTCTCCCACATCTAATAGATCGTCATGATATGGTTATGGACATTCATCAAATACATTATCGACATGAATGGGTTCATAATTTTGAATTATAACATCCTTTTGCTTACGCTCACTATACATCTTATAATCATAACTCTCTCGTAAAAACCAATCAATCATCAAACGTCTCATCCGTCGCGATGTTTTGACGGACCTTTTTCCTTGTCGCTGCCTCTGAAGAACAACTCCTTTCCACCATCTAGAAGCGATGCCTTTTAAACGAATCACCACCATGTTAACTTGCATAATTTCAGGAACTTCCATGACATCAAAATTTTTTTCAACATCATCCTTCCAATCTAGAAACTCCTCAACTCCCATATATCCATAAAATAATGGTATCACAGGCTTTTCAATATAATCGTTGCTATTACGTTGGTTACCCATACTTGTCTCGGAGCTACAACTTTTACCAAAAAGATTTTATTTTTCTCGGTGAATTCGATTTCGAAATTCTCTTTCACCTCTACATTGGTAGTAATTGTTCATGCTTTATGCCAACGTATTCATCTGGTCTGTCAAAGACTTGAGAGTCGCGGTAAAATCCGACATAACGTCTAAAAGATCTTCTTTGTTAATTAGTTTTCCCCTAACGAATCAGGTAACGAAGAGACATGGAAAAACCTGCACTGATGCCACTTGACGCAGAACGCAAGACTAGGATCAACAAACGTTAATCCCTAAAAACAAAATAAAACTCGCAAACGCGAATTCAATTGATAAACTCTGGAATCCACCAGAAAAGATGAGAAAACTCTCAAGGGTTTTTTAATTCAATCCAATATATAATAGATAATACAATACGATGATGTTTTTATATGTAGGGATATAAAACCCTAAAGAAAAAGAACTAAAAACAAATCTGAATTTAAATAAAATATTTATTATAAAGCAACATGATCATGTAGTATTGAGCGTGCCCATGCTTTATTTATGCTTTCCACTGCCAATTTTTCATGATTTAGCATGATCACGCAGGCCGTCAACATGGTCGTGCTAATTTTGCAGAAATCAGCCGCTTGCTCCAATTATTCTACCATTGTTGTGGGAGGATTTTAGCACAACAGATTATGAGGCCTCGTGCTGGAATAGCGCCAATAAACAAGGAATCGTCCAACCACCCAGAAAGGCTCGTGGTTGAAGATCAATAGCTAGTCGCCCGGGAAGGCTCGTGGTTGAAGATCAATAGCTAGTCGCCCGGGAAGGCTCACGACTAGGGTTACCGAAGAACACGGGATGTGGTTCCTCGGAAGGATCGGACTGAATCTACGGGATGAGAGCTCAAGGACCAAATGTTGGCCAACCAAGAACCCTAATTTGACTATGTCACACAAGAGTGCACGTGCTCTAGCTACTCAAGGAGTGTAAGTGTCGAAGAAGATCCCGTAAATTGCCTACATACCACTATTTATAGTGGATCAAGCCCGAATGTAGTTCTTGAATGATATGATCGTTTGTTTATGATGAGTTATCCTCTCTCCAGTGGGATAATGACTGTTATTTCTGATAATAATCGAGTATGATGTGTATAATCAGGTTACCAAGCAGTTTAGGTAACATAGAATGATTATCTCTTGTATTTATCATGATTTTGTATCATTTATCAAGTATACATGACATATATCCTCAAATAACTGAATGTTTATCTGTTTGAGAGTGTTTTTAGATGATATAAATATGTTCCTAAAAAGTAGGAGGCGTGCCTTATCTGATTTGGCAGCCTGATTAGGCTTCCGGCGGAAGCTGGGGGTACCGCCCGGTAGCCTGGCTCCGGTACCCCCTCCGGTAACCCCTATCACGGAAGCTACTCTGGAAGCTCTACTGGATGACTGATAATAGTTATAGGTTATCCTCAAGGGGATACCTTGAGACCCTTAGTCATGCGTTCCCGTGCTGCAGTGTACATGGTAACCCCTAGGGCTACCGCAGGCCTCCGGAAACCCGACAGATTACTCATTCTCTTCATGGATCTGGACCCTAATCCTCTAGTGGGCCTAAATCTAACCCATGCAAGATTTTGGTCACAACAACCATGTAACCCAATAAGCGTGTTCATGCCGGCATGCATCCTCAACATCGGGATCATGTCGTCTTCAATGCGATCATGCCGTTATTTTTCTTTACTTCCTTGCAAGCCTTTTCCTGTAAATTCTTTCTTAGAACACCCGGGCCTATTGTCCTACATCATACAGTGACCAAAATTTTGCCAAATTCCCGGCTTGACTAGCTAAATTTATTTTTTCAAAAAGTTACAATATCATTATTAGTATAGAAATAAAAATGAAATTTTGATTCAAACGTAATAAAATATGAAAAATAGAAATTATATATTCATAGGTACTGAATCCAATAAAATAAATTATACCGACTTTTATAAGATTATTTTTCATCCTAAATCAAAAATTTTAACAAGACCTATGTATATATATATATTTTTCCTAAAATAATAGTGTAGTATATGATATACATATGAGAAAAAGAGGGTTTCCCACCACTCTAGCCCTGGTAACCCAGGCTCCTGCTTTCTATATCCGCACTTTTCGTGTGTCTTTGTAGCTATTATGCCTTACTTATTTTTTTTGTTACCTACAGTCTTATGGGCTTCCATGCGTATGTTAGTCGTATAGTGATTTCTGTTTATCTTGTAATCAGGTGCTTTATCCATGTTCTTCTTTATACACGTGCATTGCTATTTATAACATTCCGAATATTCTATTGTTTCAGGTATGTCTGGCACCGTGCCGTCCTTCATTAAACCATCTGACAAGTATGAAGACTTATTCCCTGAGGATGAACTGCTCATGATGGAGACCCCTATCGTTGCCACTCCGGTTTCCAGGGTCCCAGCTTCTGCATCCATCAAGGCTGAGCTTTCAGCTACTGAGAAACGCAGACTATCCCAGGCTTCCGGGAGTTTAAAATCTACCCCAGAGACTCGATCTTCGAAAAGAGTTAAGATATCCACGCAGGGTGCACCTATAAATGAGGTGGAGCAATTCTACCGAGCATGCAGTGGACAGATACCCATGGAGATTATTGTAGGATGGGCTAAACAAAAGACTAATGACGTTGCCAGGTCGATGCTATTCTCTTCAGGAGAGAGTCTGTTTCATCAAATAAGGATCGGTAACCAATTGGTGGCGGCTACCCGTGGTGACATGAAGCTGAAAGAGGATCTGAAGCAGGTAAGGTCTGATTTTAACACTGCTGATGAAGAAAGGAAGAAGCTGGTAGATGCAAATAAGAAGTTGAAGGGTGAGGTTTCAGTTGTCACGAAGGAGAAAGACAAGCTGGGAAAGTTGGTTTATGAGCAAGATAGAGATAAGGAGAAGATGGTGGCAGCCCATGCTACCGAAGTTGCGGAGCTGCAGCTACAAGTGGATACCCTCCAGGCCTCTGTAAAGAAGTTAAAAGAGGTGCTTCCCGAGAGGTATAAGTTGGGGTTTGCTAAGGGGGTCCAGGACTACATGAAATCTACTTGGGAGGTGATGCCGAACTTGGATTGGGCCCTTCTGGGCGAGGATGCCGTGAAGCAGGTAGAGAAGTTTAAAGCAGAAGTTATCAAATCTCCGACCTCTGCCGTGAAGGTGACTCCCAAGCCAGCCGATATTCCGAAAGACATGGCTAAGGATACTCAGGATACCAGGGTTGATGCTCCCGCAGGTGCGGTCGAGGTGGCTCCAGGTGATTCCACTAGAAAGGTGGACCCTATTGAGGATTCCTCTAACTCCGAGGCTACTAAAGATCCCTCATCCTCTTAAATCATCCTTTTCCAATTATTCTGACCTTTTACTATGCCGGTTTACGAACTTGTGGTTTATAAAGGGGGTGGGCTCCTATAACGCTCCACGCATGTACTGTTTTAGTTTAACTCTGTTCGTTTTATGGCCTAGGGCCCTGGTACTTTGAACCGGTTTTGTTAATCGTAGGGTCCATTTTGCTACCTTATTATTGCTAGTTATGCCATGAATACTTCTCGTATAAGGGTTTGGTGGCAGGTGCTCTTGGGTCACCGCGACTGATACCCAGGTAACTCGGTCTAGACCGAGGCTGCTACCATGTTCCAAAGAAATTAGTCCTATGCATGCTAATCCCCATGATTCAAAATCTAAGCGTATTCACACTCTTACTTATTAACTTACCGAGTAAGAAAGGTAATATCATAACTTGTGAGAATTCTTAACTATGCGTGACTAACGAATTCTATAGGGTAAAATGACCTTCTCGACTAATCCTAAAACAAGTTCATACGGGTTCTTAGAGGATATATGTCATATTCACATTGATTAAATGCATTGAGTAAATAAATCATGAATCAAAATCGAATAGTAGAGTGGTAACATAATATGGAAGTGTACCTGAGTAGTCATGGCAACACATATCTGGATAGGTAGCCATAGTATTGATAAACTACTCGTACCTTTGTCTGCCTGGTTACCACTTATGGGTGTGGGGGTACCGTCCGGTAACCCTATAGTAGTTGGTTACCAAGCCCGAAGGCGGGAACCTGACTCTGGAAGCCTCTTGGCCGGTAGCCCGTGTCTGGTAACCTGGGTGCCGGAGGCTTAGCCTGGAAACCTTTGTTCCGGGAGTCCTAATTAATAAATGAGTCATATGTGGTGATGCCATGTAAGCCATTCCTGCAAGGTCGTGTTTGTAAGGCGTTTGGTAATCCATATGGGTTAACTCTTGTAACCACATAGGCCGATGATTGAATAATTAATGTATGTCAATCATGATTCCATACACGATTATTGGATGAGTGAGATATGTGAACCACTCAAGGTTACGCACATGTCTCATATTGAAAAGGATCGAAGTGTGCCGAACAGGGTACCACACAAGCCCAAGTAATGAAGGGAACCATGTATGCCGAACAGGGTTCCATACATGCCCTGGTAACCAAGTAGGCCATGTGAACCACTCAAGGTTCCATACATGTCTGGTGTTGAAGGGATCCAAGTGTGACGAACAGGGTACCACACAAGCCCAAGTAATGAAGGGAACCATGTATGCCGAACAGGGTTCCATACATGCCCTGATAACCAAGTAAGCCATGTGAACCACTCAAGGTTCCGTACATGTCTGGTGTTGAAGGGATCCAAGTGTACCGCACAGGGTACCACACAAGCCCAAGTAATGAAGGGAACCATGTATGCCGAACAGGGTTCCATACATGCCCTGATAACCAAGTAAGCCATGTGAACCACTCAAGGTTCCGTACATGTCTGGTAATGAAAATTTTAAAATTCTAATAATTTCATCCTGTTAAGCTGAGAGGTGTATCCACTACTACCCCCCTAGTTCTGGATGGTAGCCTGGCTGCCATGTAGAACTATGCTTGTTGGTCTTACATATCTTTCTGAAAATATTTATAAGTGGTAAATGTAAAAGAAAACAATCAACTTCTACTTTTACTGAAAATCAAAAAGTACGAATACATCAAATTTCATCCAGACGGGGTGTGCATCCACTACCCCCCGGGCATCTATTGAAAATCATGAAATCCTAAGAACGGAAAGGGAAATGATGCAACCACAACTAGTAGGTTGCCTTTATTCATCCTAAGCCTGAAAGAGGCCTACGTTTGCTCTGAAAAGAGTCTTACTGATAGTACTTTTTTAGGTGCTCGGCATTCCAAGCACGGGGAATAGTGTTCCCATCCATGTCTTCAAGGTGGTAAGTGCCTTCCCAAAAGATAGACTTTATTTTGTAAGGCCCTTCCCAATTTGCTCCAAAGGCTCCGTGCCCGGGAACCCGCATATTGGGCATCATTCTTCTCAGTACTAGGTCGCCAACCTTGAGGGGTCGAGGGCGTACCTTGTTGTTGTAGTATTTGCGGGTCCTCTGCTGGTAAGCCGCAAGTTTAAGCTGGGCGGTAGCCCGGTTTTCCTCCACGAGATCAAGTGCCGCTCACGACTAGGGTTACCGAAGAACACGGGATGTGGTTCCTCGGAAGGATCGGACTGAATCTACGGGATGAGAGCTCAAGGACCAAATGTTGGCCAACCAAGAACCCTAATTTGACTATGTCACACAAGAGTGCACGTGCTCTAGCTACTCAAGGAGTGTAAGTGTCGAAGAAGATCCCGTAAACTGCCTACATACCACTATTTATAGTGGATCAAGCCCGAATGTAGTTCTTGAATGATATGATCGTTTGTTTATGATGAGTTATCCTCTCTCCAGTGGGATAATGACTGTTATTTCTGATAATAATCGAGTATGATGTGTATAATCAGGTTACCAAGCAGTTTAGGTAACATAGAATGATTATCTCTTGTATTTATCATGATTTTGTATCATTTATCAAGTATACATGACATATATCCTCAAATAACTGAATGTTTATCTGTTTGAGAGTGTTTTTAGATGATATAAACGTGTTCCTAAAAAGTAGGAGGCGTGCCTTATCTGATTTGGCAGCCTGATTAGGCTTCCGGCGGAAGCTGGGGGTACCGCCCGGTAGCCTGGCTCTGGTACCCCCTCCGGTAACCCCTATCACGGAAGCTACTCTGGAAGCTCTACTGGATGACTGATAATAGTTATAGGTTATCCTCAAGGGGATACCTTGAGACCCTTAGTCATGCGTTCCCGTGCTGCAGTGTACATGGTAACCCCTAGGGCTACCGCAGGCCTCCAGAAACCCGACAGATTACTCATTCTCTTCATGGATCTGGACCCTAATCCTCTAGTGGGCCTAAATCTAACCCATGCAAGATTTTGGTCACAACAACCATGTAACCCAATAAGCGTGTTCATGCCGGCATGCATCCTCAACATCGGGATCATGTCGTCTTCAATGCGATCATGCCGTTATTTTTCTTTACTTCCTTGCAAGCCTTTTCCTGTAAATTCTTTCTTAGAACACCCGGGCCTATTGTCCTACATCATACAGTGACCAAAATTTTGCCAAATTCCCGGCTTGACTAGCTAAATTTATTTTTTCAAAAAGTTACAATATCATTATTAGTATAGAAATAAAAATGAAATTTTGATTCAAACGTAATAAAATATGAAAAATAGAGATTATATATTCATAGGTACTGAATCCAATAAAATAAATTATACCGACTTTTATAAGATTATTTTTCATCCTAAATCAAAAATTTTAACAAGACCTATGTATATATATATTTTTCCTAAAATAATAGTGTAGTATATGATATACATATGAGAAATTATTGTTTCTATTTTAGACAATTAGTTTTTTATTTTATTTTTTTCTTATATTTAAAAACAATAAAATACAACAATACATAGTGGTTAGAAACAAATTATACTATTATTGATATACATGTTATAAATAATATATTTATGTGGATGTCTTGTAACTTTTCATTTCTAGATATACCTTGGGAAAGGTTATGTATTAACAAAATTGTGAGTTGATATCTTGATCCTTATGGTTGCTTAATATATTAAATATTAGTAAAAATTTACGAACTTTCTCAAGTAGTATCCACCCCATTCCCTGAAGTGTATGTGTATAAAGAAATTAAATTTTATAAATCTTGTATGGTTATGATATTCTAATATGAACTCATTTAATTGTATCCTTGATATATGCATAAGGAATATTTTATTGTTTAAAATAAGATGACTTGTGTCAATACTATACAACAAAACATGAGCCATCCAAAGGGGGAGTATTGTATATATTGGATATCTTGTTACATATTATATATTAAATGCTCAAGAAGAGCATGTATATTAATATCATGGTATTGAATGAAAAAAATCTAATATTATTGATGTCATTATACTCTCAAAAGTGAAAGAGAATCGACTATGCGGTTACGATATTTCATATTACATAGAAATATCGTTGAGGTATATATTAAAGTAAACCAGAAGTTTACTGATAACTTTATAATTGGTATGACTGACTAAGCTTAGACGATATTATGAAAGATGTGAATGTTAATTGAAATTTTAAATGGACGTTCATAGAAGAACTAGTAGATTCTTCTCAAAATATATGTTATTGGTTTATAAGTCAAATTGATGCTTGAACTATATGGTAACATGTCTAGTTGTTATATACTCACAACCCGAAGTTTGTGAGTTTGATTAATCAAATCAAGAATATACATTCGGTGAGTCTACTACTCAAGTGCTCAATGAAATTTATCATCCATTGAAAATTGTCGAATATATTGTGGCACCTTTTGATTCACATCTAGCTATCTAATTAATCATAATTTCTCCCTGTCTTGAACAAATTTTTGGTCAGCTCGGATTGTTCCACCACAACACTAAAATCATTTTGGATATACATTATACATGAGTGGTTATTAGTTTGATATCGTCGATGTGTATATGTTTATGACTCGGTCTAATGTGTTTGTTTTGCCAAAATCAGGGGGAGAAGCTAAATAACTGGTAATATGTTAGTTATCAATGCCTCGTCTTGATCCTCATAGTAAAGAATATGAACCAGAAGTTCATTTATTTACATTTTTAATTGTTTCCAGACATATATATATATATATGCTGACCTAAAAGAATGGTTATATTACATATACCAGCTACACATGTTCCAAATAAATATGTCCCAGAAGGACAACATCAAGAAGCTAATGTGTCTAAAGAACGCCTGAAGCGTGATAGGCCAGAGGGTTCCATAACAAAACTATATATTTCTTTGAAATTAAAATGGAGCAGTGATTGTTGATGGCTAAATCGAATAATGGATAACTTTTGAATGATCTCCAGAAGAGATTTTAGACATGCAAAATATGATGAAGGTACCTGAAAAATTGTGAGATCTGAATACATTGTGTCATGTCCAGAATAAAATGGAACCATTAATCAAATCGACGTCGACAATATGATTTTTAATACTTGAGGTTATGAATTATGACGAGGATCAGAAAATAATCTCTTTTGAATCTAGACAAGATTGACCAAAGATATAAAGAAAATGATTAAATCGAGGCAAAATCTCTTGCAAAGAAAAAATTGCTTGGACCAGAAGTCCGCACACCTGAAGTTGTGAATGTGGCATAGTATAAGAGATATTATCTCTTAAAAGTTGAGAAATATTTTTGGAACTGCAGTTTACACACCTAAAAATGTCATGTCAGTGGGATATGAGTAGATATACGTGTGGAAACGAAAGAAATTATTTACAAAAGATAAACTCCCGTAGTTGTACAATGATCCTGTATTGATTACGAAAATATATTATCTTGTGGTGGATATAATCATATGATGTGTAAAAGTCTGGCAATATAAGATTGAGTATATGTACATTTTACAAGACCCATTTGACATAATCCTGGAAGGATATAAACTGCTGGAAGCAGTGAATTAAATTCTCGAGAACTAATCCAATCAAATTGTAAATGGATATGGACTAGAAGTCCAACATTAAATTATTTCGGAATGAGATATTTTACAAATTTTAAGATTATATGTGACAACTCATCAAAATCTCTGGCCAGAGTGTATGAAAATTAGAATGTGTTTCTAATTGACATTCGTATAAGTTTCACCTCGTAAACAAAATACATTGAGATTATTTATTTATTTTTTAAGTTGTGAAGTTTACCTGTTACTCTAGAATTTTTTTGAATCAATACACATTTTGTGGGGGAAACATAATTTCTTCCGTGAAGGAAGATTAGTCACCATTGTACTTGAAAAGAAAATTATTGGTCTTGAAGTACCACATAATGCAATAAGATACTTATTTATCTTGCTAATTGTACAAGTCCCGATATAATTAATTAATAAATTTACTAGAAGACTTTAAAGCACGTCCTTGGACTGAGAATCTTAAAGGCACATAAAGAAAAATTTGATCTCCACTAACCTAAGGGTTTAAATTGATTTTGCAGGAACAAAGTGTTTACTCTGATTCTCATAATTTTGATCTCATATTGAATATGTACTAACATATGATGGAGATGTTATTATTTTGCATGCTATGAAATTGACGATTGCATGCACTTATTGAAATTATAGTAATTATAGCAACTCATGAGGATGGTAGTATTGGAGATTCGATATAGCACAACAATATGCGGGTTTTCAGGATTGAAGCTCTACAAACTTTATAATGTGTTGGCTACACAACTCAATAAAGAATACCCTAAAGATTTATTGGTCAAGGCGTTGCGAATAACTACATTTGAGAAGTTTTTAACCTCATCTACTCAAAGATGTTATGAAATAGTATCGTGAGGGGGAGACTATGCGCGCTGCACTCTTTTTTCCTTAACCATGGTTTTTCCCATAGGGTTTTCCTGTTAAGGTTTTTAATGAGGCAGCTTCACATGCGCATTATGGAATAATGTTCTTGTTTCCTTCACTTGGTTTTTATCCCGTAGGGTTTTTCCAGTAAGGCTGCAACGTGATATTATTTCATATAACGGACATCCAAGGGGGAGTGTTATAAATAATATATTTATGTGGATGTCTTTTAACTTTTCATTTCTAGACTTTTGACTTCTCAAATCTAGATCTTTAGCTTTCCAACTTCTTGTAACTCTTGTCATGTAAAGCCTATAAATAGGCATTGATCTTAAGGATGTAAATGACACACCAAAATATGAATAATAGAAGGATCTCTCCTCTCTATATTATGTAGCTCTCTATAATTTCTTATATTATATATTATTACATACCAATACAAGCGTTTGTGCTACGGTAACTCAAGTTCTATTGCTGCCGAACTTAAAGATTTAAAAAAATAGAAAGTGAAATCTAAGGAGAGCCACGACGTAGGCTCGCCCTACAGTCAGATCGATTTCGAATGCGAACTCACATTGTCTTCTAATGCCATAACAAAATAATCGTCATAAAAAACATAGAAATGTGAAGAACATTTTTAGAGAGAAACAAAAAATTTCATGTAACAGTATTATTATTCAAGATTTTAAAATTTAATGATTAGCAGAGTAAATTGTCAAAACATTCTTGTACTACAAATTTGGATACTAATGAAGTAAAAATATAAAAAACAATTACTTACAATAAAAATAATATCTACGAATTAAGAATAAAATACAAATAAAAGGCATTCCAAAATTCAAGCCCACTTAAACATAGTTTCCTCTCTATAAAGCCACTGCAAGCCCATTACTCATTTAAAACACTAATAGAAACTTAACTCCATTTTAAACATAGCTTCCTTTCTATAATCCCACTTCAAGCCCATTACTATTGACTTGATCCAACACCCTTAATCTAGTTATTGAATCCAATACCATCCAACCACCTTAACAAAATAATTTAAGCCAACACTATCCAACAATAGCAGCCTAAAATTCTAATATTATCGAACAATATCATCCCAAAATTCTAATACCTTTGTGCTAGTAATCAAGTTTTCTTCACTAAGACCTGCCCTTGCTTTAGAAATGGCATTCACCAAGTAAATGCTATAAGTGCAAATGGTGATCCTTCCTTTAGATAGTGATCTATTCTTGAAGGCATTAAAGAAATAAATAATTGCATTCCTTTTGGTTTCAACGGGACTCCAAGCACCCCAATGCCATGCACTGCAAATAGCTCCACTATTTAACTTTTGCCATTCCCCATCTATGTAGGCTATAAAGTCAGAATTCCACCAGATAATGCCTTCCTCCATTACATTCTTGTTGTGAAAAAGATTAGCTAGCTCATATTGGATTAACTTGCCACAAAATTTGAACTTCAGTTTTCATCCATCCTGCAGCTAGCATCCATTTAAAAGCTAGCTCTGTGTTTTACGAAAAATTCTCTTTGCTTTTTATCACCTCTCAAATTGTTAAAAACACAGTCATTTCTGAAAAGCCATATACCACAAAAATTGTTTTGGCCCAGTAAATCAGGCCCAACAATGAAACTACCACAAAATTACAAGAATCACCCATAGATTAAACAAAAAATTTCCAATAGGGACACGACATTTACCAAAATGTGAAGTTGTTTATAGGATTTGTCACTTCCAAAATTATTTTTTTTAACTATTTTAATATATTTATTTTTCTAATTATGATAGAATATACATATTAATACAATAAATTATCATTAATAAAAATCATTCAAAATTATTTTAATGAAAATACGTATTACTATAAGAGTCTACTTAAATCTGTTCTCAGTTATGTGTTCCCACACATGTCACCAAATTCAATACAAATACGATAGTACGAGTATTTTTAAGAAAAAATTGCAAAAATAACTCATTTCTGACAAAAAAAATTGATGAAAATACTCGAATTTGAAAAAATGAGTAAAAATACCCGGTTGAATACGCATTTGCCAAATGGATAACCGTGACACACATTTAAAAAATGTGTATCTTTCACAATTTTTTTTAAAAAAATTCTACCAAGAATACGCATTCTCCACAAGCGTATTCCTCGAGGAACACGCACGTAGAGAATTCGTATCCCAAGCATAATCTTTTTTTTTAAAGTAGATTGTGAAAGATATACGCATTTGCCAAATGCGTATCCCAGTTACCCATTTGGCAAATGCGTATTCAATCAGATATTTTTGTCAAAAATTCTGAAAATTGTTACTTTGGTAAGTTTTGTTTAAAAAAAAAGGTAAACTTATTTTTCACCCTACTATTAAGTTATTAATACAATAATACTATTAAGTTGTTATGTAGTAGTAGCAGCTTAAAGAGCCTAGATCCTCTGTTCCCTTCTCCATGCCCCCTTCTGTGTCCCCTGCTCTTTTTGTATTAAAAGAGTGCCCCTGACGGGGCCTCCCATTTTAAGGAAAATAAAAATAAAAATATAATTTTTATTAAATGGGCCCCGCCAGGGGCACTCTTTTAATACAACAAGAGCAGGGGACACAGAAGGGGGCAGGGAGAAGGGGACAGAGGATCCGGACTCCAGCTTAAAATTCATGTTATATATAGATTATTGGTTATTTACCAAATATACTTTTTTTTAATTTTCTTTTGCTATTTTATCATCTTCTCAAAATATTTGCAAAAAAATTAATTTATTTATAAAAATACGTAGGTTGCTTTCAGTTGCATTCAGTTGCATATGTGATTGTTTGCATTCAGTTGCATGTTGCATGTGCTTGCATCCAGTTGCATATGTGGTTACATGCAACTAATCTTATGCGTAATTTAAAATTGAATTTACATATGGGTTGCACCGCCCTTGAAGTTGAATTTGCATTTTTGGCTACGTAGCAGGTTCCATTCAGTCATATGTGGTTGGTTGCATTCAGTTGCATATGTGGTTGGTTGCATTCAGTTGCATATGTGGTTGCATCCAGTTGCATATGCAACCTCCATATTTTTGCAAATATATTTTGGTATTTTTGCAAATTATTTTTTTAAAAAAATATATTTTTGCAAAAATGTTTTTGGACTTGAATATTTATGAAAAAACCATTAGATTTTTTAGAATATTATATGATATTTTATTTTTGATTTAAAATTTTTTGACGTGAATTTTATAAGCTTAAAATTTTAAATAATACTAGCTTATAACCCGCGCAATACACGGGTTTCCTGTATTATATTATAAATTTTATTTAATATTATAATTATGTTTTTATATAAATCATTATTTTTAATATTTTTTAAATTTTAATTTGATATAATTTGATATACTCATGTTTACGAATTATATTAATGTTTTCTTATTATAAACAATGTATACGATTTTTAATATATTTTATTAACAATTGAGAAATATGGTGTGATATTTTCGGGTATATATTAATGATTGTAAGATTTGTTGTAAATTAAAAAGTTAATGTGTTTTAATTATAAATGAAATATTAATGATTGAAAGATAAGATATGATTGATCTTTTTAGGTATTTATAAAAAGGTAATATCTTCAACTAAAAGTAAATGTGAAAAAGGCAATCGACTAATTATCATTAATTATATTGTGTTATAATTTATTTATTTGTTATATTTTCTTGAAAATTATGGTGTAATATTTTCGGGTATATACTAATGATTGTAAGATTTGTTTTAAATTAAAAAGGTAACGTGTTTTAATTCGGAAGAAAATATTAATCATCGAAAGATATGATACATATTTTTAGGTGTTTTAAAAGGTAATATGTTCAACTAAAAGTAAATATGAAAAAGGCAATCGACTAATTACCATTAATTTTATTATATTAATGTGAAAAAGACAATCGACTAATTACCATTAATTTTATTATATTAATCGACTAATTACCATTAATTATAACGTGTTTTAATTCGACAGAAAATATTAATGATGGAAAGATATGATACAATTGATGTTTTTAGGTGTTTATAAAAGGTAATAAGGTCAACTAAAAGTAAATGTGAAAAAGGCAATCGACTAATTACCATTAATTAATAGATACGAAAAAACAGGTACCAAAACTTTCAATGTTTCGGCTTTATATATATTATAGTATAGAAATATCTTGACTAATTACCATTAATTATATTATGTTATTATTTATTTTAGGTGTATTTATTTTTCTTTACAATAGAGGGTAAATAAGTAAATTCACGAAATACCAAAAAACATGTACTAAAACTTTCAATGTCTTTCAATGTTTCGACTTTTATATAATAGTATAGATATCGTCTAATCACTAACAAAATATAATAGAAATCTGTATACAACGAATAATGACCGTTAGATTTTTAATTCGGGCGATGCACATATTTATTTTAATATGTTATAAATTTTATTTTGTATTACAATTATATTTTTATAGAATCACTATTCTAAAAAAATAAATTTTAATTAATACAATTTAATATAAATTTAATCAATGATATGCATAATTTAAAACTTATGTTATAAAATTTTAATTAAATATGTCGTTGACGGAATTCGAACCTTTAATTTTTATTATAGTAAACTAATCATATAATATAACTTATCATTAAATTTAACGTTTCTTATTTATTACTCAAAATCTAACGATCATTATTCGTTGTATGGTTGAACCGTTGAATCTAAATATAAACAATTATATTCATGTTTCCTTATTATAAACGCATACGAATTTTTAATATTTTTTATTAATGATTTGAAAATGTGGTGTGATATTTTTGGTTAAATGTTAATAATTGCAATATTATGTTTTAAATTAAAAGATAACATGTTTTAATTAGGGGAAAAAATATTAATGATTGGAGGATATAGTACAATTGATATTTTAGGTATCTACAAAAAGTAATATCTTCAATTAAAAGTAAATTTTTTACAATTAAAAGAGGTATTTGGCTAATTACCATTAATTATGTAATCTGTTATTTAATTTTAATAATTAAGATAAACGTACCCAAAACCAAACTAATAAATTTTAATATTTTAGCTTAAATATAATAATGTAAATGATTTTACAATAATTATATATACATACGTATATATTGCCTGTGATATTTTTAAATTTCATATGCTCCTAATAACGGAAAAAGATAATTGATCTATAATATTATAATTTTATTTTATTAAATAGAATTGTTCGTATTATTTATAAAAGAATGGAATTTACATAACATTATTAATTTAATTTCGTAGATAGCATGACTGATCGTAAATCAAAATAACGATTTTAAATATTTCGGTTCTAATGTTTTAGAGCACACGCGTTTCACAATTTTTTTAATATTATATATTTTTTATTTTAATTTGAATTCAAATTTATAAGACATGAATTCTGTAAACTTAAATTTTTGGGAAATTACAAAAGTACCTATGTTTTTCGACTTTTTTGCAAAAATACGGTAAAAGTTGCATATGTGGTCGCGTAACGGGTTGCAAGCAATTGCATTCTAAGTTGCAACAGTTGCATTTGGGGTTGCATATGAGATTGCACCATTTTTTTTTTTACACTTTTGGTATTTTTGAAAAAATCTCAACATTTTTTAATTAGTATGCTTTCATAATAATATTTAGGGATATTTACATAAATACATAAGATTTTAACAATTATTTCCAATTTTACTACCATCCAACTATTTTTTCACTTCTATAAAATCATTTTTTCAAAAATACTACCTCATTATAATTTTATGTTTTCAATATTCCAAAAATACTACCTTCCTCAATTGCAACTTTTGCAACCTCATTTACAACTTCCAATTTTCAAATTTCTAATTTCAAGTTCTGGGGTTCAGATGTCATTTTCGACCACTTTTTTGGAATCTAGATATAAATGACATCTGAACCCCAGAACTTGAAATTAGAAATTTGAAAATTGGAAGTTGCAAATGAGGTTGCAAAAGTTGCAATTGAGGAAGGTAGTATTTTTGGAATTTTGAAAACAAGGTCGGTATTTTTAGAATTTTAGAAAGGTTGGTAATATATATTTAAAAATCTAATAGTTCACATGGATAATTTTGAAACTATCCCTAATATTTATATATACATTGGACATGATACTTTTAGAAAATTAGAGATTTTATTTAGAAAATATAATAAGGATGATATGTTTAGCTGAAAAAGATAATCGGTTATTTACTATCAATTATAATTTTAACTATTTTATTAAAAAGAATTATCCGTGATATTATTGGAAAAAAAGAGATTTTGTTAGAAAAAATCAAAAAGGTAACGGTTTTTAGCTAAAAAAAGGTAATTGGTTAGTTATTAGTAATTATATTACTCTTTTTTGTCCCTCCCAATTCTTTACATTTGGGATAAAGGATTTGACACGCATTTTAAGACTCATATAAAGTATAATTTCGTAAATTATATTAATTTGAATAAAAATTTAATGTTTTAACTTTTATTTAAAAAAGAAAATTTCAAAAAGAATTATGAAATTATATTTTATATACACCTTAAAATGCATGTCAAACCCTCTATCCCAAATGGAAAGAATTGGGGAGGGACGGAGGGAGTATTATTTTTACTATTTTATATTTTTAAAAATTATTGTCCATAGTATTTTTCAAAATTGAGAAATTTTATTTAAAAATATAAAAATGTTTTATTAAAAAGAATTGCCCGTATATTACTAGAAAAAAATATGATTCAGTTAGAAAATATAGAAAAATTAATGTATTTTAGCTGAAAAAAGAAACTAGTTTATTGTTATTAATTATATTAACACTGTATATTATTAAATACTAGAATTTCGTGTATTGTTTCTAAAAGAGGAGAAATTTTAGTTTAAAAAAAATATAGAAGAAAATGTGTTTTACCTGAAAAAAGAAATTGAATAATTATTTATATTTGTCAATTTGTAGATGATAGTTAAGGTATTAATGTGAAATGGTCTTAATAATTATGGCTTATTTTGTGTTTAAATGATATCTTTATGGGTGTTAATTAATGTTAATAATTTTTAAATTCGGTTTCTTTTTATTTTTTTGGTAACTGTTTTGATTTGGGTATATATAAATCATGTTAGAGCCCTTATTAATTGTAACTGATTTTTTGATTTTTGACTTTATGATTAGTTGATTCCCTAATTTTAATTTCTATTTATTAATATTAAATGTAGTAGTTACTTGTAAGTTTTGTAAAATGGATTTTAGTTAATTTCTTTCATTGCATTAAAATGATATTTATTTCTTGTATTTATTGGCTGTAATTGAAATTTAACCTAAATTGGACTTTTGACGGGTTGAATATGGGCATGTTGTATACTTTTAAAGGTTCAATTAGCTTATGATTTAGTGTTTTATTTGAAAATCTATTTGTGAATTTTGTATCATTTATTGATGTTTTTTACTATTTATGGGTGGCCTTTTTGGATGACATATATTTTAGGTCTTGAAGAGGCATTTGTGTGCCATTTTGATGGTTTATCTATTCGTATTTAGATTAAATTTTATTTTATTCATTAATTTTGGCTAGACTTAAAGTGTCCAACTAGAGGGGTCCCTTCAGTTGGATTTTATAATTAATTTTTATTTTATTATAATATTTTATTTTAATTTATATTAGTTTTAATCACAATATTTTAATTTTCTTAGATTAGATTATATATATATATATATATATATATATATATATATATATATATATATATATATATATATATATATATATATATATATATATATATATATATATATATGGTCATGTTCTAATAGAAACCAACTTAAACTAAAAACTAGAAACCAAGGACAATTTTGTCTTTAATTTCATGCACTCCTACCAAACTTCACGTGACTTGCCCACCTGATACATTTTCAATACATATTATCACTAATAACTCCTACTCATCACCATAACCTTTGCGGTTTTCTACACTGAAACATATACACATACAGGATACTACAAAACAATTTCAAATCTGCAATTTAAATCACTCTGAAGTACCTCCATTAATATCCTTGAAGTCATATTCAAACTAATCAGATCTGAATTTAAGCATATTATGAACATAAATTACCAGATATACGTGAAATCACTAATTTGTATTGCAGAAATCACTAACTAGTATGGTAAAAATCACTAATTTATACATCTAAAATCAGTGATACCTACCCCAGCCCCACCTTCACTTGCCATCACCACCACCACCTGCCATCACTGCAATCGACCACCACACCACCTGTCAACGCCACCACCACCTGCCATTGCTACCATCGACCACCACCACCATGATTGTTCAGATACATACACACATACATCGTTACATACACACAAATACACAAACTCGGATCTGAAAGTCATCACCGGAATGTTCTGAATTAGTAGATGAAGATAGGATTACGATCTGAAGTTAGAAATCACTAAATTATACTTGTAGTAGCACAATTAATGATCGGGAGGAAGCATATCTGGAATCAGAATCGAAAATCGATGGTGAAATCGAAGCCCCTGCGGGGCCTGTGGCCGGAAAAGAAGATGGCGGTGGTGGTGCGTCGGTGGAGGTGGTGGTGGTGGTGCGTCGGTGGAGGTGGAGGTGCGTCGGTGGTGATGTGGGTGGGGTGGGGGCGGGTGGGGTGGGGGCGGGGGATGTATAGGAGTGGAGATAGTAAATATGTTGTGGAGATAGTAATTGGAGATAATAAAATATGGTGTGGAGATAGTAAAGTAGGGTGTGCAGATAATGGTTTCTAGTTTCTATTTTAAAAGTGGTTTCTATTTGACCACTAGCCTATATATATATATATATATATATATATATATATATATATATATATATATATATTCTATTATATAGTATTTATTATTAAATAATCCAGTACTATTATATACTCTTTTGTTTTATCTCAGAATTCTGTATGTTGGGTAGGAGCAGGATGGATGTGATGTGTTTTCTTTTCGGGTTTCTTTGGGAGGGAAGGAGAATCTTGGACGTGTTTAGTGAAAACAACAAGAAGTCCCTGGCTTTTTGCTTAATAATCTTATGTAAATCGATGTATGGTTATATTGAGTAGGGTACTCTTTTTTCTTCTTAAGTTTTTTTCCCATATAGTTTTGCTTTCGCGGGGTTTTTAACGAGACCTTCCTATATATGGAGTCTTCTTCTCTGATATAGAGGTTTTATTGTCTAATCTCCCGGAAGAATCTCTTTCTCATGTTAATCGTAATTTAGGTTACGATTTATGGATTGGTTGAGCATATCTTTCGTATGAATAATAAGTTTTTATTGATGAAAGAATGTTTTATTTCCTTTACTTCTTAAATTATGTAAACTTTGTCTTTTAAATGAAATTGTTTAATTTATGGGAAAAAAAACTTCTTACCACCGTCAAGAAAAAACAGCAAACTATTTTACAGTAGTCCACTACGTTGAATGCACACTCATAACTCCTAATTTGACTTTTTGAGATTAAGCAAGGGCAGTGGATCCAGAATTCAAAGATATTTCAATCCAGAGCAGTACGTTTGAGACTAAAATAAACATATCTCATTTAATAGGGGAGACACTTATATCTTTCTTTACGAATAAATCTCCTAAATTATCTGTACACAAACATTTGCAGCCAGAATTTTCAAAGAGAGCACGTGGAAAACCCAAACCCTTTCACATGTTACTATTAATTAGAGTAGTTACTTACGTTGTTTACTTTATTGGCCGTTGCAACTTCAACCGAGCAATGCGTTGAACTTGAATTGACCTTTCCACTCCACTACATTTTCCAACGTTTTTAATACTCATCGAGTCATCCCTCCATCTCATAATATTAGTAAATCTTTCCAAAATTTTTGTACTTATTCAAAAAATATTAAATTAATTATACATTCTATTTTCACTCATTATAAATGTATTCAGTTCATGAAATATATACTATTTTATATTTTTATTTACTCCTCATTTATTGTTATATAATCTCTAACAAAGGTAATTGAATAAAAATGTCCACATTTTTACATTAAAAGTTAAAAATTGACATGTATTGTGAGAAAAAAAACTCTCAAGACAAAAAAAGTATTTTTATACACAAATCGTTCTAATTTAAATATTAGATTAGAATTCTTTTTATGATATAAATGGATAAATATTTATTTTATTAAGTTAATTATTTTATTAAGTTAATTTTTATTCAGATTTCAAAGAAAGTAACGGACTGTATGGTAGTAGTAGTATTAAAGTAGGCAGTAGGCACAAGTAACTCTCAACATATGCACGTGACCGTACATTATTAAGACAAAACCCTACGTCCATGTATCATGTATGAATGAGCGTATCCTCTTTCTTTACGCAAGTTAAAGAGACCCACCTCTATTCCCAATCCTCAATTTGTCTTTTGGCTTCTTTGATTAAGTTTGTTTGTTTATCGTCCCATTTTTTTAACTACATCATTTCGCTTCATCAAATGGCTCCTCAGGTATGTAATCAATCATTTATCGTTACACACACACTCCACATCCTCTGCATGCATAAATTTCTAACTCTTGATCAATCATATATATATATGGCAGAAAGTGGTACTGAAAGTTCTGACCATGACTGATGACAAGTCCAAGAAGAAAGCAATGGAAGCTGCAGCCGACTGTTATGGTATACAGTATATAGCTGATTCATATTCATAAATTTTTTAAAGTAGCTGCATGTTAATTAGGTTGCAGCTTTGTAAGATGTTGCGATCATCTTGTGGAATTATATAACATCAAATTACTAGTAGATAAACTTGCTTCTCAAAAACCTTGTTCTGTTTCATCCTTTAATTTTTTTAATTAATTAGTCACTAATACTGGTGAAGATGAGATTTAGTGTGTATGCTAGTAATTTATATTATCCAACTGCAGGAATCGATTCGATATCGGTTGACTTAAAGGAGCAGAAGATTACAGTGATCGGAGAAATGGATTCAGTGGCGCTTGTAAAGAGGTTAAAGAAAGTTGCGAAGGTTGATATTATATCGGTTGGCCCGGCCAAAGAAGAGAAAAAAGAAGACAAGAAAGAAGAGAAGAAGGAAGAAAAGAAAGAGGAAAAGAAAGAAGAAAAGAAAGATGTGAAAAAGGAAGATAAAAAATAAGCAAATTAAGTTACTAATTAAGCTAGCTAGCTAGTATATAATCTATATATGTAACTCTTTAGCAGTTAATTAAGTTGATGCAGCTGGATGCTGCTACATGAGATATTGAGATTTTCTTTTTATCTTTGTATGTTTTGAACTACAAATCTAAATTATAGTTACTAATTATCAATCTTTTTTGTTTCTCTTTCATTTAAAAACGCACATGAACATCTTTAAGATCATCTCTTTTTTTTTTTCTAATACATCACAGGATCGAACTCTTGACCTCTATGTTAGAGAGGCAAGAGTCTTACCTGCACTTTGTTCGTTTTAAGGTCATCTCTTTCGCTCTACTGTTATAAGTCCTCTTGCTCACCTGGGCAATTTTAAAAGAAGTGCCTGCATTTAAATTTAAGTATTTGTCTTGAGGGCAAACTGTAGAGGCATATATATATGTCATTTTGATCGTTCCGATTGATCTTGTAAATGGTGTCAACTGTGTCTAGTAAATATATCTATACGTGATTTTAAATTGCATGTACAGATAAATTTTGTAACACCTTATCCCTTGAAACCACATCTCAGGCGACTACTCATACTAGATTACAGATATACTCCATTCGTCCCAAAATACATTTTCTTTTCATAAAAAAAAATTGTTCCAAATTACATGCAGGCCCGATCCGGATTTTTTCGAGGCCCTAGGCAAAATAATAATTTGGGATCCCTTTAAAAAAAAGTTCTTCTTGCCGTAATTAAGAGCATGGTTGTAATTTGAGCCAAACTTTTTTTCACGAGTCGAGCCCAGCTCATTTGATTTCATGAGCTGAGCCGGCTCGTTTAGCTAAACGAGCCTATGTAAGCCAGTGGGGGTGAGCTAGCTCATGTAAAATTATACTTAAACGAGCCTAATCCTGTGTCAAAAATCGGCTCATTAAATTTCATTAGCTGGGCCAAACCGGCTCGTTTAGCTAAATGAGCCCGGACTTGTGTTCGAACTCGACTCATTAAAAAGCTCGATCCATTTATTTTTTTTGAGATATATTAAAAAAATTAACGAACTTATTGATGGGTGGAGAAAATTTTGAGAATTAATAAAAGTTTGGAAATTGGGGAGAGAAATCAGAGAAGATGAAGAATTTAATTTTGATGCAGAGGTAAAGAGTGTGTCATTGTTGGAGTGTGTTGTGCCCAAAATTCGCCGTGGGCTTTATTTAAGGCCCATTAAGGTTATAGGCCCAATCTGTGTAGATATGGAAGAACATGATAGGTTAGGCATGGATGCATGGGCCCAATATGCCTTGGAAATATACTGAAAGATGAAGGTTCTGGCATCTAGTTCGGGGTTCATTCATACAGGGGTTCAGGTGTCTGAACCCCATGTGGGGGTACTACTATACGGAGGCCTTATAGGGGTTCATGCAGGTGAAGGGGTTCCAGGCAGGGGTTCATACTCGTACCCCGACAGTCCGCGAGATTTGGCCCATCAGCCTCCTAAATTGTAGGAGAATGGATATATATCGCTCTAACTGACTTGGGGATAAGTCCTAAACATCAGGAACAGGTCAACAACATCAGTTAACATAGATAATCATTATATATACATGGATTATGTACATATATGAAGATATATGATGGAAAATCATATATTTAGGAGGATAATCATGGATTTATGAAGGAATAACTACTGGATAATCATATCAGCTGGGATAATTCATGGAATCAGTTCAGTTACGGAGGATAAAGCTTATCAAATCGTGGCTTAATCATCAAGAACTACATTGGACTTGATCCCTTATAAATATAAGGGTATGTAGGCCTTTTGCGGGGGGTTAGACACAGCTATACACACCTCTAACACAGTTCTGGGCATCATCTCCGATTGAGTAGGATTTACTCAGTCATAATTGCCCGGAGACCTTGCAAATTCAGTCCAAACACAACCACAATTCCCCCTCGGTTCAAGGTAGTTGAACCTTGGCAGTCGGCGTGCGAACCTGCTTTCAACGCCGATTTCTACGCGATTCTCCGTTCTTCCCGCAACTACCTCCAAGAAGTATTGTACCAAATTCCTCTCACAACATTTTTGGTGCTAGAAGGAGGGGATTGGATGATCTTTTGAGAGGAAAGATTGTGAAAAGCTCCGGGGATGAACATACACCGATGAACAATGGAGGTGACCACGAAATTGAGATCGAGGAAGGAGGTCACCAATCGAGATGTGGCAGATTATATCATGTGGATGGACTGGAAAATCGAGTCTCTAGAAAAAAAGATACAAAAAGATGAAAAAATGGAGGAGAAATAATGGCTTATCGAAAAAAAGGATGAAGAAGAAGGAAGGTTACCCATAACCTTTATTCTGGTCATTTGGTGGTAAAATGCATAAAAGAAGGGATGTGGCTCTGAGGTCTTGGAAAGAATGGCTAGAAAATAACTGTTTTGGATGCTAAATTCCGATAGGAAGGGTCCAGAATAGGGGTTCAGCTATGCGGGGTTCCGCGATCCAGAAACTCTCACATCAAGAGTGTGTTAATATATAACTGAATGTATGAGGAACTTAATGTCCACATGTTGATGGAGATAATGGCCATCTGGAGAGGTACCAGTTGAGGGGTTCAAGGGCTAAAGGCAGGAGGAACTTCAATCTGGAGGTCGCACCCATGACAGAAGGCACTCGGATCCAGATGAACCCCTAGTTTCTCAGCCAAAAGGTTCCTCGCAGATGAACCCCCAGTTTCTCAACCAGAAGGTTCTTTGCAGATGAACCCCCAATTTCTTAACCAGAAGGTTTCTCGCAGATGAACCCCCAAATACATAATTTTGGCATTCGACAAATAGGCTTTTATAGTCAAAAAGTGGAGAATATCAATCTAAGGGTTCAACCACTTGGAGGTTAAGGTCTATCAAGGCTCCTCCTTCAACAATTCTGGGGTTAAACAAGTCCAGGAGTTTCCATTAAAAATTGTGGAGCACAATCCATGAAGGGAGTAAATGGGTGAACTTGAATGATGATGGGGGTACGAACACCATGATTGATGAGCTGTAGGTGAATCCCAGCGTAGATAAGGGTGCGAACCTCTTGATAGATGAGTAACAGGTGAACCCCAGTGTAAATAAGGGTACGACCCTCCTGATTGAAGGGGGTACGGGTAAACCCAAATTGAAACAGGGATGTGAACCCCATGATTAATGATCAGTAGGTAAACCTGGATTTGCAATGATATGTACTCACTCATTGGTGAGCTACCGGAAATATTTTACATTATCCTCTTAGATACCTCTTGTTTCTTACAACGAGCTAGCTCATGTAAGCTTAGAGGTGTATTATTGATAATTCACATATTCGGTATGAAGGTTTCCCATCAACATTGATCATGAGAACACGAATGAGCAAGAAGAGAAAGCTTCCATGAAAAGAAGGTTTATTGGTGAGAGGAACCCGGATAGGGGTTCGATGATGACAGGTTCAAGGAAAATAAGCCCTAGAACCCTGAGGCTTCACTTAACAGAAGGTCGAGTATGTTCAATAGACTGGGCAGGAAGCTTATTATGAAGCTTGTCAAACTAAAATATGGAAAAGATTGGTAAAAAGGACTCCCCCGGAAAAGAGCTTCCCAGAAATGGGGTTCGTATACGATAGGTTCGATGATGGAAGGCCCCTTGCTCATAAGCAAGAAGCTGAATAATGAGAAGGCCCGCAATAAGCAAGAAGAACCCGGGAAGCAACCTGGAAAAGGGTTTAAGCATGGAAAATCCCATTCAAAGGCTTTAAGCCAAAATGGAAAATATTGGAACTCAATTTAGGGGTTCCACCATGGTAGTTGTGTCACTCGACATGAGGACCCCAAAAGAATTAATTAGTGCCTAAATGGGATTCATCAAGAAAAACAATCTTGGCCATGTTTGGCCTTTTATGCAACAAATGGGCGTTACACAACTGGTATGGGATACTCAAATGGTTAAATCAAGGAAATGGTTAGAAGTGGACACCTCACTGTACAGATACAATGGAAGCTCCATTCAGGATACTTGGGGAATCATGTTCCCAGTAGCCCTGCTGATGGAACCCCATAAAGTGGTTCCAGTTTTTCGAGGGGTAGCACCACCCATTACATTGATGTAAATGGCTGCTCTAATGGAGGATTATGAAGGCAGAACGCATCATATAGAAGCAATAGTTGAAAAACTTTTCAAAAAATGAATCAATGAAACCTAGAGAAATGAGGTTGTCCCTCTAAAGGAAAGTATGAAGGACCCTCTATAAATGAAAAATGAGGAGTTCTTGGTTGGAAATGTGACGACACCTAATGAAAAAGGCGAAAGCAACTTATAAAGGTTCTCATGGTGAAAACTTCACTAACAGTGGAAGGGGAAATTTGAAATATATATCCACCTAAGAGCATTGGGCCCCAAGCAATGACCTAAATGAAGCTCTAGCAAAAATCTTATCGTGGAAGTTGAAGGTGGACTCGAATCTCTCACGAACTAAAAATGTCACTGGTAGTATTGAAGGATGAACCCCTCTTATCCACCCCCTTGGAAGGAGTTATGGTTGAGAGCGTATTCTACAACACTATGGTAGGATGACCCGTTCTGAAGGAGATGCAAATGGTGGACTTAATTTATATTATGGCTATGAAGGTTCTCATACTGTAAACCCCTCAAGCACCAGAAGCTAGAAGGTTTCCCACATGGGGGTTCCTCTGCTATAAGCCCCCTAGACATCAGAAGTTGGAACATAGAGATACCCTTAGAAAGGAATTACGAAAGGAATTGAGGATTATAATCTCGATGGAATTATGGAAAAGATGCTACTAGGCAAGGAATGAGGTATGAATGACCTCTCGATCAATAAAGAGATGGTTGAGAGGTTCATACGCGAACCCCTTAAAGGAAAAACTAGAAGCTTCAAAAGCTTAAGGAAACAACAAAGCTAACAATGGAAACTCTATTGGAATGGACTTGGGTCTGCATACACCAAGGAGATGGAAAAGAATTAGGGGTAGCTTCCACCAAGACACTGTTGCTAGCGGCTTCCCCACCTAAGGATGGAAGAAATCTGAATACAGGTGAAAGGCATACTGGGGGGTACTGGTTGAAGCACCTAACCGGAGGCCAAAGAAAAAATGGTTACGTACTATCTAGACAAAGAAAATGGTTACATACCTCGCATTTATAAGGAGGAGCATGGCTTCCCGCACTGATTAAAAAAGAGGTTGAAACTACGGTGAGATGTGAATAGCCAGCTTCACGGATGTCCATTTAGACTTCTCCTCAAAGAGGATGAGAATCTGAATTCGTTTCAATATTGGCCATGGACAAACTACACCGAGGAGTCGGGGGGTAGTGGATCCCAGGCTACATAGAGGATTTCTAAGATGCACCCTATTGTTAAATGAGAAGATGTACAAAGGAGGTTCAGGTTCGTAAACCCTTGGCGGCCTTCAGCCTCAGATTCCCTTATGGGGTTACAACAACAAAACTTGACATAAAACGGGATCTTTAGCAATCAACATGGTTGGATTTATAGGTGGTCACAACTATATTCACGGCATACACCTGGAGTAAGATTTTAAAGGAATTAGAGATCGGGAATGTTCCGGGATATGTTGTTGAACTTGGAACCATGAAAAGATCGTTGGAAAGTCATGTCAGGTGGTATAGATATAGTCATCAGGATGTAAAAGTGTGTGAGGATGGTAAGTATCTGTGGGCGTACGTTATCAAACGTAAGATGCCAGAAGGTTAGCTGAGGCAACCATGACGTAGGGGTACGACAACCAAACCCTGGAGGTTCAAGAATAGAATTTATGGAGTCATCATCAAGAAAAAATAACATGGTCTTTATTGGAAGGAATTTACGAGCAATAGTCGCTTCACCTTTGAATCCCCTTGTTTCTTACAATGAGTACGCTCATGTAAGCTTAGAGGTTCAGGGTGAAGGTTGATTGAACCTGATTGTGGATTACATAAGGTTCCTCTTGCATGTAATGGCTACAAGGAACCGGGGGGTAGTGGATGGTATACTGCCGTGATGGTATCATGAAAATGGTAAATTTTTAAGCAAACGGAACTTATTTATAATGAATGGGTCAGGGCTCAGGACCATGAGATTCTTGAGGTTCTGGTATACGAACCCCTAATGGAATCTAATTCGAGTTACCCCTGGAAGCTAGACCAATGAGTATATGCAGATTGGATTTCATGAATTGATTTGGAAAGGATTTCTCATGTATGGATTATGCATGAGCTAGATTTACCATGTATGGATTATGCATGGAGAGGATTTCTCATGTATGGATTATGCATGAGCTGGATTTATAGCATATGGATTATATGCTAAAGGAACATGTATGGATTATACATGAATCGCATGTGGATTACGAGCGCAAGGTAGGATTAGAAGCACATGGATTATGTGCTAATTGATTACACGGACTATATGGAACATGTATGGATTATACGTGAATCAAGGCAGACACATGTATGGATTATACATGAATAGGGCAGGCACATGTATGGATTATACATGAATCAAGGCAGGCACATGTATGGATTATACATGAATCAAGGCAGGAACATGTATGGATTATACATGCATCACATGTGGATGGAGGAGAACCCCAAGGCAGGCTGGAGCTAGGGACACTAGGGCCATAAAGTTCCCCCATATTGGAGGTTCACATGTTTGAACCCTGAATAGGCGCAACGCCGATAAACTTCCGTGTAATCATGTTGGTGGACAACCAACCCCGTTTTGGGACTTATTTACAGCTGTGGAAGCTACGTACAATTTGGCAAACTGCTTCGCCACGACCCCAGGGAAACTGGGTGAGTGAAGTTTAACTCTTGGAAATTAATATCGTGAGGGAATTAACATCGTAAGGGAACTAACATCGTGAGGAAATTAACATCGTGAGGGAATTAACATCGTGAGGAAATTAGCATTGTGAGGAAATCACATGGAACCTCGTTGAGGGAATCTCCGAGGATGGAACCTGGTCGAGGGAAACTCCTATGATGGAACCTCGTTAATGGGAATTATTCATGCACTCTAGGTCTGATCCCGTAGACCGGTCTAAGATTTGGGGTTCAGTCGGTAAGAGGATCTAGCTTATATTAGTGGAAGCCCGAGGGGTAAGGCATGAGCGCTTATCTGTGAAATATTTTTTATGACTTGATTAAAACTATGATCACTTTAACTTTGCCTTTATTTACTTAACTGATGTGAATGACTATGTGTACTTATATGCTTTGTGTGCTATGCGTACTTATGTGTTTCATGTCTTATGTTCGCATGTCTTCTTTGTGTGTTCATGTGTTATTATTTACATGAACCTAGTTCATTACTATAAGATAGGTTATACCAAAGGACTCTAGGGGGTTGTATGTGTATGGACCTACTAGGTAGGAACCATTTGGGTATGAACCTCTTAGGTACGAGCTTCCCCTAGGATTGGATTCGGATTTGGATTTGGATAGGATTTCTCATGTATGGATTATACATCAGCAGGCTTAACATGTATGGATCATGCATGTCATGGGTTCGCATCAATCCTAGGGACACTAGGCTAGCGAAACTCCCATCAACTTAAAGCCCACATAAGCCCTCGGTAGGCAGTGTGGCTAGACCCACGTGAACCCTCAACAGGTAGTGTGGTCAGGCCCACGTGAACCCTTAACAGGTGGTGGTGTCCTCTTATTATTTACATTATGAGTACGAAACAATGCTCATATCAGCTTCAAGCCCACGTAAGCCCTCGGCAGGTAGTGTGGCTAGGTCCACGTGAACCCTCAATAGGTAGTGGAACCTTCTTTCTGGATTCGCATTGACCCTAGGTATCCTAGGTGAGCAAAGCTCCTTTCAATCTTATGCCCACGTAAACCCTTCATAGGTAGTATGGTGAGCCCACGTGAACCCTTGACAGGTAGTCGTGAGCAAATATATACAAGTTAAGGATATTGCGTGAAGCCTCGATATTTATAAAACATTCAAGGGTACAACTGGGAGAACCCGTAGGGCTTGTACGTACCCCTAAGCAGTCTACTTTACACATGGCGTGTGCACGAACAAAGATTCAAGGATTCAAGCGGAGGTAGACTTAAATATCGTGAGGGAAGGAAATCTAGTCCTCGGGGGGTAATTCAACATATCACCATGGAAGGGATTACATAATGGAATGAGGTCCTCATCTTCAGCTCAAAGGGTGGCAGCCCCAACCTTATGGCTTCAATGGTTGAACCCTGACTTGGATTGACGTGCTAAAAGAAAGGATAAGTTCTACTTTCATTCTTTTGCATATTCTCTATTACACAGGTTTTCTATGCATACAAGGAAATTTATTTAGCATCTAGCCAAAAACTTCATTGCGAAGTTCATCTTTTCAAATGGATCATTATCTTCTGTCACACATTAATTCATGTTCATCTGGATGTGCGTATCACATGATTTCACACTTGTATGGATTTATACATAAAGGGTCATCATGACATATATTTCCTTACATTATGCATGAGTTTCAAAATTATTTTCAAACTTGCTGGCTGATAGGTACTTAGGCATACTATATGCCTCATAACGTAACCACTTGGAAAGACATAGTTACAATTGGGGAGGTTTCTATATCCTTACCTTGGTCCCTCTTGGGGTACGCATATAAGATCATCTGCATCATATGGATTATAGGTTCACTTGGGAAAAGCCCCATAGTTTATGGGCATGGTTTGGCAAAGTCCCATGGTTTATGGGCACGGTTTGGAAAAGTCCTATGGTTTATGGGCACATGTTCATGAAGTCTCGGAAAACTTAACAACATCTTGAGAGGTCCATTGTGATGGGTTCATGGAAATCTCTAAATGTTGTGGCATATGTCTTGAGGAGTGCGTTCGCCAAGGTCCTACATGAGTGTGAAGGCAGTAATGGGTTTATTTATGCAAAATTATATGCACTCGCATAATCATATTTGCATCTATGCATTATATATCTATGCGCTATGTGCATTATATATGTGAGCTACTTAGCTCATGTTACTAATCACTTTTTCTAGTTGTCTTGGTAGCACAGGGTTCTGGAAGATTGAAGCCTATATGCAACAGCGGAAACTTCATGGCTTCACCCACAAGGATTCAAACATGGAGGCCAACCTCATAATGAAAAGAAATATATCGAGAAGTCAAGCTATGGTTTTCAAGGAAGAAGGCTGGAAGTTTGTAGGTTCAGGTGATAATTAAGAATAAAAACCTCATGATTGGAACTGGTACGTTATGCATAGTCTAAGGTATGTGGAATGAGTTCATTTAAGGATTCAGATGGGGTACATATGTGGAAGCATTATGTTTCCTATTTCTTATGCCGAGTTAGCTCATGTAAGCTTGGAAGCATGATGTGGAAGCTAGGTATTTCTCTGAGGAAGATAAGGAAGGATTGGGCCTCGATTTATTTTGGTTCATTTTGCATTCACTGGCTACAAGGAACCTGGGGGTAGTTGTTGTGCCCAAAATTCGCCGTGGGCTTGATTTAAGGCCCATTAAGGTTATAGGCCCAATCTGTGTGGATATGGAAGAACATGATAGGTTAGGCATGGATGCATGGGCCCAATATGCCTTGGAAATATACTGAAAGATGAAGGTTCTAGCATCTAGTTCGGGGTTCATTCATACAGGGGTTCAGGTGTCTGAACCCCATGTGGGGGTACTACTATACGGAGGCCTTATAGGGGTTCATGCAGGTGAAGGGCTTCCAGGCAGGGGTTCATACTCGTACCCCGACAGTCCACGGGATTTGGCCCAGCAGCCTCCTAAATTGTAGGAGAATAGATATATATCGCTCTAACTGACTTGGGGATAAGTCCTAAACATCAGGAACAGGTCAACAACATCAGTTAACATAGATAATCATTATATATACATGGATTATGTATATATATAAAGATATATGATGGAAAATCATATATTTAGGAGGATAATTGTTGGTCCCGGAATGTATTGTAGAAGGGGGTTTGAATGCAATACTAATAAATTTCAAAAACTATTTCAACAACATAAATAGAAATTGTAATTTTCTAGTAGAAGAAATGCATTTACAAGTTATATCTTGCATAGTGTTTCACAAAATAAATGTTTTATTTATTTTGCAAAGTTTTGCTACAACCTTGAGAACAAAGTAATTCTCAAACTTCGGTTTCTCTAGAGATTACAGTAATAGAGATACTCTTAATTGTGTGATAGAGTGTTCCCTTTTATAGAGTGATAGTTGGATCTTTTTCTACTATACTATCACTATCAACATGGGTTGTTGAGTTGCTGTCATATTCCTTCTGCAGCTCATTACACGTTTTATTCCCATGTGATTATCTAATAATTACATACAAAGTAACTTTAGATACTTTCCACATTTGAGCCACCCAGATCTAACAGTTATCAAATTTATCTTGCTCTAGACTTTACAGGTTGCTCCATGTGATCTCTCGAGCTTCTGTTATAGACTTTCAAGCTTGCTGTAAAGTTTGATGGTTGCAGCACGCCTGCTTCTTTTGAACATGTACTCTGTCGCTTAATTTGACTTAGAAAATTCCTAAATCAAGTTGATTCTGTATGACAGTATGTTTGCCGCAAAGTTTGCTGTCAAAGAATTGTGCTTTGGTTGACAGTATGTATTCCCCGCAGAGGTTGCTATCGAAAATTCTAAACTTGCTGTCACAAACTATATGTGAAAGTTGCTGTCATCAGAATTTCCGCCAATGTTGCTGTCAAGATAAAACTTGTTGTCGACTCAATGAAACTTGTTGTCGACCTAGGCAACATGTTGTTTCCTTGTAACCTTACTGTCAATGCTTGACAGTAACTTTTATTCCTGCTGTCGAACTTATGTATTTCTTGAGGCTTGAACATAATCGAACTTCTTCCAAGAATTACAATTATAACATGACAGTACATATTTAATTACAAGAAAAACATTTCTGGCTACAACAGTATGTTCTACTTAGTTAAACTAAGTATACCAATGAACTTAGTTAAGTTGTCTAATCTATCACCCATAAATCCCAACAATCTCCCCCAATTTGTTTTTATGGACAATAAGGACAAATTTACAAGAACATTATACTGACAACTTAACTAACATAGATCAGAATGAATAAAAACCTTCATTTCTGAAAAATGTGAATAATCTAGATTGTTTTCAAACATATCATTAAAGTTCATAACTAAAAATCAAGTACTCCTCTAGACTGAGTAGATAAATAAAATGTTTACTTAGCTTGACTTGAAGTTTCTTCTAGATTCTTCTTTTCTCTTTTCAGAGTTTCCTGCAAAGCCTTTCTGAGCCCCTCAACTAGCTTCTTTTCTTCAGGAGACTCTGCATCATCTTCAATCTGCTCGATGTATTTCCTGATAACTGAGGATCTGGTGTACAATACATCTTTGAGATCCATCCAGTTTACTTGACCATAGACAAATGTTCTGAATTTCAAAATGTCTTCAACTATTTTGAACCTTTTGCCAGGAAGCTGATTTAAGGTTTCCCTTCTTAGCCTGTCCAAACTGGGATCTTCTCCTTTCATTTGATCAAAAATCATATCTAACTCCCAAGAGCACAGCATTTCAAGTTTGTTTGATGATCCTACCACTTGCCAATACAATTCTTTTAGTACACTGGTTCTCAACTTAGGAAAGCTATCTGCACAGATTTCTTCTTTGCCGTTCTTGATTCTTAAAGGATTGTCCAGTACGCATGGCTGATAATTAGATCCACTACTGTTGAGTTTGTTGAGCCTACTGCAGCTTTCTTTCAGTTGAGCTTCAATCTCATCTGCTATCTGTTGACGAGTTTTGTGCTTTGAGGCTATTTCTTCTTTGAATTTCTGTTCTGCCTCATATTTTTCCATTTCTGACTTTGTGTATGGTTTCCTCATTTCTGTCCAGTCATACTCAGGAATGGGATTGTCCTCTTCATACTCTAAGCCTAGGACTTCATAAACGTCTTCATCACTTTGAAGTGTCCAATCACCATGCTTCTCAATGAATTCAGCACGTCTAGCTGCATAGTACTTAAGGACATGGTCCATAATCTTTTCTGAAACATTATCATAGCTTTGCAAGAGTTCAACCATTCTTTCCAAATTGAAATAATCAATTCTTAGTCTTACTGTTTCAAAGGTTTGAATGATTTTGTTGGATATCACCTTTGATTTTGTTATCTGAGTGAAGTCAGGTTCCACCATAATCAATCTTTCCTTATTTTCCCATAAAATGTATCTTATTGCTTTTTCCTTTGATTCATCTAAATCTATGGATACAGATGTGATTGTCTCCTTGGCTTTCTCTTGTAGTTGTTCCAAGCTATTCATTCTTCTGCTCATGATTGGTTTCTTAAACCCTAGACCAGTAGCTTTTCTTTGTCCAGAATAGACAGTCTTTCCCTTTATCCTCTTGTTTGCCCTTCTTTTTATTCTCCCTGTCTTGGATGTTTTGACAGTAGTTTCTTTGACAGCATCTTTGATAGGACTTCTGACAGTGTCCTCTTTGACAGCATCTTTGACAGGGCTTCTGATAGTGTCCTCTTTGACAACATCTTTTAATACAGCATCTTCAACATCCTTGACAGCATCTTTGGTGATAGTATCTTTTTCAGAATGGATACTGTCAATTTCCATGTTCATTTGATTTGTCTCTAATGCTTCAAGTATTTCATTTTCTTCCTCCTTTTCTTCATTTTTCTTGCTTGTTCCAGGAGTTTCTGAAGTTTCCTTTGGCTCAGCTTCTTTAGCTTAGGATTGCTCTTTTGAAGAGTTTCCCTTTTCTGACTCTTTAGTTCCTCCAGCTTCACCTCCACCTTTACTGTCATCAAAATCTTCATCCAAGGTATCATCAAAAGAACAACTTCCACCTCTGGCATTTCTATTTGCTTTAGCAATGAGTTTCTTGATTTCAGCACTGTACTTTATATCTCTCTTTGCCATAAGCTTGTGGATGTCCTTAACAGCTTGAACCCTTTCCTTGGTTATGGGAGCTTTCAGCAATATGTTCAGTACATCCATGATGATTTTGCTTTGTAGGTTGGTTTTGTCTTCTAGTGTTAGAAAGCCAAGTCCCTTAGCTCCTTTGGCTGTAACCTGTCTGAAGCTTACACCATATGCCCAAGGATGTACTGTACTCTGGAAGAGAAGGTTTCTAGCAGTTGCATTGTTATGAATATTGAATGTTTGCTCTTTAGGAACATTTCAACTGCCCACCTTTTCTCTGAGCTAATCTTCACAGATAGGTTGATAATCTTTTCTTTCAAAACTTCTACCAATTTAGCAGGTTTTCCTCTAGATTCTGTGATTGCTTCATTCACCAGATTGTTGAATTCTTCATCCTTGTTGTTTAGGGTACTCTCCATATGACTCATCATCATGGATTCTGCTTCTTCTGGAGAGTATGTGCTTCCATCAGTCCAAGTAACAAACTCAGGAGGATTCACATATTCAGGCAACTTGTCCTTGCCTTTGCCCATCCTGTTTGACTCCTCCTTTTCTCTCCAAAGCCTCTCCAAAGTGGATTCTTTCTTTTCAGGAACTGGTTCACTAATTTTGATGGAAGATTCTTGATTTCTTTGTATCTGTTTCAATACTTCCTCAGATACTATCATTGTCTCCCCATCTACTTCAGTTTCAAAAAGTTCACCAGTTCCAGAGGCTATAGCAGTTTCTTTTTCCTCCCCCTTACTCCTTTGCTCCCCCTGACTCTCAGCTTTCCCTTGTGACTTCATTTTCCTTACTGGTTGCTCAGCTTCTTTCTGATCTATCATTTTCTCCCCCTTAGTTAAGTTGACAGTATTGATGATGGAAGAAAGAGACATCAGAGTTGCTTGAAATTCAGCAAATCCAGTTTTTACAGTGGAAGACAGGTTGTCTAACTTGCTTTCCATGATTGCACACCTGTCTTCAATAGCTTTGAGTCTTTCATTTGTTTCTGCAGAAGGACCACCAGACCTAAGCCTCTTTGTAGGTAAGGGATAAGTCTGGGGCAAGAAGGCTGTTGGGGTTCTTACACTCTCATTGTTTTTATTGGTGATCTCATCACCTCTCACATTAAGTCCCTCAAGGCCTAATGCCTTTTGATAGATGGCTCCCTCATTTTCACTCTGGACATGCTTAAGTCCCTCACCTTTTGCCAGCACATTTGGCTGCCTCTCATTTTTAGGCTCACTTCTCTTTTCTTTTATCTCTCTTTTCTTTTGCACTCCCTCACTCATCCTAGATGCATGAGTATGAGCATTACTAGCATGCAAAGAAGAAAGAGAAGATTTAGATTTTACCTTGAAAGCCTTGGAGAGTGGCATGTCATCATCAGATATATCTTCAATTAGTCCTTCCTGGTACTGAGGTTGGACAGTGTTGACATCATCTTTGTTCTGTAAGTTACTGTCATAAGATGTGTTGACAGTAACTTTAGGAAGGCTCTTGACAGTATCTTTTACCAGAATGTTACTGTCACTTGATGGTTTGACAGAACCTTCTGGATTTTCCTTGACAACAACTTTGGCTGTGACAGCAACTTCCCTTGGGTAAGATGCTTTGAGGGAATCGATCAAGATACTGGCTGTTTCAGTTTCTGACAAATTTCCACCTTGATCTAGTCCAGTATTTGAAGGGGTGGTATCCATTTCACTTTGAGAAATGGGTTCTTGTGGACCACTTGATGGGGGCTCATCCATGGTTTGAGATGGATGATCAAAACCTGAGGGGTTGGTACTGTCCCCCTCTCTAGGTTGTACAGAAGAAACAATAGATGTAGGAATGAAGGTAGAAGTATGAATTTCAGATGGATTATTTGGCTGCTCCACAGAGGAAAATTGTGGAACATCAAAAGTAGGGATGAATTTCACACCATGCTCTATCTCTATGTGTGTATCTTCAATTATAGGCTCCTCAAGAGTGAATTATTGAGGTTGTGTAGACTCTTTACAAGATGCCTTGGGAGACAGGCCAATTTCAATAGATGCCTCTTGTTGAGAAGAGGCACCTCGAGGTGAGTTTATTTCCCTATCATCCTCTACAGTCTTTTGGGAAACTGTAGGGTGGCTGACAGTAACCTTGGCCTTTCTAGCTCTCTTCTTCTTAGGCTCAGAAGGGGCTACTATGGGTTCTATTTCACTACCATCCTTATTTGCTGCACTAGGTGCAGTAACTCCCTCTTGACTCACAACATTTTCACCAGTTACATTCTCTAGGGATCTTTTCTTTGATTCTTGTTTGGCTATTTTAAGGGCTTTGGGCAGTCTAGAGTCCCTAGGTGGAATGTATGGTGTAGAATGTGGGTTAACTGAATTTAGGTCTAATTCAGTCTCATTCTCAATTGTGAAAATAGTATACCTTGTAGGTAATGGAAAATCAAGGTTGGGCACTTGATTAACCATGTGTTGTGTGAGACATAGTGGAATATGTGCATTTAAATTTTGTGTGTTGAGAGATGTGTGTGTGTTTTTCTTTAAAACAGGACATTCCTCAGAATGAGGAGCATCTACAACATTTCCACAAATATGATTAATACACATTGTTAAAAAGCGAGGGTATATGTATACCTTTTTGCCTATGGCGCTTTTCAATTGTGCCATGACTAGCTTTCCAACGTTCACCTTGTATCCATGGACTAAAGAATGAGTGAGTTTCTTGATATATGAGGGTATTCCATTCCAGCCTGTAGACTTAGTAGAGAACACCTTCACCATGACGTCAAAGATCATTCTCCACTCCTTTCTTAGATACTTCCTGTCCATTTCTCCCGTTTGATACCATTTATCAGAGGTTTCTTCAAGTTTAGAACCAGAATACCCAATCTTCAGAAAGAACCTCTTCAGAGTGTCATCGTTTGCTAGGTCCTGAAAACTTTCTCCACTGGCCAAAACAATACCCAAAGCGTTATTAATGTGCTTTACTGAGAGAGAATGGCTTGCATCATCTATCTTGAAGTTAATTGCTTCATTCTCTTCAGTTCCTTGAATACTAGCAGATTTCCAGAATTTTTCAATTCTATCAATATCAAGCTTAGGGGTTGAGGTTATTGCATGACCTAAGTAGGATTTATTTATGAATGAAATAAGTCCTTTGAAGTTTTCACCGGCATCACCAGGAGAATGGATACCGGCAAAGTTAGTTTGAGCAATAGATTGTTTGGGTGCCATTGATGAGTGTTCTGAAAAATGAGAGAGAAAATATGGTTTTTGGATGTAGAAGGTTGAAAGGTTTTGCATATGAGAGTGATAGAAGATTAAACGGTAGATTCAGTTTATAAGATGAATCGTGTTTACTTGTCTTAATTGAACGTGTGGTAATGATTTTACCCATTAACCCCACTTGCTATATCACGTGGCAGTTGCTATTAAATCGTGGATTGGTGGATCAAAATTTTATATATATATATATATATATATATATATATATATATATATATATATATATATATATATATATATATATATATATTACTGTAAATAAATATATATCTCTCCAATATCTTTGACAGCAACTTCTCGTGACAGCAACTTTCATTGACAGTAACCTGTGCACTTTTCTTCTCTCCACTATTGTTGACAGCAAATTCTCGTGACAACAACTTTATTGACAGCAACTTTTGTTGACAGCAACCTGTGCGCTAATAACATTTCTGTCAATAAGGTGAATGAGTGACATCAAGTTTATTTGACAGTAAACTAGGTGCAAAAACATGCTGTCACTACCTACACACAAATTAAGTTAATGATACTTGACTACTTATTACCACATTAGGACAGACATGTAAAACCATTTTAGCATAGTCATAGCAAACATGATATCTAAAAAGATAAGTCATTTTAGCATAGTCATAACAAACATGATATCTAAAATAATAAATCATTTTAACATAGTCATAGCAAACATGATATCTAAAATGATAAGTCATTTTAGCATAGTCATAGCAAACATGATATCTAAAATAATAAATCATTTTAGCATAGTCATAGCAAACATGCTGTCTGAACAAGTAGCACTTAATACAGTAACCTCTCATGATAGTACCTTCTAATGACAGTACCTTCTCATGACAGTAACTTTGAAAGTTTCTGTCATGCGCTGCGAAATGATAAATCAGTAAGTGAATCATACCTGATTTAGCATTCCTAGTTCACTCACCAACCTGGTAAAATTTGCTTCATCCAGTGGCTTGGTGAATATGTCTGCAAGCTGCTTTTCTGTTGGAACATAAACCAGTTTCACATTTCCCTTTTCAAGATGCTCCCTGATAAAATGATGCCTTATATCAATGTGCTTTGTTCTGGAGTGTTGAACTGGATTGTCTGATATGGCTATGGCACTAGTGTTGTCACAATAGATAGGAATGTCTGACAGCTCTAGTCCATAATCCATTAACTGATTCTTCATCCAAAGTATTTGTGCACAGCAACTTCCAGCTGCAATATATTCAGCTTCTGCTGTTGATGTAGAAACTGAATGTTGCTTTTTACTAAACCATGACACCAATCTCCCCCCAAGAAATTGACAGCTTCCTGTAGTACTTTTTCTCTCAATCTTGCAGTCAGCATAGTCTGAATCAGAGTATCCAATTAAATCAAATCCCGTTTCCTTAGGGTACCAAAGGCCTAGATTTGGAGTGCCTTTGAGATACCTAAAGATTCTTTTGATTGCAACTAAGTGTGATTCTTTTGGATCTGCCTAAAATCTTGCACAGAGACATGTAGCAAACATTATGTCTGGTCTGCTAGCTGTTAAATAAAGCAGTGATCCAACCATGCCTCTGTATGTACTAGAATCCACTTTATTGCCTTTAGAATCTAACTCTAATTTGGTGGCTGTTGAGATAGGTGTCTTGGCAGGTGATGAATCTTCTAAGTTAAACTTCTTGAGAAGTTCTTTGACATACTTAGTTTGATAGATAAAGATTCCATCCTTCTTCTGATAGATTTGGAGACCAAGAAAGAATGCTAATTCTTCCATCATACTCATTTCATACTTGTTTCTCATTAGAGATGAGAACTTTTCACATAATTTTTCATTTATGGAACCAAAAATTATGTCATCAACATATATCTGCACAAGTATGATGTCTTTGCCATGGTATTTATAGAATAAGGTTTTATCCACCATACCCCTTACAAATTGATTTTCTAGGAGAAAAGTGGAGAGTGTGTCATACCAGGCTCTTGGTGCTTGTGTTAAGCCATATAGAGCCTTAAATAGCTTGTAGACAAAGTTATGCAATTTTTCATTCTCAAAGCCAGGCTGTTCAACATACACTTTTTCTTCTAATTCTCCATTTAGAAAGGCACTTTTGACATCCATTTGAAATACCTTGAAGTTGCAGTGTGCAGCAAAAGCTAAGAAAATTCTTATGGCTTCAAGTCTGGCAACAGGAGCAAATGTTTCATCATAATCTATCCCTTCCTGTTGACAGTAACCTTTGGCCACTAGCCTTGCTTTATTTCTTGTCACATTTCCACTTTCATCTATCTTGTTTCTGAAGACCCATTTTGTCTCAATCACTGATTTTCCTTTTGGCCTTGGAACCAGTTTCCAGACATTGTTTCCACTACAAGAAATTTGACATTTACCTACCATTAATTTGCCTACCAATATATATAGGTAAGTAAAAGTAAATTTTACTTACCAATAATTAGTTGTAAGAAACTATTAGTAGGTAATTTGTAATCTTGTCATTAAAAAAACTACTGTAGTTAATATGTCAACCACAAGACTTTTACTTTGCTGCATACGATCGGAGGGAATTTTTAATTTTTACCGCCCAACTGTTCGTCCAGATTTCATTCAATTTTTTAATATTATTTTTTCAAAACAAACAAATATATTTGCTTACGTGTCAAATAGGATCCCAGTCAGTTATTATTCGTCTTGTATGTACCTTCCTTTGTTTAAAACGCATGAGACCAAATTATCTTTTTGAATATATTTAAAGTTTATCTACATGTAGTTTTTCATGTGAATGTTTGAAATTAATTTGTGTTGTTAGAAAAATTACAATTTTGGTTAGTTTACTTTACATTATTTTGGAAACCACTATTAAATCATTAATCAAGGCTTGATGTTTATTTAAATATTTAATGTAATAAATCTCTTAACCAATTCATTTTACTACAAAGTTTACCAAAAACAAGAATTTACTACACAAATTGGCAAATATTACAAAAGAAATTTTTTACCACAAAATTGACAAATATTGAATAATTAACTGTAAATTATTTCTATGGAAGCAACTTAATTAATGGAAAGACGTGATGGGAATGAAATTGAAGAGGTTAGTGGAAGATAAGATCACGGTAGAAGACTAGAAGGTAATTGGACGTGGCAAGGACTTTTTTTTTTTTTTTTTCATCATATGTTTAGTGTCAAATTTGATTAAGGCTTATTCGACTTTTCACTTTTATTTTCAATACAAGTAATTGATAACTCGTACCTACTTCACAAAAATTATTAAGAATTTGATATTGTTTTTTTTAACATTATATTTTATTGTAAAATCATATTTTTATTAAATTAATTGAGAAACATATTTTACAAAGAAAGAAATAGAAAACACATTCGCAAAGTAAAACTAAAATTCATATATTCGAATATAGGTATAAATGGTAAAATCAAAACAAAAAATGAGGGATAACCAAACTACAAATTATACCCCCTTTTACTTATTATAATATCCCTTTTACTTATTATAATGAAAAAAGGGCCTAATTATCACATTTTTATAACTAATGGTCCTAAATATCACAAGTCAGGAATATGGCCCAAAATATCACAAACAAACGTGACATAATATAGCATTTTTACCTTTAATACTTTATTTCCAATTGCTCAGCCCACTTTACTTTCAAAACACCAAATCAAAAGAGGGGCGAGAGAGAGACAGATAAAGAGAGAAACGGCGGCAAATAGAGAGAGGCGACGCATTCTAGGGTTCTACAATCGATTCTCACATCTTCAAAATCATGGACATTGATGTATGTCTTCTATTACTTATTTATCATTTATCAATTATGTGTATGTTCAATAACGCATTTTAGTTAGTTATCAATCTCAACTCATAAATGTTTGTATGTACATGTTTATACATGTGTGTTTGTGTATGTATGTAGTCACCACTCTTCAATTAAGTATTCATGTACATTCTGATTTTACAGTTATATTAATGTGATTGAGTATAGAATTACAATTCTGTGTATATGTTAGTCCTTACTGTTTAGGGGTTTAGGGGTTTAGTAAACATAAAGACATAACGTATCTGTAATTGGGGATTGAGGTTAATGATGATTGTAATTGGTTTTGTAAGTTCGAAGAGGTTGTTCTGATGTTCGTAACTGATTTTATAGGTATACTTTGTATTTTTGTGAGGTTTAGTGTAGTAGTGTCTGATTTTATTAATACAAATATGTTAACAGAGTATGCATCCTGGTCCTCGCAATCCTAGTCTCTTACATCTACAGGCTAGTCATAGATCCACGGAAATTTGGAGAGTGGGTGGTGGTGATTCTCAGAGATGTAGGCGTCGTAATCCAAATCACACCAGACTTCCGAATTTGCACCATCGTATGTTTCCCCTTTTGCAGTCCACTGGATTTTATGGTATTGCAAGGGTTTCTTCCTTGCAACTTGATTGGTCTATTATTGCAGCATTAATTGAGAGATGGAGACCAGAAACTCACACTTTTCATTTGCCAATGGGAGAATGTACAATCACTCTTCAAGATGTTGCACTTCTTATTGGACTTCCTGTAGATGGGGCCCCTGTTATTGGTGTCACTCCGGGGCCTGGTTTAAGCTGGCCAGATGTTGTTGAATCCGTGTTTGGTCATAAGCCTGAAGGTAATCGGTTTAATGGAGCTAGACTACAATTGAGTTGGTTCCAAGATCAAGCTATTGTTCCACACAACTTGCCTGAGAATGCATCTGACGAAGAGTTGAGACATTACACTAGGTCCTATCTGCTACAATTAATTGCTGGATGTTTATTTACGGATCATTCTGGAGGCTTGGTTCATTGCATGTGGATTCCATATCTTCAAGATTTAGATGCTTGCGGAGGTTATGCATGGGGTGCTGCAGTACTTGCTTTTTTATATAGAGAGTTGTGCAAGTGCTGCATGACAGATAGAGAGGAGGTTGCCGGGTGTCTGCTTTTGTTACAATTATGGGCATGGGAGAGATTGCCGACCATAGCACCTTTACGCACTGATTTGCCATTAGTTGATGAGGATTTTTGGGCTGGCCATCTTCCTGGCCCACTTGGAGCAAGGTAAATATAATTGTAGATTTAGTTTACAAGCGTGATGTATTTGTGACCCCAATGTAATATGATCATTTTACTGAATGTACTGAAATTTTGCAATGTGTGTTTTTGTTGTGTTCATAGGTGGCTTGTTAGTCACTCATTCTTGGAGAAGACTGGGCGTACTCTATCTGTCCTTAGAGTAGCATTAGATGAGCTTGCACCATCACATTTTATATGGATGCCATACTCGATGGATGTCATTGATTCATTGCCTCATTATTGCTCAACTAATCCTCATGTTTGGCGTTATCGTGCTCCCATGATTTGCATATTCATTGTGGAGCCTCATATGGTAGATAGAGTTTCAAGGCAGTTTGGGATGTTCCAGTCCATTCCGGTTGATGTAAATTACTCAAAGGACCAGCATAGGTTGACATTGCAGGGAAATACAAGTGTTAATTGGGTGCAGAAACATGAAGAAAGTATCAACATCTGGAATTCGCGTATGGATCACATTTTTGAGTCTGAGTTGATCGTTGGTGATAGTACAGTACCTAACTATCATGCTTGGTATGTTGAGAGGACGCGGAGATTTCATTCCCGCATGGGTGGTTTACATGCCTACATTGTAAGTATTTGCTGTCTATTTACTTAGTTACATATATTTATGTTCAATGTAAGTTTAACCCTATTTTATTTCTTGCTATATCTTGTCCAGCCTCTATACTAGTAGTGGTACTTTGTTTTATAATGTGTATTTCTTTGTTAATATATTATATATAGGGAGATTTGTTGAAGACTATTGCGGAGCGTACTCAATCGATTCTACCAGATGTGTGTCATTTAGCTACTGATGGCTGGCATCATATTCAAGATCGTTCTCTATATGGGCTTTTTGAAGCTTTTCCATTGGATGAGCGTCGGGATAAAGAGATAGAGGGGAGGCAGGTTGCTGGGCGTCGTCCCAAACGGGGTGGGCATAGAGGAGGCAGGGGAGGTGTCCGACGTCGAGGAAATGGTAGGGTTGTGGATGAAGTTGTTCCATTAGATCATGGAGGAGATGATAATGATGAAGCGCATTTCGAAGATGATCATGATGCAGCACATCTTGGAGATAATCATGATGCAGCCCATCTTGGAGATGATCATGATTCATTAGTTCACGATGAAAATCATAATGCTAGAGGACCATTTCATGTACCCGAGCCTATTGCTGAAAGCGATTCATTGCAGAATGTGTTACAAGGTAATCCATCGCCCATTCAACAGCCTATTCAGTCACCTACTAAGGAGCATAGTAACCAGTCTACTCACCATTCTATAGATGTGATTCCATCTTGGAATTTTGGTCTAACTCCTGGTGGTTCGCTTATCCCCACTCCACAGCCAGTTGATCAGCCTAGTCAGCAACGTAGTAACCAGCCTACTCACAATTCTATAGATGTGATTCCATCTTGGACAGATGCGTTTCCATCTTGGAATTTTGGTCTAACTCCTGCTGGTTCACTTATTCCCACACCTAATGACAATAACGTAGAAGATGGTAATGGAGGCAGTTTATCTCAGTCAACTCAATCCCCAGAAATTTTACCTGCTACGAATATTAATGAACCATCTAATGTCATTAATCCAACAGCTCCTAAAGTTACTAGTTTTGGGAGAGTTTATGGGGTGCGTCGTTCCAAGAGGCTGTGCAAACCCACAAATTGTGGTACTGCTGGTAAAAAATGCATGAAACATAATTGATTCGTGATGGTATGTGTTAGTTTTTGTGGCTTTTAAGTTGAGAAATATATTTGAAATTGTTCTAAATTTTTTTGCAATGTTTTTAAACTCTTGTACACCACTTATATGTTACTCTTTTTTGTCAGTGCAGCAATCAAGCCTAGTTTCCTGCCCCTACTGTGAATAAAATGGTATTCTAACTGCAAATGGTCTGGTGGCACGAGCTTTTTACTTTTGATTACAATGTGTTACCCAAGATTCATGTAATTGGTGACTAGTAAACCGCTTCTTTTTATGTGTTCGAATATTGTAGTAGCCGGAGACTATGCCACTTTAATGTAATGCTTATCACAGATCCTCAATATATTTTGCTATGAAAGAGTTCATTTGACTATTATGTTCAATTATGTTATTTATGTATTTGCCTTTTTATTATGTATTTGCCACATTCTCCAACTTATACCACTCACCAAAAAATTAAAGGTTAATTATTGAACCCCTAAGGTTAAATATTTTTCATTAAAAAGGCAAATACATAAATAACATAATTGAACATAATAGTCAAATGAACTCTTTCATAGCAAAATATATTGAGGATCTGTGATAAGCATTACATTAAAGTGGCATAGTCTCCGGCTACTACAATATTCGAACACATAAAAAGAAGCGGTTTACTAGTCACCAATTACATGAATCTTGGGTAACACATTGTAATCAAAAGTAAAAAGCTCGTGCCACCAGACCATTTGCAGTTAGAATACCATTTTATTCACAGTAGGGGCAGGAAACTAGGCTTGATTGCTGCACTGACAAAAAAGAGTAACATATAAGTGGTGTACAAGAGTTTAAAAACATTGCAACAAAATTTAGAACAATTTCAAATATATTTCTCAACTTAAAAGCCACAAAAACTAACACATACCATCACGAATCAATTATGTTTCATGCATTTTTTACCAGCAGTACCACAATTTGTGGGTTTGCACAGCCTCTTGGAACGACGCACCCCATAAACTCTCCCAAAACTAGTAACTTTAGGAGCTGTTGGATTAATGACATTAGATGGTTCATTAATATTCGTAGCAGGTAAAATTTCTGGGGATTGAGTTGACTGAGATAAACTGCCTCCATTACCATCTTCTACGTTATTGTCATTAGGTGTGGGAATAAGTGAACCAGCAGGAGTTAGACCAAAATTCCAAGATGGAAACGCATCTGTCCAAGATGGAATCACATCTATAGAATTGTGAGTAGGCTGGTTACTACGTTGCTGACTAGGCTGATCAACTGGCTGTGGAGTGGGGATAAGCGAACCACCAGGAGTTAGACCAAAATTCCAAGATGGAATCACATCTATAGAATGGTGAGTAGACTGGTTACTATGCTCCTTAGTAGGTGACTGAATAGGCTGTTGAATGGGCGATGGATTACCTTGTAACACATTCTGCAATGAATCGCTTTCAGCAATAGGCTCGGGTACATGAAATGGTCCTCTAGCATTATGATTTTCATCGTGAACTAATGAATCATGATCATCTCCAAGATGGGCTGCATCATGATTATCTCCAAGATGTGCTGCATCATGATCATCTTCGAAATGCGCTTCATCATTATCATCTCCTCCATGATCTAATGGAACAACTTCATCCACAACCCTACCATTTCCTCGACGTCGGACACCTCCCCTGCCTCCTCTATGCCCACCCCGTTTGGGACGACGCCCAGCAACCTGCCTCCCCTCTATCTCTTTATCCCGACGCTCATCCAATGGAAAAGCTTCAAAAAGCCCATATAGAGAACGATCTTGAATATGATGCCAGCCATCAGTAGCTAAATGACACACATCTGGTAGAATCGATTGAGTACGCTCCGCAATAGTCTTCAACAAATCTCCCTATATATAATATATTAACAAAGAAATACACATTATAAAACAAAGTACCACTACTAGTATAGAGGCTGGACAAGATATAGCAAGAAATAAAATAGGGTTAAACTTACATTGAACATAAATATATGTAACTAAGTAAATAGACAGCAAATACTTACAATGTAGGCATGTAAACCACCCATGCGGGAATGAAATCTCCGCGTCCTCTCAACATACCAAGCATGATAGTTAGGTACTGTACTATCACCAACGATCAACTCAGACTCAAAAATGTGATCCATACGCGAATTCCAGATGTTGATACTTTCTTCATGTTTCTGCACCCAATTAACACTTGTATTTCCCTGCAATGTCAACCTATGCTGGTCCTTTGAGTAATTTACATCAACCGGAATGGACTGGAACATCCCAAACTGCCTTGAAACTCTATCTACCATATGAGGCTCCACAATGAATATGCAAATCATGGGAGCACGATAACGCCAAACATGAGGATTAGTTGAGCAATAATGAGGCAATGAATCAATGACATCCATCGAGTATGGCATCCATATAAAATGTGATGGTGCAAGCTCATCTAATGCTACTCTAAGGACAGATAGAGTACGCCCAGTCTTCTCCAAGAATGAGTGACTAACAAGCCACCTATGAACACAACAAAAACACACATTGCAAAATTTCAGTACATTCAGTAAAATGATCATATTACATTGGGGTCACAAATACATCACGCTTGTAAACTAAATCTAGAATTATATTTACCTTGCTCCAAGTGGGCCAGGAAGATGGCCAGCCCAAAAATCCTCATCAACTAATGGCAAATCAGTGCGTAAAGGTGCTATGGTCGGCAATCTCTCCCATGCCCATAATTGTAACAAAAGCAGACACCCGGCAACCTCCTCTCTATCTGTCATGCAGCACTTGCACAACTCTCTATATAAAAAAGCAAGTACTGCAGCACCCCATGCATAACCTCCGCAAGCATCTAAATCTTGAAGATATGGAATCCACATGCAATGAACCAAGCCTCCAGAATGATCCGTAAATAAACATCCAGCAATTAATTGTAGCAGATAGGACCTAGTGTAATGTCTCAACTCTTCGTCAGATGCATTCTCAAGCAAGTTGTGTGGAACAATAGCTTGATCTTGGAACCAACTCAATTGTAGTCTAGCTCCATTAAACTGATTACCTTCAGGCTTATGACCAAACACGGATTCAACAACATCTGGCCAGCTTAAACCAGGCCCCGGAGTGACACCAATAACAGGGGCCCCATCTACAGGAAGTCCAATAAGAAGTGCAACATCTTGAAGAGTGATTGTACATTCTCCCATTGGCAAATGAAAAGTGTGAGTTTCTGGTCTCCATCTCTCAATTAATGCTGCAATAATAGACCAATCAAGTTGCAAGGAAGAAACCCTTGCAATACCATAAAATCCAGTGGACTGCAAAAGGGGAAACATACGATGGTGCAAATTCGGAAGTCTGGTGTGATTTGGATTACGACGCCTACATCTCTGAGAATCACCACCACCCACTCTCCAAATTTCCGTGGATCTATGACTAGCCTATAGATGTAAGAGACTAGGATTGCGAGGACCAGGATGCATACTCTGTTAACATATTTGTATTAATAAAATCAGACACTACTACACTAAACCTCACAAAAATACAAAGTATACCTATAAAATCAGTTACGAACATCAGAACAACCTCTTCGAACTTACAAAACCAATTACAATCATCATTAACCTCAATCCCCAATTACAGATACGTTATGTCTTTATGTTTACTAAACCCCTAAACCCCTAAACAGTAAGGACTAACATATACACAGAATTGTAATTCTATACTCAATCACATTAATATAACTGTAAAATCAGAATGTACATGAATACTTAATTGAAGAGTGGTGACTACATACATACACAAACACACATGTATAAACATGTACATACAAACATTTATGAGTTGAGATTAATAGCTAACTAAAATGCGTTATTGAACATACACATAATTGATAAATGATAAATAAGTAATCAAAGACATACATCAATGTCCATGATTTTGAAGATGTGAGAATCGATTGTAGAACCCTAGCATGCGTCGCCTCTCTCTATTTGCCGCCGTTTCTCTCTTTATCTGTCTCTCTCTCGCCCCTCTTTTGATTTGGTGTTTTGAAAGTAAAGTGGGCTGAGCAATTGGAAATAAAGTATTAAAGGTAAAAACGCTATATTATGTCACGTTTGTTTGTGATATTTTGGGCCATATTCCTGACTTGTGATATTTAGGACCATTAGTTATAAAAATGTGATAATTAGGCCCTTTTTTCATTATAATAAGTAAAAGGGATATTATAATAAGTAAAAGGGGGTATAATTTGTAGTTTGGTTATCCCTCATTTTTTGTTTTGATTTTACCATTTATACCTATATTCGAATATATGAATTTTAGTTTTACTTTGCGAATGTGTTTTCTATTTCTTTCTTTGTAAAATATGTTTCTCAATTAATTTAATAAAAATATGATTTTACAATAAAATATAATGTTAAAAAAAACAATATCAAATTCTTAATAATTTTTGTGAAGTAGGTACGAGTTATCAATTACTTGTATTGAAAATAAAAGTGAAAAGTCGAATAAGCCTTAATCAAATTTGACACTAAACATATGATGAAATGGCTCAAATTATATGTGTACTAGCATTTTACCCGTGCTACGCACCGAAAACACAATTTTAAAATTTTAAAATAGTTACAAAAATATTTAGTGTATTAAAAAATAAATTATTTTGTTATATTTTGTTTTGAGTGTAGCGAACCCAATATGCATCTCTAAGTAACTTTTCTCAAATTATGTATAATTGTATGGATGCGTGTTAAAAAAAAATTAAAAATTTGTTTATATAAAAAAAGATTAATATCAAAACACATTCATTTGATACATGATAAAATTTACCTGAGATACATATCAATTTTCTTATTCCTTTTTGTTTTTTCCCCAAGTAATTTAACGACATTTTATGCTATTTTTACGGAAAGTTTGGTTCAATATAATCATGTTTGAGAATCAGGCGTTGAAAACAGTAAAAACTTAATTAGTACTAATAGAAAAAATAAATCAAATACATATTTTTCATTCTATAAATGAAAATAAAATAGGAAATGAGCAATTTTCTGGAGTAATTTTAGAGGTCCCTAAAAAAATCTCAAAAAGTTAGTTATCATATTTTGATTGGTTAGTGTTCTACCCGTGCTACGCACCGAATGATAAAATTTATTAATTAATTAATATAAACCTAATATTATTCAATATTTATAAAAAAAAGATAATTTCATTAAAATTTAAGTATAAATTATCGTCAATTTATACCAATTGCATTAATATCAATATTATCAAACAATTATCATACCATTCACATCCCAGCTCAAACATTCCAAACCTATCTTTATTGTTTTTTCTTAATTTTATTTTACATTTGATTTCTCTCATTTTTTAGAATATTTCAACCAAGTTCATAAGTTTTTTATCCATATTTTAAGTTTCCTATGTGTTTGTTCCATATCATTTTTACAAATTTTATGTTCTTTTATTAGTTATTTGATTTAGTACTATAGCAAAATAAACATTATCAATTAACCAAACAAATCCAATACATCCCGTTATTTGAGTAAGATATATTTGTTAGAGTTTATGGTCAGTTTGTTTTTAATGACAACTTTAAATGTGCATATTTAGTTTGGTAATTTGTATGTTGAATTTTTTTATTCTTTTCTATCAGAATATGGTATATTAAATATTAGTTTTCTTTTATGCATTAATAAGGAAGGGAAATTAATTCGATATGATGGTACCCCATTCGAACCCAAACCCGAATTTTTGGATTCAGGTTTGGATATAAATTTTAAAATCGAAATAGTTTCGATTTGCATTTGGATTTAAGTTGTACTGAACCGATAGCCTATCCAAAATCTGAAACCCAATACACTATCGAAACCCTATACATATGTAATATAATACATTAATTTGAAATTATTTCATGTAATATTTTAGATGTAAGACATATTATTTTGTTTATTTTTTTTTTTCAAATATTTCATTAGAAATAGTCAATACTAATTTAGTAATTAGAACTTATATTTCTCAATATCTAATTTTATTGATATATTCAAGATGTAATTTTGTTTACTTTAATTTTTCATTTCTATGCATAAAAAGAATTATTTTTTTTAACATATTTTAAATTTTACTAAGAATATTAATTCGTATAATATGTTATATTTTGACTACTTAAGTTAATCATTTTACTTTTTAATTTTTGTATAAATATATTTAATATTGTTTGCGGGTAACAATTATTTTAGTTTTGACTACATTATTACTAATTTTGGATACCCAAAAAAGTCAAATCTAATCCGAAATCCGACGAATTTGGTTTTAGATATTGAATTTTGGATTTGGATTTGGATTTATTTTTAAAACCCAAAAATATTTGGATGTGGGTTTGAATTTTACAAAATTAGGATCAAACCCAACCCGTTGTCATCCAAACGCGTAAAATAAAATATTTGAAAATGAGTATCACCTATCTTTTTTCTATTTGATTAACATGTTAAGATAGAAAACTGTACATGAAACTAAAATCAAATGTGTAATATATAAACACATAATCACATTATTATATATTTGTCCTTGTAATTTAATTGTCGAGTTAAAAAACATGAAATTAATTTTTATTTAACAATGAGTATATTTGACCGACATATATTAAAAGAAAGAGTTTACGTAGATCTGGAAAATCATTCGTGTTATATACATTCATACCATGTGTATTTTGGTTTTTGCATGAAAATGACATGAAATTATTTTGTATACCCATAATTTGAACACAAAATGCTACTAAACTACGCATTTTTTATTTTTGTTCACGAAACGAAAATAATACGCAAAATGAAAAAAATATGACAATTACATGTAATGTTACTCTCTGCCCAAGTTATCTAAGTATGTTACTATATAATTGAAAACAACATTGAATTACTACAAAATAAAACTAAAAGTAGAGTACATAAAAATGAAGCCCTTTTCTTTAATTTTATTTATTGTTAATAAATACCTCTGTTTGATTAGAATCTATCTACCATGTTATTAAAATTTTTTTTTACCTATTTTTAAGATTTTGTTGATATTAAAAATAAATATTATTAACCAACCAAGCAAAATTCGATATGTCTGTTCTTAGATTAGGATATGAGAATTAAATATTATTACTTGAATTGAAGAATACAAAATTAAAATGAGCACCTTTTATTAGAAATAATATATAATTTTATATGTATCGACCTATCTAGTTATCAATAATATTGATTTTTAAACGATTGTTGTAGCCATCATTCTATCTCATTCTCTCCTAAAAAATAGTAAAACCAAAGTTTTTGGGTTGATATCTGCATCTTGGTTGATGATTAGCCCATTTTTATTGTTTTCCATGATTTTGCTTTGTTTTTCAATAAATATCTCTCTTTATTGAGAGTCTATTACCACGTTGGTGGGTTTTATCAACGGATATATTGGATTTTGCACCTTCTCCTTGTGAATGATAACTCATGTTTATTTTCCTTGATTTTACTTCGTTTTTCAATAAATATATCTCTTTATTGAGAGTCTAGTATCCCGTTAGTGGATTTTGTCTATCAATATATTGGGTTTTGTTATTTATATTTTGAGAGTAGGTTACTTTATTTTGGCATCTGGAATCTTAGATTTACAGGATTTTGCTTTATTGATTCATTGATTTGGATAGTATAGAATCGCAGCTTTGGTCAGTTGTTCGAATACATTCTCAGATATCACATATGTATTTCCCTCACGATTAGAATAAATTGTTGGATTATTTCGCCAAAGAGTATATATAATTCAAGCGAGTGATGTACCACAATTTAAGATCTGATCAACGATTGTAGTTTGGATTAAGGAAACCTTGTTACCTTGATATGATCTATTTTATTTTAATATGTGTTGTCCAATCTTGATTATTTTTGTAGATGTATGACATTTTATTGATAAATCATTTACCTAAAAAACATTAGTGATTTAAAAGAAAATTTGAATGATTATTTGTGTGGATGATAATATATGCCCTTTTGTTGATAAATAATTAACCATAGCAAATATAGTGATTTATTAGAATTTTTGCGCTGAGTTGACCAATTTGCTATGAAATAAAAAAAATAATTTTTTAGAATTTTTGCGCTCAGTTAACCAATTTGCTATATAAATATTCACTAACAATATTTTTATTGATTCTGTAATGAATTTTTTTTTGGGATTGATAATTTATACACCAAATAATGTCTAATACTATTTGAGAGTATATTTAGTATCTTGAAAAATTCAAAAATATCGTCAAGTCAATTTATTTGTCCCATTATTTCTTGAAAAATAACGATAAGTAAAATTTTAATGATAAATGGTTTAAATTTCATTTTTAATATTTTAATTGGGTGAATTTAGCCTTTTTTTAATAATTGATTAATTTAAAAGTTTATATAACTTAAATTTTGAAGGTTAAGTAGCCACGATAAGTAAATTAGGATGAGAATGCTATGATTAATTTAATTTTAGTGGTTAATTTTGACCGGCTCTTGTATATATTTATGAAAATTAATCCGTAATATATAATAATGTTATTATGATTAACTATAAATCAAAGTGTGAAAAATTAATATTGCGAAAATTGCTTCATATTATATATTTATATAATCCTGATTGGTTTTGATTTAAATTGTTAATTTATTATAAGTATTTTTATATTAAAAAAATAAAATATACGGATATATTAAATCAAGTAAATTCCTCTATTTAAATTTGAATTGTTAACTAACCATAATTAGTATAATAGAATGAGAATGGTAAATAAAGAAAAAATTTAATATAATATGATTGGTCTAAAATTTAGGAATGACCTTTGATTGGTACTAAAATAATTCAAAGTTTTGCATATTTTATATTTGTATAATCCTGATTGATTTTGATTTAAAATATTAATTTATTATAAATATTTTTTGACATTAAAAAAATAAAATATATGGATATGTTAAATCAAGTAAGTTACTCTATTTAAATTTGAATTGTTAACTAACCGTAATTAGTATAATAGAATGAGAATGGTAAATAAGGAAAATTTTTAATATAATATTATTGGTGTGGTAGACTCAGGTTTGATTTCTATTTTAATAATTTTAATAATATTATGATTCTATTTGTAATTCTATTTAGGATTATAATTCAATTTTAAATATATTTAGAATGATTGATGGGTTTAACCTTGGTTAAAAGATAGCAAGTTAAATTATATAAGGAAACAAATTTGTTTTAATTTGATTGGTCCATGATTTAAATTTTAAATATATTTAGAATGATTGATGGGTTTAACCTTGGTTAAAAGATAGCAAGTTAAATTATATAAGGAAACAAATTTGTTTTAATTTGATTGGTCCATGATTTAGAAGTGATCTATGATTGGTTCTAAAATAATTCATAGTTTTCTGATTGGTTAACTGGGTACGTGATTAATTAACTGGATGGTGTGGTAGACTCAGGTTTGATGTGGGTTTGAATTTTACAAAATTAGGATCAAACCCAACCCGTTGTCATCCAAACGCGTAAAATAAAATATTTGAAAATGAGTATCACCTATCTTTTTTCTATTTGATTAACATGTTAAGATAGAAAACTGTACATGAAACTAAAATCAAATGTGTAATATATAAACACATAATCACATTATTATATATTTGTCCTTGTAATTTAATTGTCGAGTTCAAAAACATGAAATTAATTTTTATTTAACAATGAGTATATTTGACCGACATATATTAAAAGAAAGAGTTTACGTAGATCTGGAAAATCATTCGTGTTATATACATTCATACCATGTGTATTTTGGTTTTTGCATGAAAATGACATGAAATTATTTTGTATACCCATAATTTGAACACAAAATGCTACTAAACTACGCATTTTTTATTTTTGTTCACGAAACGAAAATAATACGCAAAATGAAAAAAATATGACAATTACATGTAATGTTACTCTCTGCCCAAGTTATCTAAGTATGTTACTATATAATTGAAAACAACATTGAATTACTACAAAATAAAACTAAAAGTAGAGTACATAAAAATGAAGCCCTTTTCTTTAATTTTATTTATTGTTAATAAATACCTCTGTTTGATTAGAATCTATCTACCATGTTATTAAATTTTTTTTTTTACCTATTTTTAAGATTTTGTTGATATTAAAAATAAATATTATTAACCAACCAAGCAAAATTCGATTTGTCTGTTCTTAGATTAGGATATGAGAATTAAATATTATTACTTGAATTGAAGAATACAAAATTAAAATGAGCACCTTTTATTAGAAATAATATATAATTTTATATGTATCGACCTATCTAGTTATCAATAATATTGATTTTTAAACGATTGTTGTAGCCATCATTCTATCTCATTCTCTCCTAAAAAATAGTAAACCCAAAGTTTATGGGTTGATATCTGCATCTTGGTTGATGATTAGCCTATTTTTATTGTTTTCCATGATTTTGCTTTGTTTTTCAATAAATATCTCTCTTTATTGAGAGTCTATTACCACGTTGGTGGGTTTTATCAACGGATATATTGGATTTTGCACCTTCTCCTTGTGAATGATAACTCATGTTTATTTTCCTTGATTTTACTTCGTTTTTCAATAAATATATCTCTTTATTGAGAGTCTAGTATCCCGTTAGTGGATTTTGTCTATCAATATATTGGATTTTGTTCTTTATATTTTGAGAGTAGGTTACTTTATTTTGGCATCAGGAATCTTAGATTTACAGGATTTTGCTTTATTGATTCATTGATTTGGATAGTATAGAATCGCAGCTTTGGTCAGTTGTTCGAATACATTCTTAGATATCACATATGTATTTCCCTCACGATTAGAATAAATTGTTGGATTATTTCGCCAAAGAGTATATATAATTCAAGCGAGTGATGTACCACAATTTAAGATCTGATCAACGATTGTAGTTTGGATTAAGGAAACCTTGTTACCTTGATATGATCTATTTTATTTTAATATGTGTTGTCCAATCTTGATTATTTTTGTAGATGTATGACATTTTATTGATAAATCATTTACCTAAAAAAAATTAGTGATTTAAAAGAAAATTTGAATGATTATTTGTGTGGATGATAATATATGCCCTTTTGTTGATAAATAATTAACCATAGCAAATATAGTGATTTATTAGAATTTTTGCGCTGAGTTGACCAATTTGCTATGAAAAAAAAAAAAAAAATTTTAGAATTTTTGCGCTCAGTTAACCAATTTGCTATATAAATATTCACTAACAATATTTTTATTGATTCTGTAATGAATTTTTTTTTTGGATTGATAATTTATACACCAAATAATGTCTAATACTATTTGAGAGTATATTTAGTATCTTGAAAAATTCAAAAATATCGTCAAGTCAATTTATTTGTCCCATTATTTCTTGAAAAATAACGATAAGTAAAATTTTAATGATAACTGGTTTAAATTTCATTTTTAATATTTTAATTGGGTGAATTTAGCCTTTTTTTAATAATTGATTAATTTAAAAGTTTATATAACTTAAATTTTGAAGGTTAAGTAGCCACGATAAGTAAATTAGGATGAGAATGCTATGATTAATTTAATTTTAGTGGTTAATTTTGACCGGCTCTTGTATATATTTATGAAAATTAATCCGTAATATATAATAATGTTATTATGATTAAATATAAATCAAAGTGTGAAAAATTAATATTGCGAAAATTGCTTCATATTATATATTTATATAATCCTGATTGGTTTTGATTTAAAATGTTAATTTATTATAATTATTTTTATATTAAAAAAATAAAATATACGGATATATTAAATCAAGTAAATTACTCTATTTAAATTTGAATTGTTAACTAACCATAGTTAGTATAATAGAATGAGAATGGTAAATAAAGAAAAAATTTAATATAATATGATTGGTCTAAAATTTAGGAATGACCTTTGATTGGTACTAAAATAATTCAAAGTTTTGCATATTTTATATTTGTATAATCCTGATTAATTTTGATTTAAAATATTAATTTATTATAATTATTTTTTGACATTAAAAAAATAAAATATATGGATATGTTAAATCAAGTAAGTTACTCTATTTAAATTAGAATTGTTAACTAACCGTAGTTAGTATAATAGAATGAGAATGGTAAATAAGGAAAATTTTTAATATAATATTATTGGTGTGGTAGACTCAGGTTTGATTTCTATTTTAATAATTTTAATAATATTATGATTCTATTTGTAATTCTATTTAGGATTATAATTCAATTTTAAATATATTTAGAATGATTGATAGGTTTAACCTTGGTTAAAAGATAGCAAGTTAAATTATATAAGGAAACAAATTTGTTTTAATTTGATTGGTCCATGATTTAAATTTTAAATATATTTAGAATGATTGATGGGTTTAACCTTGGTTAAAAGATAGCAAGTTAAATTATATAAGGAAACAAATTTGTTTTAATTTGATTGGTCCATGATTTAGAAGTGATCTATGATTGGTTCTAAAATAATTCATAGTTTTCTGATTGGTTAACTGGGTACGTGATTAATTAACTGGATGGTGTGGTAGACTCAGGTTTGATGTGGGTTTGAATTTTACAAAATTAGGATCAAACCCAACCCGTTGTCATCCAAACGCGTAAAATAAAATATTTGAAAATGGGTATCACCTATCTTTTTTCTATTTGATTAACATGTTAAGATAGAAAACTGTACATGAAACTAAAATCAAATGTGTAATATATAAACACATAATCACATTATTATATATTTGTCCTTGTAATTTAATTGTCGAGTTCAAAAACATGAAATTAATTTTTATTTAACAATGAGTATATTTGACCGACATATATTAAAAGAAAGAGTTTACGTAGATCTGGAAAATCATTCGTGTTATATACATTCATACCATGTGTATTTTGGTTTTTGCATGAAAATGACATGAAATTATTTTGTATACCCATAATTTGAACACAAAATGCTACTAAACTACGCATTTTTTATTTTTGTTCACGAAACGAAAATAATACGCAAAATGAAAAAAATATGACAATTACATGTAATGTTACTCTCTGCCCAAGTTATCTAAGTATGTTACTATATAATTGAAAACAACATTGAATTACTACAAAATAAAACTAAAAGTAGAGTACATAAAAATGAAGCCCTTTTCTTTAATTTTATTTATTGTTAATAAATACCCCTGTTTGATTAGAATCTATCTACCATGTTATTAAATTTTTTTTTTTACCTATTTTTAAGATTTTGTTGATATTGAAAATAAATATTATTAACCAACCAAGCAAAATTCGATATGTCTGTTCTTAGATTAGGATATGAGAATTAAATATTATTACTTGAATTGAAGAATACAAAATTAAAATGAGCACCTTTTATTAGAAATAATATATAATTTTATATGTATCGATCGACCTATCTAGTTATCAATAATATTGATTTTTAAACGATTGTTGTAGCCATCATTCTATCTCATTCTCTCCTAAAAAATAGTAAACCCAAAGTTTATGGGTTGATATCTGCATCTTGGTTGATGATTAGCCCATTTTTATTGTTTTCCATGATTTTGCTTTGTTTTTCAGTAAATATCTCTCTTTATTGAGAGTCTATTACCACGTTGGTGGGTTTTATCAACGGATATATTGGATTTTGCACCTTCTCCTTGTGAATGATAACTCATGTTTATTTTCCTTGATTTTACTTCGTTTTTCAATAAATATATCTCTTTATTGAGAGTCTAGTATCCCGTTAGTGGATTTTGTCTATCAATATATTGGGTTTTGTTCTTTATATTTTGAGAGTAGGTTACTTTATTTTGGCATCTGGAATCTTAGATTTACAGGATTTTGCTTTATTGATTCATTGATTTGGATAGTATAGAATCGCAACTTTGGTCAGTTGTTCGAATACATTCTCAGATATCACATATGTATTTCCCTCACGATTAGAATAAATTGTTGGATTATTTCGCCAAAGAGTATATATAATTCAAGCGAGTGATGTACCACAATTTAAGATCTGATCAACGATTGTAGTTTGGATTAAGGAAACCTTGTTACCTTGATATGATCTATTTTATTTTAATATGTGTTGTCCAATCTTGATTATTTTTGTAGATGTATGACATTTTATTGATAAATCATTTACCTAAAAAAAATTAGTGATTTAAAAGAAAATTTGAATGATTATTTGTATGGATGATAATATATGCCCTTTTGTTGATAAATAATTAACCATAGCAAATATAGTGATTTATTAGAATTTTTGCGCTGAGTTGACCAATTTGCTATGAAATAAAAAAAAAAATTTTTTAGAATTTTTGCGCTCAGTTAACCAATTTGCTATATAAATATTCACTAACAATATTTTTATTGATTCTGTAATGAATTTTTTTTTTGGATTGATAATTTATACACCAAATAATGTCTAATACTATTCGAGAGTATATTTAGTATCTTGAAAAATTCAAAAATATCGTCAAGTCAATTTATTTGTCCCATTATTTCTTGAAAAATAACGATAAGTAAAATTTTAATGATAACTGGTTTAAATTTCATTTTTAATATTTTAATTGGGTGAATTTAGCCTTTTTTTTAATAATTGATTAATTTAAAAGTTTATATAACTTAAATTTTAAAGGTTAAGTAGCCACGATAAGTAAATTAGGATGAGAATGCTATGATTAATTTAATTTTAGTGGTTAATTTTGACCGGCTCTTGTATATATTTATGAAAATTAATCCGTAATATATAATAATGTTATTATGATTAACTATAAATCAAAGTGTGAAAAATTAATATTGCGAAAATTGCTTCATATTATATATTTATATAATCCTGATTGGTTTTGATTTAAAATGTTAATGTATTATAATTATTTTTTATATTAAAAAAATAAAATATACGGATATATTAAATCAAGTAAATTCCTCTATTTAAATTTGAATTGTTAACTAACCATAGTTAGTATAATAGAATGAGAATGGTAAATAAAGAAAAAATTTAATATAATATGATTGGTCTAAAATTTAGGAATGACCTTTGATTGGTACTAAAATAATTCAAAGTTTTGCATATTTTATATTTGTATAATCCTGATTGATTTTGATTTAAAATATTAATTTATTATAATTATTTTTTGACATTAAAAAAATAAAATATATGGATATGTTAAATCAAGTAAGTTACTCTATTTAAATTAGAATTGTTAACTAACCGTAGTTAGTATAATAGAATGAGAATGATAAATAAGGAAAATTTTTAATATAATATTATTGGTGTGGTAGACTCAGGTTTGATTTCTATTTTAATAATTTTAATAATATTATGATTCTATTTGTAATTCTATTTAGGATTATAATTCAATTTTAAATATATTTAGAATGATTGATGGGTTTAACCTTGGTTAAAAGATAGCAAGTTAAATTATATAAGGAAACAAATTTTTTTTAATTTGATTGGTCCATGATTTAAATTTTAAATATATTTAGAATGATTGATGGATTTAACCTTGGTTAAAAGATAGCAAGTTAAATTATATAAGGAAACAAATTTGTTTTAATTTGATTGGTCCATGATTTAGAAGTGATCTATGATTGGTTCTAAAATAATTCATAGTTTTCTGATTGGTTAACTGGGTACGTGATTAATTAACTGGATGGTGTGGTAGACTCAGGTTTGATGTGGGTTTGAATTTTACAAAATTAGGATCAAACCCAACCCGTTGTCATCCAAACGCGTAAAATAAAATATTTGAAAATGGGTATCACCTATCTTTTTTCTATTTGATTAACATGTTAAGATAGAAAACTGTACATGAAACTAAAATCAAATGTGTAATATATAAACACATAATCACATTATTATATATTTGTCCTTGTAATTTAATTGTCGAGTTCAAAAACATGAAATTAATTTTTATTTAACAATGAGTATATTTGACCGACATATATTAAAAGAAAGAGTTTACGTAGATCTGGAAAATCATTCGTGTTATATACATTCATACCATGTGTATTTTGGTTTTTGCATGAAAATGACATGAAATTATTTTGTATACCCATAATTTGAACACAAAATGCTACTAAACTACGCATTTTTTATTTTTGTTCACGAAACGAAAATAATACGCAAAATGAAAAAAATATGACAATTACATGTAATGTTACTCTCTGCCCAAGTTATCTAAGTATGTTACTATATAATTGAAAACAACATTGAATTACTACAAAATAAAACTAAAAGTAGAGTACATAAAAATGAAGCCCTTTTCTTTAATTTTATTTATTGTTAATAAATACCCCTGTTTGATTAGAATCTATCTACCATGTTATTAAATTTTTTTTTTTACCTATTTTTAAGATTTTGTTGATATTGAAAATAAATATTATTAACCAACCAAGCAAAATTCGATATGTCTGTTCTTAGATTAGGATATGAGAATTAAATATTATTACTTGAATTGAAGAATACAAAATTAAAATGAGCACCTTTTATTAGAAATAATATATAATTTTATATGTATCGATCGACCTATCTAGTTATCAATAATATTGATTTTTAAACGATTGTTGTAGCCATCATTCTATCTCATTCTCTCCTAAAAAATAGTAAACCCAAAGTTTATGGGTTGATATCTGCATCTTGGTTGATGATTAGCCCATTTTTATTGTTTTCCATGATTTTGCTTTGTTTTTCAGTAAATATCTCTCTTTATTGAGAGTATATTACCACGTTGGTGGGTTTTATCAACGGATATATTGGATTTTGCACCTTCTCCTTGTGAATGATAACTCATGTTTATTTTCCTTGATTTTACTTCGTTTTTCAATAAATATATCTCTTTATTGAGAGTCTAGTATCCCGTTAGTGGATTTTGTCTATCAATATATTGGGTTTTGTTCTTTATATTTTGAGAGTAGGTTACTTTATTTTGGCATCTGGAATCTTAGATTTACAGGATTTTGCTTTATTGATTCATTGATTTGGATAGTATAGAATCGCAACTTTGGTCAGTTGTTCGAATACATTCTCAGATATCACATATGTATTTCCCTCACGATTAGAATAAATTGTTGGATTATTTCGCCAAAGAGTATATATAATTCAAGCGAGTGATGTACCACAATTTAAGATCTGATCAACGATTGTAGTTTGGATTAAGGAAACCTTGTTACCTTGATATGATCTATTTTATTTTAATATGTGTTGTCCAATCTTGATTATTTTTGTAGATGTATGACATTTTATTGATAAATCATTTACCTAAAAAAAATTAGTGATTTAAAAGAAAATTTGAATGATTATTTGTATGGATGATAATATATGCCCTTTTGTTGATAAATAATTAACCATAGCAAATATAGTGATTTATTAGAATTTTTGCGCTGAGTTGACCAATTTGCTATGAAATAAAAAAAATAATTTTTTAGAATTTTTGCGCTCAGTTAACCAATTTGCTATATAAATATTCACTAACAATATTTTTATTGATTCTGTAATGAATTTTTTTTTTGGATTGATAATTTATACACCAAATAATGTCTAATACTATTCGAGAGTATATTTAGTATCTTGAAAAATTCAAAAATATCGTCAAGTCAATTTATTTGTCCCATTATTTCTTGAAAAATAACGATAAGTAAAATTTTAATGATAACTGGTTTAAATTTCATTTTTAATATTTTAATTGGGTGAATTTAGCCTTTTTTTTAATAATTGATTAATTTAAAAGTTTATATAACTTAAATTTTAAAGGTTAAGTAGCCACGATAAGTAAATTAGGATGAGAATGCTATGATTAATTTAATTTTAGTGGTTAATTTTGACCGGCTCTTGTATATATTTATGAAAATTAATCCGTAATATATAATAATGTTATTATGATTAACTATAAATCAAAGTGTGAAAAATTAATATTGCGAAAATTGCTTCATATTATATATTTATATAATCCTGATTGGTTTTGATTTAAAATGTTAATGTATTATAATTATTTTTTATATTAAAAAAATAAAATATACGGATATATTAAATCAAGTAAATTCCTCTATTTAAATTTGAATTGTTAACTAACCATAGTTAGTATAATAGAATGAGAATGGTAAATAAAGAAAAAATTTAATATAATATGATTGGTCTAAAATTTAGGAATGACCTTTGATTGGTACTAAAATAATTCAAAGTTTTGCATATTTTATATTTGTATAATCCTGATTGATTTTGATTTAAAATATTAATTTATTATAATTATTTTTTGACATTAAAAAAATAAAATATATGGATATGTTAAATCAAGTAAGTTACTCTATTTAAATTAGAATTGTTAACTAACCGTAGTTAGTATAATAGAATGAGAATGATAAATAAGGAAAATTTTTAATATAATATTATTGGTGTGGTAGACTCAGGTTTGATTTCTATTTTAATAATTTTAATAATATTATGATTCTATTTGTAATTCTATTTAGGATTATAATTCAATTTTAAATATATTTAGAATGATTGATGGGTTTAACCTTGGTTAAAAGATAGCAAGTTAAATTATATAAGGAAACAAATTTTTTTTAATTTGATTGGTCCATGATTTAAATTTTAAATATATTTAGAATGATTGATGGGTTTAACCTTGGTTAAAAGATAGCAAGTTAAATTATATAAGGAAACAAATTTGTTTTAATTTGATTGGTCCATGATTTAGAAGTGGTCTATGATTGGTTCTAAAATAATTCATAGTTTTCTGATTGGTTAACTGGGTACGTGATTAATTAACTGGATGGTGTGGTAGACTCAGGTTTGATAATAAAGGATATCTCTGGTATTTTGAATTCGATTCTCGTACCTAAAATTGTTAAAATATATATTTATTTATAAGATGTATAAATCAAATATTTAATAATTTGATAAATAATACTGGAAATTTAACCAAATATTGATCTAATCATGTGAAAGTTAATTTTTTATCCGAATCAATACAGCTAGAGTCGAATAACATTTTGTAAATGAGTACTCTATCCATTCAGTAATTTTTACAAAATTGATTTTGTCACTGACATTTCAAAATATTTAATTTGAATCGATGAAGTACAAATTACATTGGGAAATTATGAATGGTATTTTGGCTTTTACGAATGGTACCACTACTTGTTTTTTACTTACAAACGGTACCACTATGTAAATGATTTGCTATTAAACCAGTCATTCCGTCCATCAAACGTTAATTAAACGTTACAAGTAGTGGTACCATTCGTAAAAGCCAAAACCAGAAGGGTACCATTCATAATCTTTTTATAATATAAATAATTAACTGATTATCTTTTTCAGCACTGAACAATATTTTTTTTTTTTGCTAAACATTGGTGAGCTAATTTATGACAATTTTTTGTTGAACAATAATTTATGAATAAAAAATCAAGGGGATAAGAAAAGTGGGTAAAGTGAGGTCTATCAATATTTAATTATAAATTTGAGATAGTGGAGAAAAGTAGTGTGTGTATTAGTATTTTCTATTATTAAATACTCTCTCTCCCATCCAATTGTTAACACTTTTTTGTTACTTTCTGAAACGCATTTTAAAGTGAATTTTAAGGATTGTTTCAAAACTTATTTTTAAATTTTTTTTTTTGTATAAAAATAGAATTATTTTATTTTAGATAGGTCGATTCTTGTTCATTGTAAAATGAGTGGTACATCCCAAAATAGTAACTGTAAAGAAATAAGAGAGACGGAGAGAGTATCACTTTAGGAACTTACTCCCTTCGTCTCATTTGTTTATACATTGGTGAGTAAATTCTTATCTACTTCTCTTCAATCATGCTCAAAATTAATGATACATGGATAAGAACTTGTAAATTATTAAATATAGATATATAGTCATATATATGTACTTTCTAGTAATATGTGCGTATTGTTTTTGCTCTCAATGATAGTGTAGATTTTCTTTAAATTTATATTAAATATTTAATGATTTTCATCTTATAGGAAGCTGCATAATAATTAAATTAGCAATATTTGATTTGTAATTAAGTGTAATCAATTTAATTTTTAAAATTTATAACGTACCAATATTTTACGATTGATTGCCAATGTTTGAAAGTAAAAATCGGACTTAATCAGTAGCGGCACCGTTCATGAATTAATCAGATAATTGGATATTAATCGGGTCACTAATCAGATATATTTAAAAATATAAAAGTATTTAAATCATTAAGCCTGATACATTATTTTAAAAAAAATATATAAAAATTAATCGGATTATAAAAATCGAACCGACCACCTTATAACCATTTATGGGGTAATTAATCAAGAAAACCTATGATTTTTATAACGGCCGAGAACATATATTTACATTTTAAATTATCAAAACATTAAATAAAATTGAGTGCTTACAATTATTTTTGGTACAAAATGAAAAGTTTCTTTATTTTAAAAAGTAAAATTTAATAATTTTTTGCACAAAGCATTCCCACAACTAGGTAATAAACGTTTCAAAACATGGGGGAAAATATCCCGCTTAATTATTTGACAGTGAAAATATACCCCCTATATTACGCGGGATCAGTAGTGTGCCAATGTTTATCTAAAATCATGTTTAACCGCTTAAGTCTTATCCCCCACCCTGTCAGCCATGTATGTTAGTTCCTTAAATCAGTTCATATAAAATCAATTACAGCACTTTCTTCTAAGTAAATAGAAAAGTTCACTATGTGTTTGCCTCTTCAACGGGATTTGCAATCGACATGAATAGGATTTGGGAATTGCGATTGTTCTCTAAAAATCAAGTTGACTATGGAATGGAAAAAGTCCTGGCTAGAAGTCAGGTAATCTTCTTTTCTTTTCTTTTTTTCTATAATTTGATTGTTTTCGTTTCTTAATTTTCTGAATTGGGAGTTTCAGCTTTCGCAGGAATTTTGAAAGCAACTTGGAAAAATGTTCCTTGCAATGCTTATAGCTACTGACTCATAATTGTACGGTATGATTTTTACTTTTATCATTTAATAATTTTTGTACTTATTTTTGGTTTTTTAAAGTAAAAATCTTTTGGTAATCTTACGTTTTATTAATTTTGCAGAGACTCTCTTATACATAGATTAAATAAGTGATGGCTTGTACACGAGAATATAAGGTTCATCCGTAGAATTTCACCTTTTGTTATCTTCAAATCCCTAAAAGTTATATGCAAGACTTGCATAGAACACTAGTTATATGTATGTGAAGTTACATTCTTTTGCACTTTTTAGTGCTTTAATTTCTTGTCCTCCCATTATTGTTAAAATTATTGTTAAAGTATTACCTATCTTTGTAGTTGTTTGCATTACTTTCTTTTGCATTTTTCTGATCAAAGTTACATGAATTAACATATTTATTTGTCTTTCTTGTAGTACGATGAATCTTTTTTTGCTTGTATACATTACTAAGAAGTGGAAGGATCTATGTATGCGATGCGGGGACAAATTTAATTTATTGAAGGCAAGTATGAGGAGCCAGTTAAGGCCATACTCCATAGAAGACATAACTGAGAAGCGAAGAATTGTATTTTCTATGCTCAATTTCAAAAAATATTCACATGTAATATGATTGAGGAAAAAGATTTGTATAATTTTGTTACAATGTTATTATTGTACGAAAGAGTTGTTTCGTAATGTATCTGGCTTCTGGGCCTCTGGCTTTTTGCTCTTTTGTAGTTCCCTGTACCATCAATAAAAACTTATGTATAAGATTTACAAATAATTCAGTTTGCCTCATTTTTTTATAATTATTATTTAAAATAAATAATATTCAGCTACCATTAATAATTATTACTCCGTACTATCAATCATGAGTATTAATAATTGGAATGACACCTGGACAATTCTCGGCTTGCCAAGTGGACCATTTGTGAGATGCCACATGGAATGCCAGTCAAGTGCCATGTAAACCGCACATGAGGTGCCACGTGGATTTGCTTACGTGGCTGCCATGTAGATCATCATAGCCACGTAGATTAATGACACATAAGCTAATGACTCATCATTGATTACTCAACAAAGTGGGACCCATCTAATTTATTTACCTACCAATATAGATATATGTAGGTAAATACTCTTTCTTTACTAACTTTTACCTACCAACCGCTACCAATTCCATATTGGTAGAAAAAAGGTTTTCACCTACCAATATAATATTTTTACCTACACTTAAAATTGGTAGGAAAAGCCCAGATTTCTTGTATTGTTCTTTCAAACTGATTGAGCTCTTCCTGCATGGCTATCACCCAATCAGAATCCAACAATGCTTCTTCAATTATCTTAGGTTCCATTTGAGATAAGAAGCATGAAAACATGCTATCAGCAGAGATATTCCTCCTTGTTTTTACACCAGTAGTGGGATCTCCAATAATTAGATTACTGGTATGATCTCTATTCCACTTGGTTGATTGAGGCAAGCTTCTTGTTTGATTAGATTGACCTTCGTTAGTATGAGGATTTGATTCTCCACCATTTTCATTGATCTACTCATTTAACTCAATTTCTCCAGTTTCACAGTCTTGTAGATTAATGCCTGATATTGTTTGTGATTGAGCTGAAGTTTGATTTGGATTATGAGCATTGACAGATTCTTTCTCATATCTCATTGATTGAGTGAGACTGGGTTCTTCATCAACAAATTCTTCTATTTCAAAGTATCCTTGATTCTCAAATCTAAAGGGTTGCATTTGACCATCCTCATGTAATCCTGGAAACTTGGTTTCATCAAATGTGACATTCACACTTTCTTCAATTGTCTTGTGCTCCATGATGTAGACTCTGTGGGCAGTTCTTTCTATCCCATATCCCATGAAAATGCCTTCATATGCTTTAGCATCAAATTTGCCTTTTCTTTCATGGTTGTCCTTCATTAAGAAACACTTGCTTCCAAAAACATGAAAGTACTTGACAGTTGGTTTCTTTTCTGTCAAAAGATAGTAAGGAGTATTACCATGAGCCTTGTTGATTAGTGTTCTGTTCTGTGTGTAACAAGCAGTATTGATGGCTTCTGCCCAGAAATATGTTGGTAGTTTAGAATTGATCAACATAGTCCTAGCAGCTTCAATGAGTGTCCTGTTCTTCCTTTCCACAACTCCATTTTGCTGTGGAGTCCTTGCAGCTGAGAATTGTTGAACAATTCCTTGATCTTTGCAGAAGTTTCCTAGTGTAGCATTTCTGAACTCAGTTCCATTGTCACTTCTTAGAAATTGAACTTTTGCTCCTGGGGTTCTGTCAAGTACCCTTATGTGATCAATGATTTCCTGAGCAGCTTCATCTTTTGATTCTAAGAATTTCACCTAAGTGTACCTGGAATAGTCATCTATCATGACCAGTGCATATCTTTTTCTGGATAGTGATTGAACATTCACTGGTCCAAACAGATCCATGTGAATCAACTTGAGTGCTTCTGTGTTGGTGTTAATTTGTTTTGATTTATGCATTGCTTTTCTTAGTTTTCCCATTTGACAGTCTTCACACAGTCCTTCTTGATAGAATTCCTGTTGAGGCAGTCCTCTCACCAATTCCTTCTTCATTAGCATGTTCATTGTTTTGAAGTTGAGATGGGAAAACTTCTTGTGCCAAAGCATGCTATCTCCAACACTTGCTTTGCTGTAGAAGCAAAATATTCTTTCTTCATTTGTTGAGTTTAAATCTACAACAAATAGGCTTCCTTTCCTAACTCCTTTCAGAGACAGGCTTCTATCCTTCTTGTGGTAGATTGTGCATTCCATCATGCCAAAGTTTACTTTGAATCCCTTGTCGGTGAATTGACTGACACTAAGCAGGTTATGCTTCAAACCTTCCACAAGAGATATTTCTTCAATGACAACATTTCCAGTTTTTAAACAGCCATATCCCACAGTGTAACCTTTGCTGTTGTCTCCAAAGGTAATTGTTGGGCCAGCCTTCTCAACATATTGTAATAGCAGGGATATATCACCAGTCATGTGTTTGGAACATCCACTGTCGATTATCCACATGACCCGTTTGTCTTTCTTTCCCTGCAAAACAGATGGAGTTTAATTTGCATTTGGTACCCAAGCCTTGTTGGGTCCTGCAGACTCAGTATCAACAGAAATTTTACCAGAATTTGAGACAATATCATCAGAAGATAGTTTCTTGACTTCTTTCATTACCCACTTTGGTTTAGAAAAAGGCTTAGACTTTTTCTTAGTTAGAAAAGCCTTATCACTATCTTTAGTGGATTCAGAAATCTTTGCAGTTTGCATATAAGAACATTTCTCAGTAGATGAAATTTGCAGATTAAAGCATGTACTCATGGCAGTAACTTTGCATGGCATACAGTCAATGTTGTTACAGACAACCATTGTTCTTTGCATAATGGGGATTCTATGTAAGTTCCGTTTCAACTCTGTTGCATTAATGCTACTAGTTGATTTCTTACAAACATAAGTTAAATGTTGTGAGGAGCCACAGTTATTGCAAAGTTTCCTGGGTGCTTGCTTAACATATGCATAATTATTCTTTTTATCAATGCCTAGCTTGCCATTTCTTTTCTTAGGCTTGGAGACGATTGTCTTGACAGTATGTTCAGAAGGTACTGTCGAGCTACCTTTGACAACACCTTTTGTACTTATTGTCTTGACAGTAGGTTTGAAAGTTACTGTCTTGGGTGCCTTCTTGATAGTATCTTTTAAAGTTACTGTCTCATTATTTGTGACAGTATCTTTTGAACATCTGGTCGGGCTGCTTGGTAAAGTTACTGTCATGGAAAATTTGACAGAATCTTTTTCTTTCTTAGATATACTGTCATCCCTCTCATCTTCATCACAGAGTTCTTGATTAATAATTAGGGAAGTTTCATCAAACTCAAACTCTGTACTTTTGAAAATTGGATTGCTCACATTATTGAGGATGTGAGGTCTGACAGTACTGTCTTCATTACTGTTCTGTAAAACAACCTCTTTACCAGGTCTCCTACTATAATCATAGCCTATGCCTGTTTTCTTGCTTTCAGTATGTTTCTCATGATATTCTTGAATTATTTTAGAGGAATTTCTAAATGCCTTAAGCTTAAATTCATTTTTAGAAATTTCTTTTCTTAGATATTCCTCTATCTCTTTAGCACAGATTAAATCATTTTTTAATCTTCCGTTTTACTGAGCTAAAGAATCAATAGAACTGGTCTTAAGCAACAACACATCATTGTTGGATCTGAGTACTTCATTTTCTTTAGTTAATCTAGCAATTTCTTCATTTGCAGCAGATAAACTAGTGTGAATATTAAACATTTCAGTACTCATTTCCTCAATAGTTTGCTTATAGTCATTTAAAGACATATCTAGTAAAACTAGAGATGGTACCTGACTTGACGAGGTTGATGCTTCTTCATCCTCTCTAGCCATCAAGGCTAGATTCACAAATTCCTCTTCTTCTTCATCATCAGATTCATCCCAGCATTTTCCTTCAGCCACATAGGCTTTTCCTTGTCCTTTCTTAAATTGACTTCCAGTTCCTCTCTCCATTCTTTGTATTTGTTTTGGTCTTTTGCATTCAGTAGCAAAGTGACCAAGTTCATTGCAGTTGTAGCATCTAAACTTTGATCTATCCACCATTCCTGTTTTGTATCCTCCCTTGGTGCCAGTAGCAGGTTTTGATGAGCTTCCTTGGTTATATTTTGGAAATTGACCTTGAGGCTTATATGGCTTGTTCCTCCTGAACCTTATATTCTTGAATTTCCTTGCCATAAAAGCCATCGTTGGATTATCCATTTTCTCCATTTCTTCTAGTGTGTAGAATTCTTCATCTTCAACATCTTCTAGTTGAAGAACAACCTTTTCTTCATCCTCAACCAACTCTTCAATTTTCATAGATGAAAATTGAGGCTGTTGAGCACTTTGTATTTGCTCACTTGCTTGAAAGTATGATGGTCCTTGAGCAACTAGAGCACCAGCCATGTTTGCCATCAATCCCTTGGATCCACTTTGTATGGCTCTCTTTTGATAGTATTCTAGTTCATATGATTTTAGAACTCCATACAATGTTTCAAGGGAGACAATGTTTAGATCTCTTCCTTCTCTAATGGCTGTAACTCTATGCTCGAGGTGTTCTGGAAGAGTTAGCAGAAACTTGATATTGACCTCCTTCCTTTCATAAAACTTTCCATGAATCTGGAGCTCAGCTATCAGTTTACTAAACCTTTCAAACATGTGAGTTAGCTCTTCTCCATGTTTGTCCATAAACGCTTCATACTGTGACACCAGTATTTGCTTTTGATTTTTTCTAACTTCTTCACTTCCTTCACACAACAGCTCTATCTTGTTCTACATATCCCTGGCAGAATTGCATACTATTATATTTCCACTCATGGCTTTGTCCAGGGTAAGTGCATCTAGCAGAATGAGCTGTAGGTGATCATCCAGGGCTACCTTCTCCCTTTCTGAGTCATTGTACTCAGTAGGCTTCTTAGCAACCCAATGTGATGGGATTACTACATCATTAACTGTAGCAGCTGGAACTTCCTTTTGAGGAACGAAGGGGCCATTTTCCAGGATAGCTGGAAATAGTGGATTCTGAGCTTTGATAAATAACATGATCTTCTTTTTCCATATGTTGTAGTTTTCTTTATCAAAAGCTGGAATCTTGATATTACTTGACCTTTGAATACTTGCCATTTGGATCTCAGATATGTGTATTAATCTGAAAGCTCTGATACTAGTTGTTGGTCCCGGAATGTATTGCAGAAGGGGGATTGAATGCAATACTAATAAATTTCAAAAACTATTTCAACAACATAAATAGAAATTGTAATTTACTAGTAGAAGAAATGCATTTACAAGTTATATCTTGCACAGTGTTTCACAAAATAAATGTTTTATTTATTTTGCAAAGTTTTGCTACAACCTTGAGAACAAAGTAATTCTCAAGCTTCGGTTTCTCTAGAGATTACAGTAATAGAGATACTCTTAATTGTGTGATAGAGTGTTCCCTTTTATAGAGTGATAGTTGGATCTTTTTCTACTATACTATCACTATCAACATGGGTTGTTGAGTTGCTGTCATATTCCTTTTGCAGCTCATTACACGTTTTATTCCCATGTGATTATCTAATAATTACATACAAAGTAACTTTAGATACTTTCCACATTTGAGCCACCCAGATCTAGCAGTTATCAAATTTATCTTGCTCTAGACTTTACAGGTTGCTCCATGTGATCTCTCGAGCTTCTGTTATAGACTTTCAAGCTTGCTGTAAAGTTTGAATGTTGCAGCACGCCTGCTTCTTTTGAACATGTACTCTGTCGCTTAATTTGACTTAGAAAATTCCTAAATCAAGTTGATTCTGTATGACAGTATGTTTGCCGCAAAGTTTGCTGTCAAAGAATTGTGCTTTGGTTGACAGTATGAATTCCCCGTAGAGGTTGCTGTCGAAAATTCTAAACTTGCTGTCACAAACTATATGTGAAAGTTGTTGTCATCAGAATTTCCGCCAATGTTGCTGTCAAGATAAAACTTGCTGTCGACTCAATGAAACTTGTTGTCGACCTAGGCAACATGTTGTTTCCTTGTAACCTTACTGTCAATGCTTGACAGTAACTTTTATTCCTCCTATCGAACTTATGTATTTCTTGAGGGTTGAACATAATCGAACTTCTTCCAAGAATTACAATTATAACATGACAGTACATATTTAATTACAAGAAAAACATTTCTGGCTACGACAGTATGTTCTACTTAGTTAAACTAAGCATACCAATGAACTTAGTTAAGTTGTCTAATCTATCACCCATAAATCCCAACAATAATCATGGATTTATGGAGGAATAACTACTGGATAATCATATCAGTTGGGATAATTCATGGAATCAGTTCAGTTACGGAGGATAAATCTTATCAAATCGTGGCTCAATCATCAAGAACTACATTGGACTTGATCCCTTATAAATATAAGGGTATGTAGGCCATTTGCGGGGGGTTAGACACAGCTATACACACCTCTAACACAGTTCTGGGCATCATCTCCGACTGAGTAGGATTTACTCAGTCATAATTGCCCGGAGACCTAGCAAATTCAGTCCAAACACAACCACAATTCCGCCTCGGTTCAAGGTAGTTGAACCCTGGCAGTCGACGTGCGAACCTGCTTTCAACGCCGATTTCTACGCAATTCTCCGTTCTTCCCGCAACTACCTCCAAGAAGTGTTGTACCAAATTCCTCTCACAACAGAGTGAAAAATTTTCCTCTAGTTTTTACATTTTTACTGTATCAATTTTTTCAGTACTATTATTATAAAACCTAAAAAAATGGGCCCTTTTTCAAGTTTGGACCCCTGGCCGTTGCCTCTCTAAACTACCCTCAGAACCGGGCCTGATTACATGTCCCCCTCTTCTTTCCATACAAATATCTGTTCTTTCTATACAAATTTAAGTCTAATTTTCCAAAATTACCCCTATATTTGTATTTTCAATGCTTGATTTCATTAAAATTTAACTCTATTCTCATTTTTCAATGCATTTATTAAGGTTATTTATTGAAAAACCTTATCCAACCAACCTTTTTCTTAATATGCGTATTTTTTCAAAAAGGGACATGTAAATTGGGACGGAGGGAGTAACTATTACTCCCTCTGTCCCAGCGAGTACTCCCTCTGTCCCAGCGAGTTCTTTACGTTTACGATGGGGATAGAGCCGGTACGTATTTTAAGTCTCCTGAAAGGTATAGTTCCATAATTTTTTTTTAATTTTTTTCTTCTGAATAAAAATTTAATGTGTAAATTTTTATTCAAAAAAGGAAAATTTTAAAAATAAGTTATGAAATTATATTTAATATACACCTTAAAATACGTGCCAAGCAATGTTAAAAACATGTAAATAAATGAGTGGGACGGAAAGAATACTAACTTCTTAGCATCTCGAAATCACATGTAATTAATATATGCTTTATTATTATTGTTCATAGTAGATTAGTGATCGTTTTTCTTAAAAATCACTTATTCTCCATTCTTTAGATTATGAAATGCATTGTTTTCACTACGGGAAACCAGAATAGCTGATTGCCCAAATTGATCGATTATAAATAAAATCGGTCTGTTATAAAGATAAAACTGACCGTTAGACTTGTTCTATTTAAGTCTACCGGTTATGACATTTTGTCGGGTGTAAAGCTCATAATCGATCACATAATCGGTTGGTTATGTGAATTCGTAAATTATTAAGGGATATTTTCAATGGTCTGGTTTTGAATTTTCCAGTTTGTACCATTTATTCTTTTTGACTTATAAGTGCTATCCTTGTATTTTAGGTTTCGTGTATATTATAACATTTTGTTACCCAAACGTTAATCAAACCTTAAAATATAAGGGTACCGTACGTAGAAGTCAATAGTACAATGGTATTATTGAGAATATTCATAAACATATTTTTTGAAGTTTGGCAATGTTTTTTGTTCAAATATTTTGATGGATTATGTTTCTATAAGTAACATAATGTTATGATTATTGAGTGCAAAAAAATTGATGTTTAAATAGGAAATTAGGTCGTTTACTTGTATTTTAACATTTGAACTAACGGAATGGTATAAAATACACAAAACCTAAAATACAAGGACACCACTCGTAAGTCAAAAATCGGTCATTATTGATCCACATTACCATGTTTCAAGACGATTGGTTTAGGATTGTGTATAACGGGCCCATTTTTATCCGTTGTCACTTGTCAACCAAAATAAAACATGCAATCTTGTCAAAAAAAATAAATAAATAAATTAAACATGCAACAAAGTAATAACGTGTTATACGTTATAACTTCTGGGAGTTGGGAATGCTATCCGATTCTGAAGACATTATTTACTATAAAGTATTAAAGTCAAAAAGAAAGGAAATAATTGAATTCCCATGAGGCCACGCGCAGGTACGCAGCCATTGCACAACTGACTATTGACACGATAGCTTAGCAGCTTCTGCTGTTAGTGAATAGTCAGTATATCCAGCTGCTCTTATTGATATAGACATTAGAATAGCTCTCTCCGCTGAAAGCCGCAAAATCTAATTAAAAAATAATACCAGTATACATCCAGGTAAGGTTTTTGCTGATGATAGTAAATAAACTTTATCTAAAAAGAAGTTAAGATTGTAGAAGCACTCAGAAGACAATACAAACTCCTTCTTGAGGCTCAGGACCTACATTTACAAGCTCGTAGCAACTTTATTTGCAAGCTGGTGGTGTGTACGAGATAAAAATGCAGCAATCAATCTTTTATTATCATACCTGAGTCTATCACACGTTAGTTAATCAATATAAGAATCAAGGAATTATTTTAGGACCAATCAGAGCCAATTCCTAAAATTTAGACATTTCCTTATTTACAATCTCACCCTACCTCTTTAACCATGGTTAGTTAAAACTTCTAATTTAAATACAATAATGATTTTATTAAACATATCCATAAATACCTATTTTTTAAATCAAAAAATATTTATTAGAAAATCACAATTTTAATTTGAAATCAATCACGATATATCATTATATATTTTAAATAACTTGAATAAAATCCATACCTTCAAAAATTTGATTTTTTTATAAGCTCAAAAATATATTTATTCATAATTTGTTAATAAAATTAATTAATAAATGCATATAAGCCAACACTACAAAATTGGATTTGAACAAATTTTAAATAACTTGGATAAAATTCACATCTTCAAAAACTCGATTTTTTAAAAGGTTCAATAATATTTTTATTCACAATTTGTTAATAAAATAATTAATAAATTCATATAAACGAACACTACATATATTTTAATTATTTCAATTATTAGATATACGCTATAAGGATATTATTATTGGTTGGTGGATAAATTACCAATTAAAAAATTAAAATTATTTTAGAAACAATCAGAATTTAATTCTAAACTTTAAATCAATCAATCATATACAAAATTTTATTATTTACCATGCTTATTCTAATTTACTAATCACGGTTAAATTAAATTTAAATATAAAATATTTTGATTTAATAACTTCGCATATCACATGATTTTTAATTTTAAAGAATTTCTACTAACCATAAATATTATTTTCTATAAATCCACATAATAGTATATTACATATGGTGATATATCTTTTAGTTATGAATTGTTTTTGAACATATTTTATTATAATAAAGGATACCATAATCTAACATGTATTGATTAATCAATCACAAGATCGTGATTTATTTTAACATCAATCAGAATCTATTAAATTTAAATCAATTAAATCTAAGCCGCTTATTCCATGTTCCCCATAAGACTTAGCAAACTTTGATAAACTATGTGTATGCATCAATTTTTCTCATGGCTAAATCATATCAATTTCGGTTAAGGTACTACTTTATATCTTTTTATTATATGGGATTCTATACTTGGAGAGATTATCTTTTTATCTCAATTGTATATATGTATTATATGTTGTGTGTTTTAATTGTCCAATAAATTCAACAGAAAAACGTTTCTGACGAAAAAAAATAGAAAACGATTTAGGTTATCATCATCCCCGGTCCGGATTCTCTCAGAGTTACTTCCCATTAGAATATTCAGTAGCAAACTTCAATAATTCAGCGACTTACTAAATTGTAGGCATCAATCCTTATCACATTATACTAATTTGTTTATATTATTATGTGTACAAGAAAAAATTTGTGTAATTTAGTGTCATTTTGTGTTCTAATTTTGGGTACACGATTTAATATCATGTCATTTTCGTTCAAGAACCTAAAATACATGACATGAATTTCTTCTTATATATGTAGGAAAAATATATTCACTGTTAAAGGAAAATGAATTTCATGTTATTTAACCCAAAATCTGAATTACAAGGACACATATATAACAATGTGATTATGTGTTTATATATTACACACTTGATTTCAATTTTATGGACAGTGGCTTATTTTCACAAGTTTATCAAATTAAAAAAAGATAGCTGATACTCATTTTCTTATGTCTTATTTTAAGAATAAAAGAAAACTAAAATTTGTTATTCCATGTTTTACTAGAAAAAAATAAAAAATCAAAATACAAACTTCCAAACTGAAAATGCACATTTTAAGTTGTCTTTATAAATAAGCTAAGGTCAATAACCATAAAATCTAACAATTACTCCGTATATGTTACCTCAAGAGCGCGATATTGAATTTGTTTGGTTAGTTGATATTTTTTTTATTGTAAATCAATTCATTAATAAAAAGGACATATAATTTATAAAAATGATATTGAACAATCACATAGCAAACTAAATTAGATGAAATTTTCTATTGTTATAACTACGTTCGTTTCATATATCTTGCACAGTAGATATCCTTTCTCATATCGTTGAAACATGCAACCTTGATAGACATTCTAATGATTTATTGGAGTCGTGACGATTAAGTTTCTACACATATTTAATATGTAATCGAAAAAGTAACCACGATCATACAAATATTTTCAATAAATTAATATAATAAATATTTTAAGGATTCAATATTTAATAAATATACCGAATTCTCAGAATATGAGTGAAAAATTTGTTAACATGATATGTAGAAATATTCTCTAATAAAGAGAGAAATAAAATGAAAGCTAAATTTAAAAAAAAAACAATATAGATGGATTTTGAACTTTTCAACGGGTGTTTTTTTTTTATGATTGATTCATAATATTAATATTAATTCAATTGGTATGAATTCACGGATAAGTATTTTATACTTACGTTAATTAATATTCCAATAACCTATATATTTTTCTAAATAAAAATTAAAATAATATATTTATATTAATTTATTAATACAATTTATCGGTCGGTGCGTAGCACGGGTAGAACGCTAGTGACATATAATCCAACAGTGGGTTCATTAGTCATGTTAATCTTGTTGGAATATGGATTCGATTATAATTTGAATTCTTTGATTCGGTAAAATCAATTCCGTTTTTACTATGGATTTTTTGCCACCTCCTTAACATAATTAATTAACACGGTTAATTAATTAAGGAAATTGCCACCAATTTGATTGATTAGCGCGGCTAATAAATTAAGGCAATTGTGTAGCGCACAAGTCTTCTCATCCTATAAATACTCATCTAGAGCATTAGGATTATTTACTCAAAAACACATATCCTGCTCTCATATACAGTCTCTTCTCTTCCTCTGGTGATAGTTCTTGTTCGTCTCAAACTCGCTGAGAGTGACGCTCGTCTGTAACCTCTGCAATCCGTTTTATCCTGGGAGGCGTTTCGCTCACACATACGGTGAGGGCTAATACGCTTTAAGGAGACAGTCACGCACTGGACTCGGGTTTTTCGTTCCTTATTTGCTCTTTTGTCTGTTTTAATTATACACATAACTGTTAATCACACACGCACAAATATTATACTATTTGTATTTATCTTCATTATTGATATAAGATTTTACTACTGGAAAAAGTGGTTAAATTCAACGGAATAAATTCAACAGATGATAAATTCAACCAGATCCCGTTGGTTTTATGGTCAATGTTCAATTTCAACGGAACAAACTCAACCGACGCTAAATGCAACAAAATAAAATCAACCGAAATCAAACTCAACAGCATCTCGTTGAATTTATTTATTACTTTTTCCAACAGGCGGCAAAATGTCCACCAAAAGTTAATTTCAACGGAATAAAATCAACCGAAATAAATTCAACAATAGCTCGTTGAATTTAATTATGACTTTTTTCCAACAGGCGGGCAAAATTCCCACCAAAAGTTAATTTCAACGGAACAAATTCAACCGACGCTAAATGCAACAGAATAAAATCAACCAAAAACAAATTCAACAATATCTCGTTTAATTTACGTAATCATTTATTCCACTAACTTAAAAAAAACCACCGAATACTAAATACAACGGAATAAAATCAACGGAAATCAAATGCAACGGTATCTCGTTTAATTTACGTAATCATTTATTCCACTAACTGAAAAAGCTCCACCAAATACTAAATACAACGGAATAAAATCAACGGAAATCAAATACAACGGTATCTCGCTTAATTTACTTAATCATTTATTCCACTAACTGAAAATCCATCGAATAATAAATACAACCGAATAAAATCAACGGAAATCAAATATAGTACGATTAGATATATTTAGTTAGATATATTTTAACATCCGTACGATTGGATCGTCGATAAATGTTTTTTAAAAAATAGAAACAATAATCTGGGACAAAACACTAGTTATGAGTTTCAGACAATATAGTAGTGTTCTACTACGATCTCCAACTAAATTAATTTTTTATTTTTTGAAAATTTGGGAATATCATTATTTTAGATATATATTGACATCCGTACGGTTGGATCGTCAATAAATGTTTTTTTAAAAAATAGAAACAATAATCTGGGATAAAGCACTAGTTGCTAGTTCTAGACAGTATAGTAGTGTTTTACTAAGATCTCCAACCAAATTAATTTTTTATTTTTTAAAAATTTGGGAATATCATTATTTAAGATATATATTGACATCCGTACGGTTGGATCTTCGATTAAGGTTTTTTAAAAATAGAAATAATAATCTGGGACAAAGCAATAGTTACGAGTTCTTGACAATATAGTAGCGTTCTACTAAGATCTCCAACCAAATTAATTTATTATTTTTTAAAAATTTGGGAATATCATTATTTTAGATATATATTGACATCCGTACAGTTGGATCGTCGATTAATGTTTTTTAAAAAATAGAAACAATAATCTGGGACAAAGCACTAGTTACGAGTTATTGACAATATCGTAGTGTTCTACTAAGATCTCTAACCAAATTAATTTTTTATTTTTTAAAAATTTGGAAATATCATTATTTTAGATATATATTGACATTCGTACGGTTGGATCGTCAATAAATGTTTTTTTAAAAATAGAAACAATAATCTCGGATAAAGCACTAGTTGCTAGTTCCAGACAATATAGTAGGGTTCTACTAAGATCACCAACCAAATTAATTTTTTATTTTTTAAAAATTTCGGAATATCATTATTTAAAATATATATTGACATCCGTACGGTTGGATCTTCGATTAATGTTTTTTAAAAAATAGAAACAATAATCTGGGACAAAGCAATAGTTACGAGTTCTAGACAATATAGTAGCGTTCTACTAAGATCTCTAACCAAATTAATTTTTAATTTTTTAAAAATTTGGGAATATCATTATTTAAGATATATATTGACATCCGTACGGTTGGATCTTCGATTAATGTTTTTTAAAAAATAGAAACAATAATCACGGACAAAGCACTAGTTGCTAGTTCTAGACAATATAGTAGGGTTCTACTAAGATCACCAACCAAATTAATTTTTTATTTTTAAAAATTTCAGAATATGATTATTTAAAATATATATTGACATCCGTACGGTTGGATCTTCGATTAATGTTTTTTAAAAAATAGAAATAATAATCTGGGACAAAGCAATAGTTACGAGTTCTAGACAATATAGTAGCGTTCTACTAAGATCTCTAACCAAATTAATTTTTAATTTTTTAAAAATTTGGGAATATCATTATTTAAGATATATATTGACATTCGTACGGTTGGATCTTCGATTAATGTTTTTTAAAAAATAGAAACAATAATCTCGGACAAAGCACTAGTTGCTAGTTCTAGACAATATAGTAGGGTTCTACTAAGATCACCAACCAAATTAATTTTTTATTTTTTAAAAATTTCGGAATATCATTATTTAAAATATATATTGACATCCGTACGGTTGGATCTTCGATTAATGTTTTTTAAAAAATAGAAATAATAATCTGGGACAAAGCAATAGTTACGAGTTCTAGACAATATAGTAGCGTTCTACTAAGATCTCCAACCAAATTAATTTTTAATTTTTTTAAAATTTGGGAATATCATTATTTAAGATATATATTGACATCCGTACGGTTGGATCTTCGATTAATGTTTTTTAAAAATAGAAATAATAATCTGGGACAAAGCAATAGTTACGAGTTCTTGACAATATAGTAGCGTTCTACTAAGATCTCCAACCAAATTAATTTTTTATTTTTTAAAAATTTGGGAATATCATTATTTTAGATATATATTGACATCCGTACAGTTGGATCGTCGATAATTTTTTTAAAAAAAATAGAAACAATAATCTGGGACAAAGCACTAGTTACGAGTTAATGACAATATCGTAGTGTTCTACTAAGATCTCCAACCAAATTAATTTTTTATTTTTTAAAAATTTGGAAATATCATTATTTTAGATATATATTGACATCCGTACGGTTGGATCGTCAATAAATGTTTTTTTAAAAATAGAAACAATAATCTCGGACAAAGCACTAGTTGCTAGTTCCAGACAATATAGTAGGGTTCTACTAAGATCACCAACCAAATTAATTTTTTATTTTTTAAAAATTTCGGAATATCATTATTTAAAATATATATTGACATCCGTACGGTTGGATCTTCGATTAATGTTTTTTAAAAAATAGAAACAATAATCTGGGACAAAGCAATAGTTACGAGTTCTAGACAATATAGTAGCGTTCTACTAAGATCTCTAACCAAATTAATTTTTAATTTTTTAAAAATTTGGGAATATCATTATTTAAGATATATATTGACATCCGTACGGTTGGATCTTCGATTAATGTTTTTTAAAAAATAGAAACAATAATCTCGGACAAAGCACTAGTTGCTAGTTCTAGACAATATAGTAGAGTTCTACTAAGATCACCAACCAAATTAATTTTTTATTTTTTTAAAATTTCGGAATATCATTATTTAAAATATATATTGACATCCGTACAGTTGGATCTTCGATTAATGTTTTTTAAAAAATAGAAATAATAATCTGGGACAAAGCAATAGTTACGAGTTCTAGACAATATAGTAGCGTTCTACTAAGATCTCTAACCAAATTAATTTTTAATTTTTTAAAAATTTGGGAATATCATTATTTAAGATATATATTGACATCCGTACGGTTGGATCTTCGATTAATGTTTTTTAAAAAATAGAAACAATAATCACGGACAAAGCACTAGTTGCTAGTTCTAGACAATATAGTAGGGTTCTACTAAGATCACCAACCAAATTAATTTTTTATTTTTAAAAATTTCGGAATATGATTATTTAAAATATATATTGACATCCGTACGGTTGGATCTTCGATTAATGTTTTTTAAAAAATAGAAATAATAATCTGGGACAAAGCAATAGTTACGAGTTCTAGACAATATAGTAGCGTTCTACTAAGATCTCTAACCAAATTAATTTTTAATTTTTTAAAAATTTGGGAATATCATTATTTAAGATATATATTGACATTCGTACGGTTGGATCTTCGATTAATGTTTTTTAAAAAATAGAAACAATAATCTCGGACAAAGCACTAGTTGCTAGTTCTAGACAATATAGTAGGGTTCTACTAAGATCACCAACCAAATTAATTTTTTATTTTTTAAAAATTTCGGAATATCATTATTTAAAATATATATTGACATCCGTACGGTTGGATCTTCGATTAATGTTTTTTAAAAAATAGAAATAATAATCTGGGACAAAGCAATAGTTACGAGTTCTAGACAATATAGTAGCGTTCTACTAAGATCTCCAACCAAATTAATTTTTAATTTTTTTAAAATTTGGGAATATCATTATTTAAGATATATATTGACATCCGTACGGTTGGATCTTCGATTAATGTTTTTTAAAAATAGAAATAATAATCTGGGACAAAGCAATAGTTACGAGTTCTTGACAATATAGTAGCGTTCTACTAAGATCTCCAACCAAATTAATTTTTTATTTTTTAAAAATTTGGGAATATCATTATTTTAGATATATATTGACATCCGTACAGTTGGATCGTCGATAATTTTTTTTAAAAAAATAGAAACAATAATCTGGGACAAAGCACTAGTTACGAGTTAATGACAATATCGTAGTGTTCTACTAAGATCTCCAACCAAATTAATTTTTTATTTTTTAAAAATTTGGAAATATCATTATTTTAGATATATATTGACATCCGTACGGTTGGATCGTCAATAAATGTTTTTTTAAAAATAGAAACAATAATCTCGGACAAAGCACTAGTTGCTAGTTCCAGACAATATAGTAGGGTTCTACTAAGATCACCAACCAAATTAATTTTTTATTTTTTAAAAATTTCGGAATATCATTATTTAAAATATATATTGACATCCGTACGGTTGGATCTTCGATTAATGTTTTTTAAAAAATAGAAACAATAATCTGGGACAAAGCAATAGTTACGAGTTCTAGACAATATAGTAGCGTTCTACTAAGATCTCTAACCAAATTAATTTTTAATTTTTTAAAAATTTGGGAATATCATTATTTAAGATATATATTGACATCCGTACGGTTGGATCTTCGATTAATGTTTTTTAAAAAATAGAAACAATAATCTCGGACAAAGCACTAGTTGCTAGTTCTAGACAATATAGTAGAGTTCTACTAAGATCACCAACCAAATTAATTTTTTATTTTTTTAAAATTTCGGAATATCATTATTTAAAATATATATTGACATCCGTACAGTTGGATCTTCGATTAATGTTTTTTAAAAAATAGAAATAATAATCTGGGACAAAGCAATAGTTACGAGTTCTAGACAATATAGTAGCGTTCTACTAAGATCTCTAACCAAATTAATTTTTAATTTTTTAAAAATTTGGGAATATCATTATTTAAGATATATATTGACATCCGTACGGTTGGATCTTCGATTAATGTTTTTTAAAAAATAGAAACAATAATCTCGGACAAAGCACTAGTTGCTAGTTTTAGACAATATAGTAGGGTTCTACTAAGATCACCAACCAAATTAATTTTTTATTTTTTAAAAATTTCGGAATATCATTATTTAAAATATATATTGACATCCGTACGGTTGGATCTTCGATTAATGTTTTTTAAAAAATAGAAATAATAATCTGGGACAAAGCAATAGTTACGAGTTCTAGACAATATAGTAGCGTTCTACTAAGATCTCCAACCAAATTAATTTTTAATTTTTTAAAAATTTGGGAATATCATTATTTAAGATATATATTGACATCCGTACGGTTGGATCTTCGATTAATGTTTTTTAAAAAATAGAAATAATAATCTGGGACAAAGCACTAGTTACGAGTACTAGTCGATTTAGTAGTTTCGTACTAAGATCTCCAACAAAATTATTTTTTTATTTTTTTAAAAATTTGGAAACACCAATAAATTAGATATATATTGACATCCGTAAGGTTGGATCGTCGAGAAATATTTTTAAAAAAATAGAAACTACAATTCGGGACAAAGCATTAGTTACGAGTACTAGTCGATTTAGTAGTTTCCTAGTAACATCTCCAACAAAATTAATTTTTTTATTTTTTAAAAATTTGGAAACATCACTAAATTAGATATATCTTGACATCCGTACGGTTGGATCGTCGAGAAATAAATTTAAAAAAAATAGAAACAGTAATTCGGGACAAAGCATTAGTTATAAATACCAATCGATTTAGTAGTTTCCACCTATCCAACAAAACTAATTTTTATTTTTTAAATATTTAGGAATATCATTAAATTATATAAATCCTGACATTCGTACGGTTGAATCGTTGAGAAATTGATATATTACTAGTTTTTAAAATATTTGAAAAATTTTAAGAAAATTATTTAAAATGCTTAAAATGTACTTTCATATTCTAAAAATATATTTTCCACACTCTATAAATATATATATTTTTCATAAAATATATATTTCTAGGTATTTTAGACTCAAAACATAAGTCAAAAGATGAAATGGTTTTGATCCAAAGTGTATCGTATTTACTTCGATAAGTATCTTTATTTAATATCCTCAATTTTATATAAATACTTCCACATGTTAGAAAAACTTGAAATTTGGAATTGGTCTTTTAAATGATATTTTTCATGAAAAATTAAATTTTCGTAATTTATTGATAACTTTTTTCCGGAGACGAATTTTGAGCCGAAAAGCTCGTACATTGAAAAATCCAACTGTTAACCAAAGTTATGCAAAATTTGACCAAATTTTGAGGGAATAATTTTCTTAATATTTCAAAATGCTGGGCCAAATTTCATAAAATTTAGAGCATTTTTGATTTTATGTATATTTATTTAATATATTAAGTAGTAACTTTTTTGTTGTTGGAATTGAAAATTAAAACATTATGTTGGAAACATGTGTCAAGGTGTTATTGGTTGACACCATAGCACATGGATTATCATTTCTTAAGCTATTTATAACCCTTGATTAAAACCAAAGAAACACACATCCAACAATCTATATTTAAGTACATAAAAAAAAGTCAAATCAATCCACCCACCCACAATTATCATCAGCATCAATGATCTCTCTCTCTCTTCGATATCTCTCTCTTCAGCTCTCTCACTGCCTCTCCAGTTTACACACACACATATACGAAGTTAATCTTCAAAAAATCATAGATTACCATTCGTTCATCCAAAATTAGTGATTTATATATGTATGTGTTCTACAAATCGAGCTCTATCCATTGATATATGTATCTTCAGATTTTGACCAAATAATTTTTTTGGTAAGTTTTTTAATTTAATTCGATTTTGAAGATTATAATGTTTTTGATGATTTTTTTTTTTTTTTTGCAGGGTTGTAGCTTAGAGACGATTACAACATATATATTAATTTCATAATTTTCTGGCAATATTTTATTTTGCCGGAATTTGGGTTAACCGGAATTGGAGTTGTAAAATTTTCTTCGAAATTTTGTTTTATCTATAACATAGTCCGTTGCTTGGTGATACTTATAATTATTTTGGATTTTTTAGATTTCATTTTATGTTGCCGGATAGTGTTTGGTTGACCGGAAATGGTGGAATAAATTTTGTTTGAAATTTCGTGTTGTTGTATATATAGATAGATGTATTGTGGTGTGTATATGTTATTTTCAGTTTTTTTGGGCGTGTTAGGAATTAGCCGACAATGTTCATGTGTGTTCTTCTTGGAGACGTCAATTTTTTTTTAAATTGTAGTTCCTTAAATTCAACCGGATTCCGTTGAATTTAGCATATTAAATTCAACTGATTTATGTCGAATTTAAGTGGATATAATCAATGAAAATTGGTTGATTATGGCAGAATTAAATTTAACGATTTACGGTTGATTATATTACCATTGGTGGGAAAATGAATTTTTGGTGAAATTCAAAATTGGAATTTCAAATTTTTTCGAAAATGCCCAAGGTCATTTTCAACGGAAAATGGTTGAAATTGGTACCAACAAAATCAACGGGAAGTCGTTGAATTTAAGCTTAAATTCAACCGAAATGCTAATTTCAACAAGCTTATATACAACAGAAATGATTCGATTGAATTTATGTTAAACTTAACGGAATCCTGTTGAAATAAGCTAAATTCAACAAAATTTTGCCCGTTGAATTTAGCCGCTTTTCTAGTAGTATCCTACTGATACTTTTCCTGAACTGAAGGATGTGTAAACGAAATCATTCAGAAAAACCCAAAGTTCTTATATATATAAATATATATCAATACTTGCTAGTACTTAGGATAAAACAATACTTGTATTGCAGTGGAGCTATAGATCTCTGTTTCACGTAAACAGACGTTTATTTATAAATTTACATAAACACACCAATTTACTGATTAGTAAGCACCTTAGATAAATTATGATGAGGCTAAATTCTCCTTTAATCTTTGCCGTTAATAACTGTGTCCTGAAGAAGAGGGACAGGCTCTGAAAACAGCGAAAAAAATATATCTTCTGTTAAACCTTCTTGAATACCATAGCCATCATCTCCGGCATTGTACGTACAATGAGACATTCGAACAAGATTTAACATAATCTGAAGAACCGACCACTCTAAAGGAACATCAAGCTTCATCAGTTTTGCCCATTTCTTCTTCATCAAATCTAGCATGTGTTTACGTGCAACTTCTTCTGAAACACCGGTGTCCATCATGTAGCATTGGATTGCTTTTGGAACATCTCCTCTTTTTAACTCATTCTGTCATGCATCCTCGTATAATTAGTTCTAATTAATAACGTGGTAAAAACTTACACAGTCTGGAAAAAAGATATTTTTATATCTAAACACACAAGAATGAGTAGTTATTGTTTTCTTCTACCATACCGTGGCAGTTCCATAGTCGTCAGCTAGTCTAAATATCTCACATCCCAAGCTTAATATTTCAGGAAGACTCTCGATATATTCAACGTCTTCTTTCCTGATTGGATTGGATGTGAAAAGGTAGGAATGAAGTGTAATTAGAGGCCCTGTTATACTCACAAGTCCATTCTTCATGTACTCCTCGAATGTTGGCTTGTATCCGGTGTGATACCACCTGGCCTCGACTAGGTAACTTCTTGTCAAACCAGCCCACTACAACATAAGATTAAATTTTTTAACAATTTGAAAAAATATCTGACAAATGACCAAAAAGGATGTAAACGAACTTACTGCTTTTCTTAGATGTGGAGTAATGTCTAGTTTTTGCTCCCTGAGAATGTCGTAGGCAGCCTCATTGACATGATTGTAAAGTGTTAGGAAGACTAGCTGCATGTAGTGTGGAAGCTCCTTCAATGCATTTATGTCCCATCTGAAAAATGACATGGTTTGTACCATTTGTCGGATACATAAGAAATGAGATAACAAATTTTAAAGATGTAAAACACAAACCTCTCAATTACACTTGTGAAGATTTCAAGTTCATCCAGTGTCCCATAAACATCATAAACATCATCTATTGTTGTACTAAGCTGTATTGCTTTCGTCAGATGTACTCTGAAAAATCGGTGTTCAGGCCTGCATGAAACTCCCACAGTCCACAAGAAAGATGCTACTAACCTATCTCTTATAGCATCAGGTTTGTCACCGAGACCTGATGCATCCCACCACCTATATATATAATCAAAGAGTGAAATAAAGAAGGTGTTAAAAAATTTTGTGCTAGTGTGTGAGTTACATATATTGATCAACATCTGCAAAACCCATCATATACCTTGATGGCTCTACAAGTTCTTCCTGGTATAACCCTTGCAAAATGTTAAAGTCGAGCTTCGCAAATTGTAATACGGCAGGGATCATGTCACTACATCTTTCATAAATATCCATATACCACCTTGCATCGAATCTTGTGAGTCTCCACTGTAATGGAAGTTCCAAGCCACGTCGCACTTGCATGGCAAGATCCAAATCATCAATATTCTTGACTCTCTCCTTAAGGATTTTTCTTGTGAAGGAACAAGCCTCCTCCATGAGTGACTCTCCTTCAACGGAGTAGTATGAGGCCTCGTATAAACTAAACATTCCTTTCACATCTTCACCAAGAGATTCTTTAAATCTCACATTTTCGGTAAAAGCCCTGAAAACCTCTGCACATATATATGCATTGAATTACTGAAATTTTTTGATGTATATTAGAGTTTTTTTTAAAAATAGATACCTGAGGTTGTATGATATCCATGTTCTCTTAGAAGTCTAAATTTAAGAGCAGTAGCATGCAAATTCTTTTGCAGCTTGTCTTCATTGTTGAAATCAAACATTGAAGATATAAAACAAAGAACTAAACTAGGATTGAATAACAAGATGAAGGCTGAAATATGTACAAAACTGTAATGTACTAGAGACTACATTGTGTTCTCTCTCTTATATAAAAATAATACGATTACATTGTTTAAATAGAAAAACAATATTCAAGATTCCTATAATCTCTCACCTATAATCTCTCAATAATATCTTATTCTTGCTACTCAAGATAAACGAATTCACACTCCTAAAATCTCTCAATTACGATTGACCAAATCATGTAAACACTTTATTTCTATAACTAGAATATCAGGATATATGTTTGAATTAAACAAAGTATCCCAACAATCTCTCCCTTAATTCAAACATGTATGATGCATCCGTCCAGCCCGTATGGCTTTTAACTGAGCCCGTATGGCTGATTTGACTGAGCCCGTATGGCTAATTCAACTGAGCCCGTATGGCTGATTAAACTGAGCCCGTATGGCTGATTAAACTGAGCCCGTATGGCTATTTGCCCGTCTGGCACTTCAACTTATTTGCCCGTCTGGCATTTTTCGTGTTTGCCCGTCTGACACTTTTCGTGTTTGCCCATCTGGCAAGTTCACCTCCATTCGAATTCACCGAAAAATTGAGAACACTCGAATCCAGAGATCATTGCATTCCAAGCAACAATATCTCTCTCAGACATTCCATCAAACACCTTCCGTGTCCCTGCCTCCATAGTGTTCCATCTCGTTCTGCATGGCCTTCTGCCACTCTATCTCGTTTTCTTCCTTCAGCAGTCTTCTCCGGCATCGCCTCGTCTTTCTCGGCAACCCCATACTACACATGCATCCCATACTATACATGCAGCTTTGCCACCATCCTTCTGCAACGTCTACCTGAAACTATCACTCTGCACCTCCAACACCAGCAGCGGCTTCACCACCGCCTGCGGCGGAATAACAAAACCTCGCTCTAATACCAAATGTTGAAATCAAACATTGAAGATATAAAACAAAGAACTAAACTAGGATTGAATAACAAGATGAAGGCTGAAATATGTACAAAACTGTAATGTACTAGAGACTACATTGTGTTCTCTCTCTTATATAAAAATAATACGATTACATTGTTTAAATAGAAAAACAATATTCAAGATTCCTATAATCTCTCACCTATAATCTCTCAATAATATCTTATTCTTGCTACTCAAGATAAACGAATTCACACTCCTAAAATCTCTCAATTACGATTGACCAAATCATGTAAACACTTTATTTCTATAACTAGAATATCAGGATATATGTTTGAATTAAACAAAGTATCCCAACATTCATTAGTCTGATCATTATTGCATATCTTTCTCAAGGCATGCTTTATTTCTTCGTCGAAACAATAACCCAATCCAAGTTTTTGCAGATGATTAATCAGTTCCATTTGATCCAATGGGTCAGCCATATTCTTTAACATCAACTCCACATTTGCTTTCATTTCTAAAGCTCGGGATTTGATTTCTTCACCCTGTACATGGAGTTTTGTGATTGTGAGTCATAATGTAAAATAAGTCTTGGTCAAATAAATTAGATATAAAAGTTCTTGATACTACCTTATAGTCACTTTCCAGTGATCGAACGAAATTGTAGTCCCACTTGCAACGTTTGTAATTCCCTGATCGCCTAACTACAGCCTCTTCTTGCGACACCTGAGAAGCCTTAGTTCTTCCGGGGAACGATTTGATCACAGGCTTAATGGCCATAATAGTATTTTTAGCTATGGCAGGGACATGTCTCCCAAGGCTGCAACTCATAAACTGAGAAGATAACACAAGTGCCATGTTAATCTGGGTACTAGAAATGCAGCAACTCTTGAGTTACGGTGTAGTGCATGATCGAGATTGCTGCTGTTTATATACTATAGTCAATAACCCCGGCCCCCCAACCTAAAAGAATAAATTGTTTCTAGTTCTACATAGATTGAATTTTATTCATGACACATTTCACCTCCCACTTAGTCAAAAAGGTTCAAAACTAGACTTTAGTGAAGAGAGTCTAGTGGAGGAGGATGAGGGTGTAACTGAGTCGAGCTGTTTGTGAGATGTTCGAGTTTGGTTCGTAAAATATTTGAATTTGGTTCGGTAGTAATTGAGTTGAGCTCGAGCTCGATCTATTCAAATATTTTATTGAATCGAGTTCAAGGATCAAATTACTGGGTTCGTAAGATTCGTGAGCTTAATCAAGCATTTATTATTTTCAATTTTACATATTACACATATATTTTATTTAAATAATTAAAATTTTTATAATAATTTAGATATTTAATCAAGTCGAACTTGAGCCGAACCAATTATATTCAAGTTTTTGCCAATATTCAATGAAATCGATTTGAGTTTTCGAGCCAAACTCGAACATATATATCGAACTTTCTACGAGCAAAGTTTCGAGTTTGAAATGGAAGGATCGCTCGAATTCGAGCCCGAACCCAAACTATTCAATCGAACTCGAACCTAACAGTGTTCGATTCGGGTCGAGTCGGTTCGGTTCAATTACACCCCTATAATCGAGTAATATTGAAATTATTTTTTTTATTTCCCTAGTGTATGATAAGAAACAAGTCGGGTTATATTGAAATTGTTTTTAATTTGTATGGTGTGGCCTCTAAATGAACCGATACACTAACGAACGGCTCGATGTTCGTTTCGAAAAAAGCTCGGGTTCGGTTCGGTTCGATTCAAAAACGAGTCGATCTTGAACATGATTTTAAGGATCGATTTATAAACGAGCTGAACTTGATCACGCTAAATTAGTTTCACTCGATAGCTCGCAAACACGATTGATTAACATGCTCGTGAACATAGTTCGTGAACAGGCTCGTGAACATAGCTCATGAACATGTTAGTGAATAAGTTTAATAATTGAGCTCGCTAGCATGCTCAGTATACGGGTGGGTTCATTAGCGGTTCATAAACGAATTTGATAAATAATCTCGTATATATAATATATGTTTAATTATTAGAATATACTCTCGAAACTCTTATAGGCCCAATCTGTGTGGATATGGAAGAACATGATAGGTTAAGCATGGATGCATGGGCCCAATATGCCTTGGAATTATACTGAAAGATGAAGGTTCTGGCATCTAGTTCGGGGTTCATTCATATAGGGGTTCAGGTGTCTGAACCCCATGTGGGGGTACTACTATACGGAGGCCTTATAGGGGTTCATGCAGGTGAAGGGCTTCCAGGCAGGGGTTCATACTCGTACCCCGACAGTCCGTGGGATTTGGCCCAGCAGCCTCCTAAATTGTAGGAGAATGGATATATATGGCTCTAACGGACTTGGGGATAAGTCCTAAACATCAGGAACAGGTCAACAACATCAGTTAACATAAATAATCATTATATATACATGGATTATGTATATATATGAAGATATATGATGGAAAATCATATATTTATGAGGATAATCATGGATTTATGGAGGAATAACTATTGGATAATCATATGAGCTGGGATAATTCATGGAATCAGTTCAGTTACGGAGGATAAAGCTTGTTAAATCGTGCACTACTAGAAAAAGGTCAATAGACATCGGTTTCTGGCCGTTGTTAAAAAAAAAACTGACCGATGTCTATGCGTGTGTAGAGAAAGGTAAAAAGCTTTAGACATCGGTTTTTAGCCGTTGTCTATTATCGACTTAGACATTGGTTTCTTAAATATTTCTGATGTCTAAGTACATAATGTGCAGTAGTTCTTTTTAAATTATGATATATTATGTTCATTATATCAACATAAACATAGCATTGACAAGGTAAATAATGACATAGACATCGATTTCTTGGTAAAAACCGATGTTTTATGTTATCATAGACATCGGTTGTTTGGTAAGACTGATGTTATATGCTATATTAGACATCGGTTTCTTTAACAAAACTGATGTGACATGTTCTAACAGACATCGTTTTCAATAGCAAAACCGATGTTATATGTTCTAACAGACATCGTTTTTTAACCATACTCCAATGTTATATTTTCCTATTATACATCGTTTTTTTAGAAAAAGTGATGTGAATCATTGTTAAAGACATCAGTTTTATATGATAACACTGATGTATCTTGTTGAGGTTTTAGCATGTAGTGATCGTTTATATGCACCCCAAAACTGAAATCAAACCAAAACGCTAAAATACAAAAACCAAGTACTTGCCATTTACCAAACATCCCAATGTTTACAATAACCATAATTGGTACCAAAATTCTACATGTCCAACTATCAACTAGCTTAATTACACAAATCAGTACTTCGGCAAACAAACCATTTGTTCCATAAGTGCAAACCAATTCTTAGACAAAAGCTAGATGTTAGGCAAAGATTATAGTCAGTTCTTCGACCGCTCTGAACCATAATTATAGCCCGTTCTTCTTTGTAATTATCCTGTTGAAATATTAGTTAAGGTTGAGTTATCAGTCTACACTCTTTACAATGACAAATATTTACACAGAACAATACATGGAGATTTTCTTTTATCTTTCCTTCATCAATCCTACCTGCAGGATGTCAGAGGAGATCAGGCTATTGGCGATCTGCAGATCTCTAGGCTTCAGGGGAACATTTTCTATTCACCTGAAGGATACCATCTGCGCTACCACCTTGTTGCATTTCAATTATAGCCTGATTATATTCCATCTTTCTCTCCTGCATAGACCATCAATGGAAGATGAAATTAAAATGCAGAACTCGCGTTGTAAGAGAAACCAAAGGGGTCGAAAGACAATTCTCAATGCAGGCACATTAGTTGAGAGTCAAATATTGGTCAGAATAGGCGATACAACAGACACAAAAAAGAATACCTCTATTGTGTAATCCAATAATTCGATACAACATTTAATACAATTTAACTTGCTCTTACGAATATCTTACAATCAATAATGATAACTCTGAACAACGTTTAGCAGTTAATAAATGAACAATAGCAAGGTCAATTTAATAAGAACACCATACTATCAGCACTTGAAAATAGTTAGATGGCATAAAAATTATTCTAACTTATACAGTTAGATGGCAAATATACATATGGCAGGACACTTTTATCAAAAATTGATAAGCAGCACTTCTCTCAATGAATCTTCCCCATGTATCCCATCTCTCATTGTCATGAAATGGATAATCATCTGCATAAGAAAGATCTCCAACAAACAGATATTAACGCGCTCTATAATTATTTCAAATTCAAGGAAATAGTAACTGCAAAAATTTTAATAAATATGTACCGTGTGCGGCACACAGTGTGCCTTGCACTGTGTCTTGAACTCTCATCCTATTTTACAAAAGAAAATCAAAAGTATCCACTAGGATTAAAGACTATGGATACACATTATGTATCATACTAAATTAGTACAAAATTAGTATCAATGTCTTGAAGATTATTTACCTGCAATGAACTTACGATGTTGAGCAGTTTCTGAAATATCTTAACATCAGAGTTGCTGAAAAGGGGGCTGTTAGGTTCCAGGATGGAAAAAGAAGGGCACCATTTTTTAGTTAGCCACCAGTTAAAAAGCCAAAGGGTGTAATGTGTAACTCGAACTGCCCACTGGTCTTGCAAGGGTAGAGAACTCAAGGTTTCCTTAGATAGGCAAGCAGGAACACTAGGCCACCAGAAGTTGGCAATTGGAACAACTAGTGCAGCTCCTAACAATCTAAGAAGAAAAAGAAGCAAATATCTGAAAGTAAGCAATTATATGAAGCTAATATGTACAAGATAAAAGTAATCATGTACCTGTGTGGTATGTATTTTAGGCAACTCCAAGCATGGTATCCTCCCATTGATAATCCAATAACATAGAACTTATTACCGATCTGCAATATATCTGCCAGTTCTTGTATATCAAATGCCTCGCTCTTCACTGAGCGCTTTGGATGTGGATCACTCTCTCCATAACCAGCTCTATCAAATGACAAAAGATATATCTTGAGGTCGTCTACAAGTTCCTGAATATCAAAACACGGCTATCACATTAAAATTGCAAGAATTGGAGTCCATATAAGGCGAGTTACACCACTGCAAGAATTTGGTCTGTTCAAGATCTCCTGCACAAATTACTCATTACATTTATAATTTCTTGTTCTAGTTCAAAACATTACAAAAACAAACGCAGATGTAGATAAGAAAATTTGCACTGCATTTCAAAATTAATAGCAATACCTATGAGACCAAATGTGTATGGAACATCAGGGCCAACCTTAGGTGGCGTCACAAACCAGAAACTTCTTGGATACACATTTTAGCTGAATCAAAAACCATGACTGTAAAAACAGATATTACAATAATACACCTGGAAAATTCCATGTCTTTCTAATTCTTACAATATTTTGTCTAACTTCATGGATACACATGCATAATACAGAGCAGGGACTAAAACAGAGAAGAGATTAACCTCAACTAGCTTAAAAATTGTTCTTGCTCCAGTAAAGTGGTAACCCACACAAATAAATGCTCCTGTAAAATCAAAATTAAAAATAACATAGATTAAAAAATAAAATAAAGTTGAAATATATACATATGTACAAACACATATGGAACGAGTTCTAAATTGGAAAAAGAAATGAATGTTACTTACTAATTGTTGTAATATAGATCCACTTTGTCAAGAATATAGATTCGCTTGCAACAAATCTGTTGAAAGAGACAAATTCAAATATTAAAATTCAAAAATCGAACATAAACTCGAAGAATGAAAGGTAAATCCAAATAAATGAATGTTACTTACTAATTGTTGTAATATAGATCCACTTTCTCAAGAATATAGATTCGCTTGCAACAAATCTGTTGAAAGAGACAAATTCAAATATTAAAATTCAAAAATCGACAATAAACTCGAAGAATGAAAGGTAAATCCAAAGAAATAGAGCCAATTCAAGCTTCATTATCACGATAACAGCTTCAATTTTGAGCTTAATTAGCTTGGATCTGTGATTTTTCATGCGCGATTATAAATAATTGAAATTCTAGGATTTCATTATTGTTTAAGAGAAAATTTAGGGTTCATGTGTATTTACTAGCTAAGAGATTAATGGGGGAGAGATATAGAGAGAGGATGGAGATAGAGAGATGAAAGAAAGAGATGAGTGAGAGAGAGATGGTCGTGGTGTAGTGATGAGAGTGAAAGAGAGAGATGAGAGAGAGAGAGAGACAGAGAAATGAAAGATAGGGTTTAATTTGGGGGAATGTTCAGAGCGGGCTTGGAAATTTGACTAAGGCGGGGTAAAGAAATGTTTTAGGGGGGGGAAATGTTTTAAGGGAAATGGGGGGAAATAATCTAAGGGGGAAATGTTTTAATATAAATGGGGGGAATGTATATCAGCCGCGTTTTTTTATTTTTTAAAACAGCATAAAAGACATCGGTTATTTTAACTACTGATGTCTGAAAAACAGTCTAACATCGCTTTTAAAAAAACCGATGTCTAAAACCTTTTTAACATCGGTGGCTTTTCAAACCGATGTTAAAGGGGCGATGTCTAATCCAGTTTTTCTAGTAGTGGTGGCTCAATCATCAAGAACTACATTGGACTTGATCCCTTATAAATATAAGGGTATGTAGGCCATTTGCGGGGGGTTAGACACAGCTATACACACCTAACACAGTTCTGGGCATCATCTCCGATTGAGTAGGATTTACTCAGTCATAATTGCCCGGAGACCTTGCAAATTCAGTACAAACACAACAACAATTCCCCCTGGGTTCAAGGCAGTTGAACCCTGGTAGTCGGCGTGCGAACCTGCTTTCAACGCCGATTTCTACGCGATTCTCCGTTCTTCCCGCAACTACCTCCAAGAAGTGTTGTACCAAATTACTCTCACAACAGAGTGAAAAATTTTCCTCTAGTTTTTACATTTTTACTGTATCATTTTTTTTCAGTACTATAATTATAAAACCTAAAAAAAAATGGGCCATCTTTCAAGTTTGGGCCCTTGACCGTAGCCCCTCTAAACTACCCTTAGAATCGGGCCTCATTACATGTCCCCCTCTTCTTTCCATACAAATATCTATTCGTTCTATACAAATTTAAGTCTAATTTTCCAAAATTACCCCTATATTTGTATTTTCAATGCTTGACTTCATTAAAACTTAACTCTATTCTCATTTTTCAATGCATTTATTAAGGTTATTTATTGAAAAACCTTATCCAACCAACCTTTTTCTTAATATGCTTATTTTTTTCAAAAAGGGACATGTAAATTGGGACGGAGGGAGTATCTATTACTGCCTCTATCCCAGCGAGTACTCCCTCTGTCCCAGCGAGTTCTTTACGTTTACGTTGGGGATAGAGCCGGCACGTATTTTAAGGCTCCTGAAAGATATAGTTCCATAATTTATTTTTTTAATTTTTTTCTTCTAAATAAAAATTTAATGTGTAAATTTTTATTCAGAAAAGGAAAATTTTAAAAATAAGTTATGAAATTATATTTAATATACACCTTAAAATACGTGCCAAGCAATGTTAAAAACATGTAAAAAAATGAGTGGGACGGAAAGAATACTAACTTCTTAGCATCTCCAAATCACATGTAATTAATATATGCTTCATTATTATTGTTCATAGTAGATTAGTGATCGTTTTTCTTAAAAATCACTTATTCTCCATTCTTTAGATTGTGAAATGCATTGTTTTCACTACGGGAAATTGGAATAGCTGATTGCCCAAATTGATCGATTATAAATGAAATCGGTCTCTTATAAAGGTAAAACTGACCGTTAGACTTGTTCTATTTAAGTCTACCGGTTATGACATTTTGTCGGGTGTAAAGCTCATAATCGATCACATAATCGGTTGGTTATGTGAATTCGTAAATTATTAAGGGATATTTTCAATGGTTTGGTTTTGAATTTTCCAGATTGTACCATTTATTCTTTTTGACTTATAAGTGCTATCCTTGTATTTTAGATTTCGTGTATATTATAACATTTTGTTACCCAAACATTAATCAAACCTTAAAATATAAGGGTACCATACGTAGAAGTCAATAGTACAATGGTATTATTGAGAATATTCATAAACTTATTTTCTGAAGGTTGGCAATGTTTTTTTGTTCAAATATTTTGATGGATTATGTTTCTATAAGTAACATAATGTTATGATTATTGAGTGCGAAAAAATTGATGTTTAAATAGGAAATTAGGTCATTTACTTGTATTTTAACGTTTGAACTAACGGAATGGTATAAAATACACAAAACCTAAAATACAAGGATACCACTCGTAAATCAAAAAGAAGGAATGGTACCATCTGGAAAAGTCAAAACCAGTAGGGTACCATTCAGAATATCTCAATTATTAAAAGTGGATCCATTTTTTATTGGATTCAGTTTACTATTCATTGGTTATAAGCTTAAAAATAATGTTTAATATAAATAAAACCAACTGTAATACAGTAAAACCTCTATAAATTAATAATGTTGGGACCGACAAATTTCGGTAAATTTATACTATTCCTATTATGTTGGGACCAAAAATCTGCATTCAAAATATTAATTTATCGTCGTATCGATTATTAATTTAACGAGGTTTTACTGTACAATGATCCCGGTCATCCAAAACGATATTGTTTTTGTTTAAGCTGTAGTCAAAACCAACCGGCTGATTTGATCTGGTGTAATGGTGTTATTCCCCCGCTTTTTGGTCATCAATCGGTTGGATATCATCCCCATTTTTCGATCGATTTGTTTTAGGTGATCGGTTTTAAGCGCTTTCCTTGTATTGCTTATAAGTTACTTCAACTCGGTTCCTCGTATGTCACAGCTTGTGACATGACAAGTAGTGTATATGTTGAGAGGCGACCGGGGTTGCACTAAAAAAACAAAAAAAGGGCCTCTATCAATAACGAGCAAAAATTGGTCATTATTGATCCACATTACCATGTTTCAAGACGATTGGTTTAGGATTGTGTATAACGGGCCCATTTTTATCCATTGTCACTTGTCAACCAAAATAAAACATGTAATGAGGAATAAATACAGCTCAGCTCAAGTCATTGTGTGGCTGTCATTTTACTTCATTTACCTTATTAGTTCAGCTATTTGTTTTTACTGTTTTGTGTCCTATGATGACACCTGTTACAATGTAATAAGCTAAGACTAGTATGGGCATATCTGTGATTTCTGAAACCGTTAGTATATGCTCCCATCATTGGTAGATGATATAATCATTGGAGACAGATTGGATGGATTAGAATGATCATTATCTTTTTCATTGTTAAAGCTGCTCTCCTTTTTCCTTCTCTATACACTTATCTTTGTCATTATGGTATCAGAGCGTGAGTGTGTAGTATAGATCTGAGTGAGGAAATAATATTCTGGGAGTTATTTGTAGCTGGTAAACACTTTATTTCATTCTCTATGTTTTATCATCGTTGTATCCATAAACTGTCCTTTTTGAGAGATCTCTTGCTAATACACTTAAGATGGCCAATGGTGGACGATTTAGTTTTGCTGATATGCAAAACCCACTGTTTATACATCCTTCAGATGGGCCTTTATCGATAAGTGTTGCAAAGTTGCAGGGTGCTGGTGACTACAGAGGTTGGAGAAGATCGTTTAAGATTCAGATTTCAGCCAAAAGGAAATTGGGGTTTCTAAACGGTATGGTCACAAGAAGCACTACTGATGAGACTCAAGGACTGCAGTGGGATACTTGTAACGATATTGTTGTCTCTTGGATCCATGGTAATGTTTCTGACTATATCAAACGTTCTATTTTGTTCATCAACTCTGCTCATGAGATTTGGAAACAGCTTGAAATTCGCTTTCAATTGAGTAATGGGTCACGAAAATATAAGCTTAATAAGGAATTGTTTGGTATAAGTCAGAATAAAATGAAGATCCATGAGTATTATACTGCTGTTAGTAGTCTCTGGGAAGAAATAGACTCAATGAATATATTTCCTGTAGTCTCTGCTGTTAGTAGTATCTGGGAAGAAAAATCCCAACCGTCATCTGTTCAATCCAACTTCTTCGCCGTCGTTCGCTCTGATCCAAGGTATGATTCCAACCCATTTCCTTCTGTTCTTTCATAATCTCAACTAGATTTCTAACTCTTTGTTTACTTCGATCTTGCATGTTGTCTTTTATCTGATAGTATATGTATATGTCTGCATCTGTTCGTCACACTCCATATTTCACACACACGAAGGTTCTCGATCTCTGGTTTATCAGTACTTTAACCGTCGATTCATGGTTGCGTCGTCATGATTTTATCATAATCTTTAACTGTCTGTCTATTCATATGTTTCTAATTTGTTGATACATGCCTTCTTCAAGGTTTTCTGTAATATACCTTGTCAATAACTGCACCGTGTCTAAACACTTTAGAACCCTAATCTTTCTCCTAGGTTCCATAAAACCTGACCCTTCTTCGTCTGTCTTTTTGCAGATGTCTTCTGAGTCTACCCATTTTGACCACCAATCTTCAATTCAACCCTTAGTTGCTATGCCGATTGGTGAGAGAACTAGATCCAGGGTTGTAATACCCAATGTAAATGAACCTGAGGACATACTCATTAAACCCACGATATCTCCATTGTCTCAACCTCCTGTCCCTGCATTTGTTCACTTAGGAGATGATTGGCCCTCTGATGATGAGGAGGTGTCAAAACCTGAACTTAAACTTGAATCCCTCTTGGAACCTGATTTTCAGAGTGAGGTGACTGTTGAGAGAGAGTTGTACAAACAGGAAATTACACCTTTTTGTGAGAAAACTGATTCCATCATGACCTCTGTTAAATTAAAAAAACTTCTTGAGGAATGTCCCCGTCCAATTTGTAGTATTGTGATTCCTAAGCCTGGTGAAAGAGCTCACGGGTTTGATGTCAGAACCCCTGATCGTGGGATTCCCAATGCTGTCATCTCTGCTGCTTTTTTGAGAGTAGGTTTTTCTATACCCCTTCATCCTTTTCTAAGGGAAGTATTAGAGTTTTATAAATTAGCACCTATGCAACTGACTCTCAACTCTTATCGTTTGACCATCAGCACCTTTATTCTGTATTCTAGCAAATTCACAACTCCCTTGTCTGCCCCTGAGTTAGGTTATTTCTTTAGGCTGAAAGATACTGGGAGAAGCTCGGGTTGTTTTTATCTATCAGCATGGCCTTGTCATCAGGGTCAATGTATAAAAAATGTCAAACAAAACTTTGATTTGTGGCAAGAGCTATTTGTCTATTGTTTTGACTGCCCTGATGTTAGGTATGCTTTTAATCGTCGACCAAATATTCCCAAACAAACCGTTCTGACTGGAGTGTGTTTAGAGAGGGCAAAAGAGATCTTGAAACTATCAACTTTCATTAGGGACTGCTTGATTCTGATGACCCCTGAAAATCTGACTTCCCTAGGTTTTATTCCTTCAAACACCGGTATGAGCTTCCTTATCGTTATGTCCTTCCTTCTTGATTGTATCTTTGTGAATACATCTTTTTACTCCATGTATACCTCTCTAATTTTTAACTTATTGATTTATGCAGGCATGGCTCCCAAAGTTCCCTCTTTTGTTAAACGAACCAAGAATGTAGACGAGATCTTTAAAACTGATGTTGAGACAAAGGAGGTTCCGCTCACAGCAACTCCAATTAGCCAAGTTCCTACCCCAGCTTCCATCCAGACTCAACCATCTAGTTCCTCCAAGCGCAAGCTAGCTCAAACTACTCTTGACCTCTCTGGGAGTTCACAAACCAGGTCCATGAAGAAAAGCAAAGCTGTGAAAGTTGAATCAGCTATGGCACAGAATCAATTTAAAGAATTGATTGATACACATGTGCTTCCAGAAGCGGTTGCCAGCTAGGCCAAGATGGATTCTACCGAGGCTATGCATCCCATGAGGTTCTCTGCTGCCCAAAATGCGTTCTTTGCCCTTCGATACTGTGATGATTTTGCTTTAAAGACACAGTATGACCTCCGATTGCAAGGAGAGATCTCAAAACTCAAAGAGGAGCTGGCTGCTAGGGAGGAGAGCGCGAACATTGCCACTGCTGCTTTAAGGAGGGCCAAAGCTGTTGAGACCTCTTTAAAGAATGATAAGGAAAAACTTCAGGCTCAAGTCAAGAATCTGGGTGATGAGAAACTGTCGATGCTGGAGAAGGTTAATGAGCTAGAAGCTCAAGTTGATGCTTTAAACACTGCTGCTGCTACTGTCAAGTCATCCATGCTCGTCCAGGAGAAAGCTAGATATGATGAAGGTTATAATGAAGGCATCCGAGACTACATGAAGTCTATGTGGGAGAAAATGCCTGAGCTAAACTGGTCTCTCTTGGGCGATGACGTGGTAAGCATGATCCATGATTTTGAAGATGAAGTTGCGATTCCACAGGACCCTGTACCTCCCGTGGCTACGGTTGAGAGGTCTCCAGGTACTATCCTTGAGACTGCAGAGGTTCCTACTACTGAAGATGCTCAACCTATCCTTCCAACTCCTCCAGCTGTTGAAGATCCAGACAAAACTCCTACCACTTGAAACTTTATGATTTATTGAACTCTTGATAACTTCTGATGAGGTCGCGGGCCCTCCGTAGCGCCTCGCATAATGTAATCTCTAATCACGGCCTTTGTGTCATTAACTCTTTTGCTGGTTTCCTGGGTCCTTGCACCCATAACTATTTTTATGGTTTTTTATGACAATTATCTGCTTTTGCTACATATCTATGTCACATATTTGTACTTATATGCTTCCATCATTGTATCTTACCTTTATTCCCCCTAGCAATTACTTAGTGTCCATACTTGTGCATTCAAGCTTACGTGGGCTAGCCCTTTGTAAGAAACAGAATATACTCGTACTTTCACTTTATAATTTCCTGAAATAAAAGGCAATCGAATCGCAACAACTTACTTGTAAGCTTAAACACGTCTTTTCTTATGCTTCACTCAACATTTTCAGAGTCGCATTCTGAACTAAAACCCTTTCTGATAATCTTATATCCTAAATAGTTTGACCAGGTTCCTCGACCATTAATCCTGCAAAATAAACATAAAACAGAAAACAGTTAACGTTAGTAAAATCTTTCTCTTGTTTAATTCGGGTCATCTCTTGGAAAGGTTGCCTGCTTGGCTCCCAATCCTTATCTCTAGGTTCCAACATGCCTCGAGGCATGTTGGTCCCTTTTATCTTTTTGCCTCGAGGCGATTCTAGGAACCTGTGCGCCGTTCTGGGTGTCCACACAGATTCCTCTTCTTCATGTGTCAGGCTAGACATCTTATGAAGGTAAATGCTAAGGATTTTATCCCTTCTTCCCATGTGCCAAAGGCGGTTCCACATGAGGGAGAGCTTATTAGGCTTCTCTTTAAGAACAAGTGTGCCGGTCTAGGCTCCACACAGGTTCCCACTTCCTCTCGTGCCAGTGGCGGTTCCACGGAGGGTTTAAACATACAATCTCAGGTTCCTGTATGCCTGTCTCGGCTTCACACAGGTTCCTTTAGGTGCCTTTTATCAGGACTTTAGGTGCCTTTTGTCAGGACTTTAGGTGCCTTTTGTCAGGACTTTAGTTCACGTGCTCAAGAAACTTGAGGCTTTTGGCAACAATGTCGTGCTCAGTCAGCTGAGGCTTTTCAATCACATTTGCTCAGGAAGCTACCTGAGGCTTTTCTCGTGCCCAGGAAGCTACCTGGGGACTTTGCTCGATGCCCAGGAAGCTACCTAGGACTTTTTCTTGATGCGTGCTCGGGAAGCTACCCAAGGCTTAATTCATACTCAGGAAGCTACCTGAGGCTTTGGTTCAAGTCAGTCATTCTCAATTTGCATACTTTGTCGAATCACATTCATACTTTGCTCATACTTTCAATGCTACAGGAACCTGTAAGTCAAGGTGACCTGCAAATACAATACAATGCTACAGGAACCTGTTAGCCTAGGTAACCTGCTAATACAATACAAGTACTAAAGCAAGCACTTAAAAAGTTTCAAATTGGCATATGAAATATCAAATCATATCATGCATAATACTGTCTAAGTAGGAATACTACCCCCCAGTTCTTTTGGGTAATTATTGTTACGTAAAAGAACTATTAAGGAGCTATAGCTGCAAAGAATGCACTCGAAATATCCAACGTAGAGCTATCTATCGCTCAATACTTTAAAAAGAAATCGTCTTGCAAGTAGGGAGGTTCACATCAAGTACCCCCCGAGTACATGCATAATCAAATACTGAAATCAAAATGCTGGTCAGCTATAACTAATAAGCTGCCTTTATTCTTGGGCTGAAAGAGCCTTACTTTTCCTAAGAAAAACATATAAAAGAGTTACTGATAATACTTCTTGAGATGTTCTGCATTCCAAGCTCTCGGAATGAGGTTCCCATCCATATCCATCAAGTGGTAGGTTCCTTCCCAAATGGCTGACTTTATCTGGTAAGGTCCCTCCCAATTTGCTCCAAAAGCTCCATGTGCCAGAACCCTGGTATTTGGCATGACTTTTCTCAGAACTAGGTCTCCAACTTTAAAAGGTCTTGCCTTCACCTTTTTGTTGTAATACCTTCGAACTCTCTGTTGATATGCTGCTAACTTCACTTGCGAATCTGCTCTCAACTCTTCGACCATGTCCAAATACAGTCTATGATTGACCTCATTGTTCTCGGGGTCAAAATGCTTTCTTCTCAGGGAACCTGTTCCAACTTCCACAGGTACCATAGCTTCACAACCATAAGTGAGAGTAAAGGGAGACTCACCAGTTGTAGTTCTAGGCGTGGTGTTATACGACCACAAGACTCCAGGAAGCTCCTCTGGCCAGCTTCCTTTCTTATCTTCAAGCCTTGTCTTCAAAGTATGCTTGATAATCTTGTTCACCGCTTCAGTCTGTCCATTACTCTGTGGATAGTACACTGCTGAAAATGCCTTCTGAATTCCAAACTGCTCACACAACCCTCTAAGCTCTCTACTATCAAACTGCTTCCCGTTGTCAGAAATCAGCTTCCGCGGAATGCCAAACCTGCATACAATGGCTCGAAACACGAACTCACTCAATTTTAATGCTGTAATCTTAGCAAGTGGTTCTGCTTCTGCCCACTTTGTGAAGTAATCAATTACGACCACTGCATATTTCACTCCTCCTTTTCCTTTCGGGAGTTCTCCAATGAGGTCTATCCCCCACACGGCGAATGGCCAAGGACTAACAATCTGTTTGATAGGTGCTACAGGACGACTATCAAAATTTGCAAACCTCTGACAATTACCGCATGCCTGTGCGAATTTGGTAGCATCTACTTTGATGGTTGGCCAATAATATCCTTGTCGAAGGATCTTCATGGCTAAAGAATTACCCCCCGAGTGATTTCCACATACTCCTTCATGAATCTCCTCGAGGATGTACTTGCATTGTTCTCCAGCTACACACTTGAGCAAAGGTTGATTGAATCCTCGTCTATACAGAACTCCATCATAGATTACATACTTGGCTGCATGATACCTCAACTTCCTGGCATCATCTTGACCGGGAGGTAGCTCCCCCTTATCCAGGTAACGATGTATTGGGGTCATCCAGGAATCTTCAACTGGAAACTCGATGTCCATCACTTCTTCTTTGAAAACACTAGGTTGCTCTTGAATCTGAAGTGGGATTACCCCCAATAATGTGGATTCTCTCTGAGATCCTAGCTTGGCTAATGCATGTGCCTTGGTATTCTTTCCTCGAGGTATTTGATCTAGCTTCACCTCTTTGAACCTCGTGATCAACTCCTGGGAGTACCTCAAATACAAGTCTGTTCGTGGACCTCTTGCCTGAAAACCACCACGAATCTACCAAACTACTAACATTGAATCACTGAACACTCTGATATTCTCAACTTTCATCTCCAAGGCTAACTTGAGACCTGCAATCAATGCCTCATACTCTGCATCATTGTTTGTGGCTCTAAAAGCAAAATGAATCAAGCTATAGAGTTGGTGTCCTTCTGGACTAACTAGCTCTATGCCTGCACCTGCTCCACCACTGTTAGCAGCTCCATCTACATACAGTGTCCACCAGGGTGCATAGTTGTCATTCTCTGTCTGTTCTTCCACCACCTCTTTTGGCCCCTCATGGCCAGTAACCTCCACATGGGGTGGAAACTCGATTAAGAAATCTGCTAGAGCTTGAGCTTTGATTGCTGTCTTTGGCTTGTATTCTATGTCGAACTGTCCTAACTCCACAGCCCACTTTAACATTCTCCCAGAAGTTTCTGGCCGATGCATCACTTGCTTAAGTGGATATGAGGTTCTTACCTCAATTTTGTGAGCTTGGAAGTAAGGTCGCAGCTTCCTGGAAGCTAGAATCAATGCGAAAACCAACTTCTCCATTCCTGTATACCTCGTTTCTGCATCAAGTAACCTTTTACTAACGTAGTAGACTGGACTCTGCTGTCCATTCTCTTCTCGAACCAGAACTGCACTAATGGAATACTCTGATACGGCCAAGTAAAGTATCAATGTTTCTCCATCCACGGGTTTGGCTAACAGTGGGGGGGCTCCCCAAATGCTCCTTTAACTTTCCAAACGCTATCTCACATTCTGATGTCCACTCGAATTTGCTTCCTTTCTTTATAGCTTTAAAGAACTCCTGACACTTATCAGTGGACTTCGAGATGAATCTGTTCAAGGCTGCAACTCTCCCTGTAAGGGACTGAACCTCTCTCACAGTCCTTGGTGACCTCATATCAATCAATGCTTTAATCTTGGCTGGGTTGGCTTCGATACCTCTGTGATTCACCATAAAACCCAGAAACTTTCCTGATTCTACCCCGAACACACATTTTTGAGGGTTCAGCTTCATTCTGTACTTCCGCAAGATTCCAAACATTTTTTCTAAGTGCTTTACATGGTCAACAGCTTCCTTGGATTTGACTAGCATATCATCCACATATACTTCCATAGTATGGCCAATTTGGTCTTTAAACATCATATTCACTAACCGTTGGTATGTGGCTCCAGCATTAATCAATCCAAATGGCATGCATACATAGCAATAAAGACCTCTATCCGTAATAAAAGAAGTATGCTCTTGATCAGGTTCATACATAGGGATTTGATTGTAACCTGAATATGCATCCATGAAGCTGAGGAGGGCATGTCCAGCTGCTGCATCCACTAGCTGATCAATCCGTGGCAGTGGGAAACTGTCTTTCGGGCATGCTTTGTTGAGATCTGTGAAGTCCACACAGGTTCTCCATTTCCCATTAGGTTTCTTTACCAAAACAGGGTTTGCCAACCATACTGGGTAGAAAGATTCTTTAACCAATCCTGCATCCAATAACCTGTCGACCTCTTCTTTCAATGCTTGAGCTCTTTCTCTACTAACTGGTCTTCGCTTCTGTCTCACCCCTTTCTTTTCTGGATCAATATTCAACTTATGACACATGACCCTTGGATCTATTCCTTCCATATCTGCGTGACACCATGCAAACACATCCAGGTTCTTGCTCAAAAAGGTAATAAGTGATTCCTTCAAGGCTGGGTCAAGTTGAGCTCCAATCTTTAACACTTTTGTACTATCTTTGTCACTTATCTTCACATCCAATGTTTCACCAGCTGGTCCAGCCTTGACCATGGTTTCTGGCATTCGAGGATCTAAATCTACCTCCATATCTGTGGTTGAGTCCCTTAGAGGTTCCTAGTGTGTAGACGGTTCTTGAACTTCAGGCATCACATTCCTTCTTTTTGATGCTAGCTGACCGTCTTCACTAACTTCGTCATGTTTCAGTTTTCTAGATTTCTCTTCATCCAAACCTTCTGTCATACACATATCACCATCTTTGTCCATAGGGGCTGCATTTTCTATCAGCAAGTAGGGGGTATCCGGTCCCCGAAAAACTGGAATCTCAGCGTGAGGTTCCTCTTCTATGATCTCTTCAATTCTTACAGCTCTACAGGATGCTGGCACAAAACCTTCTAAGGGCGGACTACGCAGGTCATGCGTTATTTTTTCTGGGTTCTTTCCTGGGAAATCATCAGGAACCTCGTCCATGGGCTCAGGCAATTTTGCAGCCTTAGCAGCATGTTGCAAAGCTTTGGTGTAGCACTCTCTAGACTCATACTGGCATCCTCGAACTACACTAATTCCATTCGGTGTTTGGAACTTCATAGTTAGGTGGTAAATGGAGGTTACCACCCTCATCTCTTTCAAGACGGGTCTTCCCAGAATAGCATTGTAGTTCATATTCTCCTCTATAACGATGAATTCTGACAGTTGTGTAATGCAACATGGCTTGTTACCTAGAGTTACTGGTAAACAAATCTTACCTTTGATAGGAACCTGATTGTTAGTGAATCCATATAAGGTATCCTTTGTTGGAGTTAAATCTTTATCAAGAAAATGCATCTTCTTGAAAGCTGAGTAAGATAACAGGTTTACAGAACTTCCATTATCAACTAACACTCGATGAACCTCATAAGACCCAATTCCTGCCTCGATCACTAAGGCATCGGTATGGGGATGATGTACCCAAGAGGCATCTTCTTCAGTGAAGGTAATATCTACATCCTCTCCTTCAAACAGATTTGGAGACCTCCGTGACAGATTATAAACACTGGTCAAAGGACGTTCTTTAGCTTCACGGGTGTATCTCTCCATGGCGCTCCTGCTACTTCCTCCAATGTGGGGACCTCCTATAATTGTGCGTATGCACCCAGCCTTAGGTGGTCCTTCCACCACAACAGGTTCCTGTGTCTGTGGCCTCTTAGTCTTATCATCTCTATACTTTTTGCCTTCTTGAGCCACCCATTCACTTAACTGCCCTTGTCTGATTAGAGTCTCAATTAGGTCCCTGAGGTGACGGCAGTCTGTAGTATTATGCCCATTGTTATCATGGAAGTCACAGTATGGACGCTCATTCTTATTCCCTGGAGGACCAGTTCTGAAAGGCTTCTTAAACCACGAGGACTTCTCATTCACCACGTAAATGTGATCGATTGGAGCTACCAAAGGGGTGAAAGTTTCATAGACAGGTCTCTCACGTTTGTCGTTGTTATATGAAGCTGGTGGCGGGACCTGGCTCATGACAGGCCTAGTAGGATTCACAGCTTCAGCTTCAGGCTTTACCTGGGATGTACGACTAACCACCTTCTTACTGTCACGACCATTGGGGCTTTTTGGTCTCGACCTCTTGCTTCCACTTTGCCTTACGAAATCTGGATCCTTCTTTAACTCGGCCAGAGATTCCTCCACAAGACGAAAAGGTTCTGCCTGGGCATAAAAATCTGCCAACGTCTCTGGTTCTTTTCCTTGAAGTGCTTTCCAAAAGTCTGAGCCTCATTTGACTCCAGCAATTAAGAAATTCTTTATGGTCTCCTCAGATGCTTTCCTAACCTTCGGAACCTCTGCATTGAACCTCTTGAAGTATTCCGTCAATGTCTCACTAGGTCTTTGCTTGATGTTGGCTAAGGTATTGGTAGGTGGTGCGAATGCAACGGATGCTCTGAATTGAGTGACAAAGAGCTTCCCCATACTCGCCCAAGAACAAATCGAATCGGCAGGTAACCTCTTGAACCATTGATAGGCTCCACCCTGTAGAATTGCAGCCAGTAACCTGCATCTGGTGGCTTCCTCCACTTGATAGACATCCATCTCTGTGTCGAAACGACTGAGGTATTCAATGGGGTCAGTAGTTCCATCGAATTTCAACTCATTCGAAGGCCTGTAAGACCTAGGCAGAGCCAACTTTCGAACCTTCTTGGTGAAAGGAGAAGCAGTTATGGGATTCACAGCAAGATTCTTTTCGTCCTTGAGTTGAGCCAAAATTTTCTTGATATCTTCTGCTGTCACCTCCCCAGCAGCTTCCGCTTTTGTCTTTTTGCTCGTTCCTTCCTCCTCTTTCGACTCTGCAGTACTTGATTCTTCAGTAACCTCGTCCGAATCTGTGTTTTCTTCTTCAATTATCTCAACAGATGGGTCCTTATCTTTCTTCTTTTTCTGTGAGGAACCTCCAGTCTTGGTCTTCTTCTTTCCCTTGGACCCTGTACGGCCCTTGCTAAAAGTTTTACTCTTCTCAGGATTCTCTAGTTCTTCATCACCATTATTCTGCTTTGGTTCTTCACCATCTTCTGGAACCTCCTCCCCATCCTCAGATTCTTCTTCCTCAAAGTTCAACTGTTTCGGAGTAACCTTTGACTTCTTGACTTTCTTTGCCTTCTTTTTCTTCTTTTTTGCTTGAAGCCTGCTCCAAAGTCGACAATCGTTCTCCCACAGTCTTTAAGATTTCCATCATAGCTGCTTTGGTAACCTTCGGTGCCTTGTGAGGAGATTTGTTCCCATCGTGAATCTGTCGCTCAGAACGGGTTGCTTCGCTATCAGAGTTGCCTGACATCTTTTCCACTCTTAAGATGTTAACTATCCCCTCCTTCTAGCGCCAATGTTGATGAGTGGATTTTGTAAAAACTTTTGAGAGGTTTACGGGTAGTTGTATAGACTAGCGATCAACTGTTCTGTGAAAAGTTTGGGTTGTGTTTGTGGGGGTTGAGCTGTGCTCGAGGGTGTCTCCAATAATCTCAAGTGCCTTTAGAGAAAATTAGAGAACTTAATGCGTCTTACCCTCGAGGTGCCTACGTACCCTTGTATATATAGGGATCAAGCTCACGTAGTTCTAATGTGATTCTGTCTCTTGCTGGAATAGCTGTATTCGGTCACCTAGTTCGTGTAGGACTCAGGTTCCTTTAGAGCCTTCCACGAACTAGTTGGCTAAGTAGAATAGAACTCGAGTTCGTACCCGACCTTAGAGACCTCCCTTTAGGCATCAGTACCTACACAAATAACAAACTGGTTAGACTGGATAGCTCTTCACATGCTCTCGTCATCTCTATGGCTGTTGTTATGCGAACTCGAACTCTTCCGCTGGGAGGAACCTGGTCTTCTAATGCTCAGCTCAGCTTCTTGACCAATGGGAACCTCCTGATACTCATACTTCCTTAGTCATTTCTTCTATCTGATCTTCATAACTCGTACTGGATTCACCTTTTAGCTCATATGGACTAAACCCTAAGGCCTAATGGGCCTAAATCCAGCCCATGATGAATTTGGGCACAACAGGCATGACCACTTGATCCAGCTCCTTGAGTAGGAGGGTAGTTAGGCAGCCCGTACATCGGATTGGCGCTTATGGGGAGATCCATAGTGTGGATCTGAACCCCTTGTGGAGGGTTGTTGGGATCTACAATCAAGGGAGAAACCACCACCTGGAGAGGGTTAGTCCCTGGATTTGTGTGGACGATCGGTGGTAGCGTACTCTCAACATGGGAAGTCGTCCCCAGGGGTTGAGAAACTTGATACGGAACGATCGTCCCGGTTGTTGGGGGCACCGGACCTGTTGCCGGCGGAGCAGAGCTGAGTGGAATAGGGTCGGTAGTTGCTGGTGTTCTTCGTGTTTGAACCATGGTTGATGTTTTCTTCCCACAGACGGCGCCAAATGTTGTGGATTAAAATCTAGGTCACGAATTTGTAATTAATGCTAGGGTTCGGGAGCTTCTTGCTTCAATGGCTGTTTCCGTGTTCGAGACTTATCGGTCCTCACAGAGTGCCTACGTATCTCGTTATTGAGAATCAAGCCAAGACGTAGTTCTTGGTGTTCGCCCTCGGGCTATGGCGGCGAGGGCACACTAAGGACGTAGTGGCTTGTATGTCCTTATTCGAGGATTAAGCCAAGACGTAGTTCTGAGATTGAGGGGTCAGACCCTTTATATAGGCTGAGAAGCCCTAGAATTGTAGTAGGGTTAGGTGACTTGGTGGGTAAGTCACCGACTAGAAGAAGGTTCCAGATCCTGGTATGTAGGAACCAGTTTCCATGTTAGAATATGTATCTTGGAGACTAAGTCAGGCAAGAGTAATATCCTTGTTTGACTCTTATTGCCGAGCTGGTAATTACCCCTAATATTAATTACAAAATTAATATTATAATTGGGGTTTGGGCCCATCTGGTGGGCCCCACATTTGGACCATTCTAGGTCTAATTATGCCACATTGAATGTGTCTTTAGGGCTTATTTTTGGCCCATATCATCACTCATTGGTGAGCTACCGGAAATATTTTACATTATCCTCTTAGATACCTCTTGTTTCTTACAACGAGCTAGCTCATGTAAGCTTAGAGGTGTCTTATTGATAATTCACATATTCGGTACGAAGGTTTCCCATCAACATTGATCATGAGAACACGAATGAGCAAGAAGAGAAAGCTTCCATGAAAAGGAGGTTTATTGGTGAGAGGAACCTGGATAGGGGTTCGATGATGACAGGTTCAAGGAAAATAAGCCCTAGAACCCTGAGGCTTCACTTAACAGAAGGTTGAGTATGTTCAATAGACTGGGCAGGAAGCTTATTATGAAGCTTGTCAAACTAAAATGTGGAAAAGATTGGTAGAAAGGACTCCCCCGGAAAAGAGCTTCCCAGAAATGGGGTTCGTATACGATAGGTTCGATGATGGAAGGCCCCTTGCTCATAAGCAAGAAGCTGAATAATGAGAAGGCCCGCAATAAGCAAGAAGAACCCGGGAAGTAACCTGGAAAAGGGTTTAAGCATGGAAAATCCCATTCAAAGGCTTTAAGCCAAAATGGAAAATATTGGAACTCAATTTAGGGGTTCCACCATGGTAGTTGTGTCACTCGACATGAGGACCCCAAAAGAATTAATTAGTGCCTAAAGGGGATTCATCAAGAAAAACAATCTTGGCCATGTTTGGCATTTTATGCAACAAATGGGCGTTACACAACTAGTATGGGATACTCAAATGTTTAAATCAAGGAAATGGTTAGAAGTGGACACCTCATTGTACAGATACAATGGAAGCTCCGTTCAGGATACTTGGGGAATCATGTTCCCAGTAGCCCTGCTGATGGAACCCCATAAAGTGGTTCCAGTTTTTCGGGGGGTAGCACCACCCATTACGTTGATGTAAATGGCTGCTCTAATGGAGGATTATGAAGGCAGAACGCATCATATAGAAGCAATAGTTGAAAAACTTTTCAAAAAATGAATCAATGAAACCTAGAGAAATGAGGTTGTCCCTCTAAAGAAAAGTATGAAGGAGCCTCTATAAATGAAAAATGAGGAGTTCTTGGTTGGAAATGTGACGACACCTAATGAAAAAGGCGAAAGAAACTTATAAAGGTTCTCACGGTGAAAACTTCACTAACAGTGGAAGGGGAAATTTGAAATATATATCCAGCTAAGAGCATTGGGCCCCAAGCAATGACCTAAATGAAGCTCTAGCAAAAATCTTATCGTGGAAGTTGAAGGTGGACTCGAATCTCTCACGAACTAAAAATGTCACTGGTAGTATTGAAGGATGAACCCCTCTTATCCACCCCCTTGGACGGAGTTATGGTTGAGAGCGTATTCTACAACATTATGGTAGGATGACCCGTTCTGAAGGAGATGCAAATGGTGGACTTAATATATATTATGGCTATGAAGGTTCTCATACTGTAAACCCCTCAAGCACCAAAAGCTAGAAGGTTTCCCACATGGGGGTTCCTCTGCTATAAGCCCCCTAGACATCAGAAGTCGGAACATAGAGATACCTCAAGAAATGAATTACGAAAGGAATTGAGGATTATAATCTCGATGGAATTATGGAAAAGATGCTACTAGGCAAGGAATGAGGTATGAATGACCTCTCGATCAATAAAGAGATGGTTGCGAGGTTCATACGCGAACCCCTTAAAGGAAAAACTAGAAGCTTCAAAAGCTTAAGGAAACAACAAAGCTAACAATGGAAACTCAATTGGAATGGACTTGGGTCTGCATACACCAAGGAGATGGAAAAGAATTAGGGGTAGCTTCCACCAAGACACTGTTGCTAGAGGCTTCCCCACCTAAGGATGGAATAAATCTGAATACAGGTGAAAGGCATACTGGGAGGGTACTGGTTGAAGCACCTAACCGAAGGCCAAAGAAAAAATGGTTACGTACTATCTTGACAAAGAAAATGGTTACATACCTCGCATTTATAAAGAGGAGCATGGCTTCCCACACGGATTAAAAAAGAGGTTGAAACTATGGTGAGACGTGTATAACCAGCTTCACGGATGTCCATTTATACTTCTCCTCAAAGAGGATGAGAATCTGAATTCGTTTCAATATTGGCCATGGACAAACTACACCGAGGAGTCGGGGGGTAGTGGATCCCAAGCTACATAGAGGATTTCTAAGATGCACCCTATTCTTAAATGAGAAGATGTACAAAGGAGGTTCAGGTTCGTAAACCCTTGGCGGCCTTCAGCCTCAGATTCCCTTATGGGGTTACAACAACAAAACTTGACATAAAACGGGATCTTTAGCAATCAACATGGTTGGATTTATAGGTGTTCACAACTATATTCACGGCATACACCTGGAGTAAGATCTTAAAGGAATTATGTTGAATAACTAGAGATCGAGAATGTTGCGGGATATGTTGTTGAACTTGGAACCATGAAAAGATCGTTGGAAAGTCATGTCAGGTGGTATGGATATAGTCATCAGGATGTAAAAGTGTGTGAGGATGGTAAGTATTTGTGGGCGTACGTGCATCAAACGTAAGATGCTAGAAGGTTAGCTGAGGCAACCATGACGTAGGGGTACGACAACCGAACCCTGGAGGTTCAAGAATAGAATTTATGGAGTCATCATCAAGAAAAAATAACATGGTCTTTATTGGAAGGAATTTACGAGCAATAGTCGCTTCACCTTTGAATCCCCTTGTTTCTTACAATGAGTACGCTCACGTAAGCTTAGAGGTTCAGGGTGAAGGTTGATTGAACCTGATTGCGGATTACATAAGGTTCCTCTTGCATATAATGGCTACAAGGAACCGGGGGGGTAGTGGATGGTATACTACCGTGATGGTATCATGAAAATGGTAAATTTTTAAGCAAACGAAACTTATTTGTAATGAATGGTCAGGGCTCAGGACCATGAGATTCTTGAGGTTCTGGTATACGAACCCCTAATGGAATCTAATTCGAGTTACCCCTGGAAGCTAGACCAATGAGTATATGTTGATTGGATTTCATGAATTGATTTGGAAAGGATTTCTCATGTATGGATAATGCATGAGCTGGATTTACCATGTATGGATTATGCATGGAGAGGATTTCTCATGTATGGATTATGTATGAGCTGGATTTATAGCATATGGATTATATGCTAACACTACACCATAAACAAGCTATCGCAACCTATTCCTCACATGTGTTGCTAGAATATGTTACCTTAGGTATACTACTTTTGGCCTAGTATAGCCTAATATAACACTTTCAATTTTATGTTACCTTAGGCAGAAATGTAATGTTACTCTAGCTAGAAAAGTGTTGGATGTAGGGCAACATGCACAATATGTTGCCTTAGATCATTAATAAACACAATTTTTAATTTATTAACTAAAAATTGAATAATCATTTAAAAATTAAATTTATCATAAAATCAATTCGTTTTTATGAAAATTAATAGTTTATCAAATTAATGAGTTATTATTTATAAAAATTAATATATTTATTTATTATTATTTTCCAGATTTTTTTATTTTATTAATTTTGAAATACTATTTTAAAAAAATTACAGAATTTTAATTAGCAAAAAAATAAAATAAAATGCAATTACAATAATAATGATGTAATGAGGCACGGTTACCAGTGAAATAAATGAGCGGCATTTTAGCCCGCTTAGACAAAATTTTCACTTAGACAAAATATCTCACCCCGCCGCTCACTTTCAGTACCTCACATCACTCTCTCACCTCACATCTCTCTCTCGTAAGCTCACATCTCTCCCTCCTCACATCTCTCTCTCGTAAAACTCTCAACTCTCTCTTCTCTCATTCTTCTTTTTCTCTTCTCTAATTCGTTTTCACTGGTCTCTCACTCATTTTCTCTCATCCGTTTTTTCTAATTCGTTCAAATTAGGGCTTCGGTTTGAGGCATATTTGTTCAAATTAGGGGTTTTTCGTACATATTTGTTTTGAGTTTATTTGTTCAAATTAGGGCTTCGATTTTATTGAGGAGACACAACTGTATTTGTTCAAATTGAACTAATTAGGTTTTCTTTTCGATTTTAGGGCTTTGGATTTGGGGACTTGGATTTGGGGCTTTGGATTTCAGTGGATTTAGGCCTTCGATTTGAGGTATATAATCCCTATTCTTCTATGTGTAACACTCGATTGCTTTGTTTTGTTCATTGCTTTACATATAACAATGTGTGTATTTCTCAGCTTCTTGATTTTGTATTTGTTTGATTTGTTTAACATTTGTTGATTTATTCTCTCTCGTCTCTCTGTAAAATATGCTATTTTAATTGATTTATTTCAATGTATCAAATATGGTCCTAGTTTTATTTGTTTTTTTGTGTCTCTGTATATGTCATTTGGTTCATGTTTACGAGAAATTGTTATATATGTTTACGAGAAATTTGAGAAACTTCAAATTTTCTTTGCTCTATTATGCTTATTTGATGTATGCTTAAATTAATTTGAAGTGTTGTACTTCCTTTTTGTTTTCTTGCCTGATTACCATTTATTTAATACTGCCCTGCATAACTATGTAATGATATTTCATAATTATTTGCTTGTATGTATTAGTTTTAGCAATAATTTACTTATCTGATGTGTTTGATTTTAGTTCTTAGAAATCAAGTTTTTTTAGTATATGTAGATTATCATCATTTGCTTTCCATTCCCCTGCCAACATCTAGGTTCTTAGCAATAGGCTGCTAATTAGGTGGAATAGGCTACTTAGGTGGGTTAGGCTGCTTAGGTTTGAATGAGTAAACACAAAAATAGATGTGGTTCACTATAACACTCTCCTTTATCTTAATTGTAGTGATAGATGACGTGGAAAATATCTGGATAAGCCTTCCAAAGTATAGTCAAGGGTATATCCAGGGGATAAAAGCATTTATAAGAAATGCATTCCCCCAGTTAGCCGTAGGTGATGAAATGACATGCCCTTGTAGAAATTGTAAGAACATCAAGTGGCATCGTCAAGACCTTGTTTACGATCATCTCATCTGCAGTGGTCCTTCTCCATTGTATTTAGACTGGATTGTAGAAGTTGTACAGGTTCCTATCCCAAATTATGAAAGTAGTGACGAGGATATGGATTTAGAGAATAATATAAATTTTGGAGATAACCTAGACGAGATATTGCATCGTATAAATGGACCAAATGCTGAAGCTAAAATTTTTTTTAGCCATCTTGAAGAGGGAAAACTACCTTTATATCCAGGCTGTAAAAACTTTTCAAGATTAAGTTTCCTTGTCCGTCTTTATTCCTTAAAGTGCGTTCATGGAATTTCAGAGTCTGGTTTTGGGGATATACTAGAGCTGATAAACGAAGCTTTTCCAGAGGCAAACATACCCTTATCTTTCAACGCTGCAAAAAATATAATTAAAGATTTAGGGATTGATTATCAAAAGATACACGCATGTCCAAATGACTGCATGTTGTATTGGGGTGAAAATGAAAATGAAGAAGTATGCAAAACTTGCGGTCTTTCGAGGTGGGTTGTAGTGGAAAAGGAAAGCACGAACGACAATCATCCGAATAAGGTGATTCACAAAGTCCCGGCGAATGTGATGCGATATTTTCCACTAAGACCAAGGCTGCAGAGATTGTTTATGTGCAAAGAGTATTCAAACCTTATGTTATGGCATGCAGTTGGACGTAAAAAGGATGGAAAACTTCGACATCCTGCTGATGGGGAGGCTTGGAAGATGATGGATGTAAAATATCCTCATTTTTCATCAGAAAATAGGAACGTAAGACTGGGTATTGCATCTGATGGATTTAATCCTTTCCGTTCGATGAATATCAATCATAGTACCTGGCCTATCGTTTTGGTAAATTATAACCTTCCGCCTTGGTTGTGTATGAAGCCAGAAAATCTTATTCTCTCAACACTTATATCTGGTCCAGAGTCCCCTAATAATAACATATATGTGTATATGCAACCTCTAATGGCTGAGTTGAAAGAGTTGTGGGATGAAGGCGCAGAAACATATGATGCTTCTACTGGACAGAATTTTATCTTGCGTGCAAGTGTTTTGTGGACGATCAGCGATTTCCCGGGATATGCAATGTTATCCGGTTGGAGCACGAAGGGCTACTTAGCCTGTCCCATATGCAATTATGAGACTTCTTCAAGGTACCTAAAACATATTAAAAAAGTTTGCTACATGAACCACAGAAAGTTTCTTGATCCCGAACACAAATGGAGATTCGATAAAAGAAGGTTCAATGGTCAAATCGAAATGGGGCAGCCTCCTAAAATTTTATCGGGAATGGACATAGAAGAATTATTGTCTAATTTTCAAAATGAGTTTGGAAAGAAGAAGAAGGAACTAGGCCGAAAAAAGGTGAAGAAGATCGATTCCCCTTTCAAAACGAAGTCGATATTTTTCAGTTTGCCGTATTGGAGCCACAATTTACATCGACATAACCTGGATGTTATGCATATCGAGAATAACGTTTGTGACAGTATAATTGGCACTTTGCTAAATATTGCTGGCAAGACAAAAGACCATGTCAACGCTCGTTTAGATTTGCAAGAACTTGGCATTAGGAAGGACCTGCATCCTGTTAAATCAAGTAATGGGAAATATCTGGAAATTAGGGCTGCCATATTTGACATGACAGATAATGAGAAAGATCTGTTTTGCTCGGTACTTGAAAGGCAGAGTGTATAAACTTGTAACACTATAACTAATGTAACTCAATTAAAAGAAAAGATACTTAACCAGAAGACAATCAAGAACAAGAAGTCACAAGAAATCAACACTATATGAAGACAAGGTAATTGATACAATTGAACATGTTAACTATGATCAAGCCAAGAAGAAATTATTGAGAGAAGTTCAAGTCAAAGTTGTTCAGGCCTCAGTGATTTGAGAAATCGAGAATCAAGATCATAACTATCAGTATCAACAAGACCAATTGATTTCAAGTGAACAAGAAGGAAAGCAAATATTGGAAAGCCAAGTTACTAAGTGAATATGGTAATTTATTCAAGAAGTAGAAACACTATCAAGACTAGTCACTTATGAACCAGACCAGTGCATCAAGTGTCAGGACATTGATAGCAAGTTTATGTCAGTAATAAAGATCCATGTTCAAGAGCTTGCTGAAGAATAAAGAAGACATGAAGATATCACAAGCTCAAGATGTGCATTGAAGTTTCAAGTTGAAGACCAGAATATTTTCTAAGTACCAAATGTTCTGGATGGCCAAGTAGAATATTTCTAAGTAGAAATTCGACTTAGAAATTTCGAGATGGCTAAGTAGAAATTCTCAAGTAGAAGTTCTACTTAGAGTGCAACTTCAACATGACACATGACATCTTCTGATTGGCAGATTTCCAAGCTTTCAAGATAAGGCAAGATTTATGTGGACATCATTGGGCCACGTACATCTTAGTCTTTGAAGACTACAGGACATAGATTACATGTAGTATAAATAGAAGCACTTGTGTAATGTTTTAGTTAGTGAGCAATATTGAGAAAAACACAAGAAAAAGAGAGAGAGTATATTCACAGAGCTTAGAATCATTCACCTCTCTCTCAACTTCTGTTATACTTTGTAATGAATGTTGTAGCAACCTTTTCAAGTTATATATAAAGAAATATATTCCTTGAATCTGTGTGTTCATTTATTGCATCGTATTTATTGCTTCTCATAATCGAAAAGTTGTATTCACCCCCCTCTACAACACATTTGGACCTAACAATTGGTATCAGAGCGGATGTTTAACATACAAAACATAGATCCTTGTGTTTGGTAGAAGAATCGTGAGTTTTCATTTTCTAGATCTACTTTTCATTTTTTCGAAAAGTGTGCTTTAATTCGTTTCCAGTGAAAACTCATCAGGAAAAAATTATTTAAATACTCCAGGTGTGATTATTTGGCTTGGGTGTATTTTAATTAATTTTTGTGAATTAATCTGGGTTCATTGATATTTGGTGTTCTTGAGTGTTCATCATCTGTTCTTATCAAAGAAGATAACCCAACAACTTTTTGATCTCCTTTTTTCAAACAAATAAGATAGTCAAAAAGGTGTTTTTGTACTTTTGATTTGATTATTATTCCTTGGCCGAAAGCAAAAGAAAGTGTACTCAGTGCTTTACAAGTGGGTTAGTCACTTTCGGCGTGTAAAGTAATCAAAAGTCAAAAAGAGTGTTAAAGTGATAATATTGTTTATTCAATATTAAAAGTAATCTGCAGAAAATTATTCTAAGGACAAAAAGTTCTACATAGAATTTCTACTTGAGATTTTCTACATAGAATTTCGACTTGGACAATTTCTACTTGGTGAATTTCGACTTGGACAATTTCTACTTAGAGAAATTTCGACTTGAGCAAAATTTCTAATTAGAGAAATTTCGACTTGGCAGAAGTTCTACATAGATATTCTACATAGCCTAGTCTTGGGTACTTAGAAATTTTTAGTGACAAGATTTGAAATGGCTCCTAAAAATTCTTTCAAGATCCCAATGTTCAACCGAGATCACTATGAAGAATGGGTTTTCAGAATGAGACTCTACTTAGAGACTATTAATCCTGAGTATCTGGAAGTCCTTGAAAAGGGTAAATTTGTTCCAATGAAAGCTATTCCTGAGCGTACGGAAGGAGAGGAGGTTATACCTGCTCGGTCTGAGCCTAAAAAGGCAGCGGACTTTACGGATGCTGACAAGGAGCAAATAGCTTATGATACTTCTGTAAGACAAACCTTGATGGAATCCCTTGATCATGAAATGTTCAACATAGTCAAAGGTTTGAATACAGCAAAGAAGATTTGGGACAAGATAGAAGTTGTCATGGAAGGATCTGCAGAGGTTAGAAGCAACAAGACACTTATACTCAAGATGGAGTATGACACCTTTAGAATACGAAAAGGAGAAAGCATAACAGATGTCTATCTACGATTCAGTCAGTTGGTATTGGATTTGAATCTGAGAGGTGTTACTCTCCCCATGGTTGAGACCAATACGAGATATCTGAGGAACCAGCCAAAAAGCATTGAACATAGAGTCTACGCAATCAGAGAAACCAGAGATTTGCATACAACTTCTCTGGAAGAATATTATGGAATTCTAAAGACCTATGAGCTGGAAACACTTCAAGATCAAGCATGGGACAATGATTCAAAAGGAAAAGAAACTGCATCAGGATTAGTTGCTGATGAGGAAGAGTCTAAGAAGGCAATGGTTGCAGCAAAGCCTAAATCATCACTTGCACCACATCAAGTTGATAATGATGACGAGTGCGCATCTAACAGTGATGATGACTACTTCACCCAAGAAGAGCTGGACAACATGGACGATAGTGTCGTGGCATACATGGCAAGGAAGTTCAGCAACATGAGATTCAGAAAGAGCAACCGACCACAGAGAAATTCTTCATCTTACTATCGGGTTGCTAAGGGTGGTGGTAGTTCATCAGGCTACAAAAGCAAAGGCAAGAATACCAGCTACAAATCTCCTTTGGATTTCAAAATGAAGTTCAAATGCTATAACTGCGGAGAACCTGGACACTTTGCCTCGGACTGCAAAAAGCCTAAACAGACTTATCCAAAAGAGACATTTGAAGCCCTCAAAAGCAAGTATGAATCGCTGGTGAAAGAAAAACATGGTAAAAGAGCTTTAGTAGTAACAGAAGGAAGAGCTTGGGATGATTCAGATGAGGAAGATGTTACTCATGTAGCAAACTTTGCGCTCATGGCTGAGACATCAGAGGAACCAGAGGTACCAGTTCTAACCCTTAAAGTAGAAATGTCTATTGATGATTATAAGGAACAGAACGGGGCTCTTAGCGAAGAGATCTACATGTTGTGCAAAAGCCTAGACACTTCTCAAAAGGAACAGAAAACACTTGTCGCCAAAAGCAGAATGCTTGAGGCAAAAGTGGAAGAGTTAGAGGCTGCTTGCACTGTAGATACTTCCCTAAGAGATTTTATTAAATCTTTGGAACACAAGCTCGTCCTTAAGGCAGAAATAGAATCATGTTTAAGGAACAAACTAGCTGAGTTAGAAACTAAATGTGAAGCTTAAAAACTAGCTGCTAGTAAAGTGTATGTAGATAATGACGTATTTAAGAAGATAACTGGAGTAGGTGTAGGACTTGATTATTCTGATCTTTCTAAGAAAGAAGGCAAGAGAATTATCGACCCTAGTTCCAGTGACCCTAAAAAGGAAATCCCTAGCATTCTTAAATCTTCTGTCAAACCCATCTACAAACACCTTGTTCCTAGAATAGAAGAAGAAGAGACTGAATTGATAGCTAGATATGAGATTGAGATGGAAGATCGTCAGAAAGCACAACCTATAACTCCTATTAAACAAGTTAAAATCAATTTCCCTAGTAATGAATCTAGACTAGGAATAGGAGCTAAGGCTGTTAAACAACAAGGGAAGAAAGGCATAAAAGAGGTTAAGGCTGAACGAATAAAGAAAGTATGTTATCACTGCAAATCTACTGAACATCTTTCTTATGCATGTAAAGCTAACATAAATGTTCCTGCTGCACATGCCATGCCTGTCACACACACAATGAATAATCTGCATCCGAATCATGCACAGTGTGGTCAACCTAATTGTATGCCATGCACTTTTAACGTCATGCAAACTTTTGTGAATTTAATGAATGCATCTAGCCAGTCATGCTCAAATACTGCTGCTAGTTCAAACATCAAGAAAAAGCATGTGAGAGCTAAGACTGTCAGTCCTCCTAAAGTTAGGAGTGACAAACCTTCTCCTAGGACTGATAAATATGTCAAGTCTGAGAAAGGAAAGGAGAAAGTCGAAAGCTCTAGTAATGTTAAGAAAAGTGCATCTCCTGTTGTTAAATCTGTTGATTCTAAATCTTATCGAAAAGCCGGGCCCAATCAAAGTTGGGTTCCGAAGAAAGTCTAACCAATCTGTCATTGCAGGGCATTAAGCAAAAGAGAAATAAAGTTATATGGGTGCTAGACAGTGGAGCATCGAGGCATATGACTGGAAACAAGTCCCTGCTTACAGAGTTGGTTATGAAAGCTGGCCCTTATGTTACCTTTGGAGATGACAGCATAGGTGTGACAAAGGGATATGGCAAACTGAAAACTGGCAATGTCATCATTGAAGATATTTCCTATGTTGAGGGATTAAAGCATAATTTGTTGAGTATCAGTCAATTCTGTGACAAAGGTTACGAAATTGTCTTCAACAAGAAAGGTGTATCAATCACTCACATCAAGGAAGGTTCACTGGCTTTGAGAGGAGTTCGAAAGGCAGATCTTTTTGTTGCAGACATGGATTCAGCAAATCAGAATGAAGTCACCTGTTTCTACAGCAAAGCTTCGGATGATGAAAGCTGGTTATGGCACAAAAAGTTATCTCACTTAAACTTCAAAACGATGAATGCTCTCGCGAGGCGAGAATTGGTGAGAGATCTACCTCAAATGGAGTTCGCTCCGAAAGGACTCTGTGAAGCCTGTGAAATGGGAAAGTCAAAACGAGCATCGCATAAAAGCAAAGAAATTTCTAGTATCACTGAGCCTCTGCAACTTCTTCATATGGATTTGTTTGGCCCAGTGAATGTCCTATCTTTGTCTAGGAAAAGATATGCATTGGTAATCGTGGATGACTTCTCCAAGTATACATGGGTATTGTTCGCAATGACGAAAGACGAAGTACCTTTCCTAATCATTGATCACATCACTCAAATTGAGAATGTTTCAACACTTACTGTGAAGACGATTAGATCAGACAATGGCACTGAATTTAAAAACGCAGTGCTAAATGACTTCTGTGTATCTAAGGGAATACGTCGTCAGTACTCAGCCCCGAGAACTCCACAACAAAATGGAGTAGTTGAAAGGAAGAATAGAACATTGGTTGAAGCAGCAAGAACTTTGTTGTGTGATTCGAAACTTCCTCTGTATTTCTGGGCAGAAGCAGTGAGTACCGTGTGTTACACTCAAAATCGATCCTTGATCATAAAAGATAAAGAAAAGACACCATGTGAGCTAATGAACGGAAGAAGACCAACAATCAAATACTTTCATGTCTTCGGAGCAAAATGCTATGTACTTATAGATGATGAAAATCTAGGCAAGTTTGCAGCAAAAGCTCGTGAAGGAATCTTTGTTGGTTACTCCACAGATGTGGTAGCAGCTTATAGGGTGTTCTTAGTAAATGATCGAAAAGTGACTGAAAGCTACAACGTCAGATTCGACGATACCAAACTCTCATCAATTTCAAGAGATTCTAGTGAACCCGAGTCCCTAAAATTTCAGAATCTAGACTTAGAAGATCTTGAAGATGAACCTGAGTTGGTTGTCCCATTAAATGTTCCAAGTGTACGTGAAGAACCTGAGTCTAGTGAACAAGCTAATTCTACAAGATCAGGAGAGACTTCTTCAGTACGAACCGGCAACAACTCAGGGGGAGTAAATAGCAGCTCAAGAACTACTGTTCAAGGCTCGAGTCGAGTTGACTCTAGTTCTGTAGGAGCTGGTACTAACTCAGGGGGAGTTAGTGAAAGTAATCAAAGTAGTCAGCACCACAATTCAGAAAGTCATGCTGAATCATCAAGACAATTTCCAAGAGAACGGGTATGGAATAGAGACCATCCGTTTGAATTAATTATTGGTGATCCAGATGCTGGTGTGTCTACTAGAAGAAATGCAAGAGCTGACCTGGCTAATATTTGCTTATATTCTGGGTTCTTATCCAAGCTTGAACCTAAAGAAATAGAAGAAGCTCTTGGTGATGCTGATTGGGTGATTGCAATGCAAGAGGAACTCAATCAGTTTGAAAGGCAGAAAGTTTGGAAACTGGTACCCCGACCAAAGAACAAATCAGTAATTGGAGCAAGGTGGGTATTCAGAAATAAAATGGATGAAAACGGACTTGTAACACGAAACAAGGCTCGTTTGGTTGCAAAAGGTTATTCTCAGCGAGAAGGAATTGATTATGATGAGACCTATGCACCAGTTGCAAGACTTGAGGCAGTCAGGATGTTTTTGGCATTTGCAGCACATAAGAACTTCAAGGTTTTCCAGATGGATGTGAAAAGTGCCTTCCTGAACGGAGAGTTAGAAGAAGAAGTGTATCTGGAACAGCCGCCTGGCTTCATTGATCCAGAACTTGTAGATTTTGTGTATCTTCTCTTCAAATCTGTCTATGGCCTCAGGCAATCCCCAAGATGTTGGTATGAAACCCTATCCGTATTCTTAATTGAAAGTGGTTTTACTAGGGGAGTAATTGACAAAACATTGTTCTATAAGAATGTGAAGAATGATTTAATACTTGTTCAAGTCTATGTGGACGATATTATCTTCGGGTCATCGAATGAGCGCTTGTGCGAGAAATTTGCTAAGCTAATGCAAGAGAAATACGAGATGAGCATGATGGGAGAGCTGTCCTTCTTCCTTGGATTACAGATCAGTCAAAGAAAAGATGGTATCTTTATCTGTCAATCTAAGTACGTCAGAGATTTACTCAAGAAGTATAATCTAGAAGATGCATCAGCAGCTAAGACTCCCATGGCAACAGCCACGAAGCTTGATGAAGACAAATCAGGTAAATCAGTTGACATCACAAGCTATCGAGGTATGATTGGCTCACTTCTCTATTTAACTGCAAGTAGACCCGATATAATGTTCGCGACTTGTTTATATGCAAGGTTCCAAGCGGATCCTAGAGAATCACATCTCATAGCCGTCAAAAGAATTTTTAGGTATCTCAAGGGCACACCAAATCTAGGAATTTGGTACCCAAGAGATACAGGTTTTAATCTAATTGGCTATACGGATTCAGACTATGCAGGTTGCAGGATTGATAGGAAAAGCACATCTGGTGCTTGTCAATTTCTTGGCAGAAGATTGGTGTCCTGGCAAAGTAAAAAGCAACATACAGTATCTACTTCTACTGCTGAAGCTGAGTACATTGCTGCTGGAAGCTGTGTAGCTCAAATACTGTGGATGAGGAACCAATTGAAGGATTATGGCATGGAGCACAAGAAAATTCCAATTATGTGTGACAACACAAGTGCCATTGCCATAACCAACAATCCTGTAGATCACTCAAGAACCAAGCACATCGACATCAGGTATCACTTCATAAGAGAACATGTCGAGGAGGGGACTGTGGAGCTACATTTTGTGCCCACAATGCAACAAATTGCAGATATATTCACCAAACCTCTTGACGAAGTAACATTCAATAGGTTGGTTGGTGAATTGGGAATGCTTAACACAAGTTAGTAAAGCGTTCTATCTGTAAAATCCATGGTTATGTTTGTATATGCAAGCTATTTAATCGTTATGTGTTTAGACTTTAAAATGCCTAATTAATGATTATTATAGGGTGCATATAGTGTGATTTTGCATGAATTCAGTGTGTTTTAAGTGTCTTTTATAGCACAAATCTTTGAATTTATGCTTGTTAGATTGCATGATCATAGGGGGAGTTAAATTCATAATATTCTAAATTTTGCATGATTTTTAGATGAATTTACCTGTGTTTTTCATGTAATTAGAGGCCTTAGAATTATCAAGGAATGTTTTAATTATGTCATATATTAAAATCCTTGAATTGATATTTATATTAATTTGGCAAAATTAAGTGTTGAGTTTTTCAAAGAAAAATTGCCAAATTATTCTAAGTATCTTCAAAATTTCGAGTTAAACACTATCTCGAAACTTATCTTGAAATTCTAGTTGAATTTCGATTTGAGCTTCCAGAGTGAAGTTTTGAAAATTCTAAGTCTGGGAAAAATTTCGAGTTAGCCTCTATCTCGAAATTTATCTCGAAATTCGACTTAGGGTTCGAATTTGAGTTACCAGTGTGCCTATTTCCTTATTCAAAATATTCCATATAATATCTATCTTACAGGGGATATTGTTTGAATTAATCTGAGAGAATAACTTCGAATTATTTAATAATTTCGAGTTAGACTCTATCTCGAAACTCAACTCGAATTTCGACTTGATGTTCGAGATAGAGCTCTCAGTTGTTAAGGGGATTTTTCGAGTTAACTCCTAACTCGAAGTCTATCTCGAATTTCTACTTGAATTTCGAGATAGGTTTCCCTAGTGATGTTGGTGGTTTGTGCTGTTTACATGGTCTGTTATAGTTAAATGGTAAAGTTTTTCGAGTTAACATCTATCTCGAACTCTATCTCGAAGTTCGACTTAAAAAGGTTCGAGATAGACTTCGAGATAGACTTCGACTTAGACTTCGAGATAGAATTTCGACTTGAGTTCTCCCTGTATGAACTTAGAGTTTTCATAATTTTTAACAGGGACACTTTAGTCATTTCACATTAATGTCTATATATACATCTCTAACTCGATCTTTTATTTCACTTTTACCTAGTTCAGTTTTACAGCCGCACACATATACATACAGGCGATTTCATACTTACAACCATTGATTCGTGATTTTTGTGACTAATCTCATACGGACAACGAATTAATGCCCATTTTTAGACTGCTATCACTTGTGTGTTACCATTAATCTCTGTTCTTGTGTGTTTGTGTCACGGTTCATCTTTCTTGAGATATATACACACGTATATACACACAAAAGTTCACAGATCTGTTCATACACGATTTCACACACAAGCACTTCACTGTTAAAGCAGATTTAATTATTGGTTTGAAATTTGCCTTCCATTGACTGTTTATTGAAGCCCGTAGTTTAATTTCTCAAAAAAGGGACTTTTGTGTTCTTGATAAATTAAAAGGGATATAACGGTTAATTCTTTAATTAATTGTTTTTCGAAAATTAAAATTAAAATTCACATTTGTTAAGGAAAAACATTTTAATTAAAATGGCTCACCAATTTTCACTTGCCAAAAACAATTTTTATAATATTTCTACGGAAATTGGTGATCAACTCCCGCGCTTTAAGTCTTGGATACGATTTCTCAATTTGTATTCCAAAGCTAGCGATGCTTTTACTGCTAAACCTACACTAGTACATGATGCTTTACAGCAATTATGGACTAGTGCGGTTTCTTTTGGGAGCAAATCAACCCCCTTTGGTTTCAGGTTTACCTTAGCGGGTCAGGAATATGAGGTGACTGAACAAATTGTCAACAAGGTTCTGGGATTCCCCATTAAAGATGTTTATGATTCAGAACCTACAGCTGCAGAACGCCTCAGATTCTTTGAAGAAATAGGGTGTTATCCTCCGACTGGCCGGATCACTGGAAACATCCAAAAACAATTTCTTCATGTGGAATGGAATTACTTTTTCGAGGCCATCACAAGATGTTTTCGGGCACGAGAAAGCGATTACCATCAAATTTCCATTCCCATGCAAAACCTTGGAATTGCCCTAGCAAGAGAGCTGGATATCAATTATGGACGAATAGTTCTCTCTGAGATAGTGGCTGTGATGGGATCTCCTGCAAGCAGAGACCTCAACACCACAGATGTTGTCTGCTGGTTTCCTCGGTTCTTACAGATGCTGATTAATCATTTAATACCGAAGGATGCTCTTGCAGTTAGACAGAGTTTTGCCAGAAGTCAAACATCTGCACCACTAGGGATGGGCACTAAGTCACTTTCAACAGTTGATAATCAGAATAAACATCATGGAAAACCGATGTCTATTCTTGATACCTTACAACAGTGGCTTACATATGATGAGGGAGTTACCACTTTGATGGAATTATCGCAAGTTTCATCACATGCTCAGAATCGGTCTGCTCATGCTGAGGCATTTGAAGAGATTCCTGATGAGCAAAGCGGTGACGAACAAGGTAATGAATCAGGTAATCTCTCTCTACATTCTACTCATTCCTCTTTCTATGTTTCTGATTCCCAGACCCAAGAGACTGCTAGCCCGCAGGATCTATCCCAGGGTGAGAGCTATATTTCTAATTCTATATCACCCCAGTCACCGGAATCCAAACAGCCAGCACAAGTAAATGTAGGATATGATGAGGAGAGTGAACCCGAAGAGCAGCAACTCATTCGAAAGAAACCCAAAATTTCTCATGCTGCTACTTCTAAATCTCAGTCAAACCCTAGAGTGTCACACGCAACCACTCCACCTCACGAGAGTGGTTCACCCCTTGAACAATCTGCACATAGGGATTTTGATGATGATTATGTACCTTTTGAAGATACTGTTGCTTCAAGAGGACATGAAGCTTTAAAAGCTTCAGCCGTACCTTCACCGGCACGTACTGATGCTACAAAGAGGATCGGTTCTGATGTCGTACAAGAACACTTTGTAGCCTCTCAGCCTGAGATTCCAACTCAGGAACAAACAGAAATTGATCCCATAACTGCATATTATATTGCTTATCCAGTTTCTGCAGGTACTGCTTCATATTTTGGATCATTTATTGAAGATATACACGAGCGTGAGACAGGGAGTGTGTGTGAGAGGTTAGGGAGAGAGGGACCTTCATTTTTAAGGCCCGAAACCGAGCGCCAAATACCAACAGAACGAGTATTAGAGCGAGGTCACCTAAACCAAACACCGTCCCTTAATATTGAAAATCTTGATACACGTATGTCTTCTATGGAAAATCAAATGATGCAGTTTGGGCAGACGATGGGGCAGTTAGGGATGAACGTTGGAAATAATCAAAGGGCTCTTGACGACTACGCAGCACGAATGGCAAGTCAAGCTACAGCTTTTAATGATTTGACAAACAAGGTAAATGACTTGGGCCATGCTGCTGGTGTCTTGGGAAACACTCTGAATGACAGGATGGGAGCAATGGAGCTTACAATGGATACTCTGGCTGTGGAGATCAGTAGAGTTATGTTCGCAATCAGAAGTTTTGTGCCCCCAGAGTGTTTCGCGCCGCAACAACCTCCCCCCGATGCTGGTACAGGTGGTGCTAGTGGAGCAGGACCCTATGGTTCTGGTTTTGAAGATTCTTACGCAGCTGGTGGATCTGGAGACCAGGGTGGAGTTCAGGATAACTCACCTAAGGGGGAGAATATAAAGGAGACGAGACAGCAGGGAGTTCAAATCGAAGAAATTCAAGAACAAGCTGATCTTGTCAAAGAAATTGAGCCGTCTATTGATGAAGAGGCTCTGAGAAGGAAAAAGGGTAAGGCAATAGCGATTGAGCAAGATGAGCCATTCGTTGATCTGAGTCATCAAGAAAAAGTACAGGAGGTACTTGACTCAGATTCCGATATGGAAGACGCACCTTTGAAACATGCTATAAAGAGATCATTGAAGGATCAAGGTGGAGGTGCTGGAATGTCTTTCGGATTGCCTGAAGAAATTACTGTTGATGAGGAAACCCTTAAATCTTAAAAGTTAGCCTTGGAACAAGCTGAGTTCTTTAAAATGAAGGCAATGCAAGATCGTGCTGCGTTTCAGGAAAAGAAAGCGGAGCTACAAGGGAAGCAGTACGATTATGAGCTTGCAAGGCTAGCTGATCCTCAAATTGATCTGGACAATAGAAGGATAGGGCAGAAGTGGGATGACGCAAGGAAGATATTGATGGGACCCTGTGCGAAAGGAGTTCATAACAAGGAGGCAGATGATCTGTTCTATAACCTAAATTTGCAGAATCCAATGGCTGCTGACTACATAAGTGCTTTAAAGAGATTAATTTCTAAAGTCAGGGTTGGATACAATTCAACGTAAAAGGAGTGGCAGGTTATTTTGTCTTTCACAGAAGGAGTCCCAATGTCTTTCATGTATGTGGATGACCAATTCATGACGAGAAGATCTGCATCAGAGTTGTTCTTGCTAGCAACAAAAATTCAATACTCTCATTCTGAGAATCTAAGCATTCTGTATAGGGATCAGTTAATGCAGCTAGCAGAGGACAAGGGTCCAGAATTCTCAGCATATCCAAATGTTGTCCGGATGGTGGTTGACAGTAAAATGAAGAGGGTGAGCTTGGAGGAAAAGGACTTAATGGAACTTTCAGTGGAATCTCTTAAAGCCGTCTGTAGACAAATGATGGGTAAGGGATTCGCTTCTGAGCTTAAAGATAAATCAGTGAAGATCATTGAAAGTGTCATACTCAAGAAGAGCAATGAGGTGTGGAAGTGTGATGTCATTGCTCCAAACCCTCTTGATAATGTGAAGATTGAACCAGAGCTAATGGAGAAGAAATGGAATATTCTTCAAGCTATGAAGAATGTAGATGAAGCTCTGAATCTTCCTACTGGAGAACTGGAACAAGGAGAGATAAGGGAGGCAGTTGGTGTTCCAGGAAGAGACAGTGTATACTGGATACACTCTTTTGTTGATAATACAGCTGATGCCTTGGTATTCATAGATGCAGACCAGAATCAAACATTCTTGCATATGAATAAACAATGGCTGCTGCAGACTCAAGATGCTGCATTTCTGGAGAAAGTGTTATATGTGTTCAAATGGGAAGATGTGGAAGTTAAGTATGTGACAGAAAAGCAGAGACTCGTGAGTTACCTGTCTGATGTAGTAGTGGAAAAGAAGTGATTGGAGCGAGATGCGGCTAGTGTCCACAATACTAACCGTGTCAAAGGCTATCCCAAAATGATCTATTGTCAGTTTAAAGCTGATAAAACTCATAGGAAACCTCGGCTTATAATGAAGATATTTGAGGACATTCCAAAGATCAGGACTACTCAGGAGGTGGACAAACTCAGAAGGCTTTTCAAACATCCTTACCCAGAACGCAGGAACCCTCTAGAGATGGAAGCAGTAAGTTTGTTGAATACTAGGTGGACGCAACTTCATGATCCAGTATATAAGAAACAAAAGCAGCAGGAGGAGAAGCGCAGAAGGTAGAAAGAAGAAAAAGACCAAGCTGCTGAAGCTAGGAAAAGGAAACGGAATTAGGGTTAAAGGTCAGAGTGGTGTGAACTTGAAGTTGGAAAAACTTCATGTCTTTCGGTTGCTTTAACTCACTTGAGGAAAATTCATCTTAGAATGAATCCAATAAGGTGATATAAGTTTGACTAAAAGATATGAAATAATCCAGGTGATAGGAATCATTCAAATGATCTTTAATTCGAGGTTCGAATTCTGTTTCTAGTTTAAGTTCTTTGTATTGTTTTCAAATACTTTTCAATTGTATATTTTTCAAGACTGTAATGTTAATTATCTTTTCTCGTCTCTTGTTTAGTTGAGTTATCCTTCATTAATTTGAATGTCATTGTTAGACAATCAAATTGGGGGAGATTGAAAGGCAGAGTGTATAAACTTGTAACACTATAACTAATGTAACTCAATTAAAAGAAAAGATACTTAACCAGAAGACAATCAAGAACAAGAAGTCACAAGAAATCAACACTATATGAAGACAAGGTAATTGATACAATTGAACATGTTAACTATGATCAAGCCAAGAAGAAATTATTGAGAGAAGTTCAAGTCAAAGTTGTTCAAGCCTCAGTGATTTGAGAAATCGAGAATCAAGATCATAACTATCAGTATCAACAAGACCAATTGATTTCAAGTGAACAAGAAGGAAAGCAAATATTGGAAAGCCAAGTTACTAAGTGAATATGGTAATTTATTCAAGAAGCAGAAACACTATCAAGACTAGTCACTTATGAACCAGACCAGTGCATCAAGTGTCAGGACATTGATAGCAAGTTTATGTCAGTAATAAAGATCCATGTTCAAGAGCTTGCTGAAGAATAAAGAAGACATGAAGATATCACAAGCTCAAGATGTGCATTGAAGTTTCAAGTTGAAGACCAGAATATTTTCTAAGTACCAAATGTTCTGGATGGCCAAGTAGAATATTTCTAAGTAGAAATTCGACTTAGAAATTTCGAGATGGCTAAGTAGAAATTCTCAAGTAGAAGTTCTACTTAGAGTGCAACTTCAACATGACACATGGCATCTTCTGATTGGCAGATTTCCAAGCTTTCAAGATAAGGCAAGATTTATGTGGACATCATTGGGCCACGTACATCTTAGTCTTTGAAGACTACAGGACATAGATTACATGTAGTATAAATAGAAGCACTTGTGTAATGTTTTAGTTAGTGAGCAATATTGAGAAAAACACAAGAAAAAGAGAGAGAGTATATTCACAGAGCTTAGAATCATTCACCTCTCTCTCAACTTCTGTTATACTTTGTAATGAATGTTGTAGCAACCTTTTCAAGTTATATATAAAGAAATATATTCCTTGAATCTGTGTGTTCATTTATTGCATCGTATTTATTGCTTCTCATAATCGAAAAGTTGTATTCACCCTCCCTCTACAACACATTTGGACCTAACAGTACTGAAAAATGCCAAATTACCATATGGTAGTGCATCTAATATTTTTCGGTTTGTGCACACGAAGGAAAGAAAAGTCTCCGGCTATAAGAGTCATGATGCTCATTTTATCTTGCACTATTTGTTGGAATTTGCTGTTAAAAAATCATCGAAACCTGTGGTTGCCATCACTTTAATCAGATTAGGGGCATTTTTGAGAGGTATATGGAGCAAGGTGATCGACTTAAGTGAGATCGAGAAGCTGCAACAAGAGATTGTGGAAATTATTTGTCAATTTGAGACTATATTTCTAGACGCTTTCTTTGACATGATGGTCCACTTATTGGTTCACTTGTGCAGAGAACTAGCTTATGGTGGACCAGCACACCTTCGTTCTATGTGGCCAATTGAGCGCTATTTATGCAAACTAAAAGCTTATGTGCGAAACAGAAGTAAACCAGAGGGTTCAATTGCTGAGGGTTACCTAGCTGAAGAATGCCTGACATTTTGCTCAAGATTCTTGGGTGACGATGCAAGATCAAAAATTACTAAGTCTGCCAAATTTGAAACTTGTCCAGAAAAGAAGAAATATCATATTGGTACAAGAAGAAATAAAGATGGAACAACCATTCATTTGAAAGAATCTGAATGGACAACAATTCATCGTTACGTTTTATTCAACAGTGGAAACAAAGAAATAATGGAGCTAATTGAGTAAGTTTTAACAATAAACTTGGTTTAATTATAGAATTAACATTTTTTTTCTAGATTTTAAACTTGTTAATTACTGTAGGCAACATCAAGCTTTAGTTGATGGTCAAGCAAAGTCCAGAAGATATAAGAGAGCTAGAGAACATAATGAAGATTTCTGGAAGTGGATGAAGGAAGAGGTAGGAAAAAGAGGGAATATTTCGAAGGAATTAGAAGTGTTTGCAATGGGTCCTAATCGAGCAGCTAAGAAGTATAGTGGATATGTACTCAATGGGTACAGATTTCATACAAAGAAAAGAAATGCTAAATGCTAAACACAAAATAGTGGCGTTTTTTTTACGGCTTTGACGACTAGTTTTGCAAGCTCCAAAGATCAGAACCCAAAGGTCGGGGATGTCGATTATTACGGATCAATAGAAGAGATATTAGAAGTTGATTACTGGGGAGAATTTTCTGTTGTGTTGTTTAAGTATTGTTGGTACTCAGAAGAAAAGGATTTATATGGGCTGACTCGAGTTAATTTTAATAAATTAACCCAAAAATCTGATCCCTACGTACTGGCCTCACAAGTACAACAGGTTTTCTATATAGAAGATCCAGTTGAAAAGAAGATGTATAATGTCATCAAAAAACTGCCGAGGGGCTGGTGTGATGTCGAAGATGAGGATGCAAACGAAGATCAAGATCAACATGATCCACTTTTACCTGATATACGCTTGGCTACACAAATGGAAAATGAAGTCAATGAGGCTAGTTGGTGTAGGGAGGATGTTCCAACAAGACAAGTCCTCATCGAGCCCACTGAAGTCATAGAACCTGCATGATTTTATGCAATATATGTGACTTTATTGATGTATTGGTTTTGAATCGAATGTTTCTTTAACTTAATTATTTAAGTGCTTGGTCCTTGTAAATGTAGTAATTAAGTATTGGTGCTTGTAACTTAATTAAGTAGAGATGCTTGTAACTGAACTTTTTAATTTAATTATTTTAGTGCTTGCTGCCCCCAGCCTTTTTGTAAATTGAACTTGTTTATGTAGTTTAATTAATTGACTGCTTGCATATTATTTTATTGTTGTAGTTAAATTAATGTAGTGTTGTTTAATTTTATTGCTTTTTAAATTAGCTACTGTGCACTCTATTTTCTAACATCTAATGTAATTTTCATTTCCAATTTTTTTATAGGATGGATAAAATCATTCATCTCAGATTCCACCATCAGGGTCAATTCCAGACTTCACGATATCATGGTGGGGTAGAGACTGATGTACCAGGCATAAATACTGACATATTTTCGTATACAGTACTCATGGAGCATGTCAATGATGACCTTCAATATTCAGAAATCGGAGGAATTTATGTAAGAAAAGAAGAGTTCGGGAGTTGGAAGTTATTGACAAATGATTCATATCTAAATCCTATAGTCTATCGAGCTAACAGTGGTGACTACATTGATTTTTATATCGACAACGTCATTGACATAACTGTTTTGCCAATCAAGCAAATGCAGCCACATGTAGTTATAAGGCCGAGGCATAATCTACTTACAGGTACATGAATTTGGACTATTGTACAACTTTTTCCTGATGTATTCTATTAAGTTGAACATAAATAGCTTCTTCCCTAACCTGAAATTTGTGCATGTCTGCACTCTTATATTTAAAATCTCCTAACTACCCTTGTACTTTTGTAGCTAAAAAACAAGTGAAGCGCCAGTTTGTTACGGCTCATCAACTACAACAACAGCAAAAGAACAAAAAATTGAAGGAAGCTCCTAGCCTGAAGCCACCACAAGGAGATGCTCGAAAGTCACCACGGTTGAATAACCTGCAACAAGTTACTCGAAAGTCACCACGGTTGAATAACCTGCAAGAAGTTAATGATGCAACTATGAGTCATAAATCTGCACCTGCCAGGAGGAAATTGGATTTGCATAATCTACCACATGAGGATGAAATCATGGGAGAAACTGACCCAGAGGTTAGATATGTTGCTTAAAAAAATATTTAATTTCCATCCATATTTAGTTGTGGTGCAAAATTTATTTGGACCTATTTCCATCCATTTCTATGCTATTGCTAATCTTTATGTGTTGGCATGCAGGAGATCAACCTACCCCCTCCACCACCTCTAACAGACTATGAAAGGCAAAGATTTATTAGAATCGAGAGGAATAATCAAGTTTATTGTTCTATCAATTTACCTACACTGTCAGCAGGAATGAAAAGTTCTGAACAGATAAACAAAGGAAAGAAAAACAGGCAGGATGGAAATGAGGATTATGATCCAGGACAGGATGATGGTAGTGACGGTGATGCATCGGTGACTCCACCAAAGGTGTGTCATAGCTGGAATTAATTTTTATGGTTTGTAGGAATTGTGATTAGAGTCATATATGGTACATAATCCACTGTTATTTTGTAGGGAACAAAGAAAGCAAATAAGAAAAAGCTTCTTATGGGGCGTGGACCAACAACACGTTCCCGAGCTAATACTACAATCAAGCCTGCTACAACCAAGCCTGGAACTGAGGATGCAAGCGACAAGGGGGGATCTGTACAACCTGCAATATCTGCAAGTCCTCTAATTGAGTTACCACAATTAGATGAAGGCAACGGTTCGATGGCTGCATTTTTTGCTATGCGAAAACGCCAGAAGGAGAAAGCTGAAATGGAAAAAGTTGAGAAACAAAAAGCTGAAAAAGAAAAAGCCCTAAAGGAAAAAGATGCTGCAGCTACAAGTAAGAATGTTGTCATGGAAGCTATCTTGCCTGATATTGAAGAAGGCGATGTACCAGGTTAGCATAGCCTAATGTTTTTTTTTAATTGAAGTCGTTTAATTTAAGTTCAGAACAAGTACTTTATATGTCAAACAATTAATTTATATATGCCTATCTGCTTTTAATGTTTACTAGGAAATGTTTACTAGCCTAATGTTATGTAGTTTAATTATATTACATAAGTTAGATATTGAGAATATAGATTCAGCCATAAAAAAATTATCAATTGCAGTTGTAGTTCCTCAAAGGCTGAGAGGAAAGACAAGGATGGATAAAGTTCATACAAGAAGCTTGGACAAGAGACTTGTCATTGGGATGAATGAATTTTCCCAACCCATTACGGGAGATGACAAAGTATTATCTGAACTAAGCAGCTTTCTCGGAACACTTGCTAAGCGATGTGTATCGCTAACTTATGTGACTTGGCGCCATGTTCCTAAAAACCTGAAGCACACTATGTGGAATTATGTCAAGGTAATTATATCATGTAGTTATAAATTTGCCTGAGTTGGGTTATAGAAATGAAATTAGTTGCATGTAGTTGTATGAGTTGTCTGACATATTAATTCTCATTGATGTTTGCAAGGCCCGATATATTATTCCTGATGAATTGGAAAAATGGGTGATCGAGTCCATTCATGCAGCTTGGAAGGGGTATAAGAGTCGAACTAAGGCAGCGCATTATACAGCCTTTGAAAATGATGAAATTAGGCTAGAAAATAGGCCAGAAGAAATTCCCCTTGAGAGTTTCAAAATGCTCTTGGAATATTGGAATGATGAAACTGTTCAGGTATATAAACTGATTTTAACAATGAAAATTGTCCTCAGAAATGTAATAAAAGACACTTTTTTCCATTTTTTTGTAGGAAAGAGCCAAGAAAAATTCAGCAAGTCGTCAATCATATACTGACACTCACACTCGTGGTCCAAAAAGTTTCGCACAGATTCAGAACAAGATGGTATGTGATTTATTTATTTAATTTTTTACTCATTATTTTCGAACTTGCAACTATTCTCTACTTTTCTTGCAGTTGTGTATATGTCGGAAACATTCTTAGCTGAATTTATCTTTTTAGATATTTAATTTTTGATTTTGAGACCACTTAAGAATTTGACAAGTTTACTTGCCCGCATCAAAAGCTGCCATCTAAGTTCTTCTAGTTTCTTAAAATCAGATTGTAGAAGCTTCATGGGTTACTTACCATTAAATAGTCAAATTGTAAATGATAGTTTCAGATTATTTTTTGAAGTTCGTCCCGAAATTGAAATTTATCATTTATCTTAGCTGACTATATCTTGTTCATTATTTTTGTTTTATCTTTTTTTGCTAGAAAAAGAAGAAACGAGATGAGTCTGATCCATGTTTTGGAGAGGTATTTATTGAAACTCGGACACGAGGTGAAGGACGCGAGTACAAGACCAATCCTGAAATAATGAAAAAGAAAATTGTAAGTGTTTTATTTCATAATTACTTAAATGTAATTGATGAGTAGTTGATTATTTCGTATTTAATTTTAATCTCATATGTTCATGTGGCTTTATTTTGCAGAAAAGGATTAACGAAAAACTTAGTACCAGAGATGCAGATGATGAACTGCTTTCGGAGAGAAAACATGGTCCGAATTGGCTCTTAGAGAGATGCGTGCAGCCATCAAAAATGCGTACTTCTAATCCTCCAACAGACACATATGTGAAGGAGCTGACAACAAAGATAAGGCAAGACCTTGTTGCTGAAGTCAAGGAGAAAATCCAGGCACAAGTTGATCAGCAGGTGAAGCAGGATTTAGCATCAGCTCTGAAAAAAATTGGAGACGCAAACCCAAACATTACGATTGATCTCGAGGAGTTGTGTGTGATAGGTACGAGTGACGATGATGGAACGCCAATAACAGGAGGATCTTCCTTTTAGTATGACTGCGATTTCTGTGTCTTAAGTTTATAAACTTTTGCTACTATTAAGTATGGCCATGAACTAGTTGGTTCTTTAAGTGTATTGCAGTTGCGCTAGACTATAGACTTGTGTTGTTTGAGAGTTGGTTTAATTAAGTTGTTGGTAACTGATGATGTTTTGGAGTTGGATGTAATATTTGGATTGATGTAACTGATGTTGTTTAGGAGTTGGTTTATTGATGTATTGTTTGGAATGCTTGTTTAGAATGAACAGGTTATTTTGGCATTATTGTTTGGAATGCTACCATATATTGTAAAAAAAAATGTATCAGGAAAGTGTTGCCGTAGGCACAAATGTGTTGCCAACGAAAGTGGTCCCACAGTGGGTCCCACAGTGACCCCACAGTGGTCCCCACAGTGGGCCCCACAGTGGACCCCACTTTTTAAAAAGATTTAATACACCAAAGGTAACATATATTTTATGTTGCCATAGATCATGGGACCCATAGTGGGGCCCACTTTTTAAAAAAATTGACACACCAAAGGTAACATATATTTTATGTTAGTATAGATCAAATTTGTGTTGCTATAGCATTCTAAGGCAACATAAAATGGCATCTGATAAAAATGTTACCTTAGATACCCTAGGGCAACATTGAAAAAGCTATCTTAAAAAAAATGTTACCTTAGCCCTTTTTTGGGCCTACTGCAACATATTTGACCCCTGACGCAACACAAATTTTAAGTTGCAGTAGGCTGTTTATGGTGTAGTGTAAAGGAACATGTATGGATTATACATGAATCGCATGTGGATTACGAGCGCAAGGCAGGATTAGAAGCACATGGATTATGTGCTAATTGATTACACGGACTATATGGAACATGTATGGATTATACGTGAATCAAGGCAGACACATGTATGGATTATACATGAATTAAGGCAGGCACATGTATGGATTATACATGAATCAAGGCAGGCACATGTATGGATTATACATGAATCAAGGCAGGTACATGTATGGATTATACATGCATCACATGTGGATTACATGTGGATGGAGGGGAACCCCAAGGCAGGCTGGACCTAGGGACACTAGGGCCATAAAGTTCCCCCATATTGGAGGTTCACTTGTTTGAACCCTGAACAAGCGTAACGCCGATAAACTTCCGTGTAATCATGTTGGTGGACAACCAACCCTGTTTTGGGACTTATTTCGGCTGTGGAAGCTACGTACAATTTGGCAAACGGCTTCGCCACGACCCCAGGGAAACTGGGTGAGTGAAGTTTAACTCTTGGAAATTAACATCGTGAGGGAATTAACATCGTAAGGGAACTAACATCATGAGGAAATTAACATCGTGAGGGAATTAACATCGTGAGGAAATTAGCATTGTGAGGAAATCACATGGAACCTCGTTGAGGGAATCTCCGAGGATGGAACCTGGTCGAGGGAAACTCTGATAAGTGGATTTTATATCTACTTGGAACATTCTAAATCGGCTTAAATTGATTGTCTTGGACTCAAGTTTCTTGTAGTTTTGATGTGTTTTGCTTAGTTGTGCAGGTTTACGAGAATGTTGATTAAGGTGGATGCTTCTATAATTTTTTGGGAATTAATTGATTAAAATTCGGATTTTCTGGGAAGGCTGCGCAGCTTACACTGTTTTGGCCATATCTGGAGTTCTGTAAGTCCGTTTTCAGTGATCTTACTGCCCACGCGAAGCTTGAGAGATTTTCTACAACCTGGGATAGGAAGCACGTGCAAGTAATATGTTGATTAAAATCGCGCGCCTGTTCTAGTTAAAGAAGACTGGGAATTTACTGTTTTGCCCTTTTCAAGTTCTAATTATATTCCGGGCAGGTTTTAGCACCTTAATTAAATTCTAATTGTAATAGAAGATAAATTCTTGCTGGGCAAGAAATATAGAGCCTATAAAAACATATCCTACCATTGTAATAGATATACACAATATCATAGTTTTATTATTGTAACCAGCTTAGATCTGCAAGGGAGAAAAAGGAGAGAAGGATTCAACGCTCGTGACAAGCAACGGATCTAGATCTACTTCATCTTTTGTTCTAGATTTGTTTTCTCAAACTCTTGTTTATTAATATAATTACTTCTTTTATTCATATCTTGTTATTTATCATGTTTTCATCAAATCCCATGGTGACGAAAGGTTTAGTTATGAACTAATCGTTGTCATGGGATCCTAGTGGATTTATCTATGTAGCTTAGTAGTGTGCATGCCTTAAAGATTTATGTGTGGTGAATTCTTGATATCCTCGTATGGTTAATCTTAATGCTTTTAGATGCGTAGCTAACATCTAAATTGAATTGTTAATCTCTTGCTAAACGAGAGTGGATCTTGAGATTTAGAACTTGTCATGCTAGCATAGGATAGGTTGGTGTTTTGACATCATGATTTGTGGCATCAATAGAGATATTATGCTACCCTATGTGATCTAAGTGGATAACTTGTGCTTCAACCTTTATGTTTTCAAATTCTATAGAGATATAGGGTCTAAACATAATAGGTGCCTATTCATCTTCTATCTCTTTTGTGGATGTATGCATAGATTGGTACTAGTATACCGAGAGGTAACTTTTACTCTTTTCGTGTTATTCGATCAGATATCAAAACCATCGCATGTTTTAATTAAAGGCTGCAACTCTAAGTGAAGTAGATGATGAAACTAGGATTCCATGTTTTATTCTCATATTAGTAATTCGATTTTAATCTATTTAATTAGTTAATCTTTAGTTTGATAATTAATTTAGTAGTTAATAGAAATCCAATTTGTTATTTATCTTAGCAGTGGATAAAAACCATACATTGGTGCATAGGTACATTAATTGAATTGAACACCATTCTAGATCTCTGTGGGAATGAACTTGATTTAATCATATATTACTTGTGACAACGTGCTCTTGCGTGAATTTAGCATAACAAGTTTTTGGCGCCGCTGCCGGGGATCATCGGTGTTTTTATTTTAGTTTATGTGCTTGTCATCAGTGGTCGTTAGCGTTCACTGACTCGGATTCTTACTTAGTTTATTGATTCGTGGTGTTTGTAGGTACTTAGGTTTGTATGCAAACACGTTTGCAAGCTCGTTTACAAAAACTGGCGGAAGACGATCTTGTAGTGGATAATAAGAACGAGGAAACTGAGACTACTGTAGAGATGGGTGACGCAGCAGCAGCAGTTAAGGCTTTGAGGGAGTATTCTCAGCCGAAACTCAATGATATCCAGTCTAGCATTATTAGGCCAACTATTGCAGCGAACAATTTTGAGATCAAGTCGGGCACAATTCAGATGGTGCAGAATTCAGTCCAGTTTGGGGGAGCTCCTACGGAGGATGCCAACATGCATGTTCGGGACTTTATCGAGATATGCGAGACTTTCAAGTGTAATGGTGTGACGGATGATGCTATCAGGTTGAGGCTTTTCCCATTCTCTCTGAGGGATAAGGCTAAGAGCTGGCTACATTCTTTGCCACCTGGTTCCATTACTACATGGGAAGATCTTGCTCAGAAGTTTCTTACTAAATTCTTCCCTATGGCGAAAACTGCAGCATTAAGGAACCAGTTGACTCAATTCCAACAGCAATCTGGCGAGTCATTGTGTGAGGCTTGGGAACGCTACAAGGAGATGCTAAGGAAGTGTCCTCATCATGGCATGCCTGATTGGATGGTTATTAATGGTTTCTACAATGGGTTGGGACCACAGTCTAGGCCTTTGCTAGATGTAGCATCAGGTGGAGCTCTGTGGGCAAAGAGCTATGATGAAGCTTATGAACTTATTGAGATGATGGCTGCCAATGAATATCAGAATCCAACCCAGAGGCTATCTCAAGGCAAGGTAGCAGGAATTTTGGAAGTAGATACAGCTTCAATGATTACAGCTCAGTTGAAGGCTCTTGCTATGAAGGTGGATTCTCTTGCTAATTATGGAGTTCAGCAGGTGGCTAGTGTTTGTGAGTTATGTGCGGGCGCACATGAGACGAATCAGTGTGCTATCTCTCCCGAATCAGCACAATTCGTGAGTAATTTTCAGAGACCTGCTGCACCAGTTCCAACCACTTATCATCCCAACAACAGGAATATCCCAACTTCAGCTGGAGCAATAATCAAAATACTCAACAATCTTATCAGCAAGCGAAGCCGTACAATCAAGGCTATCAACAGCCTTATGCTCCAAGGACACCATATCAACCTCCGGGATTTCAGCAGCAACAACCCCAGGCTCATGCGGGGCAATCTTCTAATGAAAAATCTGATGAGATGTGGATAGCGTTGAAGAACTTACAAGCTGGTCAGAAGCTCTTAGAAACCCAATTGGGGCAGATTACAAGTGCCTTGGTAAATATGCAACAAGGAACTCTTCCAAGTGATACAATGGGTAATCCAGGCAGGAGGGATAAAAAAGAACAGGTGAATGCAGTTACTTTGAGATCTGGAAAAGTCACGAGTGATCCTAAATCAGCAACTGAAGAAGATGAAGATGTTCAGAATCAGCAGGTTGAAAAATCTGCAGTGCCAGAAATTGAGAAATCTGATTTAGTGGCTGATCAGCTAGATGGTGAGAAGAGCAATAAACCTGTTGAAAAGTCTACTCTGGATCAATCTACAAAGGATACTCAGATTTATCCACCTCCGCCATTTCCTGGACGTTTGCAGAAAAGTCAAGAAAAGCAATTTCAGAAATTTTTGGACGTCTTCAAGAAATTGTCCATTAATATTCCTTTTGCTGACGCATTAGCGCAGATGCCGAGCTATGCAAGGTTCATGAAGGATATCCTTTCGAAAAAGAGAAGGTTGGAAGAATTTGAAACGGTGGCATTGACAGAGGAGTGCAGTGCGGTGTTGCAACAGAAATTGCCTCCTAAACTTAAAGATCCAGGAAGCTTTACAATTCCATGCACCATTGGGAAGTTGTCTTTTGACAAATGTTTATGTGATTTGGGAGCTAGTATTAATCTCATGCCCTTGTCTATTTTCAAGCAACTTGGTCTACCGGAGCCAAAGTCAACCAACATCTCTTTGCAGTTGGCTGATCGATCTATCACTTATCCGAGGGGTATAGTGGAGGATGTTCTGGTGAAGGTTGATAAGCTCATATTCCCAGCTGATTTTGTTATCTTGGATTTTGAAGAAGATAAGAAGATTCCCATAATCTTGGGAAGACCATTCTTGGCTACAGGAAAGACTTTGATTGATGTGCAAAAAGGAGAGCTTACAATGAGGGTGCAAGATCAGAGTGTCACCTTTAATGTGTTCAAGGCCATGAAATTTCCAACAGAGGATGAGGAGTGTTGCAGTGTGGAAATAGTTGATACGGGTCAGAGAAAGAAGTTGGATCAGCTATTGAGTGAAAAATCTGACACACACAGGCTAAAGCATCCCATCAGTGATTCCATTGACAGTTCTTCAGTTCGAGATCTTTCGAGTGTAAAGCTTGGAAAACTTCCACCACATTTGAGGTATATCCTTTTGAATAATGAGCTAGTGATTTTTGAAGAAGGACATGATTACGTGTTGCGAAGGTGGAAAGCAGATGATAAAGAAGAAATTTTTGTTCAGCCGGTTGAGTTGGAGAAGCACATTAGAGGTGTGAAGAAGAAAAAGAAAAAGATTTGGCCATTGGGTAGTAAAATCGGGTGGAAATCTGATGGAAGTGATTTGTGGAAAGCGAGCAACCAAGATGTCAACATTCGTATGAATGGTTTGTCTATTGAAGATGGTTCGGTTATTCTTTTGAAACCGCCATGAGTTGAGGAAGTAACGTCAAGCTAATGACGTTAAAGAAGCGCTTGGTGGGAGGCAACCCATGCATTAGTATAGAAAAAAAAAAAAAGAGTAGTAGTGTTGTGAAAAAAAAAAAAAAAAATAGTCCGAACAGTATGTGCCAGCGCATCATGCGCCAGCACAGCGCAAGTGCGCCACAACACGCAGGAACGATCAGCGCGTCATGCGCCCAGCACGCGCACATGCGCCCAGTTGAGCAGCAATTTTCCGCGCGTGAAGCGCCCACGCGTGCATCCGGCGCCAGACCAGGTAAGTTTTTTTGCCATATTTGTTGTCTTATAACGTGAATGTATGTGTTATATATATAGTATATATTAAATATTATTCATCTCCTAAATCAATTCCTACCCCTTTTCTAATTATTTTCTCCACCTAAAATCCTAATTCTAGCCCCATATTAATTCCAAATTATTCCCAATCCATCTCCTATTTCATATTTTATTTTATTTTATTTATTTTTATTTTTATTTTTATTTTTATTTTTTTATTATTTTTTTCCCCCAAATATATATACCCACCTATACATACAAATCCAATTCCTTTTCTACTTCTTTAAATCTCTAAAAATTCAATTCTAAAGAGGAATTAATTGCAAGTTCACCTCTTAGATTCGTATTGGGTAAATCTTTTTCTCGAATTTTATTTTTATTACGAATTTGTGTTCTTGTAAATTGGGATTTTGTATTATTATTGGAATTTGGGCTATTTGTGGTGTGATATTGCTTGGTAATTATTGGTGGAGGTTCTTGTGAGTTGGGTATTTATTCTTATGGCTCCTAAGCGTGGGAGAGGTGGAGCTAGTGTTGTGAAATTTTCGTCTCCCGCATGATTCATTCGAGGATGAGGACTTGCAGGTTTGTTTTCTATTATCCCTTGTATTACTTTCCATTCAATGCGGACATTGAATATTTTAAGTTTGGGGGTGGTTTGAGGGATAAGTAGTTGTTGTATTATTTGTTCATGTAGGATTTCATGCTTGCATATTAGTATTAGTAAATTATGCATTTATGTTCGTGTTATCCATGTTTGTTTCATATAGGACATTCTGTTTTTATGTTCGTATATCATGTGAGTTCATAATAGTTTGCATTTGCACCCATGTTTGATAGGAATTTTGTGTTGTTGACGCTTTTGATTGAGAAGTGATATGCTTTGTTCTTGTGCACACACATACACTAGTAAGTTGAAGCTAGTAGACTTTTTGAATGTTGTAAGTGATTAGAAGGACATGAATATGTGCAAGATGATTTAGTTTGCATGCTTTGAATACAAGTTGGTGCGTTAGAGAGATGTTGCTTGGGATTGAGTATGTTTTTCCACCAAGTGAGATTTTGAGCCTTATTGCATATTTATTTGCAATTTATTCGTTTGCTTGAGTGTCCACGGATTGTTTGCATTGCTAGCAGTTGTTTGAGGTCTTTCTTGAAATGCATGACATTATTTGACGATTAAAATGATAAAGGCATGTAGGAATAACCACATATTTTCCCATATTACCACACCATGTTTACATGATCAATTAGTTAACCCGTTGAGCTTAATCCTATTTTTTTCGGTGACATACCACATTACTTGCCGAGACCTTTTTCTTGTATTGGCCTTACATTAATTTGAACCCACATTGTCAAAGGCTAGTAGAGTGCTTAAGGGGGTAATAAGGTGTGTAAGGAGGGGTTTATTGTCGGTCATACTTTGGGGGAAATATTGAAAATTGGGTTTGTTTACTTGATAGTCGACATATGTAATAAATTCATTGGATCATTGTTATTGTTTATATTATTGTTTGTGTTCTATTTAGCTCTCGAGAAGGAAAAAAAAACAAAGAAAAAAAAAAGGAAAAAAAAAGAGAAAAGAAAAAAAAAATATTATGAGAGCATGTTTGTGTTTGTTGTGATCCTATTTAATCGACTAGTCGAGTGTTTGTTTTAGTAAAGATTATGTGGGGGGAAATATGGTGTTGTGAATGATGTATTATGGTACTTGCTAGCTTTTGACACTTCACCTGTTTTGGCTTATTTGACATACCTTGTCCCTAGCCCCGTTACAACCCAAATAAAGACCTTTTGATTGTCGTCATTGATGTATGTTGTGTTAAGAGTTAGATTGATACCAAATGTCAAGCATGCTTATGATTTTGTTGGAATTGAGTGATACACTTACCCTTGTTCTTGAGTGAATATTCTTTTGTGAGTGTATTGTGAGTGTTTGCTTGTTCTTGCGTATGAGATCCCGAGTGTTGTCTCAAAGATGTACTCTTGTAGGCTTAGCATATTTACTAACTTATTCTTACACTTGACATGGACTTGTGAGAACTTATGCATGTTCATTGAGTAGACTATGTGAATACTTGCACTTTCGACACCAAGACATTGTGTACTTACTTTGATTCTTAAGTTGATATGGCATGAGAGGATTTGAAGGTATGGTAGGATATTAGTATTAGATTAATTGCATTTTCATTTAGTTGCATTCATGCATTGCATTGCATTGGATTTTGTGGGTACATTCGCTAAAGGCCCTCACGAGACCTTACTCGTCCACTAGGGCTGCCTAGGGGTTTAAAGGGCTTGTTGCATATGCCAAATGCAACCGTGATCACCTACGGAAGTGGTACTAGTTAGTTAGTTAGTTGTAATTGTTTATGCTTGAGGGCAAGCATCGGTTTAAGTTTGGGGGTGTGATAAGTGGATTTTATATCTACTTGGAACATTCTAAATCGGCTTAAATTGATTGTCTTGGACTCAAGTTTCTTGTAGTTTTGATGTGTTTTGCTTAGTTGTGCAGGTTTACGAGAATGTTGATTAAGGTGGATGCTTCTATAATTTTTTGGGAATTAATTGATTAAAATTCGGATTTTCTGGGAAGGCTGCGCAGCTTACACTGTTTTGGCCATATCTGGAGTTCTGTAAGTCCGTTTTCAGCGATCTTACTGCCCACGCGAAGCTTGAGAGATTTTCTACAACCTGGGATAGGAAGCACGTGCAAGTAATATGTTGATTAAAATCGCGCGCCTGTTCTAGTTAAAGAAGACTGGGAATTTACTGTTTTGCCCTTTTCAAGTTCTAATTATATTCCGGGCAGGTTTTAACACCTTAATTAAATTCTAATTGTAATAGAAGATAAATTCTTGCTGGGCAAGAAATATAGAGCCTATAAAAACATATCCTACCATTGTAATAGATATACACAATATCATAGTTTTATTATTGTAACCAGCTTAGATCTGCAAGGGAGAAAAAGGAGAGAAGGATTCAACGCTCGTGACAAGCAACGGATCTAGATCTACTTCATCTTTTGTTCTAGATTTGTTTTCTCAAACTCTTGTTTATTAATATAATTACTTCTTTTATTCATATCTTGTTATTTATCATGTTTTCATCAAATCCCATGGTGACGAAAGGTTTAGTTATGAACTAATCGTTGTCATGGGATCCTAGTGGATTTATCTATGTAGCTTAGTAGTGTGCATGCCTTAAAGATTTATGTGTGGTGAATTCTTGATATCCTCGTATGGTTAATCTTAATGCTTTTAGATGCGTAGCTAACATCTAAATTGAATTGTTAATCTCTTGCTAAACGAGAGTGGATCTTGAGATTTAGAACTTGTCATGCTAGCATAGGATAGGTTGGTGTTTTGACATCATGATTTGTGGCATCAATAGAGATATTATGCTACCCTATGTGATCTAAGTGGATAACTTGTGCTTCAACCTTTATGTTTTCAAATTCTATAGAGATATAGGGTCTAAACATAATAGGTGCCTATTCATCTTCTATCTCTTTTGTGGATGTATGCATAGATTGGTACTAGTATACCGAGAGGTAACTTTTACTCTTTTCGTGTTATTCGATCAGATATAAAAACCATCGCATGTTTTAATTAAAGGCTGCAACTCTAAGTGAAGTAGATGATGAAACTAGGATTCCATGTTTTATTCTCATATTAGTAATTCGATTTTAATCTATTTAATTAGTTAATCTTTAGTTTGATAATTAATTTAGTAGTTAATAGAAATCCAATTTGTTATTTATCTTAGCAGTGGATAAAAACCATACATTGGTGCATAGGTACATTAATTGAATTGAACACCATTCTAGATCTCTGTGGGAACGAACTTGATTTAATCATATATTACTTGTGACAACGTGCGCTTGCGTGAATTTAGCATAACAAACTCCTATGATGGAACCTCGTTAATGGGAATTCTTCATGCACTCTAGGTCTGATCCCGTAGACCGGTCTAAGATTAGGGGTTCAGTCGGTAAGAGGATCTAGCTTATATCAGTGGAAGCCCGAGGGGTAAGGCATGAGCGCTTATCTTTAAATATTTTTTATGACTTGATTAAAACAATGATCACTTTATCTTTGCCTTTATTTTCTTAACTGCTGTGAATGACTATGTGTACTTATATGCTTTGTGTGCTATGCGTACTTATGTGTTTCATGTCTTATGTTCGCATGTCTTCTTTGTGTGTTCATGTGTTATTATTTACGTGAACCTAGTTCATTACTATAAGATAGGTTATACCAAAGGACTCTAGGGGGTTGTATGTGTATGGACCTACTAGGTAGGAACCATTTGGGTATGAACCTCTTAGGTACGAGCTTCCCCTAGGATTGGATTCGGATTTGGATTTGGATTGGATTTCTCATGTATGGATTATGCATCAGCAGGCTTAACATGTATGGATCATGCATGTCATGGGTTTGCATCGATCCTAGGGACACTAGGCTAGCGAAACTTCCATCAACTTAAAGCCCACGTAAGCCCTCGGTAGGCAGTGTGGCTAGACCCACGTGAACCCTCAACAGGTAGTGTGGTCAGGCCCACGTGAACCCTTAACAGGTAGTGGTGTCCTCTTATTATTTACATTATGAGTACGAAACAATGCTCATATCAGCTTCAAGCCCACGTAAGCCCTCGGCAGGTAGTGTGGCTAGGTCCACGTGAACCCTCAATAGGTAGTGGAACCTTCTTTCTGGATTCGCATTGACCCTAGGTATCCTTGGTGAGCAAAGCTCCTTTCAATCTTATGCCCACGTAAACCCTTCATAGGTAGTATGGTGAGCCCACGTGAACCCTTGACAGGTAGTGGTGAGCAAATATATACAAGTTAAAGATATTGCGTGAAGCCTCGATATTTATAAAACATTCAAGGGTACAACTGGGTGAACCCCTAGGGCTTGTACGTACCTCTAAGCAGTCTACTTTACACATGGCATGTGCACGAACAAAGATTCAAGGATTCAAGCGGAGGTAGACTTACATATCGTGAGGGAAGGAAATCTAGTACTCGGGGGGTAATTCAACATCTCACCATGGAAGGGATTACATAATGGAATGAGGTCCTCATCTTAAGCTCAAAGGGTGGCAGCCCCAACCTTATGGCTTCAATGGTTGAACCCTGACTTGGATTGATGTGCTAAAAGAAAGGATAAGTTCTACTTTCATTCTTTTGCATATTCTCTATCACACAGGTTTTCTATGCATACAAGGAAATTAATTTAGCATCTAGCCAAAAACTTCATTGCGAAGTTCATCTTTTCAAATGGATCATTATCTTTTGTCACACATTAATTCATGTTCATCTGGATATGCGTATCACATGATTTCACACTTGTATGGATTTATACATAAAAGGTCATCATGACATATATTTCCTTACATTATGCATGAGTTTCAAAATTATTTTCAAACTTGCTGGCTGATAGGTACTTAGGCATACTATATGCCTCATAACGTAACCACTTGGAAAGACATAGTTACAATTGGGGAGGTTTCTATAGCCTTACCTTGGTCCCTCTTGGGGTACGCATATAAGATCATCTCCATCATATGGATTATAGGTTCACTTGGGAAAATCCCCATAGTTTATGGGCATGGTTTGGCAAAGTCCCATGGTTTATGGGCACGGTTTGGAAAAGTCCTATGGTTTATGGGCATATGTTCATGAAGTCTCGGAAAACTTAACAACATCTTGAAAGGTCCATTGTGATGGGTTCATGGAAATCTCTAAATGTTGTGGCATATGTCTTGAGGAGTGCGTTCGCCAAGGTCCTACATGAGTGTGAAGGCAGTAATGGGTTTATTTATACAAAATTATATGCACTCGCATAATCATATTTGCATCTATGCATTATATATCTATGCGCTATGTGCATTATATATGTGAGCTACTTAGCTCATGTTACTAATCACTTTTTCTAGTTGTCTTGGTAACACAGGGTTCTAGAAGATTGAAGCCTATATGCAACAATGGAAACTTCATGGCTTCACCCATAAGGATTCACACATGGAGGCCAACCTCATAAGGAAAAGAAATATATCGAGAAGTCAAGCTATGGTTTTCAAGGAAGAAGGCTGGAAGTTGGTAGGTTCAGGTGATAAGAATAAAAACATCATGATTGGAACTGGTACGCTATGCATAGTCTAAGGTATGTGGAATGAGTTCATTTAAGGATTCAGATGGGGTACATATGTGGAAGCATTATGTTTCCTGTTTCTTACGCCGAGTTAGCTCATGTAAGCTTGGAAGCATGATATGGAAGCTATGTATTTCTTTGAGGAAGATAAGGAAGGATTGGGCCTCGATTTATTTTGGTTCCTTTTGCATTCACTGGCTACAAGGAACCGGGGGTAGTTGTTGTGCCCAAAATTCGCCGTGGGCTTGATTTAAGGCCCATTAAGGTTATAGGCCCAATCTGTGTGGATATGGAAGAACATGATAGGTTAGGCATGGATGCATGAGCCCAATATGCCTTGGAAATATACTGAAAGATGAAGGTTCTGGCATCTAGTTAGGGGTTCATTCATACAGGGGTTCAGGTGTCTGAACCCCATGTGGGGGTACTACTATACGGAGGCCTTATAGGGGTTCATGCAGGTGAAGGGCTTCCAGGCAGGGGTTCATACTCGTACCCCGACAGTCCGTGGGATTTGGCCCAGCAACCTCCTAAATTGTAGGAGAATGGATATATATGGCTCTAACTGACTTGGGGATAAGTCCTAAACATCAGGAACAGGTCAACAACATCAGTTAACATAGATAATCACTATATATACATGCATTATGTATATATATGAAGATATATGATGGAAAATCACATATTTATGAGGATAATCATGGATTTATGGAGGAATAACTACTGGATAATAATATCAGCTGGGATAATTCATGGAATCATTTCAGTTACGGAGGATAAAGCTTATTAAATCGTGGTTCAATCATCAAGAACTACATTGGACTTGATCCCTTATAAATATAAGGGTATGTAGGCCATTTGTGGGGGGTTAGACACAGCTATACACACCTCTAACACAGTTCTGGGCATCATCTCCGATTGAGTAGGATTTACTCAGTCATAATTGCCCGGAGACCTTGCAAATTCAATCCAAACACAACCACAATTCCGCCTCGGTTCAAGGCAGTTGAACCCTGGCAGTCGGCGTGCGAACCTGCTTTCAACGCCGATTTCTACGCAATTCTCCGTTCTTCCCGCAACTACCTCCAAGAAGTGTTGTACCAAATTCCTCTCACAACAGAGTGAAAAATTTTCCTCTATTTTTTACATTTTTACTGTATCAATTTTTTTCAGTACTATTATTATAAAACCTAAAAAAAAATGGGCCATCTTTCAAGTTTGGGCCCTTGACCGTTGCCCCTCTAAACTACCCTTAGAACCGGGCCTAATTACATGTCCCCCTCATCTTTCCATACAAATATCTATTCTTTCTATACAAATTTAAGTCTAATTTTCCAAAATTACCCCTATATTTGTATTTTCAATGCTTGACTTCAATAAAACTTAACACTATTCTCATTTTTCAATGCATTTATTAAGGTTATTTATTGAAAAACCTTATCCAATCAACTTTTTTCTTAATATGCGTATTTTTTTCAAAAAGGGACATGTAAATTGGGACGGAGGGAGTAATCATTACTCCCTCTGTCCCAGCGAGTACTCCCTCTGTCCCAACGAGTTCTTTACGTTTACGCTGGGGATAGAGCCGGCACGCATTTTAAGGCTCCTGAAAGATATAGTTCCATAATTTATTTTTTTAATTTTTTTCTTCTGAATAAAAATTTAATGTGTAAATTTTTATTCAAAAAAGGAAAATTTTAAAAATAAGTTATGAAATTATATTTAATATACACCTTAAAATACGTGCCAAGCAATGTTAAAAACATGTAAAAAAATGAATGGGACGGAAAGAATACTAACTTCTTAGCATCTCGAAATCACATGTAATTAATATATGCTTTATTATTATTGTTCATAGTAGATTAGTGATCGTTTTTCTTAAAAATCACTTATTCTCCATTCTTTAGATTATGAAATGCATTGTTTTCACTACGGGAAACCAGAATAGCTGATTGCCCAAATTGATCGATTATAAATGAAATCGGTCTGTTATAAAGGTAAAACTGACCGTTAGACTTGTTCTATTTAAGTCTACCGGGTATGACATTTTGTCGGGTGTAAAGCTCATAATCGATCACATAATCGGTTGGTTATGTGAATTCGTAAATTATTAAGGGATATTTTCAATGGTCTGGTTTTGAATTTTCCAGATTGTACCATTTATTCTTTTTGACTTATAAGTGCTATCCTTGTATTTTAGATTTCGTGTATATTATAACACTAGATGATAACCCGTGCGAAGCACGGGCTCGGGGATTTATATTAATTAATTATTAATTTTTTATTTAATTAAATGTTATAAAATTATAAAAAGAACTATGTAATTTGCATAAAAAATTTATGCGATTAACAAACTATAAACTTAGATTGTTTAATAGAAGTGCATGGAAACACGTTTGTTTCAGTTGTTTTAGTTTAAAAATATTTAAGATAATTGATTGTAATCTTTTTTTATTCTAAGTTATAATAAAAAATTGCTAATATAATATAAGAATTATAATATTAATAAGATTTTAATTTTATTTTGTTTTTTTTTAAAATAATATATAATCACAGGAAAGATTGTTCTAAGTATTGTATAGAAACATGTTCTAGTTGTTCTTCTTGAAAAATCTTCATAAGAATTATAATAATAATAAGATTTCAATTTTATTATGTTTTTTTAAAAAATAATATATAATCGCAAGAAAGATTGTTCTAAGTAGTGTATAGTGTATAGAAATAATTTTGATGGATTATGTTTCTATAAGTAACATAATGTTATGATTATTGAGTGCGAAAAAATTGATGTTTATATAGGAAATTAGGTCATTTACTTATATTTTAACGTTTGAACTAACGGAATGGTATAAAATACACAAAACCTAAAATACAAGGACACCACTCGTAAATCAAAAAGAAGGAATGGTACCATTGGAAAAGTCAAAACCAGTAGGGTACCATTCAGAATATCTCAATTATTAAAAGTGGATCCATTTTTTATTGGATTCAGTTTACTATTCATTGGTTATAAGCTTAAAAATAATGTTTAATGTAAATAAAACCAACCGTAATACAACAATGATCCCGGTCATCCAAAACGATATTGTTTTTGTTTAAGCTGTAGTCAAAACCAACCGGCTGACTTGATCTGGTGTAATGGTGCTTTTTCGATGGATTGGTTTTAGGTGATCCGTTTTTTAAGCGCTTTCCTTGTAATGCTTATAAGTTACTTCAACTCGGTTCCTCGTATGTCACAGCTTGTGACATGACAAGTAGTGTATATGTTGAGAGGCGGCCGGGGTTGCACTAAAAAAACAAAAATAGGGCCTCTATCAATAACGAGCAAAAATCGGTCATTATTGATCCACATTACCATGTTTCAAGACGATTGGTTTAGGATTGTGTATAACGGGCCCATTTTTATCCGTTGTCACTTGTCAACCAAAATAAAACATGCAACAAAGTAACGTGTTATATATACGTTATAACTTCTGGGAGTTGGAAATAATTGTTAAGACTACAGAGACATCTATTGTCCTTGTCTTAGTATATGTTGATGATTTTCTTATTGCTGGGAATTCATCTTGTGAGATTGCTGCTTTGAAGAAAATGCTGTTCATCAATTTCCATATGAAAGACCTAGGTAATGTTCGATACTTTCTAGGTCTTGAAATTGATAGAACACCTGAAGGCTTTTTTATATCTCAAAAGAAATACACTTTGGATCTACTAAAAGAATACAACATGCAACAAAGTAATAACGTGTTATACGTTATAACTTCTGGGAGTTGGGAATGCTATCCGATTCTGAAGACATTATGTACTATAAAGTATTAAAGTCAAAAAGAAAGGAAATAATTGAATTCCCATGAGGCCACGCGCAGGTACGCAGCCATTGCACAACTGACTATTGACACGATAGCTTAGCAGCTTCTGCTGTTAGTGAATAGTCAGTATATCCAGCTGCTCTTATTGACATAGACATTAGAATAGCTCTCTCCGCTGAAAGCCGCAAAATCTAATTAAAAAATAATACCAGTATACATCCAGGTAAGGTTTTTGCTGATGATAGTAAATAAACTTTATCTAAAAAGAAGTTAAGATTGTAGAAGCACTCAGAAGACAATACAAACTCCTTCTTGAGGCTCAGGACCTACATTTACAAGCTCGTAGCAACTTTATTTGCAAGCTGGTGGTGTGTACGAGATAAAAATGCAGCAATCAATCTTCTTTTATTATCATACCTGAGTCTATCACACGTTAGTTAATCAATATAAGAATCAAGGAATTATTTTAGGACCAATCAGAGCCAATTCCTAAAATTTAGACATTTCCTTATTTACAATCTCACCCTACCTCTTTAACCATGGTTAGTTAAAACTTCTAATTTAAATACAATAATGATTTTATTAAACATATCCATAAATACCTATTTTTTAAATCAAAAAATATTTATTAGAAAATCACAATTTTAATTTGAAATCAATCACGATATATCATTATATATTTTAAATAACTTGAATAAAATCCATACCTTCAAAAATTTGATTTTTTTATAAGCTCAAAAATATATTTATTCATAATTTGTTAATAAAATTAATTAATAAATGCATATAAGCCAACACTACAAAATTGGATTTGAACAAATTTTAAATAACTTGGATAAAATTCACATCTTCAAAAACTCGATTTTTTAAAAGGTTCAATAATATTTTTATTCACAATTTGTTAATAAAATAATTAATAAATTCATATAAACGAACACTACATATATTTTAATTATTTCAATTATTAGATATACGCTATAAGGATATTATTATTGGTTGGTGGATAAATTACCAATTAAAAAATTAAAATTATTTTAGAAACAATCAGAATTTAATTCTAAACTTTAAATCAATCAATCATATACAAAATTTTATTATTTACCATGCTTATTCTAATTTACTAATCACGGTTAAATTAAATTTAAATATAAAATATTTTGATTTAATAACTTCGCATATCACATGATTTTTAATTTTAAAGAATTTCTACTAACCATAAATATTATTTTCTATAAATCCACATAATAGTATATTATTTTCTATAAATCCACATAATAGTATATTTCTATAAATTTAGACATTTCCTTATTTACAATCTCACCCTACCTCTTTAACCATGGTTAGTTAAAACTTCTAATTTAAATAAAATAATGATTTTATTAAACATATCCATAAATACCTATTTTTTAAATCAAATCCAAACACTTTTTTCCTGATTAATTACACAAACTGGTTCGACGATCTTTTTTTTTTTTTTTTGTCAGGGTTCGACGATCTTTGAATAGCTATTCACAAGACCATTGCTCAAGTATTCGTCGAATTTTGGCTTGTATCCAGTGTGATACCCTGGCCTCGACTAGGTAACTTCTCGTCAGATTAGTCCAACACAACATAAGATTAATTTATTTAAATTAGAAAAGTAGTATCCGATAAAAAGATAGCTTGAAAACATTTCGTGACACCTTAAAAAAACTTCATTATTGATATAAGATTTTACTCCTACTGATACTTTTCCTGAACAATGTTGAAGGATGTGTAAACGAAATCATTCAGAAAAACCCAAAGTTCTTATATATATAAATATATATCAAGGGTTGGACTCCATAGCAAACACCTTATATAACAAACAATAAAGAACATCTCATATCTAATAGATCCATTGCCCCTGGCGGGACCACCCAATACAAAAAGTTCTTATTTTTTTACCCTCTATCCATTCATCATCTCAAAAAAAAAAAAATTTAAAAGTTACTGTTCATGATGATGACGTCATCAGTGACGTCATCATGAACAGTAAAATTTTTTTTTATTAGTTTTTTTTTATTTTATTTTTTTGCTGACTTGATAGAGGGTAAAAAAATAATAACTTTTTGTATTAGGTGCCCCTGGCGGGGCCAAAGGATCTAATAGATCTATGGTGTTCTTTGTTGTTTGTTATATAAGAGTGTTCTGTATGGAGCAAAGGCCTATATATCAATACTTGCTAGTACTAAGGATAAAACAATACTTGTATTGCAGTCGAGCTATAGATCGCTGTTTCACGTAAACAGACGTTTATTTATAAATTTACATAAACACACCAATTTACTGATTAGTAAGCACCTTAGATAAATTATGATGAGGCTAAATTCTCCTTTAATCTTTGCCGTTAATAACTGTGTCCTGAAGAAGAGGGACAGGCTCTGAAAACAGCGAAAAAAATATATCTTCTGTTAAACCTTCTTGAATACCATAGCCATCATCTCCGGCATTGTACGTACAATGAGACATTCGAACAAGATTTAACATAATCTGAAGAACCGACCACTCTAAAGGAACATCAAGTTTCATCAGTTTTGCCCATTTCTTCTTCATCAAATCTAGCATGTGTTTACGTGCAACTTCTTCTGAAACACCGGTGTCCATCATGTAGCATTGGATTGCTTTTGGAACATCTCCTCTTTTTAACTCATTCTGTCATGCATCCTCGTATAATTAGTTAATAAAGTGGTAAAAACTTACACAGTCTGGAAAAAAGATATTTTTATATCTAAACACACAAGATTGAGTAGTTATTGTTTTCTTCTACCATACCGTGGCAGTTCCATAGTCGTCAGCTAGTCTAAATATCTCACATCCCAAGCTTAATATATCATGAAGACTCTCGATATATTCAACGTCTTCTTTCCTGATTGGATTGGATGTGAAAAGGTAGGAATGAAGTGTAATTAGAGGCCCTGTTATACTCACAAGTCCATTCTCCATGTACTCCTCGAATGTTGGCTTGTATCGGGTGTGATACCACCTGGCCTCGACTAGGTAACTTCTTGTCAAACCAGCCCACTACAACATAAGATTAAATTTTTTAACAATTTGAAAAAATATCTGACAAATGACCAAAAAGGATGTAAACGAACTTACTGCTTTTCTTAGATGTGGAGTAATGTCTAGTTTTTGCTCCCTAAGAATGTCGTAGGTATAGTAATATAAACACACGCACACACTTTTATGTATATAAAACTGGAATGGAATGAAACTCTGATTCATTGATTTTGGAATTCTACGTACAAGGAAATAAATAGGAAGGAAAACATTGTGGTTGCTACAAATTAGGAACCACTCAAGGATATGATTACTACAAATCAGTAATCACTCTCCAGGATAAACTCTTATTCGATTATTACGATCCTAACTCCATGCTGCTACTCCATAACTTAATCCTATCCAAAGCCCAAGAATCACTCTAAGCCCAACGGCTACAATTTATTTAGAAACATGTTTAGATTATTAAATATCCAACACATTCCCCCCTAAGCTGAACATGTTACTGCACTGCACTAAGATCCTTGACTCCAATCATCTTTTTCATCTTTTCGAACTTAACTCCTCCTAGTGCCTTGGTGAGAATATCTGCTCGCTGCTCTTGTGAGGCTACATGTTTAATAACTAGCTTCCCTTGTTCGATGCACTCTCTGATGAAGTGAAACCTAACATCTATATGCTTGCTTCTTCCGTGTAGCACTGGGTTTTTCATCAACTCAATAGCAGACCTATTATCAACATGAAGCACCACTGGTCCAACTGACTTCCCTGTGATTTCTTCTAACACTCCTCGTAACCAGATACTTTGACAAGCTGTTGTTGCTGCCGCCATATACTCAGCCTCACACGAAGACAGGGCAACCACTCGCTGTTTTTGTGACGTCCACGAAATCAAGCTCTTGTTTAAATAAAAACACATCCCACCTGTGCTTTTCCTGTCTACAACATCTCCGGCTAAGTCACTATCTGTATAGCCAAATAGAATCTTCCCACTTCTCTCATTTTCATAAACTAGCCCATGATCGATCGTTCCCCTTATATACCTCAAGATATGTTTTACTGCCTGCTGGTGTTTCACTGTTGGTTTACTCATAAATCTGCTCACTACTCCAACAGCGTAGGAAATATCCGGCCGAGTATGAGTCAAGTACCGTAGACTCCCTACAATGCATCTGTACTCCGTGGCGTCCACCAGTTCACCTCCCTCGTCTCTGTCTAGCTGCAGTTTATGTTCCATAGGAAATTTAGACGAGTTACAGTTCAACATTCCAGCCCTATCCAGTAGTTTTCTTGCATAAGCCGATTGCTTCAATGTAGTGCACAAGCTTGCCTGATTTACTTCTATTCCCAGGTAAAACGACAATGGCCCCAAGTTACTCATTTCAAACTGCTCATTCATCTGTGTTTTAAACTTCTCGACTTCGTGTTTACTGGACCCTGTCACCAGTAGATCGTCAACGTAGACACCTACTATTGTTACACCCACCTCATTGATCTTTGTGTACACAGCCTGTTCATGGATGCACTTCTTAAAACCCAATTCCCTTAGGCACTTGTCTAGCCGTGCATTCCAAGCCCTTGGAGCTTGGCGTAATCCATAAAGTGCCTTGTATAGTTTATATACCTTTTGTTCTTGCCCCTTCTTCACAAATCCCTCAAGCTGACATACGTATACCTCTTCGTGAAGTTCCCCGTTTAGAAATGCTGATTTTACATCAAGATGTTGGACTTGCCATCCTTCCTTCGCAGAAAGTGCCAACAATAAACGCACTTAATCCAGACGAGCTACCGGTGTGAATACTTCATCGTAGTCGATTCCTCTCTTCTGTACGTAACCCTTCGCAACGAGACGTGCCTTGTGCTTTACCACATTCCCTTCTGGATCCTTTTTCAACTTATAGACCCATTTTAAACTGATTGCCTTATGTCCGGGCGGCAAGTCTGTGAGTGTCCAGGTTTGGTTCTTCTCGATTGTCTCAAACTCCAACTTCATGGCTTCTTCCCAATCCTTATCTTCTGATGCTTCTCCATAGGTCATTGGTCCTTCAATGTTCAACAACATTAACTCATCAATCAACTCGACAATCTCAGTTTTGTCGTAAATCTCAGCTAATGACCTGTATTTCTTGGGTGCACTACTGTCAGTGGAAGACACATCTGTTACTCCTTCAGAGGAGTGAACGGTGGTGCCTGGTGATTGCAAATGTGTTTGCAGAGGTGATTGCAGTGGTGTCATAGGTTCTGGGTCATACTCCGTTTCTGCATTACTAACTTCATTCACTGAGCTATTCATCTCGAGATAGTGACCTGGGAACAATACTTCGACTTCATTGGTCTGCTTCCATGGCCAGAAAACATTTTCTTGAAATGTAACGTCTCTGCTCACGTGCACAGCCCCTATTTCAGGGTCGTACAACCGACTTCCCTTTGTCCCTGGTTCTTTTCCGAGATACACAGTCAGTTTACTCCGATCGTTTAATTTATTCACTTTCACAGCTGGGATCTTCATATAAGTTGTACATCCGAAAACTTTTACATGTGTCAAGTCTGGCTTTTTGTCATTCCAGGCTTCGTATGGAGTTCTACCTTTCAGAATTCGAGTTGGTAGTCGGTTTAATATATAGATTGAATGGCGTACCGCCTCTCCCCACATGTATGCTGGTAGCCCTGCTTCTTTCAAAAAACTTCTTGCCATGGCTGCAACAGTACGGTTTCTACGTTCCACCACCCCGTTTTGTTGCGGGGTGTATGGTGCTGTGTAATGCCTCTGGATACCAGCCTTTTCACAATACAATTCAAAATCTTTCGAGCAAAACTCTCCGCCCCGGTCTGTCCTTAATGTTTTTATACTTCTTTCTTTCCCATTTTCGACTAAGGCTTTGAATTTCTTAAACATTTCAAGTGCACTACTCTTTTCTTTCAGCATATATGCCCACATTTTTCTGCTGTAATCATCAACAAATAGCAGAAAATAACGATTACCTCCTGGTGTCGTTGGTGCAATTGGTCCACAAATGTCAGCATGTACAATTTCCAACACCTTTCTTGACTCGAAACTGGCCTGAGACGGAAAGGATTTCCTGGTCTGTTTGGTCAGTAAACACCCTTCACACTTCTTCAAAGGTTGGATTAACCTTGGTAATCCATGAGCCATTTTCTCTTTTGACATGAGTTCCAAAGCTTGAAAGTTTACGTGTCCGAGACGGGAATGCCATAACCAGGTATCCTCTTCAGTCTTTGCGAGTAAACATGAAGGCCTGCTCTCCTCCAAACTAATCTTGTATAGTCGATTCTCTGTCCTTTTGACCTTCATTAGTAGTTTTCCACTCCCTTCATACACCCACAGGTATTCTCCTTCAAGAATTACTTTGTTCCCTGCTTCAGACAACTGTCCCAAACTTATAATGTTGTTACACAGACTTGGGACGTAGTATACATCCTTAAGTGTTCTTTCCTCTCCATTTTTACATTGAAACGCGACCGTCCCCTTTCCCTCGATATTCACAGTGGATCCATCTCCGAATTTCACTTTTCCAGTCACGTCCTCATTTAGCTCCTTAAATTTCCCACGCTGTCCAGTCATGTGGTTGCTGGCCCCGTTGTCCAGGAACCAGACTTGAGATTCCTTTTGATTTTCAACACTAGATCGCAGTTTTGGTACTAATGAATCTTCTTTCACCAGTAATGAATTTACCTCCATTTCTCCCACTTCTGCTATCAACAATGCAGGCTCGTCTTCTTGTACCTGAGACAAATTCGCCTCCTTTTGCAACTCTCTCTCCCTTCGTGGTTTACGACAGTCTCTAGCGAAGTGTCCGTATCCTTGACAGTTGAAGCATCTAGCTCTGCTTCGATCTCTACCTCCACGATTCTCCTCTCTTGCATGAGTCTCTCCACTTTTCTTTTTTAACCATTCTTCACGAGTCAAAAGTAATTGCCCTTCGGAGTTGTCTTTCTTCCTCCATTCCTCTGCTGTCAACAGGAGTTGTCCTTGGTTGGTTTCCGAAACATTTTTCAACCTCTCCTCATGAGCTTTCAACGAGCCAACAACCTCTTCTATTGACATCTCCTCTATGTTTCCAAATTGCTCGATTGCGGATGCAATTTGTAAAAACTTAGATGGAACTGCTCTAAGCAGTTTCTTGACAACGTAGGCTTCCTCCACCTTTTCTCCCAGAGCTCTAAGATTAGTGACCAAACCATTTAATCTCAGACAAAATTCGTCCAGTTGTTCATTCTCCTTCATATACATGACTTCGAACTCACACTTGATGGTTTGTGCCTTAGCCTTTTTTACCTTATCTGCTCCCAACGACATTGTTTTGATCGCGTTCCAGGCTTCTTTCGATGTCTTTTTCTCTGCGATGGACAACAGTATGTCTTCAGGAACTCCTTGGTATATAATTGCTAGTGCCTTTTTATCCACCTTGTCCTCCACCACGGCTTTTGAGTCCTTGGGTTCTATGGCCTCCCACACCCCATGTGCTTGCATGAACACCTTTAGTTTAAGTGCCCAAGCCGTGTAGTTCGTTCTTGTCAACATAGGATAACTCAGCCCAAATGATCCCTCTTTGACCTTGCTTATTTCCATCTGTCACGATGTCTGACAGCCTCGATGACCTTGAGGCTCTGATACCAAGTATAGTAATATAAACACACGCACACACTTGTATGTATATAAAACTGGAATGGAATGAAACTCTGATTCATTGATTTTGGAATTCTACGTACAAGGAAATAAATAGGAAGGAAAACATTGTGGTTGCTACAAATTAGGAACCACTCAAGGATACGATTACTACAAATCAGTAATCACTCTCCAGGATAAACTCTTATTCGATTATTACGATCCTAACTCCATGCTGCTACTCCATAACTTAATCCTATCCAAAGCCCAAGAATCACTCTAAGCCCAACGGCTACAATTTATTTAGAAACATGTTTAGATTATTAAATATCCAACAGTAGGCAGGCTCATTAACATGATTGTAAAGTGTTAGGAAGACTAGCTGCATGTAGTGTGGAAGCTCCTTCAATGCATTTATGTCCCATCTGAAAAATGACATGGTTTGTACCATTTGTCGGATACATAAGAAATGAGATAACAAATTTTAAAGATGTAAAACACAAACCTCTCAATTACAATTGTGAAGATTTCAAGTTCATCCAGTGTCCCATAAACATCATAAACATCATCTATTGTTGTACTAAGCTGTATTGCTTTCGTCAGATGTACTCTGAAAAATCGGTGTTCAGGCCTGCATGAAACTCCCAGTCCACAAGAAAGATGCTACTAACCTATCTCTTATAGCATCAGGTTTGTCACCGAGACCTGATGCATCCCACCACCTATATATATAATCAAAGAGTGAAATAAAGAAGGTGTTGAAAAATTTTGTGCGAGTGTGTGAGTTATATATATTGATCAACATTTGCAAAAACCATCATATACCTTGATGGCTCTACAAGTTCTTCCTGGTATAACCCTTGAAAAATGTTAAAGTCGAGCTTTGCAAATTGTAATACCGCAGGGATCATGTCACTACATCTTTCATAAATATCCATATACCACCTTGCATCGAATCTTGTGAGTCTCCACTGTAATGGAAGTTCCAAGCCACGTCGCACTTGCATGGAAAGATCCAAATCATCAATATTCTTGACTCTCTCCTTAAGGATTTTTCTTGTGAAGGAACAAGCCTCCTCCATGAGTGACTCTCCTTCAACGGAGTAGTATGAGGCCTCGTATAAACTCAACATTCCTTTCTCATTTGTAATGCCTCGAGGTCAACAGTCAATAGGTCTAAAGACGTTTGCAAGAAGACAGAGAAAGAAACATTATGTACAAGGGCAGGTTGGTAATTAAACAGGGAGGGCAGATTGGTAATTGAACAGGGAAGTATTTCATAAAATAAAAGAAAGGGATAAAAGAAATTAGAGAATGAGGGACCCATCTGTGGAAACAAAAGAGGGGCGTCGTTTCTCAATTAGGGTTATGTCTATTGTGTGAGTTTGGTAGTAGTAATTGGGAGAGGTGGCTGGGGACTCTCGAATTATCCCAGTATTGTAGTCTTTTGAGTTATAATCGGTGAATCTGTCATATCGTAACCTATTTATCATATTTAAACATTTCAGTTTATCTTCAATCACGTGTTCTAGATCCAATTCAGATTAGGGTTTGTTCAATTATATCTTAGTTCATTACAAAGTGGTATCAGAGCAGCGATTCATGGCACCTGCAGGACCAACGGTAAATCAGCGAATTAAGGAGTTAGAGGAGGCGTATGGGAGTTTGGAGGCAAAGATGGGTGAGATGGTGTCTCAGGCCATGGAGAAGGTCATGGGGATGGTGAGACAATCTCTTGGGGAACTGTTAGTCACGAGTCAGTCTGATATTCTTAAGAATCAAGGGGGAGACATCGAAGCCATGGGGGTTCGTTTGGAGGGACGGATTGCAAGGGTACAGGAATTGAATGAAACTCTCATCTATTCGATGAAGGATGCACAAGACAAATTTTAGGCTGAGATGAGATCTACTCTTACAGCTATCCAATCGATGAAGGCACCGTTGTTGGACAAGATGGAGGGGAGTGTTAACAACGCAGAGGGGTCAGGAGGAGCGATGTGTACTCCCAATAGGGGTCAGGGTACATCTGGGATGTTGGGGAATCAGTTTTCGGATCGGGTTAATTTTAATGGAATGAACTTTGGTGTGGGAGGATCAGGAGGTGGTCCTGGAGGGTGGAAGTATAGTTCCATAATTTTTTTTTAATTTTTTTCTTTTGAATAAAAATTTAATGTGTAAATTTTTATTCAAAAAAGGAAAATTTTAAAAATAAGTTATGAAATTATATTTAATATACACCTTAAAATACGTGCCAAGCAATGTTAAAAACATGTAAATAAATGAGTGGGACGGAAAGAATACTAACTTCTTAGCATCTCGAAATCACATGTAATTAATATATGCTTTATTATTATTGTTCATAGTAGATTAGTGATCGTTTTTTTTAAAAATCACTTATTCTCCATTCTTTAGATTATGAAATGCATTGTTTTCACTACGGGAAACCAGAATAGCTGATTGCCCAAATTGATCGATTATAAATGAAATCGGTCTGTTATAAAGATAAAACTGACCGTTAGACTTGTTCTATTTAAGTCTACCGGTTATGACATTTTGTCGGGTGTAAAGCTCATAATCGATCACATAATCGGTTGGTTATGTGAATTCGTAAATTATTAAGGGATATTTTCAATGGTCTGGTTTTGAATTTTCCAGTTTGTACCATTTATTCTTTTTGACTTATAAGTGCTATCCTTGTATTTTAGGTTTCGTGTATATTATAACATTTTGTTACCCAAACGTTAATCAAACCTTAAAATATAAGGGTACCGTACGTAGAAATCAATAGTACAATGGTATTATTGAGAATATTCATAAACATATTTTTTTAAGTTTGGCAATGTTTTTTGTTCAAATATTTTGATGGATTATGTTTCTATAAGTAACATAATGTTATGATTATTGAGTGCAAAAAAATTGATGTTTAAATAGGAAATTAGGTCGTTTACTTGTATTTTAACATTTGAACTAACGGAATGGTATAAAATACACAAAACCTAAAATACAAGGACACCACTCGTAAGTAAAAAATCGGTCATTATTGATCCACATTACCATGTTTCAAGACGATTGGTTTAGGATTGTGTATAACGGGCCCATTTTTATCCGTTGTCACTTGTCAACCAAAATAAAACATGCAATCTTGTCAAAAAAAAAAATAAATAAATAAAACATGCAACAAAGTAATAACGTGTTATACGTTATAACTTCTGGGAGTTGGGAATGCTATCCGATTCTCAAGACATTATTTACTATAAAGTATTAAAGTCAAAAAGAAAGGAAATAATTGAATTCCCATGAGGCCACGCGCAGGTACGCAGCCATTGCACAACTGACTATTGACACGATAGCTTAGCAGCTTCTGCTGTTAGTGAATAGTCAGTATATCCAGCTGCTCTTATTGATATAGACATTAGAATAGCTCTCTCCGCTGAAAGCCGCAAAATCTAATTAAAAAATAATACCAGTATACATCCAGGTAAGGTTTTTGCTGATGATAGTAAATAAACTTTATCTAAAAAGAAGTTAAGATTGTAGAAGCACTCAGAAGACAATACAAACTCCTTCTTGAGGCTCAGGACCTACATTTACAAGCTCGTAGCAACTTTATTTGCAAGCTGGTGGTGTGTACGAGATAAAAATGCAGCAATCAATCTTTTATTATCATACCTGAGTCTATCACACGTTAGTTAACCAATAAGAATCAAGGAATTATTTTAGGAACAATCAGAGCCAATTCCTAAAATTTAGACATTTTCTTATTTACAATCTCACCCTACCTCTTTAACCATGGTTAGTTAAAATTTCTAATTTAAATAAAATAATGATTTTATTAAACATATCCATAAATACCTATTTTTTAAATCAAATCCAAACACTTTTTTCCTGATTAATTACACAAACTGGTTCGACGATCTTTGAATAGCTATTCACAAGACCATTGCTCAAGTATTCGTCGAATTTTGGCTTGTATCCAGTGTGATACCCTGGCCTCGACTAGGTAACTTCTCGTCAGATTAGTCCAACACAACATAAGATTAATTTATTTAAATTAGAAAAGTAGTATCCGATAAAAAGATAGCTTGAAAACATTTCGTGACACCTTAAAAAAACTTCATTATTGATATAAGATTTTACTCCTACTGATACTTTTCCTGAACAATGTTGAAGGATGTGTAAACGAAATCATTCAGAAAAACCCAAAGTTCTTATATATATAAATATATATCAAGGGTTGGACTCCATAGTAAACACCTTATATAACAAACAATAAAGAACACCTCATATTTAATAGATACATTACCCCTGGCGGGACCACCCAATACAAAAAGTTCTTATTTTTTTACCCTCTATCCATTCATCATCTCAAAAAAAAAAAAAATTAAAAAGTTACTGTTCATGATGATGACGTCATCAGTGACGTCATCATGAACAGTAAAATTTTTTTTTATTAGTTTTTTTTTTATTTTTTTGCTGACTTGATAGAGGGTAAAAAAATAATAACTTTTTGTATTGGGTGCCCCTGGCGGGGCCAAAGGATCTAATAGATCTATGGTGTTCTTTGTTGTTTGTTATATAAGAGTGTTCTGTATGGAGCAAAGGGCTATATATCAATACTTGCTAGTACTAAGGATAAAACAATACTTGTATTGCAGTCGAGCTATAGATCGCTGTTTCACGTAAACAGACGTTTATTTATAAATTTACATAAACACACCAATTTACTGATTAGTAAGCACCTTAGATAAATTATGATGAGGCTAAATTCTCCTTTAATCTTTGCCGTTAATAACTGTGTCCTGAAGAAGAGGGACAGGCTCTGAAAACAGCGAAAAAAATATATCTTCTGTTAAACCTTCTTGAATACCATAGCCATCATCTCCGGCATTGTACGTACAATGAGACATTCGAACAAGATTTAATTAACATAATCTGAAGAACCGACCACTCTAAAGGAACATCAAGCTTCATCAGTTTTGCCCATTTCTTCTTCATCAAATCTAGCATGTGTTTACGTGCAACTTCTTCTGAAACACCGGTGTCCATCATGTAGCATTGGATTGCTTTTGGAACATCTCCTCTTTTTAACTCATTCTGTCATGCATCCTCGTATAATTAGTTCTAATTAATAACGTGGTAAAAACTTACACAGTCTGGAAAAAAGATATTTTTATATCTAAACACACAAGAATGAGTAGTTATTGTTTTCTTCTACCATACCGTGGCAGTTCCATAGTCGTCAGCTAGTCTAAATATCTCACATCCCAAGCTTAATATTTCAGGAAGACTCTCGATATATTCAACGTCTTCTTTCCTGATTGGATTGGATGTGAAAAGGTAGGAATGAAGTGTAATTAGAGGCCCTGTTATACTCACAAGTCCATTCTTCATGTACTCCTCGAATGTTGGCTTGTATCCGGTGTGATACCACCTGGCCTCGACTAGGTAACTTCTTGTCAAACCAGCCCACTACAACATAAGATTAAATTTTTTAACAATTTGAAAAAATATCTGACAAATGACCAAAAAGGATGTAAACGAACTTACTGCTTTTCTTAGATGTGGAGTAATGTCTAGTTTTTGCTCCCTGAGAATGTCGTAGGCAGCCTCATTGACATGATTGTAAAGTGTTAGGAAGACTAGCTGCATGTAGTGTGGAAGCTCCTTCAATGCATTTATGTCCCATCTGAAAAATGACATGGTTTGTACCATTTGTCGGATACATAAGAAATGAGATAACAAATTTTAAAGATGTAAAACACAAACCTCTCAATTACACTTGTGAAGATTTCAAGTTCATCCAGTGTCCCATAAACATCATAAACATCATCTATTGTTGTACTAAGCTGTATTGCTTTCGTCAGATGTACTCTGAAAAATCGGTGTTCAGGCCTGCATGAAACTCCCACAGTCCACAAGAAAGATGCTACTAACCTCTCTCTTATAGCATCAGGTTTGTCACCGAGACCTGATGCATCCCACCACCTATATATATAATCAAAGAGTGAAATAAAGAAGGTTGAAAAATTTTGTGCGAGTGTGTGAGTTACATATATTGATCAACATCTGCAAAAACCATCATATACCTTGATGGCTCTACAAGTTCTTCCTGGTATAACCCTTGCAAAATGTTAAAGTCGAGCTTTGCAAATTGTAATACGGCAGGGATCATGTCACTACATCTTTCATAAATATCCATATACCACCTTGCATCAAATCTTGTGAGTCTCCACTGTAATGGAAGTTCCAAGCCACGTCGCACTTGCATGGAAAGATCCAAATCATCAATATTCTTGACTCTCTCCTTAAGGATTTTTCTTGTGAAGGAACAAGCCTCCTCCATGAGTGACTCTCCTTCAACGGAGTAGTATGAGGCCTCGTATAAACTCAGCATTCCTTTCACATCTTCACCAAGAGATTCTTTAAATCTCTCATTTTCGGTAAAAGCCCTGAAAACCTCTGCACATATATATGCATTGAATTACTGAAATTTTTTGATGTATATTATATATTTTTTTTAAAATAGATACCTGCAGAGGTTGTATGATATCCATGTTCTCTTAGAAGTCTAAATTTAAGAGCAGTAGCATGCAAATTCTTTTGCAGCTTGTCTTCATTAGTCTGATCATTATTACATATCTTTTTCAAGGCATGCTTTATTTCTTCGTCGAAACAATAACCCAATCCAAGTTTTTGCAGATGATTAATCAGTTCCATTTGATCCAATGGGTCAGCCATATTCTTCAACATCAACTCCACATTTGCTTTCATTTCTAAAGCTCGGGATTTGATTTCTTCACCCTGTACATGGAGTTTTGTGATATTTCTCAATCATAATGTAAAATAAGTCTTGGTCAAATAAATTAGATATAAAAGTTCCTGATACTACCTTATAGTCACTTTCCAGTGATCGAACGAAATTGTAGTCCCACTTGCAACGTTTGTAATTCCCTGATCGCCTAACGACAGCCTCTTCTTGCGACACCAGAGAAGCCTTAGTTTTTCCGGGGAACGATTTGATCACAGGCTTAATGGCCATAATAGTATTTTTAGCTATGGCAGGGACATGTCTCCCAAGGCTGCAACTCATAAACTGAGAAGATAACACAAGTGCCATGTTAATCTTGATGACTTTTGTATATTAAGATTAGCGGAAGAGAAATAAGAACATAACAGTGTAAGTAAATAAACAAGAAGTAGATTGATATGTTTTAAACATGGAAATTTATTTAGGACTACATTGTACTGATCTTAACTAGAAATGAGAGTAAGGAGGCTTTATATATAGCCCAATTCTATTTAACTACAATATTACTAAACTATTCCTTATACCTATTTTATTTCTCCAATACTCTCCCTCAAGCCAATGAGTGAGAACAAAGTGAAACTCTTGGCTTGAAGTTAAAACTCTTGGCTCTGGCTCTTCTTTACGAAGAGGTACTAGTCCATCATGGGTCCCATCTGTCGTTAAGTAATTCAACTTTGTTTCTCCATAATAACTTTGATTGGTTTTATCAACATCTGACTGAACTAAAACCAAAAATCCGGTAGAGCCATGATTCCAATTTAACTACACGGTCGAACACCGGAAGAAACTACGTCTAGCAACAAGTTCGTTCTGTGTCTCCTTTCCACATGTAAATATTTGAACACTGACAAGCATTCCCTTCGATTCCGGAACAAAAGCTGCTACATGAGACCCTGGTCTCTTAGAAATTTCTAGTCCAACAATTCCAATCCTCTTCACAATCCCTTTTGTTAAATCTGTGGCATCAAATATTTGCACCTCGTTTGTGGCCAAACGACATACCACAGCTTCATCAGAGCTAAACCTTATAGAAGGCCATATAGTCTTGGTCATATTTTTCTGGAACAACTGATAAACAGCCTACCCTGACCCAACATTTCACAAAGTAAATTTTTCTCCTGTGGCGACACGGGTTTCTGAAAAGTCTGAAGATAAGTTCCTGTCAAAACTCAGCAACATAGTCAGCAACATTAGGTTAGAGGCTGCACCGTCTATGACTTTGTTACCAATGTTAGGCACCTCCTTTTAGACTTTGGGGCATCTCAGTTCCTATATATAGTATCTCTTCTCATTGTAATATTACACAAGATATATAAAACATAGAGCATTACTCTCTTCTTCCGTTCTTCCACTTATATACACACATATATATATACACAGCTGCTACTACATACATTTTATCATGGTATCAGAGAGGGTAATATCCTAGGAAAGCATATATCAAGTTGCAGAAACAATCAACCGAAGAAAAAACCAAAACTGGTACAATTAGAGAAATTCGAATCTTGTCAAAACAAAAAACCAAATATACCACTGAGTAGAGGACTGGAAGAGGAGCCTACAGAAACAAGCAGACTGGAAATCTACCACCGCACGCGCCCTCACGCGCCGCCGTACGCGCGGCAGCGCCGCCAGACGCGCCCACGCGCCGGCGCGTGAGGCTGTTTCCGGCAGTTTTTTGAAAAAGTTTCTTCAGGGACTCTTGTTCTCCTCCCAAAACCGAATCCAACCGTGGTACTATCTCTTGAATCTGAGCAGTTTTGTTTTTTTTCTGTCAAAATTGTTGATTTTCCTCCTGTCAAAATTTGTTGATTTCCTGCTGGGCCTTATTCAGTCTATATAAACTACGATATATAGATATATAGCAGTAGATACTATTATATTAAGTTCAGTACTTATTGATTGGGTATTACACTATTTTAATATAAAATGGTGGAAGTTTTAGAGAATACATCTAGTAGTAGGGTGTTAGATAATGCATCCGAAAGTAGTGCTACAAGTAGCATGAAATCTGGATTTCATAGTACTCCGTATGTAAGTCCTAAATTCAACGGGAAGAATTTTCTGGAATGGTCCAAAGCTTGTACAATGGCACTTAAATCTCATAGAATGATGAAATATATCAACGGGAAAGCCAAACAACCTTTGGAAAGTGATACTAGTTTCGATGATTGGGAATCCGAAAATGCCATGGTGTGTTCGTGGCTATCTAACTCTATGGAGGTTGATATTCGAAAAACATATATCTTCATTGATACCGCTGAAGATGTGTGGAATTCTCTCACTCGGACATATTCCTTCTCCGGAAATGTAGCCAAGCAATTTGAGATCAAACGGAAGATGTGGGCATTGGCTCAAGGAAACCACACATTAGCTCAGTATTATTCTGAGCTTACATCATTATGGAGTGAATTGGGACATTACACTATATTTGAGTGTAAACATGCTGAAGATCAAGAAAAATATGAAAAGATGATGACTGTAGAAAAGGTGATGAAGTTTCTTGATGGATTGTCTGATGAGTATGATTCAATTAAAAATCAACTTATTGGACAAGTTCCATTTCCTACTGTGGAAGAAGCCTATGGTCGTGTCAGGTTAGAAGAAAGTCGAAAGCAAAGTATGGCTCCGGTTGTCTCTTCTGAACGATCTGCACTCTTAACTGGAAATGTTCAGCAATCTGAGCCAGAACAACCTGAACAGGTACCAATGGCTTTAATGGGTGAAAGATCTAGTCTTCAATGTGATTACTGCAAGAAGTTAAACCACACTCGTGAAACATGTTTTATCCTGCACCCTCATCTCAGAATTCGAGGACGAGGAGGGCGTGGCCGAGGTAGTTACCGTGGTGTCTCATCTGGCAGAAGCACGGGTAGAGGAATTCCCTTTAGTGCTCATCATGCTGCATCAGAATGTGAGTCTTATTCTTCAACAGGGACGATGACTGCTTCAGAGGTCAACACCCTCCGGCAATTAATGTCACAAATGAACACCACTCCACATACAGCTAATTCTGCTCATGCAGGTACATCTTGTCACTTTACCTCCGATAAATGTCATAATTCATGGATTATTGATTCCGGAGCATCAGCACATATGACTGGAAATTCTAGTTTCCTAGAAACATATAATGGTGAAACCGGCAATATTCGTGTTGCCAATGGAGCTATTGTACCTGTTCATGGACAAGGCACTTCTCACTGCCTCTCATCATCATTGCCACTATCTGATGTGTTACATGTTCCCTCCTTAACGGCAAACTTATTATATGTTCAACGTATTACTGAAAATCTTAATTGTTCAGTAACCTTTTTTTCCTCCCACTGTGTATTTCAGGATCTGGCGACAGACAAGGTCCTTGGCAATGGTAAAGTGGTAGATGGACTTTATGTGATGGAAGGAAATTCTATTTCTCCCTCAACTTATCAGGTGTCATCCAAGTTAAATTCTGCTTTTGAATCTGTGTATCAGTGGCATAGACGGTTAGGTCATCCATCTTTTGGTGTTTTAACACATCTATTCCCTGCCTTAGTAAAACACTGTAAGAAGGAAGATTTCTTTTGTGAACCATGTGAACTAGCCAAACATAAAAGATCCTCTTATCCATCCAGAAATAAAAGAAGTTCTACTTTGTTTTCTATTATTCATACTGATGTTTGGGGTCCATTTAGACATCCTACACATGATGGGTATAGATGGTTTGTTGTCTTTGTTGATTGCTATTCTAGGCTTACTTGGGTATATCTCCTTAAACAAAAAAGTGAAGTTTTCGAGTGTTTTAAATCTTTTCACCATATGGTACAAACACAGTTTAGTGCTTCTGTTAAAATTCTTCGGAGTGATAACGGTACTGAATATGGAGGCCCGTTTATATCCTATTTGGACACATGTGGTATAATTCATCAAACTTCGTGTGTCAAAACTTCTCAACAAAATGGGGTAGCCGAAAGGAAAATTGGTCACTTACAACAGGTTGCTCGATCACTTATGTTAACAATGCATGTTCCCAAATATCTTTGGGGAGAGGCAGTCATGACTGCTGCATATCTTATAAACCGTCTTCCTTCTAGTGTCCTAAAATTCAAAACACCGTTGTCTTGTGTTCCTACACCTTCTTCGCACCCACTACCCCTTCGAGTATTTGGGAGTGTATGTTTTGTTCATAATCATGCTCCCTCTCGGGATAAACTTGATTCTCGGGCCCTCCGCTGCGTTTTCATTGGGTATTCACCAACTCAGAAGGGATATAAATGTTATCATCCTCCCTCACGTCGCATATTTGTCAGTCATGATGTTAGTTTATGGGAGAATGTTTCTTATTTTTCTCCGGGTTCCTCCTCCTTGCTTCAGGGGGAGATAAACCGACACAGTCTTGATAGTAAAGCAACATATGAGTCACAAACACTTCCATTTATACCTATTTCAAACACTAGCTCAAACAGGTTATCTATTCCTCCTCCACATACGAGTAATGAGTCAGATGATCTAAATAGATTGGATATTCCAGATTTGATTACATATTCCAGGCGGAAAAGAAATGATATCACCACTTTACCGCATCCAGAGACCTCTGACCTCGAGACAGATCCTGCATCTCCTGTGTTTGAGCCAGAAAATGGTAATACTCTTGATCCTACTCTAGATCTTCCTATTGCTATAAGAAAGGGTGTACGCTCTTGCACTAACCATCCTATCTCAAACTTTGTATCTTATAATGCATTATCTCCATCTTCACTTGCTTTTGTGTCATCCTTGTCTAGTGTTTCTGTTCCGCATACTTGGCAGGATGCTTTATGTGATCCTAAATGGAAAGATGCTATGATAGAGGAAATGAATGCCTTGAAACATAATGGCACTTGGGAGTTAACTCATCTTCCCGCTGGAAGGAAGGTAGTAGGATGCAGATGGGTATTCACTGTGAAACAGAAACCTAATGGGCTGATTGATAGGTACAAAGCGAGGCTTGTAGCAAAAGGGTATACTCAAACTTACGGGATTGATTATCAGGAAACTTTTGCCCCAGTAGCAAAGATGGCCTCTATTCGAGTCTTGATATCATGTGCAGCAAATCTTGGATGGGAACTTCATCAATTGGATGTAAAAAATGCATTCTTACATGGAGACCTGAAAGAAGAGGTTTACATGGATATTCCACCAGGTTTTTCTACAGCTGCGACCATTGGGAAAATATGCAAGCTAAAGAAGACTATTTATGGGTTAAAACAATCTCCAAGGGACTGGTTTGGCAAATTTCAGGGAGCAATGATTAAATTTGACTACAAACAGAGCAACTCAGATAACACCATGTTCGTGAAAAGACGAGATGAAAAAATCACAGTGGTGATTGTTTATGTCGATGATATTGTGATCACCGGCAACGACACCTGTGAGATTGCTAATGTTAAACGCAAGCTTGCCTCTGAATTTGAGATGAAGGACTTAGGAAAACTACGGTATTTCCTTGGTATTGAGGTCTCTAGAAGTCCAGGTGGTATCTTCCTCTCACAACGGAAATATACACTTGATCTTCTGAATGAAACAGGGATGTTGGGATGTAGACCTGCAGAATCTCCAATAGAAGCAAATCATAAACTTTGTGGAGACGCTGGTGAAAGTGTCGAGAAATCTCAATATCAAAGGTTAGTCGGTCGACTAATCTACCTTGCACATACAAGGCCAGACATATCATATGCGGTGGGAATTGTTAGTAGGTATATGCATGATCCTCGTCAACCACATTTGGATGCAGTTTATATGATATTAAGGTATCTTAAGGCTGCTCCTGGAAAAGGAGTAATGTTCACTAAAAACAATTATCTCGGGGTTGAAAGCTATACAGAGCAGATTGGGCCGGATGTCAAGACGATAGACGATCTACTTCAGGGTATTGTACATTTGTTGGTGGCAATTTGGTTACTTGGCGAAGCAAGAAACAACCTGTGGTGGCCTTATCTAGTGCTGAGGCAGAATATAGAGCTATGGCTAAAGGTGTACGTGAATTATTATGGATAAGATTGTTTCTAGAAGAATTGGGACTTGCATCTGCAACTCCAATGAAGCTACATTGTGATAACAAAGCCGCTATTGCCATTGCACATAATCCGGTCCAACATGATCGGACCAAACATATCGAAATTGATCGACACTTCATAAAAGAGAAGATCAATAATGATACCATTGGTATTCACTTTGTAAGATCAGAGGACCAGATAGCTGACATATTTACCAAAGGTTTAAATCAGAAGATGCTTCATCCACTTATTGGCAAGTTGGGCATGAGTGATATATATGCATCAACTTGAGGGGGAGTGTCAAAACTCAGCAACATAGTCAGCAACATTAGGTTAGAGGCTGCACCGTCTATGACTTTGTTACCAATGTTAGGCACCTCCTTTTAGACTTTGGGGCATCTCAGTTCCTATATATAGTATCTCTTCTCATTGTAATATTACACAAGATATATAAAACATAGAGCATTACTCTCTTCTTCCGTTCTTCCACTTATATACACACATATATATATACACAGCTGCTACTACATACATTTTATCAGTTCCACAAGGAGACAACGTAGTAGCAAGTGTATGCACCACATCAAAGTTCCTAATTCCTTGAAAACTTGCAGCATCATAAATACAAATACCAGAATCAGGCTTAATCACCATAAGTCTAACACCATTATCACAAAAACTTGCACTACTACAAGAGATTTTATCAAGCTTTATACTTGTTATTGAATTGTTGAAAGGCGGGCCATTCTAGATAGTTAAACCATCTAGTTCTCTAACTGAAATTTCCAAGTGGGGTGATGAATCTGCCATGGAAAAGCACCAACTGAAGAGGCTTTGTCTAGATTTGAGGTTGTTTTCTTTCACTTCAGACAATTAAACCTAGCAGTCATTGCATAAAGCCCTCAAATGAGCCAGGGCAGTGATGTTGCACATCTATGATGTTACGATCTTCAAATGGCCTATCCAGAATACCTCGAGTATCAATTACCTGATATATGTAATCTGTATGACCAACAAACAAAGACTTGGTAGTAAAAGCATATGGCTGCACATCCACATCTACCCTCGTAATTTTGTTGATGAATGAGCTCTTGCCCACACTAGTCAGGGACCTATGGACTCCATCATAAAAAGACTTCGTGGGTGTGTATTCCCGGCTTCTTCACATTTCTTCGCAACTCTGAACACATCAGAAACACTGTGTATCCATGCCACAACCTACATCAGAACTAAACTACCCAAGCCATATAACTGTTCTACACAACTCCAAAAAATCAACAATTACAACCAAATTCCTAATGGCGAATTGACAAAGGCAAGACTAGCTCATCATATAATTTAGGAATGATGGCGACTTGACAAAAGCAAGACTAGCTCATCATAGAATTTAGGAATGATAGCGACTTGACAAAGCAAGACACGCTTATCATAGAGTTTAGGAAAGATGGCGACTTGACAAAAGCAAGACTAGCTCATCATAGAATTAGGAATGATAGTGACTTGACAAAGCAAGACAAGTTTATCACCCTTTAAAAATCTCCATTGATCTCTTCTTCCTTGTCATCCAATAACATCTGTTTTCAAAAGGCTACTTCAAGGCTAATGACCTACATCAACGGTCCTGGCTGCCTCAACAGAATTTGGCGCCGGAATTTAAACGGAGAATCGAGGCACAATTATTGAGGAGTAATTTGCGACTTGACAAAGCAAGACAAGCTGAGCGACTTGACAAAGCAAGACAAGCTCATCACCCTCATTCATTCAACTTGACGCTATGCAAGCTCAACTGCAAATAAGCATGATTGAATGTCCCTTCAATGGAGAGACCCCTCAGCTTTAATAATCTTCAATAACCCATAAAGAAGGGCATATAAAACTCACAACGGAGCAACAAGCTTCTGTACAGCCACAGAACACAATTAAACAAACAATGCACCACCTGCAGAATTGGTGGCTCAGCTATTGTGGACACTTATTTCCTGATTTCGGCATGAATGAAACACGATCTAGGAGCTAACAGAAGGAAACCAATCTTGCTAGCAACATCTTGTAAGCTAGCAGTGTATATTGCACTGTCCAGAACCTATATTGAAGCACACTTTCCGGATGATACAGCACAACATCAAACCCAGTTCCATGTCTGATATCCTCTAAAATAATAAAAAGCTCTTGAAAATATGAGTGAAGGAAGCTAAAATCCCTTTCATCAAAACCAACGTATGCTTTTCTTTGGACGTCTTTCATCTTATCCTCCAAAACTGAAAGCCCCTTCACCCATGTGACCTGTTTTTAATAAATGATCCTGTTGCTCACATTGAATTGATTCCTTACTAGTAAATGAAAAGGTCAAATTCTAGCTTTTAAGTCGTTCCACATCATTTTTAAATTTTGAACTCTCTGATTTCAGTGACATAATCCTTTTTGCCAGCTCTTCACCAGAAGCAATCTCAGCCACAAGACTGGAAGCAAACTTTTTTGTTTCTTTTCCCCAATACATCTTGCTTCAGCAAAAATGTTTGCAGTAGGCACGGCGCAGGGGTCTGACAGGCTCTTTTGCAGCATGTGCACCATGCCAAGGTGTGTGCCACCTTACGATGTTACCATTACAACCAGCATGAACCTTGTTGCCGCCAAGAGCAAGCTCAACATACCACATGTCTGGATGCATCTGCCAGAGAACAAAACCTCCCGACTCTGCTGTTTTGAGGAACTTCTGCTCTTGATCACTTTCATAGCTGTATCACTTTCGCAGCTATTTCAATATCAAAGGATAGCACGAATTCCAGAAAACCAAATACTTCTCAGGCATTTCGTTGAACACTTGGTGTGCAGCTTCTCCTATAATCACTCAACTTCACTTCTTTTAAACCTTTAACACCACAACACCTTACAAGGCAACTCATAAAGACAAGAAGAAGAAATCAAACAAACTCACAATATTACTCAATGGCATTTCATCAAACACCTTGTGCGCATCACAAACAAACTCCCTTTCAATCTCAATTCAATACAAGACTCACAGACAATTGTGCAAACACCTCATGTGCATAACACTCTTCCTCCAAGACTATTCATTCTTTCACACAAAAATCAAACACACAAACTATATCGAAAACATAGCACAAAGAAAAATGTAGAATACACCTGAGAACTATAGAAAATAGCTGAATGGGTGAGAAAACAACGATACAATGTTCGCACTCCAACTGTTTGATGAATGTCCTCATAGAATTTCACACTTCAAATTAACCAAACACTCCATATTCTTCAATTAGGGCTAGTAGGCTATGGTTTGTAACCACTAGCAACAATATCAATTTAATCGTAAATCAGAAACCGAGATGAACGTAGTAGACAACGTCGTCATTGCAGCGAATCAATGAAGAACAGTACGTATGAATTGATAGGTCTCGAGAACCGGAGGCTCTGATACCATGATGACTTTTGTATATTAAGATTAGCGGGAGAGAAATAAGAACATAACAGTGTAAGAGCATCCGCATTGGATGCCCCATCTTCAACCCCATCCCCATTATTTAGGGGAATCTACAATTTTTGAACAAAAAATAAGCTCCATCCAGAACCCTAAAATAGGAATATGTTTTAGGGATTGAAATCCAACCCCCATATTTGGGGTTTTACTGTTGATCCCCATCTCATCCCCTGTTGCCGCTAGATCATTTTTTTATTTCTTTTTAAATTGTATTTATAGATAGTGGGTGAGTTTTGGACCTTTTGGTAGTGAAAGAGAGAGAAAGAAGTTATATAAAAAAGAATATAGGGATATGGAAATGGAAAATGGGGAATGGGATGTAGAAAATTTTTGATAATTTTAGGGATTTACTATTTTTGTTTGGGGATTTACTAGTTTTAGTAAGTTTTTGGGGATGGGGATGGGGCTCCCAATGGGAATGCTCTAAGTAAATAAACAAGAAGAAGATTGATATGTTTTAAACATGGAAATTTATTTAGGACTACATTGCTAGAAATGAGAGTAAGAAGGCTTTATATATAGCCCAATTCTGTTTAACTACAATATTACTAAACTATCCCTTATACCTATTTTATTTCTCCAATAAATCTGGGTACTAGAAATGCAGCAACTCTTGAGTTACAGTGTAGTGCATGAGATTGCTGCTGTTTATATAGTACTAATTAAAGTCAATAACCCCGGCCCCCCAACCTAAAAGAATAAATTGTTACTAGTTCTACATAGATTGAATTTTTTTCATGACACATTTCACCTCCCACTTTGTCAAAAAGGTTCAAAACTAGACTTTAGTGAAGAGAGTCTGGTCGAGGAGGAGGAGGGTGTAAACGAGTCGAGCTGTTCGTGAGCTATTCGAGTTCGGCTCGTAAAATATTTGAATTTGGTTTGGTAGTAATTGAGTTGAGCTCGAGCTCAACCTATTCAATTATTTTATTGAATCAAGTTCAAGGATCAAATTACTCGGTTCTTAAGATTCGTGACCCTAATCAAGCATTTATTAATTTTAATTTTACATATTACACATATATTTTATTTAAATAATTAATATTTGTATAATTAGATATTTAATCAAGTCGAACTTGAGCCGATTTGATTATATTCAAGTTTTTGCCAATATTCAATGAAATCGATTTGAACTCGAACATATCGAACTTTCTATGAGCAAAGTTTCGAGTTTGAAATGGAAGGATCAGTCGAACTCGAGCCCGAGCTCGAACTATTCAATCGAATTCGAACTCGAACCTGACAGTGTTCGATTCAGGTCGGTTCGGTTCAATTACACCCCTATAATCGAGTAATATTGAAATTGTTCTTTTATTTCCCTAGTGTATAATAAGAAATAAGTCGGGTTATATTGAAATTGTTTTTAATTTGTCTAGTGTGGACTGTAAATAAACCGATACACTCACGAACGGCTAGGTGTTCGGTTTGAAAAAAGCTCGATTTAGGTTCGGTTCGATTCACAAACGACACTACACCATATATTGCATATTGCAACGACAGGAAAGCATTGCCTTAAGCCCTATATTCATTGTAGTAGAGTCTATGGCAACAAATTTGCAAAATTTGAGCGTTGCATCCTGTTGCCTTGCAATAGGTCAATTTCGCAACGATTTTGATACCATACAGCAACATAATTAAATCTTTGCAATAACTTTTAGTAGCAACATTTTAGACTCTATAGCAACAATTAAAAACTATTGCAGTAGCATAAGAAGGTAGTTTATTGACACTTAAAGGCAACATTTTTCAGACCAATTGCAATGATTTTTTATAGATTATTGCAAAATATTTTGACCCTATTGTAACATTTTTTCAAAAAAAAATTAGTAGGGTAATGCTGAAAATACACTATACCAGGCCATTTATAGCCACAATCCAAAGCATCATCAATTTTCATAAACCAGCAGGGCAACTTAATGCCAAATGTACCATTATAGGGCTATGACCAACAATTCAAAAGCAGCCCATGTAACGACATAATCGTACAAACCATTCAAAATGTAAAGCAAAATTAAAACGACTAAGGCGCATACAAATAGCTACGAAACAGTCATGCGCAAATTTAAACATAAGGTACATGGAGTCTACCAACTGTTAACACATAATTTAAACATAGTGACATAAACGACTCATTCGTCGTCTTCATCTTCATCATCTGCATCATCTCCATTCCCCACATCTGATCCATCCTCCTCATTATCTGATCCATCCTCCTCATCTGATCCATCGCCCTCGTCTGATCCATCGCCCTGATCTGATACATCGACGTCCGCATCTCCAACTTCCTCTGCATCAACCTCTTCAATAGAACTTGCAGCACACAAATCTTCCACATTGATGTTCAAAGTGGGATTCATTTCAACCAGTTTTAAAAAGATCTTGCTCAGTTTCTTATTCATCTTTTCCTCCATTTCAGCGGCTAATTCTTCTCTCATCTTGGTTAATTCTGAAGAATCTATGTTCACATTTTTTGGCAAAGTATTCTTCGTTTTTCTTGTTCTACCACTTCTACCAACAAGAAAATTTGGCCCATGAGCTGCAAGATCAAGCTCAACAATCTGTTCATCCTCATCTAATTGTTCTTGATTTTCACCATTTTGGTTTGCTTACAAATGTTCACAAATGGATTAGTTTGTAAATACTAATGACATAATCCCAAAAAGGCAAATTGCCAAAAAAAAAATGGTTAGAAAAGGTAAAAATGCTATTTCTTACCTTATCAAGATGATTCTTGCGGGTTTTTGGGTAAAGCCGAGACTTTGTTTCTTTTGCATCAGCCGACTTAACAATTTTCTACCATGAACTAAAATAATTAAAGTGAGCATTGGTTAAGAAATGAAATAGAGTACGCGTAATAAAATCAAGTTATAAAATAAAAGATCATACCATCTCACTACGAATCTGAGCAAAACTGGTACGACCAGCAATATGAGTATCAGTCACCTTTTTCCAATTTGCTAGATTTTTTGAAGCTCGTTTCTGGATTGCCTCATCACTCCAATACTTCATCAACACCTTGAACTGTTCCAATGGAATGGTTGCAGGCTTGTTTCTTATCCTTTCCTCATCATTCTTGTATTTATTATAGTGTTTGCTCTTGACGCGACTTTTGTATACCCACCAATTATCATCAAGCGTCTTCAATACCCAATCTCTACCTTCCTCAGGAATAATATACTTTGTCTGAACAAGTAAATTAGAATATTTATTACTTAAACTAAGTAATTTCACAGTGAGACAATTATCAAACAATCAACTAAATAATTGTGCAAATCCTTAAATAATTGTACAATCAACTAAGTAATTTCAATAAGTCAATAAAAAAATGTAGTGCTTTTTACCTCTGCGCTTTTTACTTTTGGTACTAGTTTCACCTATGAAAGTAGACACAAAACATTATACGTAACCATTACTTTTATAAAGTAATTTAATTACCTATACAAATATATGGAAACAAACCTTTTTCAAAAACACTGCCACCTGTAGGTATGTGGCTACTGTCATGAACTGCATAGTTACCCACATCACTGACATGCTTTTGTTGCTCTTCCATATATTTTTTGTGCTTTTGCATTTCTATGTATGCCCCCATCGAACCGATTCCTTCATTGGTAGGAGCCCTCAGTATTTGTGTACGATCAACAGGTAGGGGAGGGGGAGGTGGTAGTACTAATGGGGGAGGTGCTGTCTCCCCAGTCACCTTACAAAAAATACAACAAAAAAGCACATACCTCAAAATTATTAGTCGACATTATACCATAATAAACACATACATATGAAACTAAGTTAAAATATACCTCAAAATTATTAGTCGATATTACCATAACTGAACATAAAAATTGAGATGTATAAAAATTTACACACCTCTATTCTTTTTGGAGCATTATTTACTGAACATGATCGGGTTCTTGGTCTGATAACATCCTTGACCTTCACAACTTTCTTTTTGTGCTAAATAAACAAAATTAAACTGATTATATATGCTACAATTTCCAGATCAGATTTTATTTCAACTATTAATTTTTAAATTAGGTCATACCTGAGGAATTAAATATACATCTTCTTCTTTACTTAGACTATCATGTCCAGGAACATACTCCCTATCAAACTGCAAAATCGTATCCTCTATAAACACTTTTTTTCTTGGTTTTTTGGATTTTGGAGCAGTATTACTAAGCTCATCTGCCTTCTCCTTCAGTTTCATTTTTTCGACTTGTTGCCTGTTTTCTTCCATTCTCTTTCGTCTATTCGCTTCATAATATGCAATCTTCCCCTAAATTAAAGTGGCAAATAACAAACTTATCAAAAATATTGCAATAATAAAACACAAATCATACAATATGATAACAACATTAACAAACTTAAATAAAAAAAATTACCACGCCACTTGCATTTTCATTCTCTTTTATAGTTGGAATTGTTTTCTCCTTTCGAATGGCATTCTGATCACCAGCATTTTTGTTGATTTCACTTGCCTTTTTCTTGTTTGTAGCACCACCTGTATCATGTACCTTTTCATTCTGGGCTTCAATTGCCGACTTTTTCTTATTGATTTGCTGTTGTTTCAGATCTTGAATTGTCACAAACTTTCGTTTTAGTTGAAAATCAGGACCTACAACATTACGACATAAAAAATTATTACTCAAATTCATTCGCAATACACAATAAATCTAGTCTACTACATTTTACCTTGAAAGTAATGTGTCCTTGGTCTTACGATTACATGAGGCTGCATCTCATTTGCAGGCTCAATAACTTTGTCAACTACAGTGTCAATGTAGATATCCACGAAAGAACCGTCTTTTAACCCATCTACAAGACCATTCACATCTGCATCATTAGAGAGTATTTTCCAGCCCCCTCCTCCTTTTTTCACGTAAAGTCCACCAATTTCAGTGTATCCAACATTATCTTTCACATGCTCCATAAGTACCGTATAAGAGAGTTTGTCATTGTCTACGGGTTCAGGAATTTTGGTACATGTTCCGCATGAATACTTAATTTTTTGAAACTCTCCCTTGTGGTAGAACCTGAGAACAAATGCCTTTTCTTCCATATCCTGATAATAATAGAAACATGTAAATTCATTAGTCCGCACATAACACTAAAGAAGAATGGAATTAAAACAAGTAAGAAACATGAAACACTATCAAATTGAGATCAAGCAAGCAAGCATCCACTGGATCGATTACAAGCAAAAGAAACACAATCTAATGGAATTCAATAAATTACAAGCAAGCAAGAATATAAAATAAGTTACAAGTAGGCCAAGAATCCACTGGATCGATTACAAGCAAAAGAAAAACATGCAATTTGAAATTGACATAATGAAAATAAAACAGCAAGCTCCATTCATTCACAGAGTTCATCATCTTCTTCCTCTCCAGAAGACAAGACAGAAACTTGTTCATTCGGCATGTCATCCCTATAAGCCTCACTATACTTTGAAAGTGAAACCCACGTCATATTTGTAAGTCACTAACCTATTTTTTACACAGAGAAGCAAAAACAGAACAAAAACAAAGGATATAAGATTTGCATTAAGAGGGCATGTACAAAATTTAATTAATAGAAGAATGAACACTATAAACATAATGACTTTACTGAGCAGCAAAATGGACAAGCCCCAATTACAAATTTCTTTACAAAAAAAGAAAAATTAGCAAAGAACATACTTAAGAACACAATAAACACTTTAAGAACAAAGATAAACCCAATTACAAGATAAACCCTATAAACAAAGAAAAATACCCAATTACATAATTCGAATTAACATAAGAAACATTAAAACCCTAATTAAGAACACAAAAAAAGAACAATTAAAGAAGAATAACGTAGATGTGAGCCTTAATCTTCGATTCAAAACTAAACAAAGAACAAGGAGGAACATTTGAGCTTTAATCTTCTACTCTAAAGAACATGCATGCTCGATTTTTAATCAATTTGAGGGAAGAGGATCGATGGTTTACCTTTGTCGAACCTTAATCTTCTTCGAGCTTGAGTATTCGAGCTTCAGATCTGGGTTTGTGTCTGCGTGTTTGTGTCTGTGTGTTAGTCGTGTGGTGTTGTGTGTTATGTTTCCCTTTTCTTTTTTCTTTTGTTAATTTTGGAAGCCCGGCAAAAGTATTAAGGAAATCTCGCTCACAAATTTAGGACACCTATTTACAAGCCCACCAATTTTTTGGCCCAAAGCTCAAATTTATTGCAACAATTTAAGATAATTATTGCAATAGACGAAATGTTTTTAACTCTCTTGAATTTTTTCAATGCTATTGCAACGTTTTTCACAGCCGTTGCAATTTGTGTTATTTGTTTTCTCAATAGCAACGTTTTTCGACAAACCTAAGAAAATATGGTTGCAATAGCTATTATATGGTGTAGTGCGAGTCAATCTTGAACATGATTTTAAGGATCGATTTATAAACGAGCTGAACTTGATCAGGGCAAAGTTCCACTCGATAGCTTGCAAACAAGATTGATTAACATGCTCATGAACATAGTTCGTGAACAGACTCGTGAACATAGCTCATGAACATGTTCGTGAATAAATTTGATAATTGAGCTCGCTAACATGCTCAGTATACGGGTGGTTCATTAGCGGTTCATAAACGAATTCGATAAATAATCTCATATATATAATATATGTTTAATTATTATAATATACTCTCGAAACTCTTATTAATTATACATCATTAATTAGAATATCTTATATGTTTTTCTATATATTGTAATCGTTTTGTTATGGAATGAAAATTAGGGTATAATTATTGCGTATTTAATGCTAGGGTTAGTGGAAGCTTCGAGCTTTAATGGCTGATCTAGTGTTTCGTGACTTAACTCGGTCCTCACCAGATGCCTACGTATCTTGCAATTATCAAGAATCAAGCCAAAAAACGTAGTTCTATTGGTGAAGGAGCAGGTCCTTATATAGGTATTGAGAACCCAAGAATTAGGGTATAATTGGGTGTCTTGGTGGGCAAGGCACAACTTAGGCCCATTTCTAGATCCTTCTTCTGAGTGGAGAACCCTAGAATTAGGGTATAATTGGGTGTCTTGGTGGGCAAGGCACAACTTAGGCCCATTTCTAGATCCTTCCGAGTGGAAGGTGGATAAGTATTACAGCTGTATTCCTTGGAGGCCACTCCAAGGATGATTTTGTTACCTTTTAGACTCAATAACGGAGTCTTTTAGTAGGCTGATTGTACAACTACGAATTTATTATCATTATTAAGGTTTTAGGCCTCACGATTGGGCTTTGACCTTAGATCAATTTAGGTTCATTTAACGCAACATTAAATGTATTTTTAGGGCTTACTTTCAGCCCATATCATTTGCCCCCCAACTTCTAAGAAAACTGATCAGGTTTTCATTGAAGTTAAGAGGTCTATATACACTAGTGTTTCACATGTATCGTCTTGAGTGCAAATTGTGGAGCGACCTACACGTTTGCGACGATTTGCCTTATTCGAGGCTAAACAAATATATTTATAAAGAAGTTACAAGTAACATCCTTGTATTTTTCTTATACTCGCGAGTATTTTTCCATCATTTATTCGTTGACATATCAATTATCCCACAATTGTGCAAGATAATTCTTTTCCTTCAAAAAGAATTAGCAAAAATCTTCACAAGATTCGACCAGGATTCCTGGTCGAATTTTTGATCAGGATCCTGGTCGACATTTGGCCATTTTGTCATCCTAGTCGATGGCACTTCGACCAGGATTCCTGGTCGACACTTCGATCAGGATCCTGGTCAAAGAAATGCCATCTTGTCACTCTGGTCGATGGCACTTCGATCAGAATTCCTGGTCGACACTTCGATCAGGATCCTGGTCGAAGAAATGCCATTCTGTCACTCTGTTCTAGCTCATTTCGACCAAGATTCCTGGTCGACATTTCGATCAGGATCCTGGCCGAATAAATGCAATTTGGACACTCTGGTCTAGCTCATTTCGACCAAGATTCCTGGTCGAATAAATGCAATTTGGACACTCTGGTCTAGCTCATTTCGACCAAGATTCCTGGTCGACATTTCGATCAGGATCCTGGTCGAATAAATGCAATTTGGACAATCTAGTCTAGCTCATTTCGACCAAGATTCCTGGTCGACATTTCGATCAGGATCTTGGTCGAATAAATGCAATTTGGACACTCTGGTCTAGCTCATTTCGACCAAGATTCCTGGTCGACATTTCGATCAGGATCCTGGTCGAATAAATGCAATTTGGACACTCTGGTCTAGCTCATTTCAACCAAGATTCCTAGTCGACATTTCGATCAGGATCCTGGTCGAATAAATGCAATTTGGACACTCTGGTCTAGCTCATTTCGACCAAGATTCCTGGTCGACATTTCGATCAGGATCCTGGTCGAATAAATGCAATTTGGACACTCTGGTCTACTAATCTTTTTGGGCCTTATTGGCTTTTAACTTATAGCCTAGTGATACCAGTAAAATTATGGCTGCAATACTGGGCCTATTGGGCCTATCCCACTTTCTTTTAACTTTAAATTAATCCATATTCCCTTTTATTTACTTCGAGACTTTCTAGATTCTTCTTGTTTTTGGGCCTATGGGCCTCTCAACGGGCCTTAACCGGCTATTACCGGTTCCTTGGAATTTCAACCGGCTATTAGCCAGTAGCGAAATCCCTATAAAAGAGTAGAGTGGGATTCATTTCTCACTTCACTCTAACACACTCTACTTTCCTCTAAAATTTTTCTTAGTTATTTCTCTCAAATTAAGGCAATTCTCGGCGATTTTTTCCAGCAATCCCACCGTTCTCAGGCGACTTTCTATCGGTTTCTGGGTTTCTTTGAAGATTTTCTGGGCTTTTGTTGCATCTTCCTCTCTTTTATTAAGGTTTCTGGGCTTTAAGCATTCATACTTTGAAGATTAATGGCAGACAAATCAGTACAGCGCCTTTTGAAGATGAATTCTGCTTCGAAAAGAGGTAACGATATCGAAATTCGTTCTTCTTACATGAGTTTAACTGAAATGATCAACATGCGCGGAGATGATTATCCTTCATTAGCTGATTTAGATGCTTATAACTGTTGTAACAAATTTCATGATGAGTATGTAATTAAAAATTACAACAAAACATATGAAATTAAAACTCCATATAGACTTGTTAAGGCTGGGCCTGGCGACAGGCCTTGTCATTGGAGGCCCAATGGGCTATGTGTTTTTAGAGACGCCCTTATAGCTGGGCTTAGGTTCCCTTTTCATGAGTTTATCCCCAAACTTTTGGTCGACGTTCAAGTCAGCCCATGTCAACTTCCACCCAATGCCTGGCGATCCATTTTGTGTTTCATAGTTTTGTGCCTTAGGAAAAAATTCCCTCTTTCTGTTCCTTTGTTTAGGAAAATATTTCAATTCTATAATAGCTCTTCTGTTCAACTGGGGTGGGTCTACGTTAGACAACGCCCTAAAATTCCACACACCTTTAACGGTCACTCGGTTGTCGACAACAATCCTAAGTGGAAAGAAGAATTTATGTACTTGGTCTGGAAAGGGGGTGATTGGGACACCCTTTTCCGAAGTTCTTTTGGTAAGGTGGCCGATGGCAACCCCAACAAAATAGTTCTCAACTCTGAGGAGCAAGTGGCTTACGACGAGCTAACGAAAGACAATGGTGAAACTGTGTGTTGGGACCTCATCAATGAGGAGTCTCTTAGGGCTGTTGGCCTTTCTGCTGTTTCTGACTTAGGTAATTTCCACTCCTTTGTAAGTTTACTTTGTTTCTAGATAACCTTATACCAACGTTTTAATTTATTGTTGTGTGTAGCTGTTATGAAAATCATGCGAGAAACGGATCCTGGTGAGGAGGAAAATGCTCGTATTAGAAGAGCGAAGAGGGCCCTTGACACAAGGGGCAAATCTAGCGAGCCATCTTTTCTGCGTCCACACAAAGTGCAGAAGCAAGATTTAGTTACTGTTGATAAAGAAGATGGTCCTGTACAAGTGAACGTCCAATCGACAGTGTATAGGCCTCCATGGGGCTTTAGAAAGCAGGACTCTGTGGTTGGATCCATAAAGCATTCAATGGATTGGTCATTGAACTCAATCACTCCTGTCAACTACAAGGATTTCGTGACGGGTGGAAGCATGGATGAGGCTGAGCACCTAGGAGCTCAAGCTTTGGCCTCGGTATTCCATCCTTTACTTTTTCCTAATATTAGTTTGGTGTCATAATTCTCTTTTTTACTAAAATGATAACCTTGCAGGCAAACGTGCATTTTCAAAGCATGGCACATCAGGCTAAGGCCTGGAAAAACAAGGCAAAGTCTTTTGAGACTAAGTATCGAAAAGAGAAAATTAAAGTTGGTGAAACTGAAGAGAAATTGAAAGGGAAGGTAGAAGAGTTGGAGGCGGCCCAGGCTGAGGTGGTGCACTTGGGGGCCAAGAAAGAAGACCTCATTGACGAGTACATGGACTCACGAGATTTTCAAACTTTGATGGAGAAGCACGATGCGGTGCTCTATCCTGTCTAGTACACCGATGGTTGGGACGAAGCCTTAAAGGCGGTGCTTAAAAAGCACCCGGGATTATTTACTCTTAAAGACTTCCCTAGCCCACACCCTCCTCCTGTTCTCCCTGCAGAGGAAGATGAGGGTGAGGACGAGGACGAGGTTCTAGGTGACGGAGAGAGGATTCTTGATCCTCAGGCTACCCCTCTACAGAGAGACTCCGACACCACTCATACTTCTCCTTCTCGTACTGGTGGCGGATCCAAGGTTTAGGAAGAAGATGAGGAGTCTGCTTCATCCCGAGCTCCTAGGACTTAGACTTTTTTATACTGGCCCTGCGTGGCATTTGCTTCTACAATTTTATCGCTTTGGTTTTGTAACCTTTAACTTACGGCGCACGGGCCTTATTTATTTATGCATTTTCAACCTTCCTTTTCCTTTCTCTACTTGTTTTGTCATTTGTATTTGGCCTTTACCAGCTTGCAATTTGATTATGCATTGATACATATCAGACATGAAGTATAAACACAAGGAACATTGAAAATCATACTGCATAATCGTATAAAAAGAAAATCCTGAATTGGGTTCAACCCTTACATAAATACTCTACTTCCTACTCGGAGTTCAAAAGACTCTGACATGGTTTCATCGACCTTATTTTTACTTTTTAATAAATATAAGCCAAGTCCTACTTAGCAAAATTAAACATAATAAACTTTGAGATTCGATGCATGCAAAGTACGAGGCACCTCGTTTCCTTCCAAAGTCTCCAGCTTGTATGATCCTCGACCTAATGTTCCTTTGACACGATACGGACCTTCCCAGTTTGGTGCTAGCTTTCCCTTCTGTCCAACTTCGGATGCTTCAATCTTTCTGAGTACCAAGTCCCCCTGACGGAAGAACCTTTCTCTTACCCTCAGGTTGTAGTAGAAAGAGGCCTTCTTCTGATGTTCAACATTCCTAGCATGGGCTTCATCCCTTACCTCATCGATCAAGTCAAGAGCTAACCTCATTCCTTCTTCATTAGTGTCAGGCTCAAAGGCCTCCACTCGAGGAGATGTATGCATGATTTCTACGGGGACAACAGCTTCAGCTCCATAAGCTAACATGAATGGGGTTGTCCCAGTAGTTACCTTGCAAGTGGTTCGATATGCCCAAAGTATGGGTAATAGTTCATCCACCCAAGTATTTTGGGAACGTTCCACCCTTTTCTTAAGTCCATCAAGGATGATCCGGTTGGCAACCTCAGCTTGCCCATTAGCTTGAGGGTGGGCAACTGAAGTGAACCGAAGTTCGATTCCGTTCTTATCACAATAATCCTTAAACTCTTTGTTGTTGAATTGTAACCCATTGTCCGTAACTAGGATCCGTGGTATTCCATACCTACACATGACATTTTCCTAGAAGAACTGTATAACTTGCTTGGTTGTGATCTTAGCCAAGGGTTTGGCCTCGATCCACTTTGTGAAGTAATCAATTGCTACAATCAGGAACTTTTTTTGGGTTGTGGCCATTGGAAATTGCCCAAGTATATCCATCCCCCACATAGCAAAAGGAATGGGGGAGCTGACGGACGTCAACATCTCTGGTGGTTTCCTAACCACTGGTGCATGTTTCTGGCACCGATCATACTTTTTCACATATTCCTTGGCATCAGCCATCATCTCAGGCCAATAAAATCCGAGTCTAACTATCTTGTGAGCCAGGGCCCTGCCCCCCAAGTGTTGCCCACAGATTCCTTCATGGACTTCTTCTAGTGCTAACTTAGCTTCTTCGGGCCTTAGGCACTTCAGGTACGAAATCACAAAGGATTTTTTATAGTGGATCCCTTCAATCAGAGCATACCTCAACTCCCTTACTGACAATCTTCGTGCCTCCATGGCATTAGTCAGGAGCTAACCGGTCTCAATATGCATCTTGATCGGGTCTATCCAACACTCCCTAGTTCCAATAGGTGCTACCAGCTTTGAATCAATAGTGGGGGCTCTCAGAACTTGGAAATAGACACTACCAGAATAATTCTCTATCTCGGAAGTGGCGAACTTAGATAAGGCATCGGCCTTGACGTTTTCCTCCCTCGGAATGTGCTCCAAGTAACACTCATCAAATTGAGTCATCACTGCCTTCACTAACCTTAAGTACTTGGTCATGGTTCCATCCTTTGCCTCAAACTCTCCATTGACTTGGGCCACAACTAGCCTTGAATCTCCACAAACCTTTAGATTTTTGACCCTCAATGCTCCTGCTAAACTAAGTCCAGGTATCAGAGCTTCATACTCCGCCTCATTATTGGTTGACGGGAAGTCCAGCTTCAGGGCGTATTCAATCGTAAATCCCTCGGGACTTTGTAGGACAAGACCTGCACCACTTGTTTTTGTTTTTGACGCCCCATCAAAATAGAGCATCCAGAATTCCTTCTCCTCGATCACGGGTTCTTTGTCTTCCTTAGTGCCTTCCTGAGGTATCTCCTGCCCCCCGACTTCTTGGTTGTCAATGGTGCATTCAACCACGAAGTCAGCAAGCGCCTGAGCTTTGATGGCCGTCCTAGGCTTGTACTTGACATCGAATTCTCCCAATTCAATTGCCCACTTGATGAGCCTACCACTGGCTTTAGGGCTACGCAAAATGTTCCTCAATGCTGTCTTGTAAGGACTTCAATCTTGTGTGCCTGAAAATAGGGCCGTAACTTCCTAGAGGCAGTTACCAATACCAAGGTAAACTTCTCAATGGTGGAATAATTTAACTCAGCTCCATACAAAACCTTGCTCACATAATATACCGGTTTCTGAACCTTGTCTTCCTCTTTTACCAATACCGCACCCACAGCTTGATTTGAAATAGCCAAGTAGAGATAAAGGATTTCTCCCATACTTGGATTGGCCAACAGCGGGGCTTCAACCATATACATCTTCACTTGATCAAAGGCTTCTTGGCTTTCTTCTATCCACTCGAAGTTTTTCACCTTCTTTAGTGTTTTAAAGAACGGCAAACACTTGTCCCCGGATTTGGAGACGAACCTCCCCAATGCAGCAATCCTTCCAGTCAGTTTCTGCATTCCCTTATGGAACGAGGTGGTTCCATATCTAAAATAGCTTTGATCTTGTCGGGGTTAGCCTCAATTCCTCGTTTCGAGACCATAAGACCCAAGAACTTCCCTGACCCGACACCAAATGCACATTTGGCTAGGTTCAACATCATATTATGGTGTCTCAACATTTCAAATGCCTCACGGAGGTGCTCAATGTGATCGGCCTTGCATAGGCTTTTCACCAACATATCATCCACATAAACTTCCATAGTTTTTCCAATGAGATGAGCAAAAATCTTGTTTACCAACCTCTGATAGGTAGCTCCTGCATTTTTCAATCCAAAGGCCATGACCAGGTAACAATACACACCAAAGTCAGTGATGAATGATACCTTAGGAATATCATCCTTATGCATCTTGATTTGGTTGTAACCGCTAAAGCCATCCATGAAACTTAGCATCTCGTGCCCAGCCGTGGCATCTATCAACATATCGATCCTTGGCAAGGGAAAACAGTCCGTTGGGCATGCGTCATTCAGATCAGTGAAGTCTATACACATCCTCCACTTTCCATTGGCTTTTTTGACCATTACAGGATTGGCCAACCATTCCGGGAACTAGATTTCCTCAATGAATCCTGCCTCTAGGAGTTTGTCAACCTCCTGCTTTATAGCTTCTTGTCTCTCAGGTGCAAAATTTTCCTTTTTTTGTTTCACCGCCTTCCTATCCGGATCTACGTTCAGGTTGTGTGTTATCAATTGGGGATCTATCCCTGGCATATCAGCTGATGTCCATGCAAAAACATCACTATTGTCTTGCAAAAAGGTGATTAACTCGCTTTCTCAAGGGGTCTTTCAGAGATGCCCCGATGTAAGTAACCTTTTCAGGATCTCCTAACTCTAAAGGTATGGGAACCAAGTCTTCCGCCGGTTTTCCTCTTCGTTCTTCATCCTCTCGAACGTCCATATCCTCAATTGGGAGGACCTGCCCCCCAGTTCCATCCAGCCTCAGTGCGGCCACATAACAGCTCCTTGCCATTTTTTGATCTCCTTTCTCTTTTCCTACACCGTTTCTGGTTGGGAACTTAATCTTTAGATGATAGGTGGAGGCAACCGCCTTAAAAGCATGGAGTCCCGTTCTTCCTAGGATAGCATTGTAGGTAGACGTAGCTTTAATAACCAAGAAATTTAACATCTGAGTGGCCTCCCGTGGCTCCTGCCCTATGGTCATGGGTAGCTGAATCGTCCCTTCAACTTTGGACTCAACTCCACTAAACCCATATATGGGCATACTTAATAGCGTCAATTGAGACTCAGTATACCCCATCTTCAAAAAGGCATCATGGAACAGAATGTCCACTGAAGCTCCATTGTCTATCAAGACTCTCTTCACCTGGGAGTTACCGATCACCGGGGAGATTACCAATGGATCATCATGGGGGAACTTCACCCCCTCAAGGTCCGAATCATCGAATCCAATTGAGACCTCTGTCTTCGCACGTTTTGGTGCTTCTCCAACAATGTGCATCACTTCTCGTGCATACGCCTTCCTGGAGTTTCTACTTGTCCCGGCCGCTGTTGGGCCACCAAAAATCATATTTATTACCGGCCCTCGGGGCTGCGGGTTACGATTGCGATCATTATCCTTCCTATCATAATCTCGCCTTGGGTTCCCTTGATTCCCATCCTTGCAAAACTTACTCAACTTTCCTCTCCGGATCAGAAACTCGATCTCATCCTTCAATTGCCTACAATCGTCAGTGTCGTGCCCCACGTCTTTGTGGAATCGACAGTATTGATTCTTATTTCTTTTCTCAGGATCGGTCCTTAGTGGCTTCGGCCATCTCACATCTCTATCTTTCTCTATATCCATCAGGATTTGGCTTCTTGGGGCATTCAATCTTGAGTATTTCGTAAATCTTTGCCCTGGATTCCCTTTTCTAGGAGCCGAGTCCGAATCCTTGCCCGCGCGCGGGTACTTGTCCTTGGTATCGTATTCCTGATCCGACTTCCTCTTCCTGGGATCGTTGTTATTCCCTCCATTACCTGTTGTGGCCTCTTTTTTCATACTATCCTCGGCTTTGATATACTTATCAGCCCTTCGTTGTAACTCAGCCATGTTTTCAGGGGGATGTTTTGCCAATGACCTCTTAAAGAAGAGATCCGTGGTTCCATGTTCTAAGGCCACCATGGTTACCTTATTCTTCAAATCTGTGATATTCAGTGTTTCTTTAGTGAATCGTTTGAGGTAGTCTCTCAAATTCTCATTCTTCCCTTGCACCACATACATAAGAGACGCGGAGCTTTTCTCATGAACCCTTTCGCTGATGAACTGGCTAACAAAAGCGGCGCTCAACTCCTTGAAAAAGCCAATTGAATTCGTAAGTAGACGGCTATACCATCTTTGAGCCATGCCTGACAGAGTTTGAGGGAACGCCCTACACTTCAAGGCATCACTTACAGGCTGCAACAGCAGTGCGTTCGAGAATGTCCTCACGTGGTTCGCGGGATCACCTGTTCCATCATAAGCCTTAATCGTCAGCATCTTGAACTTCCTAGAGATGTGAACATTCATCACCTCCTCAGTAAATGGGGGTGTAGGATCATCAGGATCCCCAAGCGGCATTAGGTCTTTGGGATTGCTCCTAGGGGTTTCAACCCTTGTTGTTCTTCCGGTTGGGGCGTCAGCCCTTTTCTGCCTTCTGGAGGACCTTTCTAAGTCTATGATGGGAATTGATAGAGTATATTTTTATATATATTTTAGATGATTTTATTCTCATATTTATTGTGTTTTGCATTGATTTGGATTTTTATTTAATAGATTTTATTGTTTTATTGTAGGAAATAAAGAATTCATGACTTGGAAGGATTTGGAGCAAAAAGAGCTATTTTGGAGATAAAATAGGAGAAAATTCGTATTATTAGGCTACATGGGCTGTTCTACACTGTTTTGGCCATATCTTGAGTTCCAGAAGTCCGTTTGAGGCCCGTAAACTGTCCACGCGAAGCTTGTGGAATTTTCTTTAATTCAGAGGTGGTCCAGTAAGCAAAATCCAACTGGAAGAGCCCAGAAACAGAGGAGAAAAAGAAGTGACGAATTTTAATTAAGGAATCCTATTCAGTTATGGAATCCTACTTGTAATTTATTTAGAGTATTAAAATACTTTTATTGGGCAAGACTTTTAGAGCCTATATAAACACATCTAGGGTATTATTTTATGGAGAGATACATACGTGCTCCTACTCTTTGGAGCTAGGGTTTTGGAGAGGAGACCATGAATTTCATTCTTGTGACAGGATTGATGATTGCAGGTTTTCTTATCTGAATTTCTTCTCAATTCTTATTAGTTTAATTATGTTTTCTTGTTTTACTAGTTGTTTTACTTGTTTAATTATTAGTGAGTAGTTATTTCTAGGGCTAAAAGGGAAGCCATGTTTGCACTAATATTGGCATGATTTTCATAGTGGTTTAATTGGTTATGGTTAATTCTGATTGATATGTTTTAATCATTAATTTGTGTAATCGGCCGATATCATGGATTAATTATATGCAAATAGGGGTATGGATCGAGAGATTTACTTACTAGAGGCACACATACGATTAGCAGAATTGAATTTGAGTGCGAGAGCATCATTGGATTTCTGAGAGCGTTAATGCTTGGAAAAGATTAACTTGACTCTAATTACCTGATTGATTGAATTACTAAAAGTGGTTAATTGTGTTGAATGTTTCGAGAGTGTTAATGCTTGAGAGAGATTAACATACTCTAGTTATAGGATCACATTGATTGCTTTAGCTTAAGAGCCAATTGTGTAAGCATGGTGGACCTGATTGCCCTAGGTTTTAAATAATTTGTTTATCATCTGCTTAATTAGTGTTAATTTAGTTTAATTAGTTAATTAATAATTTCACATAATCGTTTGTCCCTGAAACAATTAGCGATAACTGAAAAGGAATTAGTAGAACCTGTCTCCTTGTGGATTCGACCCGCTTGCCATCTGTACTAGCAATAGACACCGTGCGCTTGCGGTTAGGTATAATTTGACACATCAAGTTTTTGGCGCCGCTGCCGGGGAGACAGCGAGTTTCTATTGATTTTAATTTAGTTGTTTCGATTGTTTCCATTGTCTCGTTGGAACCTTTGTTCAAATTGAGGCAGATTTTACTACATTTTCTTGGCTTTGTTGAGTGTCTACAGGTTTGCAATGGGTGAAGTTGATACTTTTGCACTACTCTCTTCCATGTTGGAGGCACGCACTCAAGAAATTGCCTCATTCAACCCTACAGAGCCCATTATGCGTCCAATGAGTATTAATGAGATGTCACAAGTGGCCCCTAAAACTTACAACTTCTGTCCAATTTGTGGTGTCCAGGGTCATTATGGTTTGGAATGCTATTACAATGTCTACAATTCTCAGAGTGCTCAGTTGGGACAAATGAATTCTTTTGAAGAAGGAAATGGGTACAATCAGTATTCAAACACTTTTGATCAAGAATGCGTGAATCAACCAGATTTCTACTACCAGGACAATGGTGCTCAAAATTTTTCATATCATAATCAGCAACAGTTTGAGCAACAATATTATCAGTCATATGAGCAGCCGCCACAGCAAGAATATCAATATCCTCCTCTACAAGAAGATCTACATGTTTCTCAACCCAGTGTAGATGTACAAGCTGATCAGACAAATGAGATGTGGGATATCTTGAATAAACTGCTAAAGAGTACTGAAGAACAAGCCGAGAAGATCAAAGAATTAGAAACTCAAAGTTTGGCGATTGAATCTCAAATTGCACAGTTGGCTAACTCTTCTACTACAGGGCAGCTCGACTATTTACCATCATCATCTATCCGATCTGAAGAGGACCTGATTGCTATCAATCTCACAAGCGATCAGGAATATGATAGTTTCTCCATGTATGTTGATGATGAGGCCATTGATAAAGAGAAGGAGCATGCCACTGATGACGAGATCAATGATGTTGCTGCTACTGAGAACAATGTGACTGATGATGAGGCTACAAAGGAAAGCAATACAGAGATGGTTGTTGTTTCTCTTCCACAACCTGTGCCTCAGCTACCATGTATTGATAAATTTGCTCTCGATCTAGCCTCTACTTACAAGGCTTCTTTGCTCAAGACTACTTATTTCAAGGTTGATGTGATAACAAATATTGTCCAAGATGATATTTCTCAAATTCTGGTTGAGGATCCATACAAAGTGGCTCATACGTTTCAAGCTCGAGAAGAGGGAGAAGATGGAAGTGTCTTATTAGCCAATGATGTGATAAGCCAAGATGTTCGAATGACTCCAGTGAAAGTGAGGAGTGAAGAAAAGCCACCACCAGAACCTCCACCTTATGTCAAGGGAGTTCAATATTTTCGTGGTGTCGAGTTTTATCGCTGTTTTATCACAAAGTTTTCCAAAACTGTACAAGCACTTTCTCTATTGCTTATTAATGACATATTTTATTTTACTGATGCTTGTTTGGAGACTTTCTGCAGGATAAAGACAACCACTAACACTCTTGATACTTTTTGTGGTGGTGAGTTTATGATCGAGAAATTGGATATTCCGTCTCCATCGGAGTATTTCTGAGGACGTCAAGCTATTGACGTTAAAGAAGCGCTTCTTGGGAGGCAACCCATGGATATGGTACATAGGCTGCATTGGAGGATGGGTGCACTTCATGCTTTTGCATAGGGGAGTACTTCTTTCCTTCTTTCGTATATAGTAGAATTGTTTAGTTATAAAAAAAAATTTAAAAATAAAAAAATTTGAGTGTTTTTAAAATAAAAAAAAAAACGTTTTTTTTAGTGTAACGCAGGCTGCGCCTGCGTTTCTGCCCCTGTAACGCAGGCTGCGCCTGCGTGTCTGCTATTGGGGCAGGTTGCACAGTACGCGCGCAGCTTGCGCCTGTGATAAAAAAAAAAAAAAAAAAATTTAGTTGTTCCTGTGCGTGCTGTGTGGTTTTGTATATAAAAAAATTTATATATCTTTTACACCCTATTCTATTTATACCCCTATTCCACCTAATTCTTTTCCTATTTCAATTCCAAAACCTCCCTTCTCTCCACCAAAATTCTACACCTATTTTTATTTTAATTCTTATTTATTATTATTATTATTTTTTTTTTTATTATTTTTATTTTTATTTTTATTTTTAATCCCTAAATCCTATTTCTATCCTACATCAAATTTCAAATTCCACCCAAATTTTTTCCTTTTCACATTAAAATTTTTATATCCATCCTATCATTCCATTATCTATTTATACCCATACATACACACCCAATTTATTATTTTCTTCCTCTACATCTCTAAAAATTCAAGTTTGGGGGAAAATTAGTACAAGTTCACCTCTTTGATTCGTAGTTGGGATTTTACTTCTCTAATTTTTTATTACGAATTTGTGTTCTTGTAAATTGGGGGTTTTGTAATATTCTTGTTAATTGGGTATTTTTGGTGTGATATTGCTTGGTGGTTTTTGGTAGGATATTTCTTGGTGGTTGTTGGTGAAGCTATTGTTGAATGCAGTTTTGGTTATTATGGCTCCTAAGCAAAGGAGGGATGGTTTTCACACTCGACACCTTGATTCCAGGGGAGTTTTCTTTCTTTTCTTTTTAGTGTAGTTTTATTTTGTTTTTAATTGTAGTTTTGTATCTTGTTCATTGGGGACAATGAACCGCTTAAGTGTGGGGAGGTGTTCTCAACGTAGTGTATTACTTGTTTAAAAAAAAAAAAATCCAAAAAAAAAATTAAAAAATTAAAAATACCAAAAATAATTCTGGCCATGCAATTTGATTAGTTGTTGTATTTTGCTTGATACACCCATGCATGCGTAGAAATTTTGTGCTCTTGACGCTTTTGTATGAGAAGTGACGTGCTTTGTTCTTGTGCACACACTTTCACTAGCAAGTTGAAGCTGGTAGACTTAATTGGATGTTGTAAGTGATTAGAATGACATGAATATGTGCAAGATGACTTGGTTTTCATGCTTTGAGTACAAGTAGGTGCGTTAGAGAGTCTTGTTACCTGGGATTGATTATGTTTTGTCACACCAAGTGAGTTTTGAGCCTATATGCATATCTTTTGCATGATTTTTCATTTGCTTGAGTGTCCACATGTTGTTTACATTGCTAGCACTTACTTGAGATCTTTCTTGAAATGCATGACATTACTTGATGATGAGATGATAAAGGCACTTAGGTATAACCTCGTGTTTCCCATATTTCCAAACCATTTATACATGATCAATTAGTTAACCCGTTGAGCTTAATCCTATTCTTTCGGTGACACACCACATTACTTGCCATTATCCTTTTTATTCTATTGGCCTTACATTAAATTTGAACCTAAATTGTCAAAGGCTAGTATCGTGCTTAAGGGAGTAATAATGTGTTCATAAAAAGGGGGGTTATTGATGATCATACTTTTGGGGAATATTAATTTTGGATTGATGCTTGCTAGTCGAAATTCATAAAAATATCTATGGATCATTGTGTTTATTCTTTAGCTCTCAAGAAAAAAAAAGAAAAAAAATAGAAAAAAAAACAGAAAAAAAAGAAAAAAAATGAATAAATTTGAGAGCATTTTTATGTTTGTATGATCCTTCTTCATTCGACTAGTCAAGTTATTATGTAAGGGTTATTGAAAAATCCAAGTGTGGGGAAGTATTTGTTTTAATAGAAAGGGAATGGAATGAATTATATTGTTGGGTACTAGCTTTTGACATTTAACCTGTTTTAGCTTTACTTGACATACCTGGTCCTTAGCCCACGCTACAACCCGAATAAAGACCTTTTGATTGTCATCAGTAATGTATGTTGTGTGGAGAGTGAGATTGATTGCGAGTGTCAAGTTGTGTTTATGATTTTGTTGGAATTGAGTGATACACTTAGCCTTGTTCTTGAGTGAATATTCGTTTGTGAGTGAAAGGTGAGTTATTACTTGTTTTGGCATAGGAGATCCCAGGTTTAGACTTAAAGATGTATTTCTTGTGGGCTTAGCATGATTACCAACGATTTTTACACTTGACATGAATTTTTATGACCTTCTGCATGTCGGTTGAGTAGACTACGTGAATACTTGCACATTCGACACCAAGACATCGTATGTTTGCTTTGATTCTTAAGTTGATGTGGCATGAGAGGACTTGTGTGTGTGGTGTTGTGTTAGCATTGATCTGTTGCATGGTTGGATGAATTTTGTGGGTACATTCACTATAAACCCTCACGAGACAACACTCGTCCTACTAGGGCTGCCTAGGGGTTTAACGGCTTGTTGCATATGCTCAATGCAATCGTGTCATCTACGAAAGTGATGTTTGTTAGGACTTAGTTTTTATTTCACTTATTTGCCCGAGGACGTGCAAATGCTAAGTGTGGGGATGTTTGATAGAGTATATTTTTATATATATTTTAGATGATTTTATTCTCATATTTATTGTGTTTTGCATTGATTTGGATTTTTATTTAATAGATTTTATTGTTTTATTGTAGGAAATAAAGAATTCATGACTTGGAAGGATTTGGAGCAAAAAGAGCTATTTTGGAGATAAAATAGGAGAAAATTCGTATTATTAGGCTACATGGGCTGTTATACACTGTTTTGGCCATATCTTGAGTTCCAGAAGTCCGTTTGAGGCCCGTAAACTGTCCACGCGAAGCTTGTGGAATTTTCTTTAATTCAGAGGTGGTCCAGTAAGCAAAATCCAACTGGAAGAGCCCAGAAACAGAGGAGAAAAAGAAGTGACGAATTTTAATTAAGGAATCCTATTCAGTTATGGAATCCTACTTGTAATTTATTTAGAGTATTAAAATACTTTTATTGGGCAAGACTTTTAGAGCCTATATAAACACATCTAGGGTATTATTTTATGGAGAGATACATACGTGCTCCTACTCTTAGGAGCTAGGGTTTTGGAGAGGAGACCATGAATTTCATTCTTGTGACAGGATTGATGATTGCAGGTTTTCTTATCTGAATTTCTTCTCAATTCTTATTAGTTTAATTATGTTTTCTTGTTTTACTAGTTGTTTTACTTGTTTAATTATTAGTGAGTAGTTATTTCTAGGGCTAAAAGGGAAGCCATGTTTGCACTAATATTGGCATGATTTTCATAGTGGTTTGATTGGTTATGGTTAATTCTGATTGATATGTTTTAATCATTAATTTGTGTAATCGGCCGATATCATGGATTAATTATATGCAAATAGGGGTATGGATCGAGAGATTTACTTACTAGAGGCACACATACGATTAGCAGAATTGAATTTGAGTGCGAGAGCATCATTGGATTTCTGAGAGCGTTAATGCTTGGAAAAGATTAACTTGACTCTAATTACCTGATTGATTGAATTACTAAAAGTGGTTAATTGTGTTGAATGTTTCGAGAGTGTTAATGCTTGAGAGAGATTAACATACTCTAGTTATAGGATCACATTGATTGCTTTAGCTTAAGAGCCAATTGTGTAAGCATGGTGGACCTGATTGCCCTAGGTTTTAAATAATTTGTTTATCATCTGCTTAATTAGTGTTAATTTAGTTTAATTAGTTAATTAATAATTTCACATAATCGTTTGTCCCTGAAACAATTAGCGATAACTGAAAAGGAATTAGTAGAACCTGTCTCCTTGTGGATTCGACCCGCTTGCCATCTGTACTAGCAATAGACACCGTGCGCTTGCGGTTAGGTATAATTTGACACATCAGGAATCGTCAGCCCTGAGGTTGGAGAAGGTTGAGTTTGGTTCAACCTAGCTTGTTCCCTTGGAATATCTTCCTTTATCCTTAGAATCTCGGCCTCATGAGCCTTGATTCTCTCAGCAGCTGTGAGAGGGGGTCCATCACGGATGGTTTGAGTTCTCCTTCGAGATTCTCTACTAACACGTCACCTCCTCGGGGCTTCATCACGATCATCATCATCAGATGACGAATCTTCGGAGGATAATTGGGCAGACCATACATCGGGTTGGTATTCCTAGGGAGATTTGTAGTATGGATATGTACTCCTGGTGACGGGCGATTGGGATCAACTAAAGGAGAAACCAGCGTCTGAAGGTGGCTGGTTCCTTGACCGGGATGGATGACCATAGGTAACGTCCCTTCAGCATGGGAATTCGTCCCTGGGGGTTGAGAAGCCTGAGTTTGAGTGATCGCCCCTGTTGTTGGGGGTACCTGTTCAGTAGCAGGTGGAGCAGAACTTAGAGGTAGAGCCTCAGTAGTGATTGGTGCTGTTCTTCGTGTTTGAACCATGGTTGATGTCTTCTTCCCACAGACGATGCCAAATGTTATGGAATGAAAATTAGGGTATAGTTATTACGTATTTAATGCTAGGGTTTGTGGAAGCTTCGAGCTTTAATGGCTGAAGTAGTGTTTTGTGACTTAACTCGGTCCTAACCAGATGCCTACGTATCTTGCAATTATCAAGAATCAAGCCAAAAAACGTAGTTCTATTGGTGAAGGAGCAGGTCCTTATATAGGTGTTGAGAACCCTAGAATTAGGGTATAATTGGGTGTCTTGGTGGGCAAGGCACAGCTTAGGCCCATTTCTAGATCCTTCCGAGTGGAAGGTGGATAAGTATTACAGCTGTATTCCTTGGAGGCCACTCCAAGGATGATTTGGTTACCTTTTAAACTCAATAACGGAGTCTTTTAGTAGGCTGATTGTACAGCTACGAATTTATTATCATTATTAAGGTTTTGGGCCTCACGATTGGGCTTTGACCTTAGATCAATTTAGGTTCATTTAACGCAATATTAAATGTATTTTTAGGGCTTACTTTCAGCCCATATCACGTTTATTTTATAATTTTGATTAATTTTAATAATAATACAGTTAGTACAATAACAACTCAGTCTTGCAATTAGTATAACTAGTTCATATTTGTCAAAATATGTTATCAAATTATATATTACAATATTTTAAGTGCTAAATTTTAATATTAAATATTAGTGATGTATGAATTTATTTATACTACTTAAATATATAAAAAGGTATTAGTATATCTTAATGATTGTGTAAAACGTATAACTAAAATAACTTGTTGTACATGCAATTATGCAAATATGTAATCAAAGATCAAAATGAATTATTTTAACACAACAATTACATTAATAATTATTTTTTCTAATATAAATGTATAATCTATGTCAAAATTTACATATAAAATTGTAACTTCTATGTAAAAATACTAATATTTCTGTATGACTATGATGCTTTATAGATTTAATGTAAAAAAACTAGTATTTTTGTATGATTATGATGACAGTAACGATCAGTAATATTTTAAGTTTACAATATATAAATTTAACTTAATTTATGTTATTTTGTAAAAAAATCAATATTTTTTACGATTTACAAAAAAATGAGTCAACTTTTAAGTAGATTACACGTTTGTCGTAAAATATTAATAAGAATATATTTCTCAAATTTTATTTTATTTTGCCACGAGTTTCTCAAATATTTAAGATTTATTCGTTTAAGATAATTTCTTGAACGAGCTCGTGAACAAGGTTAATGAGTTGTTCGAAGAAAGAGTTCGTGAGCAAGCTCATGGTGAACCATTCGCGAACAACATTTTTTCTTAATGAATCGAGTTCAAAACATTTTTTGCCTCGATTCAAGTTCGAACTCGAGTTAGAGTTCGATTATTTCTTAATAAACAATACATGAATATTCTAAAGTTCGACTTAGCTTGATTCATTTACACCCCTAGGTATAAAATAAGAAATGGAAATGATGGCTGATGTTATTTTTAATTTTAAATAAAATATTTATAAATTCAATATGAGACTCTGTTCAATATATCATTATGTTATAATAAAGAATATAAGGATACTGAGTTGATTTTAGGAAATATAGTAATTCACTTGGCATACTTACATTGGCTACACAATTACTTGCGTACGTATAATAAATATTTTTTTAATGAAATTTTCTTACCTCTCAAAAAGGAAAAAAAATCTACTCAATTACTTACTCTCCTAATTTACATACAAAACAAAATAAATATGAAGTGAATATTTGATAATAAATTATTAATTTATTTGTATACAAATAATTTTTATGATCTTAGATAAAATGTCGTGAAAGGATCCTTATTTTTATAATAAAATATCCATGTATTTTATTTGTCTTTTGTATAATTAAAAACATTTATATATCACTATATCGTTATAATAAAATATTATAATTTATCTTCTATATTTGGGTATTTACCAAAAATGCTACTTTATTTAAGTTTTTTTACGATTTTATCATGTTCAATTTATTTATAAAAATATGGAAGTTGCATATGCAACCTTATATGCAACTAGAAGTTGAATTTACATATGGGCACCGCGCGCAGAGGTTGCATTCAGTTGCATATGCAATCTCATATGCAACTTATATGCAACTGAAAATTGGAATTTGAATTTGCACATGTGGCTTTGCAACCCTTACATACAACTGGAAGTTGAATTTACATTTTTTGGTTGCGCAGCAGGTTAAATTCAATTGCATATGTGATTGCATAATTGCATATGTACATATGTGATTGAATGCAACTAATCTGTTGTGGAAGAAAAACGAGGGTTTGTAAATTGCGGCGAGGGTTTGCACATATTTAATGCCAAAGGGCTAGTGAGCTTCGAGCTTTAATGGTTGTTTCCGTGTTTCGAGACTGATCGGTCCTCACAGAGTGCCTACATATCTCGTACTGAGAATCAAGCAAAAAACGTAGTTCTGAGAATGAGGGATCAGGCCCTTATATAGGCTGTAGGAGCCTTAGAATTATGGTAGGATTCGGACCTTGGTGGGCAAGCCACCGCCTTGAGGAAGGTTCTAGACTCCTTCCTTGTAGGAATCAGTTTCCATGTTGAAGTAGGTGCCTTGGGGGCTAAGTCAGACAGGAGTAATATCCTTATTTGACTCTTATTGCTGAGCTAGTTATTACTCTTAATATTAATTACGAAATTAATATCATAAATAGGGTTTGGGCCTATTTGGTGGGCCCCACGTTTGGACCATATTGGGTTTAATTAATGCCACATTAAATGTGTCTTTAGGGCTTATTTTTAGCCCATATCATTTGCCCCCCAACTTCTGGGAAAATTGATCAGGTTTTCCTTGAAGTTTTTAACAGTCCTTTCCAAGACTCGGGTCAGGGTTCATCTTCATACACTAGTGTTTCACGAGTATTGTCTTGATGTAAAGCGTGGAGCGACCGACGCATTTACGACAATGTTAATTCAATGCTAATCGGCACTAATCAGCCTTAACGATGTTTAAACAATGTTTAAATAACGTTAAACGGCATAAACGGCACTAAACAGTGCTAGACGACGCTAAACGGCGCTACTCAGCCTTAAACGACGTTTAAACAGTGTTAAACGACGTTGAATGGCATTAAACGATACTAAATGGCGCTAAACGATGCTAAACGGTGCTACTCAGCCTTAAACGACGTTTAAACAATGTTAAACGACGTTGAATGGCATAAAACGGCACTAACTGGCGCTAAACAATACTAAACGGTGCTAAATAGCCTTAAACGACTTTTAAACAATGTTAAACGACGTTAAATGGCATAAAACGGCACTAAACGGTGCTAAACGATGCTAAACGATGCTACTCAGCCTTAAACGATGTTTAAACAATGTTAAACGACGTTGAATGGAATAAAACGGCACTAAACGGTGCTAAACGACACTAAACGGTGCTAAATAGCCTTAAACGACGTTTAAACAATGTTAAACGACATTGAATGGCATAGAACGGCACTAAACGGCGCTAAACGACACTAAACAATGCTAAATAGCCTTAAACGACGTTTAAACGGTGTTAAACGACGTTAAATGGCATAAAACGGCACTAAACTCAATTCCAGCTCCCGCTTAGTTATCACGTTCAAAACAATCTTCATCATCGACCTTGATCATCGAGACGGGAAACAAACAAAAAACGGAAAAAATCTCGAAATCACGCGCCGATGATCGACATCAGTCGGCCGACTCGAAACCGTGACTCGACCATCAGCATCCGTCGGCCGAAAGGCTTCGACTGGGCGAAACCGCCACTCAACGATCAGCATCGGTCGGCCGGCTCTCGGTCGGCTGAGCAAAACCTCGTGCTGACGATCAATGTCAGTCGGCCGGAGCCTTCCGTTGGAGCCCAGTCGGCCGATTCTCGGTCGGCTGGGCGAAACCTCGTGTTGACGATCAATGTCAATCGGCCGGAGTGCCCCCGGTGCCTCAATCAGCCGTCTTCGACATCAAATCTTGAAATCTCGTACCGATAATCGCCATTAGTCAGCTGAAATCTCGTACTGATGATCGCCATCATTGGGCCGAAGCTCCCCCGAGAGGTCAGTCGACCGGTGGTCGGTCGGCCGGAGCCCTCCCCGGGAGTTTGATCGGCCGGCCCTTGGAGCTTGGTCGGCCTTTTCTCGGTCCTTGAACTTCAACGTCAATATTCGAACGTCAATATTTGGACCTCAATGTCAGTATTCGAACGTCGATATTTGGACCTCAACGTTAGTATTCGATCGTCGAATGTCATTATTTAAAGTCGATGACCAAACAGACATCCTTGACTTCAAATTGGCTTTCATAACTTTCGTGACCTTCTGGGCCTTAACTCGCTTGTTGAATCCTTGGTTTTAAACCTTGAATCCATTTATGGTTGTCGGTTATAACTAACCCTTCATTCTCATTCTAAGATGTGGATCTTGTGGTGAAGCTTTTTAGTTCTTGCCCCCTTACTTCGTGTGGTGGAGGTCTTGCTTCTCGACTGATCGTTCAAGAAGTTCATTTGCCACTCAGCACTTGACTTCAAGTCTGGTGTGCCTTGGCTAGTTGTCACTCCTCTATCTTGACTCTAGGATTCCAACCTTATTCTTATACTCATATAACCTTTTTTAGGTTTCAACTTGACTAATGACTCTTGATTCGAGCCCTTAAACTCAAACGACAAGCTCGATTGGAGGTAGACAGCCTTGTTGGCCATCAAGGCTTAATTTTTGTGTCGGGATTTGAGATTCAAGATTTTAAGTATGGAATGACAAATGACCTCTTATCTCAACACTCTCTCACTAACAGTTTCTGTGCCTTCAACGCATTATCGGGGAGCCAACCAGTCTCAGGATGAGCTTTGTTAGGGTCTATCCTTCAACTTCCTTCATCAATCGGTGATACCAACTTAGAGTTAATGGTCGGGGCCTTCAAGACCTGGAAGTAAACACTCCGTGCATAATTCTCTATCTCAGAAGAAGCGAATTTAGACAGGGCATCAGCCTTAACGTTCTCATTTCTTGGAATGTGCTCCACATAGCACTCATCAAACTAAGTCGTAACAGCTTTCACAACTCGCAAATACTTTGCCATAGTTTCATGCTTGGCCTCAAATTCGTCATTCACTTGCGATACTACTAGTCTTGAATCCCCTCAAACTTTGAGATTCTTGACCCTCATGATTCTGGACAAGCCCAACCCGGCTATCAAGGCTTCATACTTAGCTTCGTTATTGGTTATCGGAAAATCCAACTCCAAAGCATACTCAATTGTGAACCCATCGGGGCTTTGCAAGATTAAACCTGCACCGCTAGATTTTGTTTTTGATGCTCCATCAAAATACAGCACCCACCACTCCTTCTGGTCTCCTCCTTATTATTCTGAGATTCACTTCCTGCTTGGGGTATTACCTCCTGCCCCCCGACTTCTTGGTTGCCAATGGTACATTCAACCACGAAGTCAGTTAACGCCTTAGCCTCAATGGCTGTCCGAGGCTTCTGTGTGATGTCCTCTAACGGCCTTTCTTGACATTTCTTACCACTGCGGACATCCATGTCTTCAGTCGGAAGGACCTGCCCCCCGACTCCATCAGGCCTTAATGAGGCTACATAACAGCTTCGTGCCATCTTTTGATCACCTTTATGTTCTCCAACACCATTCCTGGTCGGGAACTTGATCTTCATATGATAAGTTGAGGCAACAGCCTTAAATGCATAAAGTCCAGTCCTTCCGAGGATAGCGTTGTACGTTGAAACCGCCTTGATTACCATGAAGTTCAACATCTGGGTGGCCTCCTTGGGCTCCTGTCCAATAGTTACAGGCAATTGAATAGTCCCTTCAACTTTGGATTCTTCTCCATTAAATCCATATATAGGCACGTTATTAGGGGTCAACTGAGAATCATTGTACCCTATCTTCACAAATGCATCATGAAACAGAATGTCAACGGAAGCTCCATTGTCTATCAAGACTCGCTTCACCTCTGAGTTTCCAATCATAGAAGTTATGACCAACAGGTCTTCATGGGGGAACTTCACCCCTTCCAAGTCTGAGTCATCAAAACCAACCATTACTTCATATTTTGCACGCTTCGGGGCCTCTTCCACGATGTGCATCACTTCTCTAGCATAAGCCTTCCGAGAATTCCTTGTTGTGCCGACCGTAGTCGGGCCTCCTGAGATCATGTTGATTACTGGCCCTCGGGGCTGTGGGTTGCGATCTTGATCGTCATCCCTCCTATCATACTCTCTTCTCTGATTACCACGGTCGTCACCCGTAGTGAAGTGGCTCAGTTTCCCTCTACGAATCAAAAACTCGATCTCATCTTTCAGTTGCTTGCCATCATTGTCATGCCCCACATCTCTGTGGAATCTGCAATACTGATTCTTGTTTCTCTTTGCGGGATAACCCCTGAGTGGCTTCGGCCTTTAGAAATCCTTATCCTTCTCAATGTCCAACAAGATTCGACTCCTAGGAGTATTCAACCTTGCATACTCAGTAAACCTTGGTCCTTGGTTCTTTTTAGGGGAAGAATCGGAGTCCTCGCTAGTTCAGGGATACTTGTCCCTAGCATCATACTCCTGGTCATCATACTCCTGGTCTTGCTTTTGCTTCTTGGAGTCGTTGTTGCCTCCTCCTCCACTTACTGTGGCTTCTTTCTTCATGCTATCTTCAGCTTTAATGTACTTGTCAACCCTTCATTGAAGCTCGGCCATGTTTTCAGGAGGATGCTTTGCTAATGACATTTTAAAGAATAGATCAGTGGTTCCGTGTTCCAGGGCTACCATGGCCACCTTATTCTCCAAATCAGTGATATTCAACGTCTCTTTAGTGAACCTCTTGAGGTAATCTCTCAGATTTTCATTCTTTCCTTGCACCACATACATAAGAGATGCAGCTTTTCTCGTGAACTCTTCCGCTGATAAACTAACTGATAAAAGCAGCGCTCAACTCCTTAAAAGAGCCAATTGAGTTCGTAGGCAATCGGCTATACCATCTTTGAGCCATGCCCGATAGGGTTGAGGGAGCACCCTACACTTTAAGGCATCACTTATAGGCTACAACATCAGTGCGTTCGAAAACGTCCTGACGTGGTTTGCGGAATCACCCGTTCCATCATAAGCCTTGATTGTCGGCATCTTGAACTTCTTTGAGATACGAGCATTCATCACCTCCTCAGTAAATGGAGGTGTGGGATCATCAGGATCCCTAAGTGGCATCAGATCCTTGTGGTTGCTTCTGGGGGTTTCCACCCTTGTTGTTCTTCCAGTTGGGGCGTCAGCCCTTCTTTGCCTCCTTGAAGGCCTTTCCAAATCGACAAAGGGAATCCCTCCTGACGTTGGAGGAGGTCGATTCTGGTTTAATCTTGCTTGCTCCCTTGCTATATCGTCCTTCAATTTTAAGATCTCGGCCTCACGAACCCTAATCTTCTCTTCAGTTGACAAAGGGGGCTCACCATGGGTAGTTTGTGTCCTCCTTCAAGGTTCTCTGCTAATACTGTAGGAATTTACGGACGAGCGGAAGCGTGATATAACATTTATTCCGTAAAAACCATGCATCACACATATAGAAAATTATATAAAAATGAAAGAGCGGAGGAATCGTAACCATACCTTGAAAATCGAAGCTTTATAATCGATGGTTGCTAGCAGTTGCTTCTCAGAGTGTGAAGCACTCTACCGGTATCCACCAAGATTGATTCTTCGATGAAGCTTTTATAAAGATGGATCTTTATGAAAATGGCACCCTTTTGCTTTTGAGAGAGAGAGAGAGAGAGATGAAGAAGAGAGGGTGGCAACTAGGTTTTTCACAAAAACCTTTCTTAGCTTAACATCTTCTCATCTCATCCTTTATATAGGGGATAAGTAGGTTTTAGTATAATTAATATGTGACGCCCCCAAATCCGCCCTGTCCGGGAACCCGGGTCGTCACATCAGGTCTCAGCATCCTGCAACACAAGTTAGCTCGATAATAATAAAATCTTTATGACAACGGAGCGGAACAGTCCCACTCCACAGATCCAAGATCAGTCTCACGCTTTATTACAATACGATTATTACATCTCCGAATAAAGTCTATCAAAAGTCTACAAGGGTAGAAAATATAAAAGGTTCTAGCTGGCCATTCTAGCGTTTGTCAGCATAGCCTGGAGCTTTCTCCTTCCCTTTGTTTCTCTGGCTGGGCGTCTCGCCTTTCTCCATCTTGACAGCTGAACAAATGTTGTAAAGCAAGAGTGAGCAACTATGGTGCTCAGCAAATTCTCTCCTTGCTCGGTACATAATTATATAGCAAGATTTACTGAAAGAAATACTCGAAATATAAATGAAAATCGGATATCAGAAATCTGACACTTTGACTCAAGACTCATCTCGAAAATAGATACTCAAAAGACACGTTTGGTGAAACTCTAATGACTCAAGATAATTGAATAACTAGTCTTCCATCCTTTCGGTATCTCGGCGGGGCGATCAACTATCCGACCGGGAATACCGTCCTCCAATGACACCGCACTTCGCCCGATCACGGCTACAATACGATATCAACTAATATAATATATAGTATGAATGCTAGCATCATAGTGGGTGATTATATCAACCATGGCATCATAGTGCCTAAAATATTCTTGTGTCCATATAAAGGTACACAAGTCTCTCTTTCTCTAAAATGGGTCTCTTTCCCAAAATTGACCAGTAGAATACAGAATTCCCGAACATTTAATGAACTGACACTTTGAGATAAACTTCACAGGATAATATTTAATTGATCTGGCGGACTGCCAGCTTTACTCAATTTACCACCAATCCGAACAATGGACTGATGTAACTCTCAATAAACATATTTTAATTGGTTGACACGAACAAAGTGCCAACCCTTGACAAGAAAGGTAACTATCTCGAAATAATGAGAATAGTCTCAAAACAAAATATGATGAGTCGTACTGAACAAATAGTACCACTCGAATATTTGTAATACTCACAATTGATGAACGTTAAATAGAATATTTTTCATTCGATCCAAGAGTAAAACTCTAATAAAATTTAAATAGCATAATCCCTATTGATTGATTCGAACGATGAACCAATTAAAAGGTAATCAATAAATGTTGTCGAATTTGTACAATAAATCCGACTGAGAGAATGAACTTAACTATCTCGAACGAATGAGAATAGTTCCACTGAATCGAAATAAATAGTCGTTTCGAATTAAAGAGACCGACCCGATAGCTTCTACGCTTATATGGAATGTATTTTGCAAGTAAACTAAATTAACAGTATCGTAATACTTAACGAGAAATAATACTCGAAAGAAATTATTGCATCATAAGAGCAGCAAATAAATCTCATAATTGATAGCTCGAAAATAATCAATAAATGAAATAATACGAACAGAAATACAAAGTTTCCGAGAGTTAAGGTAGGAATGAACTTGCCTCTGTCTCGACGCTAAACGATAACCAGATAAATAAAAGCGTTACCGGCGAGCGGTTGCCTCAAGTCTCAGAAAGGAACTCTATAATAATTTATCAAAGTGATTTTAGTACTCGGGTACGAATTTAATCACGAATTGTCATATAATTCAGTAATCATGCTCTTGATAATCAAGTAATTTTCAAAAATATAATTTAGAATATTCTCGTAAGCTAAAAGTGCCTTATTCATAATTTAATAAAATTAAATGGAGGCCCTATTCGCTTTCCCCTATTAATTTTAGTAGATCGGATTGTACGATCCAAAATAATTCGTAAGTAGATTTCTCGATTTAAAAGTCTCTATTTTGTTCCTAAATATATGGCACTCATTTATTTATTTATCGACGTAACTCAAATAAAACAAATAAAAAGGGTGTTCATACATTCCACACAAATTTCTCTATAATTCACATGTTTATAACAAGATTTAATTCATAATTACATTTATCCCTTTTTGCAACATATAATTCTATCCAAATAAGCTTAATATAATTAGGCTCACTAATGTCAAATTCTCAATTTGATATACCAAGATTATCTTTTATTCTAATTAATCAATTTCCAACCAAATAATTTCAACTCAGATGACCAAGATTTTAACCCATTTCATTTCTTTTAATGAATCAAACATCATGATTAAATCTCATATTTTATTCCACTTTTTAATCACATCAATCTAAATTATCAATTAATCAACTAATGCACAATTATTTGTTTAATTACTATTATTTTATCAAGATTATTACAAAAAACAGTTAAATTACCCCCCCCCCACTCGACTGCTTCTCCTGCACCGCACACCACCGCCGACCGGTGGCCACCGCCGGACCACCACCTCTTCCGGCGACATCTTTCGCTCTCCCTCTCTCCTTCTCGCTCTCTCCCTCTCTCTCAATCTCAGGTCTCTCTCTTCGATCTCCTCCCCCTCTCTCTCTTTCTTCGATCTCTCCTCTCGCGCGCTCTCTCTCTCTCTCTCTCAATCTCTCGTTATCTCCCTCTCTCTGCCTCCGTCGATTTAAACCCCCCCTGTCTCTCTTCTCCTTATCTCTCCCTCTCTTTCTCCGCCATATCTCCTCCGCCTCCCTCTCTTTTCCCGTTGTCTCTCTCTCTTGTTCCTCCTCTCTCTCTCTGCTCGCCCCTTCTCTCCCACCATCGATCTCACCTCCTCTCCCTTCGCACGCCTCCTCCCCATCTCCGACTCGACCTTCCGACGACACCATCGTCGCCGATCACCCCACCCCCCTCGGTGGTGGCTCCACACCGACATGCAACACCAATCCCCAATTTTCAATCATAATCCACCCCTTATAAAATTTCCCCAGTTCAATTAATTCAAATAAAACCCCATTTAAATGATGAAATTGAAATTAACCAAATAATTAAAATACAACCCTAATTTAAATGAAATTAAAAGGATGCATATTACCACAAAACTCAATAAAACATGATTACAAAAAGCTTTTTAAAGGGTATAAGACCATACCCTCTTGAGAAAAATCAAATTTTAAAACTTGCTTGAAAATTCCAACTCTTGAAACCCTTAAATATCTATATCAAATTGTAGAGCTAATTATGGGCTTCTCAAATCTATAATTGCATGCAAGATCAAGTAAACCTATATGTAGATTTGGAGGTTTTCTAGTTTAGTAAAATGGTGGAGGAATATTTTGGTGAGTTGTGTGTTCTCTAGATATGTATTTTCTTTTGTTTTTCTACTAAGAGAGAATAATGGGAGTATGAGTTCTCTTTTCATATTTTTATACATGACCTAGCTAGTTGGGCCTTTAGTGGGCTAGAGAAATTGTTGGGCTCAACTCACAACCCATCAAATAATTATTGAACTCACTTGACCCACTTTACAATTTGATGCACAAATTATAAACTCCAAAATTAGCTAAAATATTTATGATGTTTATAGTTGTTAGATGGTAGCAATCACATTAATAATAATAATAATAACTCATAACTAATAATAATTAGCAAGGTTTTAAATAAATAATTATACGCATTCATAATATAAAAAAAAATCGAGCTCACGAAACATATTCAGAGAGGTTCGACAATAAAAGTATTTATAAAATTCATGGTTATTACAGTCTCCCCTCCTTAAAAGGATTCCGTCCTCGGGATCAATATTCTTTGCTAAACAACTTAGGGTATTTACTACGTATTTCATTCTCAAGTTCCCAAGTGGCTTCCTAAATTTGACGGTTTCTCCAAATTACTTTTACCAAATTTATTTTCTTGTTCCGCAACTCATGCACTTTAAAGTCCAAAACTTCCACTGGTTGCTCTACGTAGGTTAGATCAACTTTGACATCGATGGGTTCATACTCTAACACGTGTCGATGATCAGGATGATAAGCTCTCAATATTGATACATGGAATACATTATGAACGTACTGGAGGTCTGGCGGTAAGGCCAATTGATATGACACGGCTCCAACCTTCTTAAGAATCTCAAAGGGTCCAATATATCTAGGACTCAGTTTCCCTTTCTTCCCGAATCTCATCACCCCTTTCCACGGGGAAATCTTCAGTAACACTTTATCTCCTATCTCGAATGATTTATCTTTTCTCTTCAGATCTGCATATTTTCGCTGACGGTCTTGAGTAGCAACTAAGCTCTTCCGAATCGTCTCAATGGATTGCTTTGTCTGATGGACCATATCTGGCCCGAGTAATCTTCCTTCACCGACTTCATCCCAACAAAGCGGAGATCTACACTTTCTTCCATATAAAGCTTCATACGGGGCCATGCCAGTACTGTAGTGATAACTATTATTGTAAGCAAATTCTACTAGCGGCAGATGATCATCCCAACTTCCTTTGAAGTCTATAGCGCAAGCTCGCAGCATATCCTCTATCGTCTGAATTGTCCTTTCGCTCTGTCCGTCTGTCTGCGGATGATAGGCAGTGCTCAGATTTAGCTTGGTGCCAATGCATTCTTGAAAACTCTTCCAGAATCTAGAAGTAAAATGGGCATCTCTGTCCGACACTATTGACACAGGCTCTCCATGACGAACTACCACTTCCTTCAAATATAGACCTACTAGTCTCTCTACTGAATACCTTTCGCTGATCGGCAGAAAATGAGCGGACTTCGTAAGTCTATCAACTATAACCCAAATAGCATCGTGATTTGCTCTGGTTCGGGGTAAACCTACTACAAGGTCCATGGTGATGTGCTCCCATTTCCACTCTGGAATCTCTAGTGATTGGAGTAATCCACTGGGTCGTTGATGTTCTTCTTTCACTCTCTGACAGGTCAAACACTTGCTTACCCATTCTGCAATTTCTCTTTTCATGTTAGGCCACCAATAATTCTGCTTGATGTCTTGATACATTTTTGTGCTTCCTGGGTGAATAGAATATCTCGAGTTATGCACTTCGCTCATGATTTCTTCCTTTAACTCTGTAACATTAGGAACCCAAATTCTCAAAGCAAATCGCTTAATTCCTTTATCGTCTCTAGGGCTCAGAAACTCTTCTCCGGTCAACTCTGATCTACTTTCTTCCATTACTTGCTCCTGACAACGGCGAATCTTTTCTAACAACTCTGGTTGAAAATGGATGGTATAAACTCTTTCATTGTTTTGGACTGGGTCCTTGACTTCTAACTCCATTTTCTCAAATTCTTTGACTAGTTCTTCTAAGGTTGTCAACAGATTGAGTCTTTCCTTTCTACTTAAAGCATCAGCTACAACATTAGCTTTCCCTGGGTGGTAGTTTATTGAGCAATCGTAGTCTTTGATCAATTCCAACCATCTTCTCTGTCTCATGTTCAATTCCTTCTGGGTGAATATGTACTTTAAGCTCTTGGGGTCTGTGAATATCTCGCATTTCTCTCCATACAGGTAATGTCTCCAAATCTTAAGTGCAAAAACAATGGCAGCAAGTTCTAAGTCGTGAGTAGGGTATCGGGATTCATATGCCTTCAGCTGACGAGAGGCATAAGCTATTACTTTCCCGTGCTGCATCAATACACATCCTAAACCTTTGTGAGAAGCGTCGCTGAAAATCACGAAATCGCCTCTTTCATCGGGTAGGGTCAAAACTGGGGCAGTTGTCAGTCTCTTCTTCAATTCTTGAAAGCTATCTTCACATTTGGGCGTCCATTCGAACTTTTCACTTTTCCTGGTAAGTCGAGTCAATGGCATAGCAATCTTTGAGAAATCTTTCACGAATCTACGATAATAACCAGCCAGTCCAAAGAAACTTCTAACTTCTGTTGGAGTCTTAGGTCTGTCCTAGTCTGCTACGGCTTCTATCTTAGCGGGGTCTACAGAAATTCCTTCACCGCTCACATTATGTCCTAAAAATTGTACTTCTTTCAGCCAGAATTCACATTTCGAAAGTATAGCATACAACTTTTCCTTCCTTAGTGCTTCCAAAACTAGACGGAGATGTTCTGCATGATCTTCAGGAGACTTCGAGTATATCAGAATGTCATCAATAAATACAATCACGAACTTATCCAAGTATCTCTTGAATACACGGTTCATTAAATCCATGAAAGCAGCTGGAGCATTCGTCAAACCAAAAGACAACACTAGAAACTCGTAATGTCCATAGCGAGTCCTAAAGGTAGTCTTGGGAATATCCTCAAGCTTGATCTTCAGTTAATGGTAGCCGGATCTCAAATCAATCTTCGAAAAATGCGTAGCTCCTTTAAGTTGGTTAAATAGATCGTCGATTCTAGGCAGAGGGTACCTGTTCTTGATAGTCATCTTGTTCAGCTCACGATAATCAATACATAGCCGCATAGATCCGTCCTTCTTCTTCACGAACAACACTGGAGCTCCCCACGGGGATACAATAGGTCTGATTACACCTTTTTCAAGCAACTCTTGTAGTTGTGTTTCCAATTCCTTCATTTCCACTGGTTCCATTCTGTAAGGTGCTTTTGAGATTGGTGCGGTTCCTGGTGCTAGATCAATCGTGAATTCTATCTCTCGATCTGGTGGCATTCCGGGAAAATCATCAGGGAAAACATCTTTGAACTGATTACCTACAGGAATCTCATCAATGGTAGGGGTTTGCTTCTTGGTATCTATCACATGAGCCAGATAGGCTTGACATTCATGTCGAAGTAATTTCTTAGCTTGAATTATTGACAGAAAAACTTTAGCAGGTTTTCGTCCTCGAAACGGGATTCTGATACTGTTAGGTCCTCTTAAGCTAACCTTCTTCCGACGACAATCGATTTGGGCATCGTAACGTGCTAACCAATCCATCCCTAGAATTACGTCGAATTCCCCTAACTTAAAGGGAATGAGGTCTGCGTCGAAACGTTGACCTTGAATCTCTATAGAACAGTTCGGGCATAAACGGTTTACTGGAATGACTTCCTGATTCGCTACTTCTATACTCAGAACTCCCTCTAAGGGCACGGACTCAAGGTTAAGCTTATTCATGAAGTTCTCAGAAATAAAAGATTTGGTAGCGCTATAATCAACTAGAACACATGCATCCTCAGAATTTACTAGAAGCGTACCTGCAATCACATCGCTGTCATTAATAGCATCTTTCACTGTCATGTTGAAAGTTCTTGCTGTCGGCTTGTTGCTGGGAGGTGCTGTGAGTCGAAGCACTGGATTTTCCTTAGCAGTCTGTCGGCAATCTCGGGACACGTGACCTTTCTTCCCACAGTTGAAGCAGGTGACATATTTGTCCTTGCAACTAGAAGCATAATGACCCTTCTATCCGTAGTTATAGCAATTCACAGTAGCTTGTTGGCAGGGTCCAGGGTGTTTCCTCCCACATGTCTTACACTCTGGCAATGGTGGTCTTCCTTGCATCATGTTCACTGTCTGATGAGGTTTGATCCTTTGATTGCTTCCTCTGGTGTCGTGGTTCCCAATCCTCTTATTATCTGAGTTTTTATCCTCCCTCTTCACAAACGGCCTCTTGCCACCACGAGTATCAATTCTCCTCACAAAACTGCTTCCACCACTCTGAAACTTTCTCTTCTTACCATCCCGATCTTTCGGGTACAACTCACTTCCACTTTCCACTATAGCCGCTTTCTGAACTAAGGTTGCATAGTTGGTGATCTCAAATACGGCAACTCGATTCTGGATCCAGGGCTTCAGCCCTTGCTGGAAACGCTTGGCTTTTTTCTCCTCAGTGTCTACATGATAGGGTACAAACCTTGAGAGTTCTATAAACTTGGCTTCGTTGTCCGCAACAGTCATCGTCCCTTGCTTGAGTTCTAAGAATTTGATCTCCATTTGGTTCTCTAGATACTTAGGAAAATACCTCTCTAAAAACAAGGTCGTGAATCTGGTCCATGGAATAACCGCATTGCCTTCCAAAGTCCTCTTTGCTTCCCACCAGTAGTTAGCTTCACCTTTTAACATGTACGCTGCAAACACTTTCTTCTTATCCTCTTCCACTCCCACAATCTCAAAAGTCTTCTCTATTTCTCGTAACCAAATTCTGGCCTCCATGGGGTTAGTGGTACCTTTAAACTCAGGTGGGTTTAGAGATTTAAATGATTTGAAAGTCACTGTAGCATTAGTCAGCTGAGCTGGAGGTGGATTTCCTCCCACTGGGTTAGGGTTCTGCTGAGGCTGAGGGTTCTGGGCATGTTGAAGAAGAAAGTTCAAAAGCAGGTTCATCGGGTTGTTACCCATGTTTGGATTCTGAGCGAGCTCTGGTTCCGGGTTTGGAACTGGGTTTTGAGGTGGGTTCCGAGGTGGAACCTCATCATCTTGATTCACTTCAGGTTGAGGACGAGGGTTTCTTGGGGGTCTTCCTCTCTTAGGTGGCATCTTTTTCTATAAGAGCGGAAACAATATGGTATGTTATATCACAGGTATGCAGTTATATGACACCATTGCTGGCACAGTTATGACAGGCATTCATAATTATTTATTTGGTCAAAATCTCTTGTTTCTCAAAATAAACCACACTCAAAATCATGAGTTTCTCTTTTGTCTCTTTATAAAACAGTTACTCTTTTTCCTTATTATAAAAAGGTTCAGGGTACTCGTGAACAGAAACTAATTCAGGTTTTACTGGCAATTTTTATAAAAGCTTTAAGTCCTAAAACTCAATGGTCGTTTTAAATCCTTGGTTTTCGAAAACTCTTTTTTTTTTTAAAGCTCATTTTAAGTCGCAGTATCTCAAAGAAATTTTACTATATCAGGAGTATCATGGAAATAATCTAGCATGCTCTTCTAATATAACACAGTTCTATAATAGATAAACAAATAGATATCAGTACTACTAGCATATCATAATAATATATATATCACAAGGTACCATACTGGTACAGTCCAGATCATAATACTGAATACATCATCATAATAATACAGACCCATCGTCAGAATATAAATACATCGTGGAACATCTAATGTCATGCTAGTACGGAAGATAATAAGATAACTACCCAACAAGCTGGGCATAGAGTCAACTACATCGAATCCATCGATCAACAGAATATGCGCACCCTATACAGAAACATCTATCATGATGCCATACAAAAAGCGGGTCACCACTAGCTATAATATACATGCTAACCAAAAGATGGGAATGCGCAAGCGTAGATATATGACATCCCCTAAACCAAAAAGACTATGCTAAGTCAACAGCAGCAGCAAGTCAAGTCGAACCGTCACGGGCAAACATCTCACCCACCCTCCTATGGAACTCTGCAATGATGTCTGAGATCAGGGTAGAAACTCTGGCACGATCAATCTGTCCGGTACTAGATGATGGCAAAGCAGCTAAGTCAGTCTGAAGCCCGGTCAACACAGTCAGGGCAATCTGATGCACAATCTCCATAGGTATGTCTCTCACCAACAGACTACCTCCATGATGCACGGCAAGGGGATCTGGAACAGACAAGAGTCGTATAATACCATCCCTAGTAACAAAGTTCTCCTCATAACGAGACCATAACCAACGGTACTACTGGAACAGGGTATGATGGATGTGCCATGGAACCGTCTCTCCGGCCACAACAGGATGCTCAGAAGGAGCAGGTGGCAAAGCAACAGTAGTAGCAGCCACTAGAGGCTGAGTAGGAACAGGTGCAGGTATGGTAGGTGCAGATGGTGCAGTATCACAAGTAGGAGTAGCACTGACAGGTGGAAACATGTAGTCAGGTATAGTAGGGACTGTAGGAGCTACAGCATACACCGGAATAGGAGTAGCAAACAAATCAGCAAAAGCTGATACTCTGGTAGGTGTATCAGCTCTAGTCACTGGAGCAGATAAGCTGGGTAAAGTTTCAGTACGGACGGGCGAAAGCTGGCCCTCATCAATCGGCTCAGAAGTAATAGGCTCGGGTGTCTCAAATTTGAACATCTCAGGAGTATACAGAAGTGTGGTCTCTGCAGTCATGGTAGATACTGGAAGCTGAGCTGGCTGCTCAATCTCTGGAGTAGGTGCCTCTAAGTCAATCACTGGCACAGGAGAATCATCTACCTCAACGATCTGGTCAGGAGAATAAACCAAATCTATCACATGAGGTGGAGAAGGTGTAAGAATCCGGATAGAAGCGTCCTCCGAGTCACTTTCCATAGGTACAATCTCCTCAGATGGATCACTGTCGGAACCTGAGCTGGGATCTAGAGGTCCCTGAGGGTAAGGTGTAGGAGATCTGTCTCTAGCTGAGCGAAAATCATCAAGTCCTGAAGTAGTCATCTACAAAAGGACAAGGAACTTCGGTCACAACAGGTTCTAGTCGATTAGATACTTATATAGATATACTTATATAAGGGTGAAAGGCACTTAGTGCTAAAATCTCAATATCGCAATATATCTCTAAACTCTCACGTCGCGTTATAATTCTAGGCTCGTACGATTCCTAAAAATATAACTAACGCTCTGATACCAACGCTGTGACGTCCCCAAATCTGCCCTGTCTGGGGACCCGGGTCGTCACATCAGGTCTCAGCATCCTGCAACACAAGTTAGCTCGATAATAATAAAATCTTTATGACAACGGAGTGGAACAGTCCCACTCCACAGATCCAAGATCAGTCTCACGCTTTATTACAATACGATTATTACATCTCCGAATAAAGTCTATCAAAAGTCTACAAGGGTAGAAAATATAAAAGGTTCCAGCTGGCCATTCTAGTCTTTGTCGGCATAGCCTGGAGCTTTCTCCTTCCCATTGTTTCTCTGGCTGGGCGTCTCGCCTTTCTCCATCTTGACAGCTGAACAAATGTTGTAAAGCAAGAGTGAGCAACTATGGTGCTCAGCAAATTCTCTCCTTGCTCGGTACATAATTATATAGTAAGATTTACCGAAAGAAATACTCGAAATATAAATGAAAATCGGATATCAGAAATCTGACACTTTGACTCAAGACTCATCTCGAAAATAGATACTCAAAAGACACGTTTGGTGAAACTTTGATGACTCAAAATAATTGAATAACTGGTCTTCCATCCTTTCGGTATCTCGGCGGGGCAATCAACTATCCGACCGGGAATACCGTCCTCCAATGACACCGCACTTCGCCCGATCACGGCTACAATACGATATCAACGATTATAATATATAGTATGAATGCTAGCATCATATTGGGTGATTATATCAACCCTGGCATCATAGTGCCTAAAATATTCTTGTGTCCATATAAAGGTACACAAGTCTCTCTTTCTCTAAAATGGGCCTCTTTCCCAAAATGGACCAGTAGAATACAGAATTCCCGAACATTTAATGAACTAACACTTTGAGATAAACTTCAAAGGAAAATATTTAATTGATCTGGCGGACTGCCAGCTTTACTCAATGTACCACCAATCCGAACAATGGACTGATGTAACTCTCAATAAACATATTTTAATTGGTTGACACGGACAAAGTGCCAACCCTTGACAAGAAAGGTAACTATCTCAAAATAATGAGAATAGTCTCAAAAAAAATATGATGAGTCGTACTGAACAAATAGTACCACTCGAATATTTGTAATACTCACAATTGATGAACGTTAAATAGAATATTTTTCATTCGATCCAAGAGTAAAACTCTAACAAAATTTAAATAGCATAATCCCTATTGATTGATTCGAACGATGAACCAATTAAAAGGTAATCAATAAATGTTGTCGAATTTGTACAATAAATCCGACTGAGAGAATGAACTTAACTATCTCGAACGAATGAGAATAGTTCCACTGAATCGAAATAAATAGTCGTCTCTAATTAAAGAGACCGACCCGATAGCTTCTACGCTTATATGGAATGTATTTTGCAAGTAAACTAAATTAACAGTATCGTAATACTTAACGAGAAATAATGCTCGAAAGAAATTATTGCATCATAAAGAGCAGCAGATAAATCTCATAATTGATAGCTTGAAAATAATCAATAAATGAAATAATACGAACATAAATACAAAGTTTCCGAGAGTTAAGGTAGGAATGAACTTGCCCCTGTCTCGACGCTAAACGATTACCAGATAAATAAAAGCGTTACCGGCGAGCGGTTGCCTCAAGTCTCAGAAAGGAACTCTATAATAATTTATCAAAGTGATTTTAGTACTCGGGTACGAATTTAATCACGAATTGTCATATAATTCAGTAATCATGCTCTTGATAATCAAGTAATTTTCAAAAATATAATTTAGAATATTCTCGTAAGCTAAAAGTGCCTTATTCATAATTTAATAAAATTAAATGGAGGCCCTATTCGCTTTCCCCTATTAATTTTAGTAGATCGGATTGTACGATCCAAAATAATTCGTAAGTAGATTTCTCGATTTAAAAGTCTCTATTTTGTTCCTAAATATATGGCATGAAAACAACACCTAGAGGGGGGGTGAATAGGTGTATATGGCTAATTATGCTTATTTATGACCTGTTTTGAATTTTACCAGAAACAGCTTGCTGTTAGTTATAAACAGTTTAACAGATGGCAAGCTGTTTATGCAGTGCAGTAAGTAATGTGCAGGAAAAATAAAGAACACCACAATCTTTTAGCCAGGTTCGACCCCTAATCCCCTATGGTCTACGTCCTGGTCCCTTACCAACTTGGTAAGAGAATATATTATTGATCAAAGATAATCCAATTACAAGATACAACAATATATCTCCCTTTTTCTTAGCTACTGACAAATGGCTTGCTGAACACCTGTTCTGAACCTGCTCTCTAAGCTATACTTCCCAAGTATACTTCTCTAGCAACGTTCACCAACCCTTGTTCCCTAACCAATCTGCCCAGCAACTAAAATACCCAGCTGCTTACAAATGGCTTGCTGTTTGCTGTGCTGAACTAACTCTCTAAGCAATACTTCCCAAGTACACTTCTCTAGTCTAGTTCAACCCACCCAAAACCTTAAGCCAACCTTGTACAGCAACTATTCAATACAACTTGAACAATACAATGATTTGAATCGATTATAACTCAACCTAGTGACCCTCTGAATATATATGATATATACGTGTATAGGGTTTGAAAGGTTTATAAAGATTTTGCAATGAAAGCTTTGTAGTTGTGTATATCTTCTTGTTTTTGTACTTGTATGGGGTTGTAAGAACTGAGCAAGTTCAGTCCTTAAATAGGAAAATAAGAAACTTGAAAGTTCATCCTTTGAAGAGAATTTCCAACGGTATAAAAATGAACCGTTAGAGATGATATCTTTGTTTAAGCATTGGAATGAAACTTTGTCTCTCAACTGATGGTGAAGGAGAAGAACGTGTATGGAGATAAAAATGTGCAGGGAATAATGTTATGATGAGTCCCATGTGATGTATTTGAGTGGAGGTAAGGTGGTGTAATAAAATAAGGTAAAGTAACCTTATTTATTCAAAAGGAATCTTGGCTTGTCTCCAAAAGCTTAAGTGGGAGGTATGGTGAATATATATTCTGAGGATCTTTACATATAATCTATATATAATCAATATATCATCTCCTCTTGACTTTCTCTTAAAATCCCGAAATGAAACTGCAAAAGCGTCAGACACAATCAGCTTGCTGATTGTACAATTGGCATGCTGTGCTTGCTGTTTGATGTGTACTGATTAGACAATCAGTAAGCTGTTTTACCCTGCAGAAACACGTTAGAGCATACACAAATGGCATGCTGTTTTAACCTGCAAGACCAAGTTAGAACTAACATAATAGCATGATGTTTTTATATCTAAAAGCCAAATGGCTTTCTGTTTGTTATCATCAAAACCTAGGAGTTTCATGGCACTCATTTATTTATTTATCGACGTAACTCAAATAAAACAAATAAAAATGGTGTTCATACATTCCACACAAATTTCTCTATAATTCACATGTTTATAACAAGATTTAATTCATAATTACATTTATCCCTTTTTGCAACATATAATTCTATCCAAATAAGCTTAATATAATTAGGCTCACTAATGTCAAATTCTCAATTTGATATACCAAGATTATCTTTTATTCTAATTAATCAATTTCCAACCAAATAATTTCAACTCAGATGACCAAGATTTTAACCCATTTCTTTTCTTTTAATGAATCAAACATCATGATTAAATCTCATATTTTATTCCACTTTTTAATCACATCAATCTAAATTATCAATTAATCAACTAATGCACAATTATTTGTTTAATTACTATTTTTTTATCAAGATTATTACAAAAAACAATTAAATTACCCCCCCCCCCAACTCGACTGCTTCTCCTGCACCGCACACCACCGCCGACCGGCGGCCACCGCCGGACCACCACCTCTTCCGGCGACATCTCTCGCTCTCCCTCTCTCCTTCTCGCTCTCTCCCTCTCTCTCAATCTCACGTCTCTTTCTTCGATCTCCTCCCCCCCTCTCTCTCTCTCTTCGATCTCTCCTCTCGCGCTCTCTCTCTCTCTCTCTCAATCTCTCGTTATCTCCCTCTCTCTACCTCCGTCGATTTAAACCCCCCATGTCTCTCTTCTCCTTATCTCTCCCTCTCTTTCTCCGCCATATCTCCTCCACCTCCTTCTCTTTTCCCGTCGTCTCTCTCTCTCGTTCCTCCTCTCTCTCTGCTCGCCCCTTCTCTCCCACCATCGATCTCACCTCCTCTCCTTTCGCACGCCTCATCCCCATCTCCGACTCGACCTTCCGACGACACCATCGTCACCGATCAACCCACCCCCCTCGGTGGTGGCTCCACACCGACATGCAACACCAATCCCCACTTTTCAATCACAATCCACCCCTTATAAAATTTCCCCAGTTCACTTAATTCAACCAAAACCCCATTTAAATGATGAAATTGAAATTAACCAAATAATTAAAATACAACCCTAATTTAAATGAAATTAAAAGGATGCATATTACCACAAAACTCAATAAAAAATGATTACAAAAAGCTTTTTAAAGGGTATAAGACCATACCCTCTTGAGAAAATCAAATTTTAAAACTTGCTTGAAAATTCCAACTCTTGAAACCCTTAAAGATCTATATCAAATTGTAGAGCTAATTATGGGCTTCTCAAATCTATAATTGCATGCAAGATCAAGTAAACCTATATGTAGATTTGGGGGTTTTCTAGTTTAGTAAAATGGTGGAGGAATATTTTGGTGAGTTGTGTGTTCTCTAGATATGTATTTTCTTTTGTTTTTCTACTAAGAGAGAATAATGGGAGTATGAGTTCTCTTTTCCTATTTTTATACATGACCTAGCTAGTTGGGCCTTTAGTGGGCTAGATAAATTGTTGAGCTCAACTCACAACCCATCAAATAATTATTGAACTCACTTGACCCACTTTACAATTTGATGCACAAATTATAAACTCCAAAATTAGCTAAAATATTTATGATGTTTATAGTTGTTAGATGGTAGCAATGACATTAATAATAATAATAACTTGTAACTAATAATAATTAGCAAGGTTTTAAATAAATAATTATACGCATTCATAATATAAAAAAAAATCAAGCTCACGAAACATATTCGGAGAGGTTCGACAATAAAAGTATTTATAAAATTCATGGTTATTACATAATATATCAATATATACTATTATATAAATCCCTCACTTTATCTTATAAAATGTTTAAATAATAATTTAAACTATTTTAATCATTATTAAAAAACTTGCTCTCTCAAAATCCTTCATCAATAAATTAATCTTTTTATGGTGTGACCCTGTAGGTTCAATATTAAGCCGGTAGTAGAAATAAATAATAATAAACCTTTTTATTTATTATTTATATAAATTCTAATAATTCATTAAATATAATTAACTGATTAATTTATTTATTCTACATCGTGAGTGATGCTTCTCAACATATCGCGACTATCCGGATAATATGAATTCACTGCTTAGAATACCAAGAACCTGTCAGTGATTAGTTACCGTACAATCAATTCCTTCTACCCTACAATATCCCGATTAAATACAAGGCATGGATCTCGTGTCAAGCCTATCAAATTTAATCATATGATTTCTTATTCATAATGCAAAGTTCATATTAATGCAAATTAGAAACTCCTTTCTAATTTCATACACTCTGGCCAGAGATTCCAGAACTCGCATACTAAGAATGACATAGGATATTCACTTCCTTACTAGAAGGGGTAGATCCTTTATTGACCATTAACTATCTCCATACAAAAATCCCTATGCCCAGAATAGACCTAATGGATGTCCTTGAGACTAATGACTAAACCAAAGCATAGTTCATTATATACAAGATTACTCTAACGATCTCAAGTCTAAGGACACTTGTACAACTATCACTCAGTGACCAACTATCGACACGTGAGTAAACTCCATTAGTTGTTCAACTTATCGAGTCATGTTCAGTGAACTTATTCCCTAATAAGCACCTACATACTAGCTATAGTGTCACCACACAAATGCCTATGAGAACAGACATCCTCCTGAAAGGAGCAAGCATAGTATGTAACAATCTTTGCGGATTCACTAACTTCCGATTAGTTATCCTATGATCAGGAACTGTTTAAGTCTAGAGTTATCATCTTCTAGATCTCACTATTATAATCTCATTATAATTCTAGAAGCTTTACTTTAAACCATGGAATATCTTATTTAAAACACTTTAAATAGATAAAGCCCGTAATAAAACCAAAACAAGTCTTTTATTAATATTAATGAAATCAAATAAGAGTACAAGAAAGTTCTTCATAAATCATCATGCATGATTGGATTTTAGGACAAACTCTTTCAAATACGTCGCCTCTTTAGGGCTTCATCACGATCGTCATCATCAGATGATGATGAATCGTCAGTATAAGGACCAGAGTAGTCATCATACTCTCGTTCTCGGATCTGTAAGGCGTGACTGCTTGGTCCAGGGTCCCTTTGTTGAGGGGGATAGTTAGGCAGCCCATACATTGGGTTGGTACTCAAAGAAAGCACAGTGGTGGAGGTATGACCTTTCAAGAGTGGACTATTGGTCAAAGGAGAGATCACCATCTTAAGAGGGTTGGCCTCTTGATTTGGGGGAACATCCACAAGTAACGTTCTCTCAATATGGAGATTCGTTCCTGGAGGTTGAGAAACTTGAGGTTGGATGATCGCCCTTGTTGTTGGGGGTACTTGTTCAGTAGCGGGTGGAGCAGAGCTGAGGGGTAAGGCCCCAGTAGTAGTTGTTGATGTTCTTCGTGTATTAACCATGGTTGATGTTGTCTTCCCAAAGACGGCGCCAAATGTTGAGGAAGAAAAATGAGGGTTTGTAAATTGTGGCGAGGGTTTGCGCGTATTTAATGCCAAAGGTCTAGTGAGCTTCGAGCTTTAATGGTTATTTCCGTGTTTCGAGACTGATCGGTCCTCACAGAGTGCCTATGTATCTCGTATTGAGAATCAAGCCAAAAACGTAGTTCTGAGAATGAGGGGTTAGGCCCCTATATAGGCTGTAGCAGCCTTAGAATTATGGTAGGATTCGGACCTTGGTGGGCAATCCATCGCCTTGAGTAAGGTTCTAGACTCCTTCCTTGTAGGAATCAGTTTCCATGTTGAAGTAGGTGTCTTGGGGGCTAAGTCAGGCAGGAGTAATATGCTTATTTGACTCTTATTGCTGAGCTAGTTATTACCCTTAATATTAATTACGAAATTAATATCATAAATAGGGTTTGGGCCTATTTGGTGGGCCCCACGTTTGGACCATATTGGGTTTAATTAATGCCACATTAAATGTGTCTTTAGGGCTTATTTTTAGCCCATATCATAATCTTATATGTAATTGAAAGTTGAATTTGCATATGTGGTTGAGCAACCCTTATATACAACTGAAAATTGAATTTGCATTATTTGACTGCGTAACCCTTATCATTTAATTGCATATGTGATTGCATTCGATTGCATATATGGTTGCATTTACAGCCATTGTTAAAAATAATTGTTACGTGATATTGTGCATCAATGATCTTACTAAAAGTAAGGGTTAAATGGTAGTTAGGTTACTCAACTGACTCAAAACTTTCAGTTGGATCATCCAACTCAAAAAGTTTTCAATCAGGTTACTTAACAAATAAAAACTTTCAATCAGGTCATTAAACACGTTAAAAACTTTCAGTTAGGTCATTAAACACGTTAAAATCAGGTCATTAAACACGTTAAAATCAGGTCATTTAACGTGTTTTTATTTGTTAAGTGACCGGACTGAAAGTTTTTATTTGTTAAGTGACCTGATTGAAAGTTTTTTGAGTTGGATGACCCAACTGAAAGTTTCTAGTCAGTTGAGTGACCTAACTGTCATTTAACCCCAAAAAGTAAATGAGTCATTCAAGTTTTTATTAATGGACATAATATAAATAGTATAAATGACATTAAATGATATTTAAAATTTATACATAAATTTGCTATAATTAGAAATGGATAAAACATTAATATGGATCTTATACCAATATAAATTGTACGATAAAATCTCTGAAATGGATCAAAATAAAGTTTAAAATTTCATCCAAACCCAAATATGAATACCAAATTTTAAAAATTAGATATGTAGCAATTTGCAATATATTTACGATGTAATTACAAAAATTATAAATCTTTTTATATCGGATAATATAAATATAAATATTTTTTTACCAATTTTTCCATATATACCCCTTTATTTCTAATACCAGTGTTTGACTTTATATTTAATATACACGCTCATAACTCATCATTTAATGTTAAGATTAAGGACAAATATGGAAATAAATTACATAATTAAAGCTTTCTTAATATGTGTGTTTTTTGCAAATGTGCCAACTAAAAAGGGACGGAAGGAGTATCATACAACTTTTACCGATGTAGGAGTACGGGGAGCATCTCCAACCAATTCAGCTCTTGGCTAAAATATCCTACACGGCAGGCAATATACATAATCTGTATAAATTGCAACATTCCTCCCGTGAAAACCCTTGTTTAAATATATAGCCAAGCTAAGTACATTGGCTATATATAGCCAATCTTTACAAAGTTGTAGCAAAGCTGCAACAATATAATTTTATTTTATTTTTACTAATTCAGCAATATAATTTCATATAAAATTATTAATTAGTGTTAATATTAATATTTCAAAGTAAATTTGAATTTAAAAAGTATTCAAAATAATAATAAAATATTACTTTCAAAATATAGCCAATTATTATAGCCAACCTTCATTGAAGCCCAATACTTTACAGGTTCAGCAAATTTTAGTCAACCATTATAGCCAACTCCATTGGAGTGCCATCCATAAATTAATAATTGAACAGTCTACTTTAGTTTCTGGAAAATTGGAAATTGAGGTTAAAGTGTTAGGAATAATTCATAAGCTGTGATGTTAAGAATAGAATTTGCAAATACTTCTTGTATATCCTGATCTTATAAAGGATTTAGCACTTTGTATAAGATATATGTGTTAGACTGTAATCTGTAGAGTTAAGTCATGAACAGAGCATCAAGGACTACATTTCAGGAACTGAGATCAGATCCTGATACGATAGTCAAATACTGATCAAATACTGATGGGATAGTCAAATTCTGATGCAAGATGGAATCCAGATATCAGTCATGATACTGATGATGTCATACGAATGCTATGTTTCGTGTTACTGATGATGTCATAATGGATGCTACAGAAACTGGCAAGTGCTATAAAACAGGATCGTTGTTTTGAAGAACAAGCAAGAAGATATCATGAAGGAAAGAATTTTCTATTGATGGAAACTATCAACTGGACGGCAGAACATTGTCATGTATAGATTAACTTTCTGTTATTAGTTGATAAGTAGAATTATAAATACTCTCTCTATATCATTGTAAAAAGAGTCGTTAGTTTGTAAAACAAGAGCTTAGTATAAGGTTTGTATTCGAGAGTTCGAAACAAACAGAGAGAGAGATTTGTATTGTCAGCAGCTGCTAAAGGTATTTGTACACCTTTGGTAGAGTTTGTATTTGATCTTATTAATACAAACAGTTTGATTTATTCGTTTGTTCTTGTTTATTTATTTGAGCAAAAATCAGACACGATTACTTAACTTGTATTTAACCCCTCTTCTACAAGTTATTCGAGTTAACATGAAGCAATAGAGAAAGGCTGGCTGGGTATGTGGTAGCCCACAAACAATTTTTTTTTTTAAGAAACTAGCCCACGAACAAGTTTGAAACAATGAACCTATTTAGCTACGACTTAAAATAAGTTTTTATGGACTTATTTTCGGGTAAAAATTTAATATTTTGTAAAAAAAAATATACAAGTATTTAATGTATGTTTAAGATTTTATAAGTTGGAAAAAAAAATTAACTTTTTCAGAAAAAAGTTAGGAATCTCTAATTTTATCTCAAAATAAGTTGACTTATTTTGTAATATAAATTTTCCCAAACACCCCCAATATAAGGGATCCGGATCCTCTGTCCCCTTCTTTCATGTCCCCTTTGTGTCCCCTCCTTTTTCTAATACAAAAAGGAGGGGACATGGAGGAAGGGTACAGAGGATCCCAGCTCAGTGAAGTGACTGACAACACAACACATGAGGATAAGTTACCAAAACGGGAAAAAGGAGGTTTTTTTAGGGAAATGTTAAATCCAGAGCAACATTTTTATTTCCAGAGCAAGTTTTCTTGAAAAGACCAAATTGTCCTTGTTTTTGTGAATACAGGGGGGCTAGACTTGATTTAAAATAAGGGCAATTTTGTCAATTAACAGAAACTTGCTCTGGAAATAAAAATTTTGCTCTAGATTTAACATTTCCCTTTTTTAAAGGGGAAAAAAAGGAGGTTATATTTAAGTCACGTTATTACTTACACTTACGCTTAGACCCGGCAAATTGGTTTTGAATTCGAAGAACCGATTTGAAATTTATTGAATCGAGATCCGATTTTATACGAACTAGATTAACTGAAATTTAACCGAATCCGAAACAATCCGATCCGAACCGAAATCCGATATAGTCAAATCCGATTATTGTCCGAAAACCGATCTCATCCGATCCGAAAATTATCCGAACCGAATATCTAACCGATAATAATCTGAAATACTTAATTCGATCATGATCCGAAGCCGATGAAATCAGAAAAAAATATTATACGAACAGAATATGACTCAAAGTACTATATCCGTTCTAAATTGGAATCTAAAAACACTTATACCGAAAATTATGTGATGAAATAATATTATTGAGATTATACTTTATTTCTCTATCTGACTCAAAATATTCTATATATTAGGAAAAAAACGTTCAAGATATCATAGATGTATTAAAATATTCATGTATAGTAAATATTTTATTTTGAAAATAAAAACGAATGATATTATTTAATCTATAAAATCGGTATTAAATATACTGTATATCTACACATGTTGAACCTTCATATCCGTGAATAACATGTTTAGTAATTATTATGTTTGTAAATTGTAATTAATTATATTTTTTTCACATAAAATAAGGTAGTAACTACTAAATAACTAATAAATATTATTCATTATTAAATAATGATTTTAAAAAAATACTCATTCCTAATATGTATATCACCTCATCCAGTCAAGTTTCTTGTCAAACAAAATAAAAACCTAATAAATAATATTTGATCATTGTTTTATTAAATAAAAAATTAAAAAATTATTTTACAAGTCTATTTCTCAACTAATTGAAAACATTTTTCTTTAAATGATTAAGAAATAAAATCCACTCGCAAGGTTTCGTTGCTTTCTCTTAGTTGGGCTAAGGATTAAATGAGACTTATTAATTATAATAATATGTTCATTTTCAACTACCTAAACAAATCTTAACCACTTAAAAAAATCTTTAAGAGACAAAAAAAAGATTTAGATTAAAAAATTGTCACGTATAATTGAATATGCTTGAAAGTTGAATTAAGATATGTAAATTAATAATTTTTAAAATAAATAAATAAATATTATTATATATTTTTCAGCTTTTGCTCGAAACATCGAACAATATTGCATGTATATATAATTAAATTAAATATGGTATAGTGTGTATTCCATAATAACAAAATTTTAAAAACGCAATTTACTTTTAATTTTGTGAGAAGTGAAAATAAAGGTGAATATTTTATATTTTAAAAATAAATGGATAATGTATAATATAGTAAATATTTTTTTGCTAAAATTATAATATTATACATTTAGCAAAAATGTTATTTAATATTCCTGGTCCAAGTAGAGAATAGAAAAAAAAAATTCCTTTTGGGACCCGTTAGAGCATGGCTGGTTGGAGCAACAGCCTAAAGGATTATAAAGAGGTCTTTTGGTCTCATGGGAAAAGAGTATATGTATTTGCATGGGATTTGCCCAAAATCAAAATTGGATTTGGGTTCTTTTCAAACACATTGCAAACGGAGAGCTCTTCAATGTCGTAAATATATATAGCCCAACAATTCTATCGGGGAAAAAAAGATTGTGGATGGACTTGTATGAAATCCTCAATTCAGCCCCTGGTGAAGCATTCTGCTTCTTAGGTGATTTCAATTGTGTCAGAGATCAATCAGAGAGGTTAAATTATGAGTATAGATTAGCAGACTCAAAGCTCATCAATTCTTTCATAAAGAATTGCAACTTATTGGATGTCAAGACAGTTTCAGCCCCTTTCACCTGGTTTGGTATTCAAGGGAAAAAGAGTAGGTTAGATAGATTTCTGATAAACACAGAGTGGTCTTCTTTGGGTTCTTGGTCAGTTCAATCTTCAGCAAGGAAACACTCGGATCACAAACCTTTACTTCTAAGTTTGCATCAATTAAACTGGGGCCCTAAACCTTTTAAGGTTTTTAATTGGTTGCTTAAAGAAGAGGCTTGTTTAGTCTTGATCAACTCCTATCTTCAAAGCAAAGTAGCTCGAGAATCAGGTAATGTGCAATTTATACTGAAAGGTATAAAGGATTCTTTGCGGAATTGGGGCATGGCAGCCGGGGATGATCTGCAGAAAAAAATTTCAAATTTAGAAGCTCAACAAGAAAAATTTGATCAAAGCTCTACGTGGGGGAGGGAAGCCATCTCCTGTAGAGAAGAACTTCACAGCTGCTACTCAAAAAGAGATTCTATGCTGCACCAAAAGGCCAGAATCAGTTGGAATATTCAGGGAGACAAAAATACTAAGTTCTTCCATCAAGCCATTCAAAGAAGGAGGAGGAAAAATAATATCTGCAAGATTCAAAAGACAGGTAATTGGTATTCCCGCCCAAACGAAATCAAGCAAATTTTCCTTCAACACTATAGGGAGTTTTTCAGCTGCAAAAGATCAAAGATTGTATTCAACGTGGGTCACCTTATAAAAACAAAGCTAAATGAGGAAGACAGACTGTTCTAGAGGCCTCGTTCAGTTTGGAGGAGATAGAATTGGCTCTTAACTCTATGGCAAATGATAAAGCTCCTGGTCCTGATGGCATCAACATTAGATGCCTTAAGTTGATTTGGCCTCATATGAAGCATAAAATTCTAGACTGCTTTAATCATTTTGCAGATAATCTTCAACTTCCAAGTAGCTTGAAATCTTCATTTATTGCTCTTATTCCTAAGCTGCTAGATCCGGTGGAGGTTCAAGATTTTAGACCAATCAGTCTTATTAACAGCATCTCAAAACTGCTCACAAAATGCCTCACCAACAGACTTAGCCCCCTTATGGAAAAGTTGGTAGGTAGCTCTCAAACAGGCTTCATGAAAGGTAGACAAGCTAGTGAAAGCATATTGATTGTAAAAGAGGTTTTTCACAGCATAAAAACTCTCAAAAAAGTGGTTTCATTCTAAAGCTAGATTTTGAGAAAGCTTTTGACTCAATTGACTGGGATTTTTTGTGGGATATCGTGAGTACGATGGGTTTTGGAGGAAAATGGATCAACTGGCTGAAGACTTTCTTTAACAAAATTAGAATCTCAGTTCTAATTAATGGATCCCCTACCCAAGAATTTTCTCCAAAGCGGGGGTTAAGGCAAGGAGATCCACTATCCCCTCTCCTGTTCAATTTAGCTGCGGAAGTTCTAAGTTGTATGTTGACACAGGCTGTTAATATTGGGCTCTTTAATGGATTCTCCTTCTCAGGTACATCTGAACAATTATCCCATCAACAATTCGCAGATGATACAATAATCTTCATTCAAGAGGACCCTAAGTCGATTCTAGGAGTCAAAAGAGTGCTTCAATGTTTTCAACTCCTCTCTGGCCTTAAAATCAACTTCAAAAAAAAGTAGCCTTTATTCTTGTAATGGAAAAGATCCATTAGTCTCCTCTTGTGCCTCGATCCTGGGATGTGGGATAGGTAAATGGCCTCTGAAATATCTAGGGGTACCTATAGGCATCTCAAGTAGAAGAAAGGAGTACTGGGAGCCCCTTCTTTCCAAATTCGAAGACAAATTTGCTTCGTGGAAAATTGAATCGTTAAACCAGGCAGGAAGAGTAGTTCTCATCAAGTCAGTACTAGATAGTCTCCCTGTTTACTGGTTCAACACCTCAATTCTTCCTAAAGGCATCTGCAATCAACTTGAATCAATTAGGCAAGGCTTTTTCTGGGGAAGTAAATACAAAAACTTGAAGGTTGTCAGAAAAAAAAATGCATCTGGTATCCTGGCACAAAATATGTAGGCCTAAATCAGAGGGAGGGCTGGGCCTATCTTCCCTCAAACACGGGAACATGGCATTATTAGGTAAATGGGTACAAAAGTGGTATTCAGAAAAGAACAGAGATTGGAATAAATGGATGAGGAGGAAATATATCTGCAAAGAAGGAGTGAGTTTGGATGAATTTCAGAATGGTAATCTATCATAATTTGGAAAAGATGTCCAATCAGTAATTAATAATCCATCTTTGGGTCCTTTTTTAAAAAAGGTGAATTTCAAGTGGAAAATCAACAATGGGTCTATCACTCTTTTTTGGGAAGATTTTTGGAACATTAGAGGCCCTCTTAAAGACAGCTTCCCTAGGTTATTCGAATTGTCTTCTTTAAAAGGAATCACAGTTGAAATTTTTTTAAACCTTTGGGATTGCTATGAGCATGATGAAGTTGTTTTTTGGTCTCGTTCGTTAAGAAGCTGGGAACTGGAACTAATCAAGGAGCTAGATCAAATAATTTTGAGCTTATCCTTAAATCAGGCAACAGATCAAATCCAATGGGTTCCGGGAAATGGTCAATATTCAGTGAAAGAAGGTACTTTACTAGCCTCATCTTTTATTTCTCCTCCAAATGTAGAGGCACAAGCAATATGGAATTCTTCTGCTCCAGCAAAAGTCCAAATCTTCTTATGGAAACTTGCTTGCAACAACCTACCAACTCGAGCACTTCTTGCTCACAGAATTCCTCATTTGCAATCTAGCAATTTCTGTACTATTTGTCCAAACATCTCGGAAACAACATGTCATATATTCTGGAACTGTGTTACAGCACTGAAAATATGGAGAAAATGCTTGGATTGGTGGGGTCTTTACTACAAATCTATTCCAACAGCTTTCTCTGACTCTCTGAAAATGATACACTGGTTTAAAGATGACTCCATCTCCAGGGCTTGGAAACTAACAATTTTTTCTACATTATGGACACTATGGCTTGCCAGAAACGAAAGAGTCTTTAATGGAGTAATCGTCTCGGAATCCAGCATTTTGTTCCTGTTGCAAAAGAGATCGCAAGAATGGAACATAGCATCAAATTTCATCTCTTCTGATTATTCAAAGTGGTTGGAAACAAATCCATTGGGAGTGATAACTAGATCAAGGGATGAAAAAATGGAGAACCTACTATCTAGTGAAAATGACTACATTTGTTTCATAGATGGTGCATGGTCTAAAGATGCAAATGGTATTGATCTCGCAGGTGTAGGGGGGTTAGCAAAGAATTCTAAAGGAATCACCAAATTGATTTTCTCAGGTCCTTCCCGTGCAGGTAATGCTTTCATAGCAGAAGTCAAGGCGCTTGAAACTTTGGTTAGTCTTATAATCAAATGTGGTAAGATCAACTCCAGCTTCTTGGTTTATATAGACAATGCTGAGTTGGTACAAGAACTAAAAATTCTCAAAGCTACCAACTTCTCGTCCTTATTTTTGGATGAGGATTGCAAGTCCATATTGTTATCTCTAAAATTAGATTTTAAGAAAATAGACAGATCGTTAAATAAAGAAGCAGACTTGTGGGCAAAGAGAGGCAAAAATAGACAGGAATTATTCTTTTTCTGGTCTTAATCAAAGCTCAAAATAGGCTACTAGATAGGATAATCTAGTGGCTGTGTATGTTTTAGAAGCCAAGTTTTTTAAGGCCCATGAAAGAGTAGCCCATTTAGTATTTTGTACAGGTTAGCTTAGAGTTATTCTCCAATTTTTTGGAAAATATTTGGGAATTTGAAACGCTTCAAAGAATAAAAAGCAAATGGAGTAGCATTGGGTGTTGTACTGGGAGAGTGTGCAGCCAGCAGTCATCATTAATTGATGGTCACTCTATCAAGAAACCTCTATATATATTCGCTTTGATCAGAGATTTATTTTCATATACTCTCCTCTCTCCATAGCAAACAAAAAAGAGATTAAAGAAGAAATATTCAGAAAATGGTGGATGTTGAGCCTAGGTGGGAGCTTCCAAAAAGAGGTTTTGTCAAAATCAATGTGCACAGTTTCTTCACTGCTAACAGGCTTCCTAATGGGAATGTTAGCGGTATTGGAGTAGTTGCTAGAGACCACAGAGGAAATATACTTTGCATGCTATCTGGTTCTCTGCGCAAAGAAAGGAGAAGAAATAACGAGTTCTATGCGTTTATGGAGGGGCTCAAGCTAGCTTTTGCTAGAGACTATCAAAAAGTTATCCTGGAAACAGACCACGTCAATGCTTACTGGCAATGGAAGGATTCTCTGGAAGCAGGTGGGCACCCTGATGATGAGTTTATCTTGAGGCAGTTAAACACTAGGCATAGAGACAGGAACTTTTTCTTGGAAATCAGATTATCAGACGCAGTGGACAATGAACTCGCGGCTTATCTAGCTCAGTATGGTGCAAATAACTGGACTCAGATGGTGCTAATCAAGCATCCTTTTGGGAGGGTCATGGAAATTTGGAATCAAGACATGGGTTTGGGTATGTATGGTCAGCAGTATGGTTGGGTTCTGGAAGAGGAAATTAACGTGGAAGCAATGGAGGATGAGGTGGTTAATCCAGAGATGGGTATCATGGAAGTTCAAGAAGATTTTCAAGTTATTCATGCAGGGAATGTTTTTGTGGGGATGGAGAATGTTTTTGTGGGGATGGAGAACTGGTAGTCCAACAGTTGCTTCTTGTTTTTGGGCTGGTGGGCTTCTTTATGTCTGGGCTTTGGATACAAAATGTTTGGATGCTAGCTGTTGAATTTCAGGGGTTATAGCTTCTCTGTTTTTAGTTTCTTTATTATGCATCTTTAGTCTCGTTTCACTACATTCCGAGCCTGTTCGGATGTAGTTATATTTTGCTGGTCCTTGGCCCAGTGCCTTTTAATATAATTCTTTGTTTTTCAAAAAAAAAAAAGAGAATAGAAAAAATAATATTAAATACTCAAAAAAAAAACAATCAAGCTTTATATTACTCAATTGAGTATTTATTTTCGCATTATAACTATATTTCTACAAACTTACTAATGACAGTTATTTAGTTTCAATGATAACTCGAAATTGATACAACATAATCGCAATCAAATTTTTTCGATCCGACTCAATTCAATTCGAAAAGATCCGAACCGAATATTATCTTATCTTAATCCAAAATTTATCAAATTTTAATCTGAAATCGGCCCGATTCAAAACTAGACCTGAATCGAACCGAAACCGATTAAAATTTTGTAATACCGATACTAGAGCCGAACCATATTAGATTCGATCCGAATTATATCTAAATATATCAAAAATGAAAATTGATCCGATTATCCGATTTGCCAAGTCTACTTACACTCTTATATTTAATATTCACCAACGGGGTAAGCCTAGGTTAAAATTTCGATTGATCTCCGAAAATTAATAAAAAAATTAGTTTTTTATAATTTGAATTTTAGTTACAAATAATAATGAGTTAATTAGCTTAGTTGCACTTTTTAGATTTTTTTTATTTTAATATTTTGGTTTATAGCCTTTTACAATGAATATCTGTTCACTGACAAATCTCGTGGTACCCAACCAACTGAGCTACCTCAACTTGCTTCATTATTTAGATATTTTTAATATCAATGATAACGTGTTAATAAATTTTTATCATATTAAGTAATTACAAGTTTGGCTACAGTTTTGAAAAAAATAATAAATTAAAACACCGATATGGGACTTGGGATTTTACAATAGTGGGTAGTAGTAGTTAAATCTATACTATTATATAATAGTTAAAACATTAAAATTTTACTAGATCGATTGGTTTTTATGATATCTATTTATTTCACTTATTTACCTTTATTTAACGGTACAGTATTTGTTAATTTTATTTATTTACCTTTATTTAACGGTACATATTATTTTTATTTAATTATTTATAGTTATTAATAATTAATAAATTTCCTTTTTTGAGTAAAATATGTTACCTTTTTTATATTTCAATAATTAATCAATTTCTTTTTTCACGTAAAATACATTATCTATTTATAACTACTATTAACTAACCAATTACCTATTTCAACTAAAATATGTTAACTTTTATATTTTCTCTAAAAAAAATTTCTTTTTCAAGTTATATCACGACCAATTCTATTTAATAGAATAAAATAATAATATAATTACTAATAATGTATCATTTTTCTATATTTTCTAACTAAAATTCTTCCTTAAATATTACGGACAACCTATACATACATATATATATATATATATATATATATATATATATATATATATATATATATATATATATAATTATTATCAAATCATATCATTTAAAAATTTGAGTCTATAAAATTCATGTCTTAAAAAATTCAATTCAAATTTGAAAAACATAAAATATTAAAAAAAATCTATGCATCGTAATTAAAGTTGAAACATTGAAAGTTTGTCGGTTTGGTTTTTTGTATGGCTATCATAAATGTTAAAATAAAACAATAATATTATGGTTACCAATAACTAATCAATTAACTTTTTCATGTAAAACATGTTACATTTTTTTTAAATAAATAATTGATATTACTTTTTCAGGTAAAACACGTTATCCTTAATATTTTATCTAACTAAAATTTCTCTTTTTTTAGAAGCACAATGGGTAATTTTATTTAATAAAATTAAATAACAATCTAAAAATTACTAATACCTAAACAATTAACTTTCGCATCTAAAAATGTTATCTTTTCAATTTTCTTTAACTAAAACTTCTTATTTTCCAATAATATCACGAACGATTTCAAATAATAAAATAATTATTAACCGATTACCTGTTTTTAGTTAAAATGTATCATTTTTTCCTATATTTTCTAACTAACATTCATCATTTTATGAAAATATCACGGGAAACTTATATAAGATTATTATCAAATCATGTTATCTAAAATTATAAGCCTACAATATTCATTTCTTAAAAAATTCAATTCAAATTAAAAATTATCATGTTATTATTAAAAAAATCCTTGCATCGCATCTAACTAAAACCAGTTCTTTACAATAATATCACGGGTGGTTCTACTTAATAAAATAAAATAAAATAAAAGTTAACTGATTACTATTTTTAGTTAAAACGTATCACCTTTTCTATATTTTATAACTAAAATTCATCATTTTCCAAAAATATCACGGACAACATATATAGGTTTATTATCAAATTATAATATTAAAAAATTCAAGCCTACAATATTTATTTATTAAAAAATTCAATTCAAATAAAAGATAATCATGTAAATTGTAGAAAATTCATGCATCGCATCTAACTAAAACCTCTTATTTTCCAATAACATCATCGGCGGTTCTACTTATTAAAAAAATAGTAATTAAATGATTATTCTTTTTTAGTTAAAACATATCATCTTTTCTATATTTTCTAACTAAAATTTATCATTTTCTAAAAATATTACGGGCAACATATATATGATTATTATTAAATCACATTATTTAAAAATAAAGTCTACAACATTTATGTTTTAAAAAATTTAATTTAAAGCTAGTATGATTTATGTTAATAGTAGTACAATCTATTTTTATTTGATAAAAAATTGATTGATACCAAGTCAAATTGAAACAACGTTGTCAAAAAAAAAAAAAAAATGAAACAACATACTATTAGGCTACTGGCATCATTTTATCATGTTTAAAACTTAAAAAATATCAAATCTATACTATATTATAATAAGCAAAAGGGGATATAATTTGTAGTTGGTTACCCCTTTTTTGGTTATCCTCATTTTTGGTTATCCCTCATTTATCACCGTTAGATCAGCAACTCAAGTAGATCAGGACCGTTAGATATAATAATACTAAAAATTGTTATATGCAGAGGTTCAAGGTTCGATTCCCGCCAATAACATATTAATTTATATTTAATACTAAAAATTATTATATATAAAGATGTAAGGTTCGAATCAATAACATATTTAAATTAATATTTATAATATTATATTATATTATATTATAAATTATAAAAAATTAAAAGTAACATGTGCTTTGTACGGGCTATAAGCTAGTATTCTATAAATCAAGGGCGGTACGATGTTGAATCTTTTGTTTTTTTTAAGTAGAACAGGTGGTACGATCTTGAATCTTAAGTGTCCGTTTGGCAAATCTGATTATCAAATTATAAGTTACTTATTTCGGAAAAAATTTCGTATTTATATATTTTTTTTTAGAGAAAAATGTGTATCGGGCGTTTAATATTCGTTATCTTGCAAAAATAAGTAACTTATTTCAGAAAAAAATACATATTTCCTAACTTTTTTCCAGAATAGGTAACTTATTTCAGAAAAATAAGATTTCTCAAACGGGTCCATAATCTTCATCTCAGATTTCGTGCTTAAAGTCGACACGTAACATAATTTGAATCGAACATTTTATTGATCAACATTCTTCGTTCAAACTCGTCTTAATAAAAAACGAGCCCAACTCTAATTTGTTCGTGTACGATTTTAATTGAGTCTACATCAATTTTTTTAAGAAACAATGTTTTTAATTAAATTTATGACCTAATTCAAATAATTATATAAAATATTCCTAATTAAGGTATAGACCGGCCCAAGCTTAAAAAATATTTAACATGATACGAAAGTAACATAAAAATTGATAATGTTGGTACGATTATATCTTTTCGATCAGTACAGGTGTTTTTATTTTTTAATTTTCTGTCAAAAGGTGTTGTTTTGTTTTAAATACGTGTAACACATGTTTTTTGTTAAGTTAAACTACCGAGGTGCAATTAAGCAACAAATGTACCCCATTTAAAATAGGGATATTTACATAAATACATAAGATTTTAACAATTATTTCCAATTTTACTACCATCCAACTATCTTTCCACTTCTATAAAATCATTTTTTCAAAAATACTACCTCATTATAATTTTATGCTTTCAAAATTTCAAAAATACTACCTTTCTCAATTGCAACTTTTGCAACCTCATTTGCAACTTCCAGTTTTTAAATTTCTGATTTCAAGTTCTGGGGTTCAGATGTCATTTTCTACCACTTTTTTGGAATCTGAACCCCAGAACTTGAAATCAGAAATTCGTAGCATCTCAGTTGCAAATGAGGTTGCAAGGCCCCGCCAGGGACAATCATAATTGGTGAATTTGGATTGCAAGGCCCCGCCAGGAGCACTCATAATTGGTGGATTTCTGATTTGCAACTTTCAGTTTTCAGTTGCAACTGAGGTTGCAAACCTCAGTTGCAACCTCAATTGTAAAAGTTGCAACTGAGGTTGCAAAAGTTGCAACTGAGGTTGCAAAAGTTGCAACTGAGGTTTGAGGTTGCAAATCTCAGTTGCAACCTTAGTTGCAAAAGTTGCAACTGAGGTTGCAACTGAGGTTTGAGGTTGCAAACCTCAGTTGCAAAAGTTGCAACTGAGGTTGCAAAAGTTGCAACTGAGCTTGCAAACCGCAGTTGCAACTGAGGTTGCAAAAGTTGCAACTGAGGTTTAAGTTTGCAAACCTCAGTTGCAAAAGTTGCAACTGAGGTTGCAAACCGCAGTTGCAACTGAGGTTGCAAAAGTTGCAACTGAGATTGTAAAAGTTGCAACTAAGGTTGCAAACCGCAGTTGCAACCTCAGTTGTAAAAGTTGCAACTGAGGTTTGAGGTTGCAAACCTCAGTTGCAAAAGTTGCAACTGAAAACTGAAAGTTGCAAATCAGAAATCCACCAATTATGAGTGCCCCTGGCGGGGCCTTGCAACCTCATTTGCAACTGAGATGCTACGAATTTCTGATTTCAAGTTCTGGGGTTCAGATGTCATTTTCGACCACTTTTTTGGAATATATATATATATATCTAGATTCTAAAAAAGTGGTCGAAAATGACATCTAAACCCCAGAACTTGAAATCAGAAATTTGAAAACTGGAAGTTGCAAATGAGGTTGCAAAAGTTGCAATTGAGGAAGGTAGTATTTTTGGAATTTTGAAAACAAGATCGGTATTTTTAGAATTTTAGAAAGATTGATAGTATATATTTAAAAATCTAATAGTTCACATGGGTAGTTTTGAAACTATCCCTTTAAAATGTTATTAAAACCTTGATCACATTTTTGGTACAAAATTGAACAAAATTAAGGATCATAGGTTCCTATTCATTTTTGGTACAAAATTGAACAAAATTTCCGTTTCTGATAAGGTAGATTTTCATTTATGGTATATTTAAGCAGAAAAGAAGAAACGTCAATTGAAATGAAGAGACACTTAGAGGCTCTTTAAAAAGTTAAGAACTTCTTCTCTGCTCTATTTTAGGAGCAACTATTAGCTCTTAATTTAATATTTTATTAGTAAAATAGTGGTTCTTCTCTTTCATCTATTGATTGTCTGTCCAAGTAGAATTGAAATATGAATAAAATATAAAATAAAGAGTCATAATAGAGAGCATTGTTGGAGTTGACACACAAATCAATGTAATAACTTGCTAAAAGCTTAATTGTTTATAATATATTTAGGAGTGAGCTAAGAGACTCTTGGATCTGCTCTTAGTACTCTCTCCATCCCCTCATTTGTTTACATTGGAGGGGGACACGGAGACCAAGACAATGCATAAAAAATGAGTAAAATTAGATGAAAAGTAGGTAAAGTAGTGGGACCTATTAATATTTAATAATAAATTTGAGATAGTGGAGGAAAGTAGTGGGTGTAATGGTATTTTTTATTGTTAAATATGAGATAGTGGGGGAAGGTAGTGGGTGTAATAGTGGAGAAAACTTACTATGGTAATGTAAAGAAATGAGAGGGACATCCCAAAATAGTACTCCCTCTGTCCCATCCATTTCTTGACAATTTCCTTTTTTGGACGTCCCACCAATTATTTACATTACTAAAAATAGTAACATTTAACAATAAAATACATTATTACATCCACTACTTCACTCCACTTTTTCAACACTTTACACTATTACACCCACTACTTCACTTATTTTGACAATAAAATTACTATTACACCTACTACTTCATTTATCTTAACAATATTCTTTGGTCTCCATGCAAAAAGGCAATGTAAAGAAAGCATTGGAATGGAAGGAGTAACTGTAAATAAATGAGAGAGACAGAGGGAGTAGTAGTCATTTATATAGACTTAAAAATAAATTTTCAAAAAGTTTAATTCATTATTTTTGTTCCTATTAAAGTATACATGTTCTAATTTTGCATAAACAAAAAATCTCGAAAAAATAATTTATGTAACTATGTTAAATTTTGTGTAATTATAAATTAGTGCTTACTTGGTTTTTAATTTGTTTTCATTAACTAATTTAAGATTTGTTGTGGATTAAAATCTAGGTCACGAATTTGTAATTAATGCTAGGGTTCGGGAGCTTCTTGCTTTAATGGATGTTTCCGTGTTCGAGACTGATCGGTCCTCACAGAGTGCCTACGTATCTCGTTATTGAGAATCAAGCCAAGACGTAGTTCTGAGATTGAGGGGTCAGGCCCTTATATAGGCTGAGAAGCCTAAGAATTATGGTAGGAATAGGAGACTTGGTGGGCAAGCCACCGCCTCAAGGAAGGTTCTAGATCACTTCCTTTGAGGAATCAGTTTCCATGTTGAGATATGTGCCTTGGAGGCTAAGTCTGACGAAGATCAGCATCCTTATCTGACTCTTATTGCTGAGCTGTTTTATTACCCTTAATATTAATTATGAAATTAATATTGTTAATAGGGTTTGGGCCCATCTGGTGGGCCCCACGTTTGGACCATACTGGGTCTAATTAATGCGACATTAAATGTGTCTTTAGGATTTATTTTTAGCCCATATCAAGATTAGTGTTTTATTAATTAATTAGTTGATGAACCCCTAGTTAAAAAGAATTAATTAATTATCTATAAGTTGTAAATGTATCCCTAACTAAAAATAAATAAATATAAATCTATAATTAATTAAAGTACCTTCAATTAAAAAATATTAAACACTAAACACTAGTCTATAATAAGTGAATGCATCGCTAATTTAAATTTTGTGTTTTTCAGTAATTTTCGGATCATAAAATATCATAATTTCACATAATAATTTTTTGATATTTTTGGTTTGTACTAATTTTCGACCTACAAATTTTGATACGAGAAAAAGAAAAATAAAAAAATGTTTATGTAGAAAATGTTTTTAATCCCCTTAACTTGTCTGTAGAAATAAATTTTTTCTAAAATATGTGTTTTTGGACCACAAAATAACATAGTTCCACAGTTAAGTATTTTCCAATTTTTTGGCTTTTATCAAAGTAGGAAATAAAAATTTTAATATGGAATAAAAAAAATTTAAAAATATATGTAGAAATATGTTTTTTAGCCCCCATGCCTACACAAACAAGTTTTCATAAAATTTGTGTTTTTCAGTCATTTTTCGACCTAAATAACATAGAATTACCTAACATTTTTTTGAGATTTTTGGTTAATGCTAAATAGGACATCTAAATTTTAATACTAAACAAAAAAAATTTACTCCCTCCGTCCCTTTTGATTCTTAACACTTTCTATTTTGGGATGTCCCAATAGATTGTTAACATTTCCTAAAATAGTAAGTTTTAACACTATTACACCCACTACTTCATTTATTTTAACAATACTTTACACTATTACATCCACTACTTAACTTATTTTAACTATAAAATCACTATTACATCCACTACTTCATTTATTTTAACAATATTACACCCACTATCTTGGTTTCCGTGCAAAAAGCAAACGTTAACATCCCAATGGGACGGAGGGAGTAAAAATTATTATGTGAAAATACATTATTTGCCTCTAAAAAAGACACATAAAAAACCAAAAATAAAACACAAATTTTAGTTATAAAAATAGGGGTCCGTTCCCTAGCAAACATTTGCTAGGGAACTGTTTCCCAACATATGGTTTCAGGACCGTTGGATCGTTGATCCAACGGTCCTGATTTAAAAAAAAAATATACCGTACCGCAGAAACTTTCCGCGGTACGGAGAAATTACAAAAATGCCCTTACTGTTCACGTACCGCAGAAAGTTTCTGCGGTACGGTGAACAGTAGATTTTTGATGTGAAAACAGGGGCAGTTTTGTAATTACCCCTTACCGCGGAAAGTTTCTGCGGTACGGTGTAATTTTTTTTTTAAATCCCAGCCGTTGGATCAACGATCCAACGGTGTAGGAACCATTTGTTATGTAACAGTTCCCTGGCAAATGTTTGCCAGGGACCGTTCGCCATAAAAATAAGCCAACTGTTGCAGTTTGGTCCAACAGACGAAAATTTTGTTCAATTCTATACTAGAAATGAACATGAGCCAAGAATCATATGCTTGCAATGCAAAGACCCCTGAACCTCCAGCTTTATAACGCTAACCAGTTCACAGACTAATTGTAATATCCCGCACTTTTTCGAAATATTAGTTCGAGCCAAAATACAAAACAAAAATGTAATCTCGAAAATTGTAACAGAAAATTAATACAATTCTTTTACAAATTAAGTCATACATAATAGAAGCGTAGCTATTCAAAATATGAGACACAGTCTACATAAAAAAAATCCAACTACCAAGCTTCTTGTAAATCCAACGAACAGAACGAAACCTGAAATATTAAAAAGGTGAGCTAAAAAGCCCAGCAAGCAAACTAACCAAACAAACCAGCGACAAAAATAACAAATAAAATACAGTATAAATATAATAATTTTCAGAAAATTCATAACTTAGGAGACAATAACTTTTTAACCACCAGTCTAACTAAGGTCACTACAAACCGGTGACACGGTCCGGAAGTTCAGAAGTCACTATAAACCGGTGACGCGGTCCAGAAGTTAGTATTGCGTCCCTCACTAAGGTATCAGAATTTGCACCTAAGTGCGCCCAAGAGAGGTATCAGAATTTAGTTCCGGAACTATGCGCAGATACTAAGGGGTTCAGATCATAGATTCAACTGGGGTGTCAAAGCTCGTATTTTTTCAAAATCCAAAATCATACTATTCAAAATAATTGTACTTGACCCAAATTTTCATATTAATAAATAAAGCGGAAACATAAAATATAATTTCAGAATTTAGAATACATAAATATAATTTTCAAAATACTGAAAAGTTCGGATAGAAAACTTACCTCGCGAAACCGATCAATCACCTATACAGCCTATCATAAAAAAAACGAAAGGAGACATAGTAAACATGATCAGACAACCATTATTGTCAGACGCTGAGACTTATTATTTAGACACTAATATTTCTACCTTTTTATTATGCACAAAACTTCCAAATTAATTACACATGCTTAACAAGACCTTACCCAATTAATCCTTCACCGCCTTTAAAAACTTATGTCTTGCTATAGTTGGCAAGTTTTGTCTGTCTCTGCTTGACAGTTTATGGGTCTTAATTGTCTGTCTTTTTTACCAGTTTGAGAGGCTTCTCTTTTCATCCTTATAAACTCTTTCTTATTCACTCCTATCATTCGTTCTATCATCCATCTCTCTGCTTCCATGGAGGGTACTAATCAGTTGTTGGAAAATATGTATGCTCATATGACCTTAGAAGAGGAAGACGAAGGTGGTGTCTTAGTGGAAGAGACGAATACCACAAACAAAATGCAAATGTATGTCCTTGTGGGGAGGTTCTTAACTGATAAAAATATCAATTTCAATGCCATGCAAAATGTCATGGCTTCTCTCTGGCGACCAAAAGAAGGGATGGAGGTCCATGATATAGGGAATTATCGGTACTCGTTTGCCTTCTTTCAATGCTAGATTTGCAGAAAGTGATCGAAGGTGGCCCCTGGACCTTTGAACAAAGCATGATGGTGCTCCATCAGCTAACAGAAGATGAAGATCCACATTTGGTAACCCTGCAAGAGGTGGACATCTGGGTTCAGGTTTATGGTATTCCAAAGGCACTGCTGAATGAGACTACCCTTAAAAACATCGGAGATTCATTTGGAGGTTATATTAAGTCTGATCCTACATATCTTAACAACATCTGGAAAGATCATGTACGGATTAGAGTAACTATGAATATTGATAAACCTCTGAAAAGGAGATTGAAATTAAAGCGAGATGCTAGCAACTGAAACTGGATTAACTTTAAATATGAGAGGTTGAGTTCTTTCTGCTTTGTCTGCGGAAAAATAGGACATTCAGATAGAGACTGCAATGTGGTGTATGCCAATCCAGACAAGTTGATCGAGCGTGCTTATGGAGTATGGCTGAGAGCACCAACACGCGCTAATAAAATAGGTGCAGGCGCTAGATGGCTTCGTAATGCTAATGAAGGAGAAACTCAGTGGACATCGAGCACAACTAGTCTTGAAGTATCAACAACCACTCAAAGAGATGATCAGAAGGAACCAAGATTCATGGAGGTTGATGGTGTTCTTCACAAAACCCACGACAATAGGGAGGCAGTCAGAATGGGCACATGTGAGCATGGGGATAGTGCTACACTTGTCGAGCATGGTTATGGGGAAAATAATAAAGTTGTCACGCATGCTTATGGGAATAAGGATAGTTCAAACCTGGAACCACATCAGAAGGAGACAACTGATAGTGGTTTGTTTTTAAATGAAAGAATTATTTTAGATCCAAAAAGAAAGAGAGTGGATTCTGATTTAGAGCAAATTGATATTGCCCACAACAGTGTGCAGGATGAAAGCATTGAAAATGATAACGGGCTCGGAAATGAAAACGGGCCAAAAAACGTGGAAGTGGCGGGTTCTGGTCTCCAGGCCCGCCAAATATTATGAGTCTTTTAGCCTGGAACTGTCGTGGGCTGGCCAAACCACGGACAGTTCGGTTTCTAAAAGAAACCATTAGCTTCTATAGGCCCACTGTTGTTTTTCTTTCTGAGACTTTAGTTAAGGCAAATAAAATTGCTGACGTCTGTAAAAAAATAGGTTTTGCTGGTTACTTTGCAGTTGATGCTCGAGGCCATGGAGGGGGCTTAGCTCTGTTTTGGAAAAATGAAGGTGGAGTTCAGATAAAGGATAGCTGCTCTAACTATATAGATTTCGAAGTTTCTAATGACCAAGTTGGTAGATGGAGATACACGGGGATTTATGGCTTCCCTGAGCGAAGTAAGAGGCTGGAAGCTTGGGATATGATTCGTATGCTGTCCAACAAATCTTCCCTCCCTTGGTGCATGATTGGTGACTACAACGATCTCATGTTTGCTAATGAGAAGCGAGGGGGCCGAAATCATCCTCAACCTCTTTTGCAAGGTTTCTCGGACATGGTAGCTAGTTGTGGCCTGATAGACTTGGGTTATGAAGGAGAGTGTTTCACCTGGGAAAGATGTCGTGGTACAGATCTATGGATTCAGGAGCGGCTTGATAGAGGCTTGGCAACCCAAGATTGGAGGGATTTATTTCCGAATGCAGTGGTGAAAGTTCTAGATGTTTCGACTTCAGATCATCTCCCTCTCTTCCTTGACCTCAGTAGAAAGGTTTATGTCCCTAAAGCTAGACGCTTCCGGTTTGAAAATATCTGGATTCGAGAAAAAGATTGCTTTAATGTCATATCTAATTGCTGGATGGACATGACCACGACTGACTTACTTCAAAAGCTGTCTCACTGTTGTTTGAGGCTTGAAGAATGGGGTGGCGGCTTGGTTAAAGACATGAAAGAAAATCTGAAGTTATATAGAAGTCAAATGAGGAAGCTTCGTCCTCGCAGAGATGCCCAGGGGCTCAAGTTATATAGTGAGGCTCGCTGGAATTTCCTCCGTTTAATGGAAAAGCAAGAAATATTCTGGCAGCAGCGGGCCAAACAAATTTGGCTTGCCGAGGGAGATGAAAATTCTCACTATTTCCATAAGTATGCCTCAAAACGGAAAAGCAACAACCATATTGTGGGTCTGATGGATACAAATGGAGCCTGGACAGAATCAACTGAGGACGTTCGAAACATTATTACGAATTATTTCTTCAGCTTATTTCAGTCCTCACAAACTGATGGGATGTTGACAGACGGAGAAAGGCTCCTTACTGTTTCTAATGAGCAAAACCAGAACCTTCTGCTTCCACTCCAAGATGAAGAGGTAAAAAATGCAGTCTTCGCTATGCATCCAAGTAAATCGCCTGGCCCAGATGGCCTCAACCCTGCTTTTTTCCAAGCCTATTGGAGCATTGTAGGCAAAGACATTGTTAACTTCTGCAAACATTTCTTTCAAACAGGAGAACTTCCAAGAGGGGTAAACAACACCTTAGTTTGCCTTGTTCCAAAGATTAAGCAGCCTCATCACATAACTGAGTACAGACCTATCTCGCTGTGTAATGTTCTTATGCGTATCCTCTCTAAAGTCATGACTAATAGGCTCAAACCTTGCTTAAATTCGATCATCTCAAATAATCAAAGTGCTTTCGTGGAAGGGCGCCTTCTTACGGATAACGCCATAATTGCTTTTGAGATAAACCATTACATCCGAAGGAAAACTCAAGGAAAATATGGAGTTGCAGGCCTAAAAATTGATATCTCTAAAGCGTTTGATCGACTTGAATGGTCTTTTATTGAAAATATGCTGCTCAAATTTGGCTTCCAACCTCTATGGATCTCTCGAATTATGACATGTGTTAGAACTGTATCCTACAGCTTCTTACATAATGGAGAGGTGTTTGGTGATGTTATTCCGCAGCGTGGAATTCGCCAAGGGGACCCCCTATCACCCTATCTGTATATTATGTGTGCAGAAGGGTTAAGTGTGATCATTAAACGAAATGAACAGGTTAATTTGATTCATGGATGTGCAATAGCTAGAGGAGCACCCTCTATATCCCACCTCCTTTTTGCGGACGACTGCTATTTATTTTTCAGGGCTACGGAGGTTGAAGCTTGTACTATGAAAAACATCTTGCATAGATATGAAAAACTCTCGGGCCAAGCTGTCAACTACAACAAATCGAGTATTACCTTCAGTCCAAATACTCTAACAGAAGATCGCCGTAAAATTTGCTCTGCCTTGGAAGTGCGAGAAATTAGCTCTCCTGCTAAATACTTGGGCATTCCTATGCACGTAGGAAGGAATAAAAATGCAGTTTTTGGATTCCTGGTTGACCGAGTTACTCAGAAGTTACAAGCCTGGGAAAACGTCTCCTTGTCAAAAGGTGGGAAGCTAACTCTGTTAAAAACTGCTGCTCAAGCCACTCCAAACTTTTGGATGAGCCTATTCTTAGCTCCTGCTAGTATCTGTGATAAAATTGAAAAGAAAATGAACGGCTTTTGGTGGGGTCAAGGTTCGAAGAGTAGCGGCATTAGATGGATGGCTTGGGATAGGTTGTGTGTCTCGAAATATGGGGGAGGCTTGGGGTTTAGAGGTTTAAGGTACTTCAACACGGCTTTACTAGCCAAACAAGGATGGAGGCTCTTGACAGAAGCAAACCCTTTGGTCTCTAATCTTTTGAAAGCTAGATACTTCCCGCGTTCTGATTTCTTAGATGCTGAGTTGGGCGCGAATCCAAGCTACTTATGGCGTAGCATTTTGTCTGCTAAAGATGCTATCAAAACAGGCTGTCGAAAGAGGATTGGAGATGGAGCTAGCACCAAAGTCTGGAAAGTGCCTTGGCTGCCTTGCGAGGAAAACGGTTATGTGTCTACAAACCAAGCTCCTGAATTGCAGAATATAAATGTTCACAGTTTGATTGATCCTGTCACAAATTCATGGGACTCGGATATTTTACACGACCTGTTCAACGACCGTGATCGTCGACTGATTCGAAGAATTCCAATCCCTCGCCAACCTAAAGCTGATACCTGGTTCTGGTTACCTCATCCAAAAGGCCAGTTTACGGTAAAGAGTGTGTACCAGCAGATACAGGGGCCTCATGATATGTCTCTTCGTCAATTCTGGCATGCATTATGGTCTCTAAAAATCCCGAGCAAGATTACGTGCTTTCTGTGGCATGTTTGCAAGGGATGTTTACCAACGATGCTGGCCCTAGAATCAAAAAGGGTCCAGATAAATGAATCCTGCCCATGGTGCCACAGAGATATTGAAAGTGATGCTCATATCCTATTTGAATGTGACTTTGCCAAAACTGTGTGGGCAATGACAGGTCTCCAAAACCATGCAGTTCGTTGCCTAAATGAAACGTGTCTGGATATGTTACTTCGCATCTTTCGATCTCTTACTCGTGACCAATGTGCTATGTTCGGAATGACTTGCTGGAGTCTCTGGAATCGTCGAAACAATTGGGTTTGGAACCGAATAAATGGCTCTGCATTTGGTGTTAATTCCGCTACCATAAGCCTTCTATCTGAATGGAGGCGTGCTCGAGCCCTTGACACTAGCCGAAATAGACCAGTAATCAATGTTCACAATGCAGGTTGGATCAAACCGCCTGGAGGATGGCTAAAAATAAATGTTGATGCTGCTGTTTGTTGGGAATCCCAGATTGGAGTTGGAGCAGTGATTCGAGACTCAGCTGGCCAGTTCATTCGAGCTTCCTGCTGCCGGTTGGATGGGAGCTGGCAGCCTAGAGAGGCTGAAGCTTTGGCTCTTCGGTATGCCCTCTCCTGGGTTCAAAGTCTGAATTATGATCACTGTGTTTTCGAGTCGGATTCCAAGCTCTTGGTCGAGGCATGTAAAGGGGTAGATGGTGCGAGTTATTTCCACACAATTGCCTCGGATTGTATTGATTTCTGTAAGCACTTTAACCATGTAATAGTGCAACATGTTTGTAGATCTGCGAATGGAGTAGCACACTTGTTGGCTACTCATTCTATGTCTGATCTTAAGGAATGGGCTGATACCCCTCCTGACTTCATCTTCCATGTACTAAATTCTGATAATGTTTAAGATTGCAAGTTCATTTCCTTCAAAAAAAAAAAACAAGACCTTACCCATATTCCAAATACATATCACTAGTTACATAAACAATTAAAATTCACAAGTACTTTCAAAATTCCTGAAGATCATAGTAAAACTACTATACGGAGACTACTGAGCATGGAAATCATGCTTAAGGTTAACAAATAATATGACAAGATTTATCTACATACTATAATTAGATAATTTTAAAAAAATAAGGCAAAAATTATGCAAAGAATCACATATACAATTTTATTGACTTGCCCTTAAGAGTAGAATTTTTTTTTATAAATAAGTAATCTTTTGATGGCGTGCAGATTGTGTAAACTAGGATCACCTTAAGATGTTGTAGATTCCAAAAGCGCTAATCTAACATATATAAGTAAAATTAAAAAAAAATAACCAAAAGATAGAGACATTAAACATATAAATGGATGTAATATCCAAGATTTACTATTATTCTACACATAAATATATATGCTTGAATTGTTATGACGGAACATAAAATAAAATTCATCACATAACATAATTTGAACAACTTCAAAAATGAAAGCCAAAATGATCATATATATATAAAAAAAATGAATCAAGAATTACCTGATGGATGATTGAAATTGACCTAATGTGTTTGTGTGTTTATTGTCTCTCAAAATTTCCTTAGTACCGGTCTTTGCAACTTTCTTTTTGTTACCATATTTTTAGTGTGTGAAGCACTATATGTTTTTTTTTGTAACCAAATATGATACTCTATTACAAATACAATCTCTGTGCCAGAATCTACCAACTACGATACACCAAGCACTTCGGCTCTTGTTAGTTTACAAGATCAAGGAAAAACATCTTTATAACAAATATATACACCAGGGCAAAAATAAGATACAAGCTTGTTGTGCTTCAATCTGTGACCAAGTTTACAAGCTCATAGCTCTTTTTAGAACCTCTTGTTCCACCTCGTGCACTTCCTTGACTTCTTCCTCTCCCATCTCAATTTCTGCATTTCTATGATAAAGAAATTCTTCCAGAGCATTATCTCCGTAAAGAATTTTAGCTCCACGCCCTGATCTCATAGGCTCTTCGTCAACCACAACATCTACACGATCTTCCCCCAATTTAGCATCGGGAATCTCAAACATTGCATCGGCTAGAGAAAAGTAACAGCTTATACTTAACTCACTATATTGACATACTTTAATGATATAATATACTCCCTCCGTTTCAATTTTGTGTGTCCAGTTTTGATTTTGGACGCTGTTTATTATAAATGATTGACTACTAATTTACCCATAATCTATAAGATCAAATATAGTCATGAGTGATTTTGTTGGATTCGTATTTATGAGTACTTTAATACAGTGAAGTTTTTATATTTAATATTAATACGAAATTGAAGATATTAATAATTAAAAGTGTGTGTTGGCAAACGTGTACAGAGGAAACAGGACTCACAAATTGAAACGGAGGGAGTAATTGTCTCTTAATTACACTCTAATCGTATTTATTAATCAAAACCCATCAGTTACTAATCTAAAAATTACCTTTTTTTATATATTAATAACTTAAATCAAATCTTATATATTAAAAAAAATCTAAAATGTTACACTAATCATATTCAGTCCCACACGAGCACATATTAGCAGCTAAATGTCACATTCCCAGTTTCATAAGTTAGAAAGTAACGCTAATATGACATTTTTAACTGCTAATATGTGCTCACTGAGCGTGTGGGGCTGAATACTAATTAGTCTGTGAACTGGTTAGCAAGTACAAACACAAAAGTTAAACATCATGTGACTAAAGCACTAGTACCACGTCTGTTGCAATATAGTCGGTTTGAGAAATTTTATTTTTTAAAAATAAGTTACTTATTCTGCAAAAAAGTTAGGAAATATTTACTTTTTTCTGAAATAAGAACTTACTTTTGCAAGATAATGAATATTAAACTCCTGATACATATTTTTCTCTAAAAAATTTATGTAAATACGAATTTTTTTCCGAAATAAGTAACTTATAAGTTGATCGTCAGATTTGCTAAACCGACATAAACATGCAAATGTTTAGTCTAGACCATTTAAAATGTTAGACCCGTTAGATCATTCTGTTGAACAATGTATTTTTTATTTATATAATACACTGAAATCGCAATTACAGTAAATTAAAAAATTCCAATATAATGAATTTGATTTGTAGAACAAGTTCATTTCAACCATGAAATTTTTTCAAAAATGAGATTGTAGGTTGCCCGTAGATGTTACGCTTAATATGTACTCCCTATGGTCCATAATGTAAGGCACGCACGCATCCCCTAGATTTTAAATAAAAAGAGTTCTATTTAATATTTTTTTACGACTTTTTATTTTTTTACAATTTTTTTTTTGAATAAAAAGTCGTAAAAAATATTATGCAGAACCTTTTTTTATTAAAACCTAGAGATGCATGCAGTGTCTTATATTGTGGACTAGGAGTATATAAATACAAAACTGAATATTGAACAATGTATTCGGTATATATGTGGTCTAAGAGGTTTAGGTCTACACTGTACACAATGTAATCATTCTTTTGTGTGCTGATCCGCGTACTTGTCTGTGAGGAAAAAAGCTCATCGAGGCTCCCAATCTTTTATCTTCTTGCTGCCTTTAGGTTTAGCAATTGGAGCATCCATTCCAGCCATTATTGCATTATATTTGGCTCTAAGAGGATCATTATAAGTCCACCTGTAGTATTAATATAATTAGTTACTAAACAAACGCACTAAGAGTAATTTTAAGAACCTAAAGATGTAATGTGCATTCAAAAACATCATCTACTCAAGACTCTGGGTATGAATCCTGAAAATAAATTTCTTGTCTTTATAGCAACCATTAGCACATTTTATTTACGAAGAACCAGCAAACAGCATAAGCACGTTTTTCCGTTCTGAAATCGGAAGTCTTGTCTTACTGAACAGAGAACAGTCTTTGATCTTTCTATCTAGTGTAAGTTTAAGACCCGCAACAATAATATTTTTTTTTTTTGCTAAATGACTAGCAATATTTACCACTTCCACACCAAAATAGCAGATCCCTTGCCTATTATCTTGTAAGATAGTACTAGACTAAGGCTCGGGTAGAACTGGGGAAGAAGTTATTAACACTAAACTGTCAACAAGTTAAAAAGTTACCATGTGAATACTTATGAAGTGCATTCTTATCTCAACCAAAGGCCTCAACTAGTCTGACATCCTTACACTAGAAGCAAGTATAGGCATACAAATTTTAACTAACAAAAAATCAAAAATACATAACTGAAAGGCAGAAAAGCAGGCGGCATTGTAATTATTAGACAACAATTAAAGGACTCGGACCATTCTTAAACAGCAAAGTGTAAAGGCTATATATCAAGGCGGAATTAAGGCTGAAACGAAAGTTTAAGATAATAGGGATGTCCATACGGCTTATTCCAATCAGCAGTATCCTCGGACCTCGTTGACAAGATGAGTCCATTTTGTTCTTCCACTACGGTCAAAATGCTTAACCTGCATAACTTTAGGTAGTATCGTCTAGTCCATAATATCCTCGCCTGTGGGAGCAGAGATATCACATAAAATAAATTATCCGAGCCAGCAGTTGATGAGCGATCATCAGAATCTGTCTGGTAGAAGGCACCCTTATGGTAGTATTTCTGCATAAACCTCCATTTCTGCTTCGATGGTGCAGCAGGCTTTGGATTTTTCCTCTCCCACTCCCTTCTTTCTTCCTCTGTCATATTTCTTACCCTCTCAATTTCTTCCTTCTCTTTCAACATTGCTTCTCGGTCATCTCTATGTCTCTTGATCCTTGCAATCTCACTGGTCTTCCATGCTTCATATTCCTTTGCCTCATTCAGGTCATCATCAGAGTCAACATCTGCAATATCAGCATCCAGTTCCATATTCTTCGAATTTGTTCATCATTCCATATCTCCTCAACAACTAATTGCTTGGACTCGATCTTTCTCTCTTCCAATATCTTTTTTATTAAATCTTTAAGTACGTACACGGTCTTCTGCCTCAAGCCTCTCACGTTCAGCTATGGTATCCCTCTCCGACTTTGAAACAAAGACAGGATTCACCATCGCAATGCCTGGTTGTTCCTCGTCAGAATCAGTCTCACATTCAGATTCTTCTTCCTCCTCTTCATCTATTTCATCCTCCTCTTCTGGAAGAAGCGCTGCTTCTTCTTGCTGCTTCTAAAGTAACTTCTCCCTGATTCTTTTCCTTCTTTACTCTAAAGCATTTTCATCCTCTTCCTCTAAATCCAACCCTTCTTCTTGCCTTCTATTCTCCTCTTCTACGGTCGAAATAATTTCAGCTTGCCTGATACGCCTGTGATCAGCTCTTACTTCTTTACGATTATCTATCTTGCTCTCTGCCAAACGGAAAAGCCTGGGGTGATCTCTTTTTGCAATATCAGCATCTTCATGACTCGGAAAAGCCTTCTCTAAGGCAACAGCCCTAGTCCTCCAAATATCCTCATCTTCACCAGGATCATCTGCCCATTCAGGAGCTTTACCAGGCCAATATCTTTTGACTTTTGTTTGGCAAATTCTCCCTCTAAGATTATCCCTAATAGCAATCACAGTATCACTAACACCAACAGTTACAGACATTGTCTGTAAGATTTAAAGGCCAAATTTCTTTTTGATGAAATGTAGTATCCACTATCTACTCCAGCAGCCTTCACTACAAATAAAAAATTAAGGATTATTAGGAACTGGTCAACTTCCACTTTACAATGATATATATTAGAGGAAAAAAAAATACACAGCATGCAGAGTGTATTTTCAATGAAGAAGATTAAAAAAATGGTAAATTTTTACCACTAACATAACAGAAGGAATATATTGCAAGATATTGATGGAAAGCGGAAAAATAATATTAATATGCAGATGAGATAGCAAAATGGGGAAGAGATCAAAAAGAAAAAGTTATATAAAGTGGCCACTTGTAGTCTAAATGACTACATGCGTGTGAACATAGATTTTGATCATCTTCATGTCAAATCTTCACATAAAAAAAAACCTAAAGTTAAGTCCGTGGTTTTGCACTAAAATTTTCAAGATACTTGTTACCATTTAAAGAAACACGAGTACATGCAGTTAAGATCATGAAACTAGTTTTTCTTATCTTAGACCTTTTGCAGCAAATAATTTTCCTGCCAGTAAAACTGTAGGTAATTTTCTAAATGCTCATTTGGCCATCTATTTGCAACAATATTAGCAGTCATCTTCGTCAAGTAACTTGAAATGAAGGCAACAAATTTAAATTAAACAGAAAAATTCGGTTCTGTTAAGCAACATATAAAACTCGAGACTAAATGTTATAGAACAACTTAAAACCTACAATAAAAACAACATACCTGTCAACACGCAGATAAAACCAATTGGACGATCATTAATACAAATGGCTCGGTACCAAGGACAGGAGATAATAGTTAATCACAAGGGACACTTGCTGGACATCTATACCACGTGCCAGGAGATCAGCTGTAATAAGCACACGAAAAGAACCAAAGCGAAATACACGCATAATTATCTCTCCTATTCTGATCCATGTCACCGTAAGTGGCGGATAATGTGTGATCACTGCTGCGCATTTTGTCAGTCAGCCAATCAACCTTGCACCTGGTATTGATGAAAATCACACTCTGGCTAATGGCCAAAGTCTTGTACGGATCACAGAGTGTTTCCAGTTTCCATTCCTCCTTATCAACATTTACATAAAACTGTTTAATACCCTCTAGAGCAAGCTCATCTCTCTTCACGAGAATCCTCACAGGCTTATTCATGGATTTCCTAGTACTTTAAATACACGGTAGGAACAAAAATTATAAATATATTTTTGTTATCAAAGAATCATAATTTTTCTATTTTGATCATCACAAAATTATAAACATCGATATAAAACATGACAATTTGAAATTTCAAAGTGAAAGATTGTATATATATATATATATTTGAAATGAACTTTCAAATACATGTGCCTCAAAAACATTAAAAGAGAAAAAGAACGCTGCTCCTCAATCATTAGGTATAGCCTTAATAATGATAAACAATCAACATCTCTGACAGCTTAAAACTGACTGCTCTATGCTAAATCAATAAGTACTGTTGAAGTAACCATGACAAAGGGCCACAACCTTTAGTGTAATTTACCTAAGACCGCAGAACTGATTCAATGATCAAAGTTGAATACGTGACAATGTTTAGAAGCAAGAAAAAGGAAGAAGATTACAGACTGTTTTTTCTGTCTCATTTGATAAGCAGACATTCAATATTAAAAGAGTGGCAGATTTCAACCCAAACTCTCGTAAGGAATAATACAGAGTAGTAGAGTACAAAGAATAGAACATCAGAAACAGATGTGCTGATTAACTATAAAGTATCTGTTAAAAAAAGTGAAAATATAATGGTCATAGTGAATTAAGTCATTAACTTCGGAAAAGTGTATTGATGGCAACCAACAACCAAGTAAATAATAAAATTTCAAAAATATGCCACGACATAACTAAACTTACACAGTATAAAAAGAAGCAGCTTGTATATCTAGACCAATGAGTACTCTTACAAATTTACAACTGAATTCCGCATAGTTAGCCGCCTTAGCATCTTTTATAACGCTTGAACTTTGATATGAGATCGACATACCTCCCCTTTTCCACCATCACTCTTATAACTTCATTAGCTTCAGACATCTTTCCAGCATTCCGCAAGTAACTTACCAGGGTATTATACACAAGAAAATTTGGATCACACCCTCTGGATTCCATATCTTCAAGCATCAAACAGGCCTCCTTAAACATTCCTGCCATGCAAAGCCCACGGATCATTGAATTGTAGGTAAAGACATTTGGGACCTGGCCTTTGACAATCATCTCAGTAAAATATTCCTGAGCTGCCTCCAGCTCCCCTGCAACAATAAATCCTGTAATAATAACAGTGTAACAAACCACATCTGGCGAACATCCATATTTAGTCATCTCGGTAAAAAAATATTTGCACGCATCCAAATTTCCAGCTCTACTCAGCCCATCTATCAATGTGGTGAAGTGAAGAACACTTGCCTCAATGCCAACTTCCTTCATATGGTTCAAAAGATTAAGTGCTGCTAGTGGTTTGTCACCTTTTCCAAGAACATGAAGAAGGATGTTGAATGTATGAGAATCAGGAGAAAATCCGTTCCTACCCATTTCTTCTAGTAGTCTGTGGAACTGTTCAAGCTTCCCGAGCCTATATTTTGCAACCATTAAAACATTATAAGTCAAAGTATCAGGATCATGATCTTCAATCAACATCTGCTGGTACACCCACTCAATCAATTTGTACTGCTTCACTGTAAGAAGGGAGTACAAAATTGCATTGAAGGAATGCTTAAATGGCCTATAACTAAATGACTTTAACTTAACAAATCTTTCTACAGTTTTTCTAGCTAAACCTGCTTGACCACAGGTGCATATTACAATGTTGAATGTGCGTGCAGTCGTCGGTAATCCTTTCTCAATCATTTCATCAACTAATCTCCACATTGCTTTATATTCCTCAGAATCTGCAAAAATCTTCATCATCAAATGATACGAATTCACTGTATGCGAAAAGTTTTCTTGCTTACCAGACCACGTAAAGAACTTATAACCCATTTTTGCATACCGGATTTTATTGGCAAAATTAATATTCGTCAATATACCTAATAAAACATATCGCACAAAGAGGCCCGAAACTGTCACCTCCAAATCATCTAAACCCGCTTTTGCATCAAAACCAGGACCATCTTGATTAAGAATACTCAAGGCCCTATCAGCATCACTTCTCGCCTTCTCCGTAAAACTCCTCCTCATCGAAAACTTTGGTTGAGAATAATCTCCATAGCTACAACTAGTTCCCGCACAACCTAACGACTCCCGAGTATTTCTTTCTTCATCTAAACCCGAAATAAACTCCGAACAATCAAAATTCACATCCAAATACTCCTCACTAGTTCCAAATTCACTATCCACTCCATCACCATCCTTACTTAGACTGCATAAAGATCGCGGAAAACGACAAAGACTAGAACTTTGCATAACCCTTCTAACAAAAAGAGTTACACAGTACATGGCAAGAATCTACCAAGAATTGATACAAACCCATTACATATCCAATTCATTAACTTTTAACAAACCAATTAACAGCATTTAACAAGCTAATTTCAAGTAAGCCTCAAATAAATTGACTAATTGAGAAAAACCCATTTACAAGAATCCCATAAAAAACAAAACCCAGTTTCAAAATGAATCAAATAAGATTGTAATCATAAAGAAATCAAGAAATATAAATGTGCAAACTTTAAGGGTTTAAGAGGGTTTAGTGTAGGTAGTGAAATAAGGGATAACTAACCTTGAAGGAGATGTTTTTGAAGCAGAAATGAATTAAAAGTCGAATAGATTGGAGTTAGTGACAGTGTATGTATCAAGTTGTAGATGAAGAGAGTAGGTTTTTTAGAAAAACTGGTTAGAAATTCAAGAGGGGGCAGGAGTCAAATTGGGTCGTGGCCTATTCGAATCGGATCGGACCTATGTAGCCCGGGAAAGAAAAGCTAGGTATACATTTCCTACAATTAACAAAATCAAATTAACTAAAATCCAAGTAAACAAATTTGTACTCAGTTTTTGGGAAATTAATTTGTTTCCAGGGTTTAATAATTTAAAATAAGGAAGATCGTGATAAAATTTTGAGAAAATCAAAATATTACTTTTCTAATTTTTTTTAGCAATTTTACTTTTATATTTTGAAAATATTTGTAAAAATACGATTTGCAAGCAAAGCAATCAAACTCAATTTTTTTTATGTTTTTTTAGAAAAATTATTGAAGTTGTTTTTGATTGTATTAGAGGTTATTTTTTATTACATTTGAGGTTGAATTTGATTTTGCAATTTTTTAAGCAATTTGTTCAACCAAAAATGGTTATAGTTACTAAATTTTTAAAATTACCTTCGTGATTGATTTTGATTGATATCAATGGTAAATATGATTGCAAACCATATTTTTACAAAACAAATACTTCAAAACAAATAATTTTGCAAAATAACTTTAAAAATCTAATACTTTGACAATAAAAAAATTAACAATACACATTTTTGAAAAAAACTCTTAAATTTACATTGTTATGTTAGAGCATCTCCAATTTCCAATAGGGGTTTGCAAGAGGTTGTCAAGTTCTACGTGGTATATGATGCAGGACAGCTAGCAGCGGTACTGAGGCTGCGATGGATCGGGAAAAGGGCACTCGCAAGTCGCAAAGCAAAGACATGATATGCATAATTGCATGACCGCATGACCACGCTGCTGGATGGCATGATCATGGCAAATTGGAAAATATTGGCAGAGACTTTCGTGAGATATTGGGAGATTGTGCATGACCATGTTCAATCCTGCATGATCACGCATGCTTTTAATAAATATTTTATTTTAATTTGGATTTGTTTTATTTCTTTTTCAATAAGGGTTTTTTATCCCAGCTATATAAACATCATCAATTGTATTGGATTATGATCGATTGAATTATAAAAACCCTAAGAGTTTTCTCTTATTTTTCTTGTGGATTCAAGGATTGCCTTGTGGATTCAAGGTTGTTTGAGGATTTCTCGTGTAAGAGTCCTTGTAAGGATTAGCGCTTGCTTTTCCTAGGCTTCCGTGCTGCGTCAGTTGGCATAAGAGCAGGCTTTTTCCTGTCTTTTCGCTACTTGATTCGTTATGGGAGACCAACCAGTTACCAAGGAAGATCTTGTAGGTGTTATTGCGGCTTTTACCGTAGCCCTCAAGGCTTTGACGGACCAGATGGCTACGTTGTCGGACCAAATGAATAACAACAACAGTATTCGACGACGAGGTGAGAGAGACGATCGTGGTAGAGTTCCTCGAGGCGGCGATAAGCATGTTATGGATAGTTCTAGTTCGGAGGAAGATGTGGAAGAAGAAAGGGTTGATGCAGGTGTTCAGCAAAATAATGGTGATTATAAAGTGAAGGCCGATATCCCGTTATTTTATGGAACTATGGGGGTAGAGGAGTTTTTGGATTGGCAGATTGATGTTGATCGTTTCTTTGATGTTATGGGTGTTTCTGAGAGTAAGCAGGTGAAGATGGTAGCTATCAGGCTAAAGAGTACTGCTGCTGTTGGTGGGATAAGCTGGTTATGAAGAGAAAGAGACAAAGAAAAGAACCGATCAAGACATGGAGGCGAATGAAGCGATTGATGTTAGAGAGATTTTTACCGGAGGACTATGAGCAGATTCTGTATAAGATGTATATTGAGTGTGCTCAAGGGGGAAGGACTGTAACTGATTACACGGCTGAGTTTCTGCGTTATTCTGAACGTAATGATTTGGGAGAGACGAAAAATCAGAAAGTTGCGACATACATTAGCGGGCTGAAAAGTTCTATACAAGAAAAAATGGGATTACAGACCGTGTGGACTGTGGCAGAGGCTTCTAATTTGGCGTTGAAGGCTGAGTTAATTGAGAAGTCCCCTCGTGTTTTTTCAGGCAATAGGAGGTTTGAATCGACATATGACAAGGAGGACACGCCAACAAAGGATTTTAATATCAGTAATAAGGGAACAAGTTTTGGTAATACTGTTAGTGGTGTTCAGCAAAACAAAGCGCCTTTGCAGAAATATGATAATCCTTACACCAAGCCATCTGGTGATAAGTGTTATCGTTGCGGCGGTCAATGGCATAAGTCCAATGTTTGTCCAAGTAGGAGAATTGTTGCACTGGTGGAGGAGATAGACGAAGAAGAAAGAGGTGAATATGATGATTATGAGGGAGCAGAATTTGCGGTAGAGGAGTCATCTGAGAGGGTGAATATAGTGCTTCAAAGGGTGTTACTGTCATCCAAAGAAGAGGGTCAACATACAAACTTGTTCAAGACATACTGTTCGATCAATAATAAGGTGTGCAATCTGATTGTGGATAATGGGAGTACTGAAAACTTGGTATCTCAAAGATTAGTTGATCATCTAAAGCTGCCTACAGAGATTCATGAGAACCCATATATCCTCGGAGGGGTTAACAAGAATTCTCAAGTTCGTGTGTCTTTAACCTGCAAGGTTTCTTTATCCATCGGAAAGTACTATCGTGAAGAGGTAATCTGTGATGTTCTTGATATGAATGTTTGTCATGTTTTACTTGGTCGTCCTTGGCAATTTGATAATGATGTGATGTATAAGGGGCATGATAATGTGCTGTTGTTTATGTGGGATAATCATAAAATTGCTATGGCTCCTATTCTAGATTTTGACAATACTGTAGACCAGGAAAAGTCAAATTTCTTGGTTATGGCTGAAAAAGAACAAGAGCATGGGGAGGGTATTAAAGGAACTGAATATTTCTACCCGGAGGTGGTTAAGGAGTTGATGGGTGCTGTAAAAGGTGAGCTGATGGTTCCAACAGAAGTTGCATATGAGTTGACTAGTTCATATTTACGTGATAAGCGCAAATGGGTCAAGGATTTCAAAGAAGGTGATGACGTGATGGTATTTTTACACGAGAAGAGGTATCCTGTGGGTAATTATAGTGAGCCGCAATTGCATAAGTATGAGTGTCATGGTGATTCTATCTTATATTCAGATGAGAACTCGGGGTCGAGTTCTTCAGAGGTGGAGGAGACTGATGTAGGACAGCTAGCAGCGGGTATTGAGGCTGCGATGGATCGGGAAAAGGGCACTCGCAAAGCAAAGACATGATATGCATAATGGCATGACCGCATGACCACGCTGCTGGATGGCATGATCATGCCAAATTGGAAAATATTGGCAGAGACTTTTGTGAGATATTGGGAGATTGTGCATGATCATGTTCAATCCTGCATGATCACGCTTAATTTTAATAAATATTTTATTTTAATTTGATTTGTTTTATTTCTTTTTCAATAAGGGTTTTTTATCCCAGCTATATAAACATCATCAATTGTATTGGATTATGATCGATTGAATTATAAAAACCATAAGAGTTTTCCCTTATTTTTCTTGTGGATTCAAGAAGCCCTTGTGGATTCAAGGATTGCCTTGTGGATTCAAGGTTGTTTGAGGATTTCTCGTGTAAGAGTTCTTGTAAGGATTAGCGCTTGTTTTTCCTAGGCTTCCGTGCTGCGTCAGCATGACACCCTTAGTTGCCCACCTATTGGAATATCAATGTTGCCAACAAGTTGCCAAAAGTTGGCAACTTCCCCATTTAGTTAAAACACATACAACTCCCCAAAAATGTATTTAACTTTACCCTTTTTTATATCTCCTATATTTTAAATGTATTTATAAAATAATATAAAATATACGTATGGGACCACATTGGCAACTTTTAAAGTTGCCAACTAATGGAGTAGATTTTTAACAAAAGTTGCTAACAATGAGATGTAGGAGAGAAAAAATAAAAATAATAATATATGTGATGATGTGGTAGAAGTTGGCAACTATATTGACAACCTCCTCTTATGAGTGACGAAGACAAAAAAACTACCACATTTTCTCAAACTCATTACGTCAATACCAAAGTTAAGAAAGGCGACCAAAATTATCGGTTGAGAATTGAGATAAACTTTTCTCCGTTATATGTTTTGAGAGACGTTTTCGGAAATTAAATATTTTGACAAGCGTTTTAGACAATTGAATATTTAGTTTTTATTTTCTTACAAAAGTTCAAATATACTTTCGTTTGGTATTTTTATATACGTTTTTCGAGTATCTACATGTATATCAATTACAGGACATTTATGGAATAAAGACCCCAATATCACAATTTTAAGATAAATGATTCCAAATATCATGATCATACATTAAAAAGTAATTAAAAAGTTGGTTTTATATATATAACATCCAAGCCCATAACCGAATGCATACCGGACCCAACAACCCACCACAGGTCAGTCCAAAAGTGCTAGCAAATTGGTACACATTAGTTATTGACTTGTATCTATAAAGGTCCCAAATACTCTTATTCTAATCGATGTGGGATGTTACAAACACCCACTCTTATAGGGTCGACGTCCTCGTCGAGCCCACAAACACACTTACGGAACCCGGGCAGTGCCTCTGCACTTCTGGCCGGGCAGAGCTCTGATACCATTTATAACATCCAAGCCCATAACCGAATGCATACCGGACCCAACAACCCACCACAGGTCAGTCCAAAAGTGCTAGCAAATTGGTACACATTAGTTATTGACTTGTATCTATAAAGGTCCCAAATACTCTTATTCTAATCGATGTGGGATGTTACAATATATCACTCCAAAACGTTTTTTTTATTAAAGACGCCGTCTAGTGCCTTCACGCCTTCACTGTTAGCCACAAGCAGTGTTAATGTGGAAGCTTGGAATCAGATACCGGAACGCCGCTTAAAGTGGCGTTGTTGTTCTCTCTTTTTTTTCCATGTTTTCAATTTTAATTCTCCTAAATATATATTTACAAATAATATTAAAAATTTATAAATAAATAATCAATTAAAATTGTAATTTTTAAATTTAAAAATGCAATTTTAATTAACCTTAGGGGTTCAATGATTAACTTTTGGGGTTAACGTTTCCATTTTGGGTTTTAGAAATATTTAGAACGACGAATAAATCGTATAGGAACTTAGGGTTTAGGGTAACGCGTTTAAAAATCAGGTCACCGGATTCAATTTTTTAATTAAAATTTTTAAATTTTATCTGTATTCCATCGGGGTCTCAACGGTTAACCTTTGGGGTTCAACAATTCCATTTTGGGTTTAGAAATATTTGAAATGACGAATAAATCGTATACGAACTTAGGGTTTAGGGTGTAGGATTTAGGGTTGTTTACAACCCTAAATCCTAGACCCTACACCCTAACTTATCCTGATTTTTAAACGCGTCAAACTGCTGGATTCAATTTTTTAATTATAATTTTTTAATTTTATTTTGTATTCCCCTGGATTACAGTGGTTAACCTTTGGGGTTCAACGTTTCCATTTTGAATTTTAGAAATATTTGGAACGACAAATAAACCGTATACGAACTTTAAAAAATAAAATTTTATATTTTAATTGACCATTTGTAAATTACTCCCTCCGTCCCATGTAATTCTTTACATTTGCGGACCAATTTTCGGCACGGATTTTAAGATGCATTTTAAGGATAGTTCTATAACGTATTTTTGATATTTTCTTTTTTTTTGTATAAAAATAGAACAATCCTATTTTTATACAAAAAAGGAAAATATCAAAAATAAGTTATAGAACTATCATTAAAATGCACCTTAAAATGCGTGTCAGATACACAGTTTTTTATGTAAAGAAATGGGTGGGACGGAGGGAGTAGTTTTTTAATATTTATTTTTTCAAATATATATTTAAGAGAAAATAAAAAAGAACTAAAACAAAACAAAACAAAAAATTGAAAACACACAAACGCCACATAGTGTGGCATCCCCCGCCCCGCCCCCTAAACACAATCTAACCTAGCGTTTCCTCCCAAGCACAATCTAACCTAGCATTTTCCCCCACCCAAACGCTATGTCCCAAATATGTCGTCTAGCATTTGTTGAGTATTGAATACAACAAAAGAATACAGAGGGGGGTGAATGGATTCTTGAACTTTTCTTGTTCTTGAATATGTGTAGCAAGGTAAGTGTTTGTGTGTGCAGATGTGTAGGTGCGGATAAAAAACAACACAAGACACAATATCACTTTATTCTAATATATTATTAGATAAAGGTTGCTACAATCTGTGAATACAAATGGGAGTATTCTCAGCTTCGTTTTTCTCGGAGAGATATATCTTACAATGTGTATGAAAAACTTAATCAACTAAAGAAGTGAGATTGTATTCTTATAGAACATGAATACAACTCAGTTACTACAAAACAAGGTTACAGGATAAATTACTTTCTTGTATGTCTATCCTTTTTTAGTACGCATCAAAACGGCTACAGATTTGACTTTGCAAAGTTCTGTTCAGATCCACTTCTTTAGCTCTTTGTCTCTTCTATATCTCTCCAAGCTTCCTTGTAGGCTTTCCAGAGCACGTTACAGATTGTGGTCCATAAAGTGCATTGGCTTGTTGCAGGTTTCTGACTTGTACAATTTTTTCAATATTTTGTCTCCAAGAATGTATTCGAGAAGTGGCTAAGTGATTGATTCGAGAACTAGGATTAGATAACTCTGAGTTCTCGAATACTGTATGATTGACATATCGAATCACTTCTCGAATAGTACTTTTCTCCAGGGTTCCTTGAGTTGTCGAATAGAACACTTGACTTATCGAATCCCTGAGATATCGAATAGTTTATTCAGAGTTCTTGAGATATCGAATGGAACTTTGACTTGTTGACTCTTTGAGAACTCGAATACCACTTTGACTTGTTGACTTCTTGAGTTCTCGAATAGAGCATTTAGACATGTTGAATCTATGAGATATCGAATAGTTCATTCAGAGATATCGAACAGTTTCTTCTCAGATATCGAATCTCTGACTTCTCAAACGCTAGACTTCTCGAATAGACAAATGTACTTCTCGAATTGGTACTTAGGCAAATTCTTCATTTCTTCAAATCCCAACTTTGATTATTTGACAGTCTTTATCTTCTTGCTTGAGGCATGAACCTTGGAACTTCTTTCAAGCATTATTCTTGACTATATAAGTATAGTTACACAACTAGGATTTGATGCCTATTGCAAGTACAAAACAAACAGAAACTCTACAAATAGAGGTTCCCTCAGTTAAGAGGTCATGTAAGTAATGCAAAGCATTACAAACAATTAGGCTTGTTATTAGATGTATACAGACATGCCTCTGTGACTAACAATCTTCCCCAAATTGTGAGTATGACCCTTAGTCACAATTTCATGTCTGATAACAAGCCTAACATACATAAAGATAGAACTTGAAAAGTACAGGTATGTAGATTGATTGAAGAAAATACATAGAAGTATTCTTACAAGTTATGAGGAACTAATAGCCATATCCTTTTGGATTCATCTCTTGAGCTTTGGCTTGCAGATTCTCATTTTTCATCTTTTCTTCAGCTTCCTTAGCTTTCTTCTTTGCATTTTCTTCCATAGCAAGAATAATGTCTTCCATTGCAGTGAGTTCTTCAATTAGAGGGGAGCCTGACAAATCCTTGAGTACTTCATTCAACTGTTTCTCAGAATAGGAACTGATGTAGTCCATTCTAATCTTTACATTTCTACCATATTTCTTGTATTCAATGATGTAACGATTAAACTTGACTCTACACAGACCCATAGCCCTCAATTCATCAGCCTTGGCTTCCATTGCAGCAAACTCCTTCTCCCTTTTCTTTAGTAGCTCTTCAATGTTCTTTTTATGTTCTACATGGTGATCTCTCTTCATTTTGACAAAGTCAATTAACTCCAGCTTCCATACCCTTTCCACTCTGTCTTCAGAATCCAACATTGCAATTATACTTTCTATATCATATAGTCTGCCCCAGTGCTGACATGTCCCTTGTCTGAATTTCTTCTGTCTTCCATCAGTATATTTAATTTCAAGAAAATCATCAACAATGGCAACATGATAGATTCTTTGAGCCCATAGGAACTGCAGTTGGTGAGAGAGTTCGAGCATTTGAGCCAAGAGTAGTTATATATTCTTCTCTCAAGTACTTCAGAGCCTCAGCCAAGGTGCATTCTTTGGTGGTGCTCATCCATGCATCTATATTTCCATCTCTCTCAGACTCATCTGCTATTTTCTCTTGTTGATTTTCAACATCTTCTTTGTGACAGAGCAAAATAGCTTCATAGTTGGCATTTGGTAGATTTACTGTGAGGAGATGTTGGGCTATTTTAGAGATCTCATCAAGATGTTCCACATTTAAGCAATGAAGTGCTTCATCCTTCAATAGTGGTGGAACAGTTGATGATCCTGAGACACTATCATGTTGCACAGGCCTCAGCCATTCTGACAAGGTGGCCTGAGCCAAGTTAGTGCTAGAGCTAGGCAAGCTAGACTCCTCAGTTACACATGCAACTTCTGCAACCGGATGGAATGACTCTACTACTGTTGTCTCCACAGGAGTGGGATGAGTTACAACAGTAGTTGACACAGGCACAGAGTCTCTAGTAAAAACTAGCGAATCCTCTGTGTTTGTGATGGTGTCATCAGGATATGCCCCAGCTAGCATTCCCTCACCATCTGAATATGGTTTCTCGGTGGTGAGCAAAGTGTCATGCACTAAGTATCTTGAGTCCATTGGCTCACCAAGAGAAAAGAATTCTTGATGATCAATGCCTTGCTCCTCAATTAATTGAGTTGCAGGCTCCAAAGAAATTTGAGTGTGAGATTCTGAAGGAAGAGTGTCTTGTAGATTGGATTTTGGCAACTCCCCCTGAGAAATAGAGGGAGTTTCAAGTGTGATGTGCTCTCCACTCAGTGTTGTGTCATCCTTATCACTCCCATGTGCTTACTCTTTATAGATAGGTGCATTGGGGAGGATGCTTGATTCTATAGATGCACCCTGTTGAGAGGATACATCTAGTGAACTGTGTGCCCCTGATTTTACAACTTCAGCCATTTGTGTGACTGAAGAGGTGGTTTTAGATTTCTTCTTCTTTGGCCTTAGTAAGGGTGACTCAGGTTCCTCACTCTCTTAACCTAGTTCTACAGCCAATGCTGCTTCAGTTAAGATTTTTAAAGGTTCAGAAGCAATTTGATTTCTTTTCTTCTCCTTCTTTTTACTAACATCACCCTTTTGAGAGGATGATGTAGTTGGCTCTGTGTTTAGTAAGGTGTTTGGTTGAGGGGGTTGGTTAGCAAGCCCTGGGTTAGCATTTTGTTCTACTGGCTTAGGCTGTGCTAACTGTGATTTAGAATCAAATATTGGCATGTTATGGGGGTAAATCCTAAATAAACCCTCCATGTGGGGAGTTATTTTAAGTCTTACATCCACATCATTCCTAGTCTCAAAGTTACCAAAAATGAGTTTGGTCATGGACCTAGGGTAGCCTATTCTACTTTTATCTACTCCAGGCAATTCAATCAATGTAGCATTTTTAAAGTTAAGTACAGATTGAATAAAGCGAGGGAAGAAAATTTTAGTACCTCTCTTGGCTGTGTTCTTGTCAAGTCTCCCATAAGTTCCTGTAGGATGATTTGCCCAACATCTATCTTTCTTCCATAAGCCAATGCATAGCCAAGTTGTTGTGCAGGTGCACTGATCTGGTCAAAGCTAGACTTCCTTGCTGTGAAGACTTGAAGAAGAGTAGCAAAGACATAACTCCATTCTTTTCTCAAGAACTTCCTATTCAGCTTTCCAAGATTGATTGCATCTGAGTAGTTGATAAATTCAAAGAATTCTTCTAACTCTGCATTGGTGGCCAGTGTGTCATACGCCTCTTGCTGTAAATCCAGTGCTTGATTCATGTCTGCTATAGTGATAGTAATATCCTTGACTTGAATCTTGCAATAGACTACATATGAGGATATAGCATTCTCAAGAGCAATGACTTCCACGGTGGCAGTCCTCTAAAACTGTTCTAGTAGGTCCAGATTATACAGAGTTGGGTTGGCTGAGAGTGCATCCTTGATATATTCGGACATCCATCGAACAAAACACTTGAAGTTCGCATTTGGTGCTTTCACATCATTTGTTATAGCAATGAAATTGGTTTGAGTGGGTATGGTGAGTTGAGTGTTTGCCATTTGTATAGAGAGAGAGAAGAAGAATGAAGAAGAAATTAAGTTTTACAGTTAGGGTTTTCAGAGGCTTTTGGGAGTTTAGATGCTTGAGAAATCGAATGAAATGAATCGAATAGAGGTAGAATTGTATAAGTATGAAGTACTTGAATTGTCGATTAGATATATGTTTTGTATCGACAAGTCAAGCATTCGAGAAGTAGAAAACAACTATTCAAGAACTCAAGAAAGGCTTAATCGATATCTCAAGCAGGTTGAAAAACTCACAGCTGGCAGTTATCTAACTTAGAATAAATTCTAAATTAGGTAAAATATGTTTTTATGAGTGATTTAAGAATTCTGAATAAAAATCCAAAAACGGTTAAGATTCAGCGAGAATTCAGCCTTTTCAAATGATTCGAGAACTCAAACATAGTATTCGAGAACTCAGTTATTAGAGAACTAAAATACTCTATTCGAGAACTCAAGCATTTCTCTGTTCGATTTCTCTAAAGACTCTATTCGAGAACTCAAACATAGTATTCGAGAACTCAGTTATTAAAGAACTCAATTACCATATTCGAGAAGTCAAGAATACCTCTATTCGATATCTCTAAAAGACTCTATTCGAGAACTCAAGAGTGCTCTAATGAGGCTTGTTAGAGATGTCGAACAGTGAACCATTCGAGAAGTCTGACTTATCGAAATATACTCATCACTCACAAAAATCAATTTTCACTATCTTTTAAAATTTACCAGTCATATTCAATGAAGAATATTCTAGCAAATTAAACAGTGATTTTCTCAAAATTTCTTTGAAATTTCAAGTTGACAAAATATGATTTTCCAACATATGCAACAGATTTGAAATATTTATAAATCATATTTCAGCCAACACTTACTCCAAAAATATTGAGAATTTAGATAAAGTAAGTGTTTACTGCTGCAACAATCTAGATGATATATTCCCTTAGCCAGAATCTGAAGAATTCAGCATTCCAATCTCACTAACCAACCTTGTGAAGGTGGCTTCATCTAATGGCTTAGTGAATATGTCAGCTAGTTATTTTTTTGTAGAGACATAATGCAACTCAATGGTTCCATTAGTTGCATGTTCTCTAATGAAATGATATCTGATGTCAATGTGCTTTGTTCTAGAATGATTGACAGGATTGGAAACTATAGAGATTGCACTTGTGTTGTCACACATGATTGGAATTCTTTCCAACACAAGTCCATAATCTCTAAGTTGATTTCTAATCCAAAGCACTTGAGCACAACAACTTCCAGCAGCTATGTATTCAGCCTCAGCTATAGAAGTTGACACAGATTGTTGTTTCTTGCTATACCAAGAGACTAACCTTTGTCCAAGAAACTGGCAGCTACCTGAGGTGCTTTTCCTATCCACTCTACATCCAGCATAATCAGAATCAGAATAACCAACCAGATTGAACCCTGTGTCCTTAGGATACCATAGACCCAAGTTTGGAGTGCCCTTCAGATATCTAAAGATCTTTTTTATAGCAATCAAATGTGATTCTTTTGGATTTGATTGAAACCTTGCACACAAACATGTAGCAAACATGATGTCTAGCCTACTTGTAGTGAGGTAGAGTAGAGAACCAACCATGCCTCTGTAGACTGAGATATATACTCTTTTGCCTTTAGCATCTTCATCCAATTTATTGGCAGTGGCCATGGGTGTCTTTGCAGGTGAGCAGTCTTCTAAGTCAAACTTCTTCAATAAATCCTTGATGTACTTGGGTTGACTGATAAAGATACCATCCTTCCTTTGACTGACTTGCAACCCAAGAAAGAATGTCAACTCTCCCATCATACTCATCTCATATCTGCTCTGCATGAGTTTAGAGAATTTCTGACACAGCTTCTCATTTGTAGAGCCAAATATAATATCATCCACATATATCTGAACAAGGACAATATCATCACCATGTTTTTTGTAAAACAGTGTCTTGTCCAATGTGCCTCTAGTGAATTGATTTTCAAGGAGAAATTGTGATAAAGTGTCATACCATGCCCTTGGAGCATGCTTAAGTCCATACAATGCCTTAAGCAATCTGTAGACAAATTCTGGAAAATGTGGATCCTCAAAGCCAGGTGGTTGTTGCACATAAACTTCTTCTTCCAACTCTCCATTCAGAAATGCACTCTTGACATCCATTTGATAAACTTTGAAGTTTGAATGAGCAGCAAATGCCAAGAATATTCTGATGGCTTCCAATCTAGCAACAGGGGCAAATGTCTCATCATAATCAATGCCTTCCTGTTGAGAGTATCCTTTTGCAACCAACCTTGCTTTGTTTCTTACTATTACACCATCTTCATCCATCTTATTCTTCAGAACCCATTTTGTTCCAACAATGGTTCTATTCTTTGGTGCAGGCACAAGTTCCCATACTTTGTTTCTTTCAAATTGATTCAGCTCCTCTTGCATGGCAATAATCCAATCTGGATCCAAAAGTGCATCATCAAGTTTCTTAGGCTCAATCTGAGATAGAAAACAGCCATAGAGGCACTCATTTTGAGTTGCTCTCCTAGTCCTTACTCCTGCATTTGGATCTCCAATAATTTGCTCTGCAGTGTGTGATCTATCCCATTTCCTTGAATGCTCAGTCTGATTTCTCATTCTTGATGTTGCTTCATAATCCAAGTCATGATCATTCTCATTTCCCCCCTGTGAGGTTCCCACTATTCACAGGTGTGTCTTGGATGCTTATTTCTCCACTATTGATTGGCACAAATTCTTCTCTTGTATCATCATTCACTTGAGTCTGTTGAACTTGAGTTTCAACTCCAGTTTCAAAATTTTCATCAGAATCATCTAGATTATCAAACTTTAATGTATCTTTATCTTCATCATTGGCTTCTTCTAATCCAGGTAGTTTGCTGTCATCAAATATCACATCTGTGCTTTCCACAATTTTCTTTTGACTAATGACATAAACTTTGTATGCAATTCTTTCCATAGAATATCCAAGAAAAATTCCTTCAAATGCCTTTGCATCAAACTTTCCAACATATTCTGAATTATCCTTCAATACAAAGCATTTGCTTCCAAAAGTATGAACATACTTTAGAGTAGGCTTCTTTCCAGTCATCAAATTGTAAGGTGTCTTTCCAGTGTTTTTGTTGATGAGGGTTCTGTTCTGGATATAGCATGCAGTGCTCACAGCCTCAGCCCAAAAACATGTAGGCATCTTTGCATCAAGCAACATTGTTCTAGCAGCCTCAATTAGAGTTCTATTCTTTCTCTCAACAACTCCATTTTGTTGTGGAGTCCTTGGAGCTGAGAATTACTGAGAAATTCCATTCTCTTTGCAGAATGCTTCAAGCATGGCATTTCTGAACTCTGTTCCATTATCACTTCTCAATGCAATCACACTTGCATTGTTGGCCTTTGCTTCCTTGTCAACTTTCTTTATGTGCTCAATGATTACTTGTGGAGCCTCATCTTTTGATGCTAGAAATTCCACCCATGTATACCTTGTAAAGTCATCAACCATCACCAAGGCATACTTCTTTCTTCCTAGTGACATAATATTGACAGGCCCAAACAAATCCATATGAATGAGTTGCAAGGGCTTGGTTATTGATGTCACTGTCTTTGACTTGTGGCTTGATCTTTTCATCTTTCCTTTTTGACAAGCCTCACACACTCCTTCTTGAAAGAATTCAAGTGTGGGCATGCCTCTCACTAACTCTCTTTTGACTAGAGTATTAATGGCTTTAAAGTTCAGGTGTGATAACTTCTTGTGCCACAACCAACAATCTTCATTTGATGCTTTTGAGTAGAAACAACAAATTTTGTCCTTGTTTGCAGAGTCCATATTGGCTACAAACAGGATTCCTTTCATCACTCCAGATAGAGCAAAATCACCAGTTTTCTTGTGGGTGATCAAACATTCATCCTTGTCAAAATCCACTTTGAATCCTCTATCAGTAAACTGACCAACACTTAGCAGATTATGCTTGAGTCCCTTGACTAGTGCTACATCTTCAATGATGACATTACCAACTTTCAACTTGCCATATCCCAATGTGTTACCCATGCTGTCATCTCCAAAAGCAACCATTGGGTCAGCCTTCTCCTCATACTGTGATAGCAGGGCCATATCACCAGTCATGTGATTTGAGCATCCACTGTTTAAAATCCACATGACCTTCTTTTCACTGCAAACACAAAGCTATTACTTCTCCTTTGGTACCCAAACAAGTTTGGGTCCATGTGACTTAGAAACAGTTTTATCATAAACAACATGCTTATCAACTTTCTTGGTGTTAGTCTTCTTGTCACTGTTAGAAGTCTTAGAACCTGAGGTTTCAGACTTAGGTGACAGAGGTACCTTCCTAACTCTAGGAGGAATTGAAGACTTTGACCTTGTGTAGTGTGTGTGAGAATTGTGACTGATATATCCATCAATGAATTGCCTTCTCAAATTGAAACAACTAGTCATAACATTCATATTGCATGGCATACAGTCAAATTTATCACAAAATGGAGCATCTCTGTGTCTTAAAGGCACAGAACAATCATAGAAAGGTTTGGGCACACTACCAACAGGTTTCTTGCATGCATGAGTTAAATGATTGGTACTGAAACAATTTTGACAAGTTTTCCTAGGGGCATTAGGCATATAAGCATAGTTGTTATCTTTGTTAATCCCTAGCTTGCCATTTCTGTTCTGTTTCTCCTTAGTCACTTTCTTCTCAGATTCATTCTTCCCAGCTAAAACGAACTTAACAAATTTCTTAGGTCTAGACCTATCACCTACTGGCTCCTTGGCTTTTGGCTTGACACTCTCACACTTAGAGGATGCTTGTTGTTCACATGATTGTGCCTCATCTTCATCATTCAACATTTGCTTGATGAGTAAGGCATCCTCATCAATTTCAAATATTGATTCTTTAAAGATTGGAGTTTCTGCCTTTTTCAAAATATGAGGTACTTTCTCCTGAACAACTATGTCATCTTCAATGACAGCATAGCCTTTCCTCTGTTTAAGAGTGCCATAGTCAAGTCCAATAGCAGCCTTGGATTTTGCTTGAATTTTCTCACAATAGGATTGCACTAGACCAGAAGAGTTCTTAAAGGTTTTCAGTTTGAATTCATTTTAAGCTAGTTCATCCCTAAGAGCCTTTTTCATTTTACTAGCACATAGAACCTTATTCTACAGATATTCAACTTCTTTCTTAAGGTTTTCTATTTGCATAGCAGTTAGCTCAAGTTCCTCATTCTTTCTGATTAACATTTCATTTCTAGTAGACAGTTTAGCAATTTCCTCATTAGCAGCAGTCATACTTGTATGAATATTAAACATTTCAACAAATAGTTGTTCAATCATGCATTTGTACTCAGAAACAAACATGTCTATGGTAGTGAGAGATGGTACCTGAGAGTCTGATGAAGATGTGTCATCCTTGGAATTGGCCATCAAGGCATAGTTGCAAAATTCCTGCTCTTCTCCATCACTATCAGAATCATCCCAACACTTCCCTTTAGCTATGTAGGCCTTACCTTGTGTCTGCTTTTTCAGAAGGGCCTCATACTTAGCTTCAAGCTCTAGAAATTCTTTATCCTTCTTTTTAGGCTTCTTGCATTCACTGGCTAAATGCCCTAGGTCATTGCATCTATAACACCTTACAGATGACCTATCCACATGGCTGGTTTTAAATTTATTCTTGTTTGCTGTCACAGGTGCCTTGCTCTTGTTGAATGAATGGTTTTGAGTTTTAGGTTTGAAGGGTTGGTTCCTCTTGAATCTGATGTTTCGAAATTTTCTGGCCATGAAAGCATATGAAGTTTTTTCCATTCCATCTAGTTCTTCAAGAGTATAGAACTCTTCTTCCTCCTTCTCCTCAACAGGTTCACTTTCCTCAGCTTCAGTTTCTTCATCATCTACTATCTCCTCTATCCTTAGCTGACTTGTAGATGCTTCTAGGTCTTGAATAGATTTGTTGACAATCAAGGCACATGATGTGTTTATCATTCTGCCTTGGTTGGCTTGGATAGCCCTTTTCTGAAGCAACTCAAGCTCATGAGTCTTTAAAACCCCATAGAACACATCATAAGTGATTTTTTTCAAATCTCTTTCCCTTAGAGAAATGACCCTCTGCTCTAGGTGATTTGGAGAAGACAATAGAAACTTCATATTCAACTCCTTGGTGCTGTAAACCTTGTCATTCATCTGCAACTCAGTAACTAGCTTGTGAAATCTCTCAAACATCTCAGTGATGCTTTCCTTGGGCTGTGCCATGAAAGCTTCATACTGTGTGACCAGTATCTGTTTCTTGTTTTCTTTGACCTCATCAGTCCCTTCACATAACACCTCAATGTGATCCCACATTTCTTTGGCAGATGTACATGATGCAATATTTGCAAACATTGACATATCCATGGAATCAATAATTAGCAACATGAGGTGACTGTCAAGAGCAACCATCTCCTTTTCTGATTCTGTCCATTTGGATGGTTCCTTGGCCACATAAGATCTTGGAAAGGTTGTGGTTCCAACAATCTTTTCAGGTATTTCTTGTTGTGGAACAAAGGGACCATTCTTGAGAATCTCAGGATACAAAGGATGAGAGGCTTTGATGAACAACATCATTTTTTATCTTCCAGAGGTTGTAGTTTTCTTTGTCAAACTTAGGGACTTTCACCGTTCCTGTGGTCTTTGGTGTATTCGAACTCATGATTGTTTTTCTGTTTTTTTGAATAAACAGCCCGCTCTGATACCACTTGTTGAGTATTGAATACATCAAAAGAATACAGAGGGGGGTGAATGGATTCTTGAACTTTTCTTATTCTTGAATCTGTGTAGCAAGGTAAGTGTTTGTGTGTGCAGATGTGTAGGTGCGGATAAAGAACAACACAAGACACAATATCACTTTAATCTAATATATTATTAGATAAAGGTTGCTACAATCTGTGAATACAAATGGAGTATTCTCAGCTTCATTTTTCTCAGAGAGATATATCTTACAATGTGTATGAAAAACTTAATCAACTAAAGAAGTGAAATTGTATTCTTATAGAACATGAATACAACTCAGTTACTACAAAACAAGGTTACAGGATAAATTACTTTCTTGTATGTCTATCCTTTTTGAGTAAGCATCCAAACGGCTACAGATTTGACTTTGCAAAGTTCTGTTCAGATCCACTTCTTTAGCTCTTTGTCTCTTCTATATCTCTCCAAGCTTCCTTGTAGGCTTTCCAGAGCACGTTACAAATTGTGATCCATAAAGTGCATTGGCTTGTTGCAGGTTTCTGACTTGTACAATTTCTTCAGTATTTTGTCTCTAATAATGTATTCGAGAAGTGGCTAAGTGATTGATTCTCTAGGGTTCCTTGAGTTGTCGAGTAGAACACTTGACTTGTCGAATCCCTGAGATATCGAATAGTTCATTCAGAGTCCTTGAGATATCGAATGGAACTTTGACTTGTTGACTCTTTGAGAACTCGAATACCACTTTGACTTGTTGACTTCTTGAGTTCTCGAATAGAGCATTTAGACATGTTGAATCTCTGAGATATCGAATGAGATATCGAATAGTTCATTCAGAGATATCGAACAGTTTCTTCTCAGATATCGAATCTCTGACTTCTCAAACGCTAGACTTCTCGAATAGACAAATGTACTTCTCGAATTGGTACTTAGGCAAATTCTTCATTTCTTCAAATCCCAACTGTGATTATTTGACAGTCTTTATCTTCTTGCTTGAGGCATGAACCTTGGAACTTCTTTCAAGCATTATTCTTGACTATATAAGTACAGTTACACAACTAGGATTTGATGTCTATTGCAAGTACAAAACAAACAGAAACTCTACAACTAGAGGTTTCCTCAGTTAAGATGTCATGTAAGTAATGCAAAGCATTAAAAACAATTAGGCTTGTTATTAAATGTGTACAGGCATGCCTCTGTGACTAACAGCGTTCTCCTCCAACGTTACTTTAAGCAGCGTCTTCCCCCTCTTTCTCCTCTAAAACGCTAAATGCTTCAGCATTTTAAAAAAAAAAAAAATATCTGAAACGCTACACACAACTTTGTTTTGGAGTGATATTTAGGACCAAATTTTTGAATTGTGATATTTAAAACCATTTACTTTCAAATTGTGAATATATAAATCAAGGGACAAAGAAATGTCTCCACCCTTAATCGGTAGAGGCACTGTCCAGGGATTAATCGGGTATTTGAGGATTAATCGGAATGATTAATCAAATAATCGGATTATTAATCAGTTCGATAACCCATGAAACATGGATTAATCGATGATTAATCGTGATTAATCACCGATTTTTAGAACTGAGCCACCAACACCCATATTTCGGCCAAAAATTTTTTTTAGGAAAACATGTTTTTCGAGAAATTAAGAAAAAAATTTTGATTGAAATAACCAGATGAGAAAAGTATCCGAACAATAAACATGGCGAAAAAATTGAAATTGGTATTTTTGTTGCTTGATCTAGCGAAAATAATTTAAAGAATTTGGCCAAAATTATTGTCGAGATATGCTTTTCTCAATTATATGTTTCGAGATATGTTTTTAAAAATTGAATATTTGATAAAACGTTTTTAACAACTGGATTTTTTACTTATTTTTTTCTAAAGCTTAAAGATATTTGCTCTAGGTATTCGTACATACACTTTTGAGAACTAAATATCTTCACGTATATTCATTTCAGGACATTTCAGCCATATATTTTCACAGGAAAACATGGTTTACGAAAAAACAATAAAATAATTTTTTTGAGATGCTCAAAACGAGAAATGTGTATCCGACCTAACAGCAAACATGGTCAAAAAATTGAGCATTGGTATAGGCCTCCTAAAAAGTCCTACGGCAGTGAAGACAACATAGAAATCGCAAACGTGCAAGAGTGATCAAAATGCGAGAGTCGACACTACACAGATACGTAATTTATTTAAAAATTTATGCATTTACGCACAAAACATCATACATTCATAGAATCTAATCCCATCGTACACATAATTTTCATAACATAGTACAACAAAGCAAAACAACTCGAAACATACACAAACAAGTGGACTGAAGCCACTGAAGTTCTGACAAAACAAACATGTACAAGACTACCATCACATTTTGAAAGTCCTGCTTAGTGGTGGCTGGATTCCTGAAGCCGCCTCTCCCCGGTAACACCCTCAGCATCAGCATTCTTCCCCGTATCTCCTTCATTATCATCAGCTGTAGACAATGTATACATATGGATTAGTACAAACAATTATACCAATACACACTTTATGCTTGCAAGAAAATGCACATGTAAAGTAATTAACTTGCCTAATGTTGTTCCGGGAGTGCTATGAGCTCGACCTCCTTGTCCACCTAGCCATGAACCTATTGCACCTGTAAACTTACTAACCACACCTGCTCCTGTACCTGTGTTTTCCAATCCGCTACCTTCTTCACCAGTACCCAACCGCTTAGCAACTTCTTTGGACTCTGTCACCTTCCCCATTGGCCTTCTTTCTTCACCTTCCTCTGGCTCACGATTATGAACAGCATCAGAAACTATCTCCGAAATGTTACGTTCTCCTCCTCCTCCACCACTAGGCACATCCTCCATCTTTTCCCCCTTAGGCTTACCAAAGGACTCGGTAATCACTGAAGAAAGCGCCCTGTCTTCCTCACCTGGCTTCAACTTCTCCGCCCAATACTCCGTCACTGATACTCCTTTATCTTGCCCTGCACTTCCACCTCTCTCCTGAGTGGTTTCAGCTCCAGGTCCCGACACTTTTGAACTTGCTCCGCTACCAACTCCAGCAACCCTTCCATAGACAGGTGCCAATGTATCTGTTACAGTAGCTGCAATTCTATGAGCATAATCACTAGCAGTCCCCGTCACAGACCCTGTCTTGTTACCCTGGGCATGATCACTAGCAGTCCCCGTCACAGACCCTGTTTTGTTACCCTCCCTTGGCTCGCGCATCTGCTCAATCTTGGACGCTATAACATTTTTAGCAGACTGAGCTGTACCAGCAACAGCGGAAGCAGCAGCAGCTGAAGCGGAGGTGATTTTCTCTGTGTAGGTGCTGCTGTTCCTTGCAGGGGATTCGTCCCCAGGCACGTCCTGAGGATTAGCAGCGTTGTAGCTTTTCGGAACAGTGTCGGAGCTTTCACGGGGCATTGGCTCAGGAGCAAACTGGTCGTGGCTTCCTGTATTTAGTCCCTCCGCTTGCTCTGTTTTTGGTTTTCCTTCATAAATTCCCATTTTGTTGAACGATTTAATAACAGGAGCAATTCCCTCCGCTTCTCCACTACCTGCAACACATTTTAACATGGTACTAAATACAGGAATTTCCCAACTAGTTATGAAACAATTAACTAGACTAAATCTCACTACTTGTAGATGATGAAACAGATAGATCGCTGCATATTGCCTTGTGCCTGCGAACCAGCTGCAAGTCATGACTAGTCAACTTGTACATATCAAGTGCTCAACTAATCAATCCCAGTAGTTGCAGGCTAATCACTTAGTTTGTAATTATTGACTTCTAGAAATCGAGTGTTCCATCAAGTTAAATTGTGATAGACTAAATTAACATGTTCCTGACACCAGTTGGTTCGCTAAACTAGCTTGTAAAAAGACTAATACAGGGTTATGTTCCGCTATAAACTTCATAAAATTAAAAACCAGTAATAACATTTAGCATTTACAAAATTTCAGCAATACAGAACAGCAAATTAATCACTCGTATGCAGAGTGAAGAACTTAGTCATACCTCTACCAGCTGGATCTATAGTTTTGACCTGAGCATCGGAAGGATGAGCTCGAATGTTAGGACCTTGAGGATCGACTTCGGAACCAGTAGTACCTATCCCACCACGAATACCTTCCATAGCATTTGGACCTCCAAGTTGATCTGGATTCTTTCTTTCCTCATCTACATCTCTCCCAGTTCTCGTATTAACACCTTTATGAGGCAATTCAGAATATAAATCTTCACCGCTCCTTGAATCAACAAGTTTACTAGGCAAAGGTGCATGCTTATCTTCTTTCAAAAGATGTTTTCCATGCTCTTCGTCCACTTGCCACTCAGCAGAAGGCCTTGTCTCCGGATCTACAATCGGAGTATCATTGTGAGGACCAACCTTTGACGGCCTATCCAAAATAGTTCCAGCTGCAGCAGGCTTCGTAGAATCATGGTGAGGAGCACCAGTACCAACCATTGAAGGCCTTTGGCAATCAGTCCCTCCTGCGATGGGCTTTGTAGAATCATGGTGAGGAGCACCAACCATCGAAGGCCTATCCAAATTAGTCGCTCCTGCGGTAGGCATTTTAGAATCATAGTGGGGATCACCAACCCTTGAAGGCCTATCCAAATTAGTCCCTCCTGTAGTAGGATGACCGCTAGTCGCTGGGGTTGCACCCTTGACAGCTTCCGAAACGTAAGCTACAATCAATTCTATATAATCAGATACACATCAAATGATTATTAACAATATAAGAGTGAATTAGACTTGTCACTATTGATTTTACATACTTGGCGCACCGTGGACATCAGGGTCTTCAACCATTTCTTCGTCTTCATCTTCTTCATCTTCGTCGTGGCTGTGGCCATTATCATGATCGTGATCGGGGTCATGGCCTTGTTTTGTAAGTGTATTCTTTATCTTCTTAGCCTTTGCTTTCACTTTCTTGAACACTGATGTCTTCTCGTGATGACCCTCTCCCTCGGGATGGCCTCCTACACCTTAATATATACACAAACAAAAAAAGCAAATTGAGGCTCTACTGAAGGAAGATCAAATAAAGCAAAAACTAACTCAAAAGTAAATAGAATACCTGAGTGCAGTGCAGAAGTAGGGTTGCCTGAGAGATCAGAAGATTCATAATGATGGCCGTCAGTACGTGGTAACTGTGATTCCATTGCTGTGGTTACGATTTTTCAATATCAGAAAAATTGTTTAGCAAGAAGATATGCTTTTGTGTTATAGAGTGGAGGCTTAGCAATTTGTGTGAGATGATATGGATGGAGTTTGGTTTATAAAAGGCAGGGCAGGGGAGCAGATAAAGATAGATTAATACTCTATTATTTTTTTTTTTGAGTAAATTAATACTCCCTCCGTCTCTTTTTACTTTGCCCGTTTGACTAAAAACACGGGTTTTAAGAAAAACTGGATATTGAATATTATTTGTAAGAAGTAGTGGGTATTGAATATTATTTTTAAGGAGTAGTGGATATTGAATATTGTTTTTTTGGAGTAGTGGGTGGAGTAGTGGATATTGAATATTATTGTTAAAGAGTAGTGGGTGGAATAGTAGGTATTGAATATTGTTTTTTTGGGGTAGTGGGTGTTGAATATTATTTGTAATGATTAGTGGGTGGAGTAGTGGGTATTAAATATTATTTTTAAGGAGTAGTGGGTGGAGTAGTGGGTATTGAATATTATTGTTTATGGCTTAAAATAGAAAGGAGAAAAGTATTTTGATAGTCCCGATTTAGTAAATGGGAAATGTTTTTAGAGACAGAGGGAGTACTCTATTACGGAGTATTAATTTACATTAGGGCTTGCCCACATCTTTGCATGTCGGTAGATGTTTAAAAGAGGGACACGTATCAAGTTCTTGACGCGTGTCTTGAGACATATTTTAGACGTGGCTTGAGGTCGATAGAATGCCAATCCATATATAGTATTATAATATTATAATATTGTAACATCTGTTACGTATAATAATTTGATTAATGTGAGTTATGACAAGTGGATCGGGATTTTGATTTAGGGGCTACCAAAATATATTTAGGAGAGATTGATTCAAATTATTTTTAAAATTTTCAAAATCTTACCTTAAATTTTTTACAGTTTTGAACAATTGACAAGGAACGGTGCTTAATTTGACCTCCAATATTTAGAAATGAAGATGGAACACATGAAACCGAACATTTCATTGCTGATGAGAACTCAGCAATGAAATGTTTTACAAATCTCATCAGTCGACTACATATTTCGTGGTTCATTACAAATGTTTTCGTCGACAAACATCAACCAGAAAAACAATCATCCCTTTTTCAAGTGCAGTGGAATTTTTAGATGCAGAATTCAAATCTCGGTCGACCTAAATTTACGTATAATATACAATAATAATGAATAGTACGCAAGTGAGAGTAGAGATTCGAGATGCTCAAGTTTAAAACCTAGAGATCATTTGTTGTCGTTAGAATATTTGATTACAAACCAACGAATATTTGCTTTAGCAATAACATGCATGGTCATAATAAAAGAAATTCTAGCACACTTACAAAATTCACCACTTTGCTAAGTAGTTCGGATGCTATGTTTTATTATTTTCTGTCATCTATCTATTATATATATAATAACTAGGTAAATAAGTCGCGTTACGCGCGGCACAGAAAAATTTTTAGAAGCGTATATATGATATTATTATTAGTTAAGATTTATTATATGAAAGTTGATATGACGACCTTCAAATTCTGTGAGATGTATTTATATTTTAATAGTAAAGAGGAGAATTAAAATAAAGAAAAGACATTTGCCAATTTGGTTTTTGATAGTAAGAATAATATTTGTAAATTTACTTATTGTCGGTATCATTATGAATGTTGTGCTTGGTTAGTTTGTTGATAAATTTTATTGGTAATTGTTAATGTGATCAGATGCTTGATTAACTTAAGTTATCAATAAATTTGGTTAGAAAGTAAATACGATGAGATGCTTGATTAATTTAAGTTGTTAATGAATTTGGTCATATGCCGGAAATATATAAATCAAATGTATATTGTAGTGTGAGTTTAGGGATAAACTGTTTACGTACGGAAAGTATTGGACAGTAAATTATGAATCGTTAGAAAGATATCGGAGTCTAGTTTCTTATGCAAAAAACGGTTCGTGGTAACAAATTTTCTAAATAAAGTTATGGCCATTTTAGAGAGCAATTATCATGAAAATCTGGATAAAGATTCAATGAAGTCATCGGTATGAAGTAAAGTTTGTTAGGTACCTTGCTGCCAAAGGTTACATGTAATTCTTGTGAACTTAATTCACCTTGCTGAGGATCAAAGGTAATTCTTGTGTACTTAGTTCATGTACATATATGCTCTTAAAATTAATCATTGTCTTAAAGCTTATAATTTTCTTTGATGCTCAATTACTTTAAACTTCAAAAAATAGTTTAGATATAAAATCAAGATTTTATTAATATGATGTGGGTTTTGCAATTATTACATATTGATTTACAACGGTTATTTTCACAACTCATTTTGAGAAAATGAAAGATGAGTGTAGTAGAAAAATAAATCAGCAAATAATGAGTTATAACGAAAAAAATATTAGTGACGGGGTTGGTTGAGATTTTTTTTAGGTTCTCTAACTCCTTATAAAAACCTTTTTTAAATAAAGTGCCTCATAAAAACCTTTTCTAAATAAAGTGCTCCTATCTTGATTTTTTTAATAGTAGTCCATTTTGTGACATTTCTTATTTAATTTTGCCTAAATTAAATACTACAAACCCAAAATTATTTAAAAGCTTATTAAATTATAGCATTTAGGTACATTTAAATTTTTGTATGTAAATTCGGAATGATATAACCTTTTTAACTTGGAAAAGTGTAATGAGGAGTTGAAATTAAAGGGGTAGGGTTAGGAAAGATAATGTAATGGAGAATGAATATTAATCTTGGAGAAAATTACCAAAATAATCATTTTTAAGATTTAGTGGCCCAAAATACTGAAAAGCGGAATTATGATCCTATTTACTGACCTAACACGTTGATCCGTGTAACGTGACGAGGACATATGAATTTCTTTATCCTCAGTACTACTACTCTCGAGATTGCTTCTCTGGAACTCCCTTCATCTCTCTCGAAGTTTCTCTCCCTCCCCAGAAAATTTCTCTCCCTCTATCACTTTCATTTTTTTCTCTTCCGTGTAAGCATGGTTACAGCTTCTTCTTAAAGCTTCTATAATTGGTCTCTTCCTCCACTCTGTTAAGCAAATGGTCACTAGGCGTGTGTGGGTGTGGTCGAATCTTGACAGAAAGATTTGGGGGTTTTAGTGTTTTGGTTTTGTATTGTGTAACCAGAGGAGTTTGGGTTGGTTTCGGGTGGGGAAGCACAGCTCCAACCGCGAATTACGTTGAACCGTGTTACGTTGCTCGAAATTGTATTAAGCCAAATTACTGGTTGGTCGACTAACCTCACTATTACTGTAATCCATACTTGCTAGTGCCATCATCTTTCTAAATTTCTTTATCCTCTCCGGCGCCGCCAGGCGCATATCCATTTTTTCCGGCGAATCATAGAGATCAGTAAAACTAGCATAAAAGATGAGATACGGAAGACCATAAAACTAGCGTAAAAGATGAGATACGGAAGACGAAGTATCGTTTCCAAGGTGATGCTGAACATGGTTTAACGCATCTGTGCTTATCACGTTGGACGGTGCTCCGAATCCTTGCAATACGGAGCACGGAATAGCGTATCCTTTCAATACGAAGCACGAAACAGCGTGTCCCATCAGTATTTAAAGCCAAATATTTGGAGATCATTATTTTGGGCAAACAGTATTTATTTTTGATTATTTAGGGCCTTCACCCTTAATCTTGATCATTTGTTATTATTATTATGTAATTATTTAATATTAAATGTGGATGTGCATTATATTATGTGAATATTGTTGAGAAGGTCCATTATATGTGGTATCGTGTTTACATGTTTATATGATGATTTTTGTGTCCCGACATGGCACTATTTAGTTGTCATTTTAAAATATTTTTATTGGATATCTTTGGCGGACCCATTGCAACTATAACCAATAAAAAAATAACACATCATTTGGTAATTATTTTTTGGTACCCCATTTTGGTACCTCTAGCATTTTTCTTTGAAAAAAAGGAAAAATAGCTAAAAAATTGTTACAGGGATGCATCAATTGAAATATTTTATTTCCTTAAAATGCTACTGATACATGTAATTCTGAATGTTTCAAAGAACTTAATATTGTAGTTAAACATAAAACTTTTTTTATCAGATAACTAAAATCTTGTCATGGTTGTAAATTTATTTTTTTGGATATAATTCTAAAAAATAACATAAATAGGTTTTTATTAATGCTCTTTGTTATTTTAATTTTATACAGTAATTGTTAATGTGGTTAAACTAATTATATCTTGAGGGACATTATGAAAAACATAATATTTTTAATTTCATGTTTATAATATTTTATTTATCAAAAGATTAAAACAATTAAAATATCATAGACTAATTAAGAGATTGATTCTTTAAAATTATTTGATAATACATTAATTTTCAAACTTTTTATTCAGTAATAACTTTCTTAGTTTTAAAAGGATCATGTCCATAAGTGAAGGATCATTATATCCTATATATAATTGGCGTAAGGAGGATCAGGTGCTCGCCTGGTCGTCAAGGATTGTAAAGTAACTAGTAACTTAAGAAATGGACTAGAGAATAAATTAGATGTTGGGCCTTGGTTTAAAAGTTAAAACTATGGTCCAAAAAAACTAAAACTATGCTACCAAGTAACTAATGCACTAAAATAAATAACAAATGATAAAACAGAAAAAATTATAGTTGAGAAAATTATTGTTAACTAAAATTAATACAAAAAAAATTTAGACTAAAGTTTAAAATATAATTTAACAAAAACCTTACCAAAAAAATCAAGAAAACCTAATTTTTTTAAAAAATGTCATAAAAAAATTTATTTTTAGATTCTACAACAAACATGTCTTTAAAATTTATACTATTAAAAGTAAATACAAAATAAACACAAATCAATAAATTAACATTTTATTATTTTGCAAAGATTTTAAATTTGGTAATAAAGTTGTAAATAAATTTAAAAAAATCCAAAAATCTAAAATAAAATAATTAATAGAGAATCTAAATATAATAAGTACAAATAATCCTAAATTAAATTTCATCAACAATAAAATTTAAAATAAATTAACAAAGAATAAAACTAATAAAATATTCATCATCATCAACTTAATTAATTACTATTATAGGAAAAATAGTTGTAATAGCCCAAAACTTACATACAATTAACAAATAAGGATAAAATACAAAAAAAACATAATGAAAATAAATCACAAATTCATTCTTTATATAAAATAAATAAGTATACAAAGCATGCCATTAGAATTTCAATTCAAAAATAATTTTTTTAAAAAGAAGAATTTACATTTAATTACAAACAATTTTTTTTTTAAAGAAAATATATTATAAAACAAGATATTAAAAATTTAATTAAAAGACATATTATAATTGGAAATGACACAAAATTCAACAAAAAATATTTTACAAAACAAATACTAATTCAAAACTAAAAATTAAAATTTAGAAAATTAAAATCAACAAGAAAATTTAATATAATGCACTTAAAATAAATATAAACCAACACAAAAATATAAGAGATATTATGAACTTTGTTTAAAAAAAGTGTTCGCATATATGTTAAATATAATAAGTTACCACATATCTAAAATCTTATATATATATTCTAATAATTAGAAGTTAAAACGACAAAAAATATGAAATATTAAAATATATGTTAGGCTAAACCTTAAAATATAATTTTCAAATAAATCATTTACTTTACCAACACCAAAAGACAAATTAGCAAAAAATCATAATTAAAAATAAGTTTCAAATTCATTCTTTATATATAATAAACAAGTAAACAAAGCAGAATTTTAATTCAAAAAATAATTAAAAAAAACAAGAATGTACATTTAATTACAAAACAAAAAAAAAGTTCTAAAGAAAATATATGGTAAAAGAAGATAATAAAAAATTAATCAAAAAACGTGTCGTAAATGACACCAAAATTCAATAAAATATAATATACAAAATAAACGTCAATTCAAAAAAAAGATCTAAATGTAAAAAACTAAAAACAACAATAAACTTTAATATAATGCACTTAAAACAAATACATACCAACACAAAAACATAAAAAGATAATACAAACTTTCTTTAACACAATTACATAATCACATATACATATATAAAGAATAGTTAAACCTGGCATGTCTAATATATATTATATATAGAAAACTTCCCAAAAAATATGAAATATTTAAATATATGTTAAGCTAAAACTTAAAATATAATTTACAAAAAACAAATCGTTTACCAAATAAAAATGTTTAAGAAAAAAATATTTTAATAAAAATTATTAAAGATTCTATTTTTAGGTTTGACAATAAAAATGTTTCAAAAATAAAAATTAAAAAAATGTGAGCACAAACCAACACATAAACAAATTCTTACATTACAAAGAATAAATTTAAATTAAAAAGTGAACACAAATCAATAAATGATCATATTTTAAATTAGAAAGCAATCTAAATACCCACAAAATAAATTTATATTAATATCTAAATATAATATAACATAGAAACCCTAATATTACTCTAAAAAAACACGTAATAAACACCACACATGGCAAAAATATAGAATTAATATTCAAAAAAATAAAACAATTTAATACCACACATATTTCCAAAAAGGTTAAAAAAATGCATTTAAAAACTATAAAAACACAATAACAAAATATCTAAAAAAACTAAGATAACCATTAAATTACATAATCAAAAATATAAAAAGATAATAATAAATTTTTATACGAATATAGTACCTATATTTAAAGTATATCATATGTAATCTACTAAAATAAAAAATAATTATTAAATACTAAAAAATATGTTAACCTAAATTTTGAAATATAAATTATAGAAAAACCATTTACAATAAAAAAAACAAATGTATACTTACCAATCATATAACATATGTATTATTACCATTAAAAGTAAAAATATTATTCAAAATATTATAAAACTAAATTTTCAAGAAAAAAATTTATAATGAAAATTGTACTAAAAATTATTAATAAAATTACCCGTGCGATGCACGGGTATAAAACTAGTGTCTATAAGTGGCGCAGTCTATTGTTTGTCTGTCCTGTCCCTGTTCTTTTTAAGGTCGGTTATTCTGCATTCCTTTATGTTGTTTGGATACAATTTTTCTACACTTCTTTTTCATTCTACATGTTATACACAAAACCATTACCCATATGCATGTACACGTTACCTGTTTTACTTCAAAAATGAATTAATTTATTCAAACACAATTTGAAATAAACATTCCTATAAAACCCAATATGTACAGATAATAATACAACTTAAACTTCAAATGATAACTTCGATCTTGAAAATCTATTTATTCAAACACAATTCGAAATAAAAGTTCGCACAAAATTCAATATGTACTGATAATATTAAAAGTTAAACTTCAAATGATAGCTTCGATCTTGAAAATCCAAAGGTAACATAATGTGCGGCATTACGCCGGATCAGCAACTGTAGTCGACTCCTCATCCTCATTTGCATTCAGGTTTCTTCGTTTTTTGGTGCACACAGAACCAGTGCCTCCAGCAACCTGTGCAAATATAAATTTTAATTAGGTCATTGTCAGCACAATGCATATGTAGGAGGTTCAAAAGTATGGACAACAGAGCGTTGTTATGTAGATTCTAGACAAATGACAATGTCGTGAGAAAAGTGATATAGACATCACCCTTTCAACAAATAACTGACCAACCTCATCCCTAGTTTCATCATCGCTTACGACCTGCTTTCTTCTCTTATTAACATTGCTGGCAAAAGCAGGAACACCCAAAGAGCCATCTGAAACATTTTGAGCCTGCAATATTGCAATAATTTGACATGCACCATTCTCTGAAAATTTTTTAGTAAAGAAGTGGGAGGAAAAAGGAAGATTAGAGCAAAGAATATAGTACCTTTAACTTCTTATTCGATTCATATGCTTTCTCCAAATACTCTTTTGGATTAAATATATCAATAACTGTATAATTAGCAAATCCATCCCGCAAGTTATAGTGGTTCAATCTGAGCTTGAAAACCAAATCTTTTCCTACAAGAGCCTCCAGCTCTATAGGGACATCTCTTTGACTTGCAGAGAAGTTATTCAGTATTTTTTTGGCAGACATGTCAAGCAGGCGTTCGGACACCATATTGAATAACACAAAAGTAGTTGAGGATGTTCCATCCGTAACTTTGATATGTATCTTAAACCTACAACACGTAGAAGTATCATAACATCAATACTGAAGAAATACAGACCATCTAAATTAAGCACTAAAATATATTTCACTTACAACATGAGAGGGTAGTCAATTATTTTCTCGCAGCGACTGCACATCATCTGGTCCCCAACTTTAGGTATAGCCTTCTTCAAGCATGATTTGCATGACACATAGTACCACCCATAGTGGTTGTCAATTCCCACTATTTTAGCTCTCACTGTGACAATACATTCCTTAAAACATATGAATGGTGATGCGAATTTGACATTTCAAAAATAGGAGAGCACAGTAGATAATGACATAGTAAAGGCAGGACAAAGCTACAATAAAATAAACCTCCAAGTTTTCGCTCCAATCAGCCTCTATCAGTTCTTTAACATTCATCCTGTTAATGAACATCTCCTTCTCAGGATCGGGCTTGATTACAATTGGATTTTCCAGAATTTCAACTTCTTTGGAGATGGGCGTAAATCTTTCTCGTAAAGATGTCACAAAAGTGTCATCCAAATTGATATATAGCTTGCTTGCATTTGTCGTGCAGAAACTTATTTCACCTGATAACAGAGCCCAAGTATAATTAACTTTATAATGATACAACATATTGCACATTTAGATGAACCATAGTGCTATGTAATTGTTCCAAATTTTAATCTTCTGAAATAAAAATAATATGTTAACTCAAACGTCAGGCAGTAGATTTGTTCCCTATTAGAGCTTCATGTTAAAGACTACAGCATATGAGTAGTTAACTTGATAACAAAAAACAATCATGCTTTTGAAGCTGGTGGGAATAATGGGAGCAGCCAGAGAGAAGGTTTCTCTTATACTCTCAGCCAAGTAGAATTCCTGTTCTGACAAAGTACAAGATTACTACACAAATATTACTCCACCAGATTGCTACGTTGTTACCAGGTTTATTACTCAGGAAAGAAAGGAATTATTAGATTTGTTACAGACTACAGCATATGAACAACTTGATTAAAAAATGGATCACCAAGACACATTGGAAAGGCAAGTAATGGCAGGTCAAGACCTCTTATATTGGTACAATGGCACTGATAGGGAGGACACAATTACAAATTTTGAAATTACCTTGAAATTGCTTCACCGCTGTAGAAGTCACTATCACCACATACGGGACTCCATCCTTTTTAAACGAAGATGGGTCAAACATCTCTCCGAGCTTTCCCCCACAAAGTTATTTTTATCGTGACCGAACTATACCAACAAACAAAAATAGCAATGCATAATAAATTAACATCTGCAAGACCATCTAAATAGTGGCAATACCTAGAAATATTGTTTCTTCTGATATGTACATCTTGAACTTACTAATTTAGGGTGAAAACATAGAAATTACTAATCCGTGATAAGTTTTATGTCTCTTTTCTTCCGAGTACCTCCCACGATTTCGAGGCCACCAACAGCACGTAAACACCCAACAACATCTGTTTATGCCCAAGATGTATGTATTGCTTGTCAAGAAAAGATCTTCAAAAACATTAGTTGTAACTTCTAAGAGTAACATACCTGAGAGGATGGTGTTGTCATTAACACGCGAATCCACTAAATTAGGGGGTATGAATTCAAAACCATGATTCGGGATTTGGACCACCCCATCCTCTAGTGGAATGATAGTAGTGATAGCCAAAAAAAGAACCTTAAACTTGTTTGACAAAGGTCTATATGCCCCCGTACTTGCAATGATTTTCAGGTTTCTTAAACTATAAAGACCCCCCCTCTTTCAAACGATTATGAAAGCGATTCGTCAAATGTTTACGAATTACTGCATGGATCATGTTTGCCTACAAAATATCATATTACACAACTTAAATCACACGGATGTAAGATATCATATAACACGTAACAGTGATAGTGATGTATACAGGTGCATACTTGTTCATCAATAAAAATCATGTCAATACTAATCAGCTCATCATCCTTCTTGGGATTAGTAGATTCCTACAAACGACAAATTCTAACCTTCAAAGTTCCATTATCCATATTATCGGTCAAATCTTTAATGCAAGAGTACTCCATAATAACTATATACTATATACGCATAAAAAGGGTATGAAAAAGATAATATGCTGATAACAATTTTACCAAAAAGATTGTGGAGATTTTATGTTAACCAATCTATATATATATATATAGTGAATGGAAGAACCGTCTGACTCTTGGGCCTCAAGAATAGCTGGAAAATACTTAAATGGCATTTACCATACTTAAATGACATTTATCTACATTTACCTTCTCTTGGGCCTCAAGAATAACTTAAATGGCATTTATTTGGGTTTTATTAAAAATTGATTTTAAGTCCGATTTTTAGAATTGGAAGAAAACTATTCTAAATAAACCTGGAAACTTTAATTTTCAAGAAACAAATAACCCACATATTAAGATCACATCTTTAATCGAAATTCAACCAAATCGACAAAAAACTTTATTTAGATAAATACAGAATCACTAACCCATGAGGCAGAATCTCGCGAATTTGATTAATATCCATAACAGTTGGAAATGCAGGGTACCCTGAAACAATAATCATACAATCAATTAAAACCCAACTTTAATATACTAAGAAAATCACTATATTGAAGTTAAATGTTTGTGTGTGGGGGCGAGAGAGGGAGAGAGATGGAGGGAGGGAGGGAGGGCATACTCAATTCAATAGGAACTTCTTCATTAGCTGATTCTTTCTCAGGTGGATTACAATTAAGAATGAAACTTTTGTGGGTCAAGTTTGATTGGGTGATTAAGAATGGAGATCCGAAACTGGCACCAAATTGCTTACGGGGAAGAGCTAAAGATGGGGTCTGGAGGGTTCGCTGAGAAATGGTAGTGAATGAGTTGAATGGCATTTACCATACATAAATGACATTTATCTACATTGACATTAAATCATTTAATAAATCAAGCTGAAATCAAATAAACAATGGTTTTTATTAAAAATTAATTTTAAATCCGATTTTTAGAATTGCAAGAAAACTATTTTAAAAAAACCTGGAAACTTTTTGATCTCCTGCTATTATAATATATATAGATAGTCCTATAATTCATGAGACATTTTATTTCATTTAAAATCATGCAACATTTTATTCCACCTGAAATGATTGATTTGCCCTTCTATTTACTATTTTTTAAAAATTGTTGTTGGAAGGAATTGAACTTTAGTCTCCAAGTTAACTTACACCTTTCTTTACCACTACACCACTTAACACACATGTGAATTAAATTATACACATTATATGTGTGTGTCGCTTGAGTGAAAGAATACATGGTATTTTAATTACTGTGACATATCAAAAAAAATTCACCATGAGTTTATTTTTACATTTATTAATTCGGACTATAATATATTTTATTATAGCGAAATATAAATTAATGATGTATAATATACATTTTGGTTATACATTTTTAAATTGTAATTAATGATAATAATAATAACCAAAATTTACTCTATAATATGATAACTCCGTAACACAACCAAATTGCTCATGCATACGTGTTTTCAACCATAAATATCATATCTTTATGTGTGGGCCGCATGAGCGGGACACTCTTTAGGTTTATATAAAGAAAATGGGTCAAATAGCAGTTAGGTCACTCAATTGACTGAAAACTTTCAGTTGGGTCATCCAACTCAAAAATCTTTTAATCAGGTCACATAATTGATAAAAACTTTCAATCAGGTCACTGGGGTTTACGAACGGTAAAAAAGAGATGGAAAGATGACTCGGCATGAATTAGGTCCGTAAAACCCCAGTGACCTGATTGAAAGTTTTTATTAGTTCTGTGACCTGATTTAAAGTTTTATCAGTTATGTGACTTGATTGAAAGTTTTTATTAGTTATGTGACCTAATTGAAAGCTAGCCTATCGAATAAAAACTAGCCATGTCAGCATGCTGAGTCATCTTTCCGTCTCTTTTTAACGTCCGTAAACCTCAGTGACCTGATTGAAAGTTTTTATCAGTTATGTGACCTGATTAAAAGATTTTTGAGTTGGATAACCCAACTGATAGTTTTCAGTCAGTTGAGTGACCTAACTACCATTTAACCCTAAAGAAAATGTAGGAAATGCATAATATATTTTTAATAAATAACAATTAAATATAAGAGCAACTCAAAATCAAAACTGTTAGCTCTTTTGGACTAACATGTGATGCATTGGTATGTTTGGGAGTTGACTATTGTTTGAAAAATTACGTACAATTTTTTACCAGGTTGTCATAAGATTGATTATGGGAGTAAATTTTTATATATTATTTTTCATAGTCTACTCATTCATAAAATAAATTGAGATAATTAAAATAAAAATTTGTAACATCTTTAATGATGACGAGTTCTCGATGAGATAATTACTGGATCAAAATTTATTATGTCATGCAAATTTAGGGAAATGAACTAAATTTTTTTATTATAAATTAGAAGATTTTTCACCAATTAATAAAACTTGGTAAACGCATAAATATCTAAAGATTTTAGATATCACCTCATTGAAAATATATAAGTTATATATTTTTATTTAATTAAGACCATATTTTCATTTAAACATTTGTGATCAAAATTTTGAACTCCATACATTTACTTACTTCAATATAGTTAGTTTTATGTTTTTGGGAATAACTTAATATATAATTTATTGGAATAATTATATAAAATTTATAGTAGAGATTTATCAAAGATTAAAAAATTGTCAAATTTTTTTTCAAAACTTAATTGGATTGAAAAATATTAAAATTGTGAATCATTAAAAATATCGTATATAAAATTACTAATGAGTGGTGATAAAAGTCAGGAATAAATGAAATACGCAATAGAAGAACATCTATCTATTACTATATATTAAAGGAGAACACAAGGGCAAAAGTTGTCATTTTAATGAATGTGAAGTTACAATTTAACTCCTATTTTTTTAAATATTACAAAAATGTCATCCTTCAATAATTATGTAAAAATTATTGAAATTATGCTTGTGTATGGATTCTAACCCCTAACCTTTAACTCTCAAACTCATGTCTTTGTCAATTATGCTACAGTTGATTTTAAGTTTTGTTTAAAAATCCTATATGATAAACCACCTCTCCTCTCTTTTTGTCTCATCCTTTTTCTTTTTTGAGCAAATGAAATATTGGTTCATATTATTTCTAAAATATTGGATAAATCAAATTAAAAAAATTATTTTAATCGACTGAGCATATTCTACAATTTTTTTTGCCACTTTAAATAATTGATATAGGAAAAAAATAGACAATATATAATGTAATTTAGTCAAAAAGAAAACGATTTATTTACATACGTCTCCATGTAGATGTTAAATTATTTAAATTAAAAATAAGATTTGGTTTTAAGAAATATGTAAATTTTAGTTTCAAATCATATATGATTAATAATAGCATCACATAATTTTTATGTATATAAAATTTTAAATATATTAGTCATATTAGGGGTTTTGGTCGACCAATTATTTAGACTTTCAACGAGTTAAATATATGATTGGTCTTAAATCATAAATACTTAAATATATACGAAATATAATTGAAATTATGTTAAAAAGATGAAAACTCTAAAAATATGATCTATGTTATATATAAAAATAATATAATTAACATTCAAAATAAATTAAAAAATATAAACTTTTGAATCATAAATATTATAAAAGTATAATAATTATTTAAAATGATCAATTAGATTATAACTCGACTATAAAGTATGGTGCATATGAATTTTATATAATGTATTAATCAATATAATATATAATATAATATATAATGGTTGAGTTATAACATATATTTAGATTAATATATGATAAAATTAAAAAATTTGATTTAAGACTTCATATACATGTGGGCCATTAAAGTTATCATATTTTACATGCACTATTTTTTATTGAATATGTACATAGTGTAATAAATATTAGACTAAAACTAAACATTTTAGTTTAAAAGTGTATAAATATATGTTTTTAGAAAAAATGATTGAGATAAGCATATGATGATTTTTAGTCGATATTCAGAGATTTTTTAATATATCTCAAAATATAGTCTTACATATACAATTAATTTTTCTACAGCAAATCATTGAGTTTACATTCGCCTCTATTATAAACGGACAATTTATTACAATAACTATTTATATTATACTCAAATGTTCAATTTGATAAAGTTCATTTCACACAATTGAAAATTAAATTAATAATTTAACTATCATAACTATTTATGTGATTATTATCGTATGAATATTTATCAAAAATTTATGAAATCTAATCAAATTATAAAATATTTGGTTCAAAAAATTGGTATGGAATATTACAAAATACCTATATAAATATTCGATCAGATCGAAATCCTATCGTTTATCATATTTTTAATTATAAAATTATTTCTATATATACAGTTTCGGACGAGAAATTAGTTCACTACCCGTACCTTGCACGGGCATTTAAGCTTATATATTAAATGATAACACAAGGGCAAAAAGTACCTAAAAAGTACCTATGAAATTACCATTTTGCCCCTATTTTTTGAAAAATTAAAAAAATGTCGTTCTGTTATAATTAATGCAAAAATAGACAAATTTATGTTGCTCCTGAGAACTGAACCCATAACTTCAAAGTACGAAGTTCATAACATGACCTTTGTACTACTCTTATTTTTGTGGTTATTTTAAAAATATTTTTGGATAAGTTACATGTTCTTTTTTTTATCATATTTCCCTTTTTCTATTTTCACCTTTTGAGTAAGTAGATTGTTGTATTTGTTATTTATAGAAAATAAAATTAAGAATTTTACATAAATGTAACTCAGATTAGATAAAAAATTTGAATTTGTTAACATCTGTCTCCTTGTAGATATAAGATATTAGATTACTGAAATCATAAATAGAATTATATTTCACTGAAATAATAAAGTGTGATTACATTTTGGAAAATATTATAATTATATCATATATAATTTTTAGATTTACGAAAATGTAAATATGTGAGTTAATTAGAGATTTTTGTTCGAATAATCATTTAGATTTTAAGCAATTTAAATATATAACTGAATTTGAGTTAAAAGTGACCTTTTTAAAATTTAGGATTTCAAAATGTATATAAATGAATAAGTCATTGATATTCGTGTAATCATATGATTAAAACTTTTGGATTTTAAGTTGAACCTAAGTTTAAAAAACTTAGATATTGGGTTTGAAATAGTAGGCCAAAAATAGATAGTTGAGTTTAAAAAGGTATATAAATATATGTTTAAATATATATGTATGAAAAAAAAGAGCTAGACAATCACATGAATAATTTTTACGTAAAACTAAGGGGCTGTTTGTTTCCCCTTATTTCAAGGGACTTATGCCTTATAAGGCCATAAGCACTTATGGGGGGTGTTTGCCAAAATAAGTTTTAGCTCAACTTATAACTTATTCTCGATATACGCAATATATAATATCCTTCAAATCTTCAAAACCATATATCTCTTGATCCGTTCATCAGAAAATTGATATGTATATATCAAATTTCTCTATTCATCGAGATCTATTCATTGATATCCATTGTTATATATAAAAAAATATATATTTTGAAAATTATAAAAAAAAAGTTAACTTATAAGTCCTGATTTACCCAAACAGTCTACTGATTATAAGTTCTGATTTACCAAACACTCTAATCTCTGCTCTACTCATCACTTATATGACATAAGTGCTTATAAGCCATAATCTACTTATTTTAAGATACCCCAAACATACACTAAGAAATTTTGTTAATGACTCTACTTATAGTCATACATACCTGACTATTTTTTACAAATATATTTTTATGATGTTAACATGACATGAGTTCACGTACGCCCATGTCACACGCGAACAATAATGCTAAAATGATTATTAATATTATATTCAGTTGTTCAAATTGATAAAGTTCAAATCAGAAAATCTGAATTAATATATACCAATTAACAGTAATAATGTTATTATTATCGTATAGATATTTATCCAAATATAAGGAAACCTAATAAAATTTTAAAATATTTGGTTCATGACAATGCAATATTATAAATTGCTATACAAAAATAAGATAAAATGAAAAATATTATCTTTTATCGTATTTCTAATTATAAATTCATGTCAAAAAATTACAAAATTATTATAAAATTTATACAGTTTAATACGAAAAATTATTTTAGTGATTATACAGGCCCGTGCCTCGCACGGGCTTTTACGCTAGTTATACATAAATATACATAATTTATTAAAGTTACACGTTTAATATCACTAGTAATATTGCCCGTGCTTCGCACACGAGAATTCTATTCTATCTATTCATTTTTTAAATTTGATACGATCGTTACAATTGATACAAACAGTGTCAATAGCCATGAATAAATACTAAGCGATTCATGTCTCAAACGTATAGTACATGTAGTCATTTAACGACGACATTTTAAAAGTGATAACGAAAACATAGAGGGACGATTAAGTGTTGAACTGATAATGAATGTAGATAAATCAATTTTCCCTAGTTTTTAAAAACATCCAACATGGTTTAAAACCAGGAAAAAAACATTAATAAAGACTTGGAAGTAGAATATAAATTCAGAAGTAAATCAAACACAAAGTTTCTTGTAAGCTAACAACAAATTATTCATTAACAAAATGATAATCAAATTCTCAAAATGAAATTTTGGCCAGATTCTTCCTCAATGACTCCATAACTGCACTGCTTCTTATAGCTAACTTTCTTTTAAATTTTCCTGCAAGTATAAAACAATTTATCAGACTAAAGAAATGTTTTGTTGAAGCAATTAGTATAATAATGATAATGAAAAATATATGTAACCATTTTAATTTTCTTTGTGCATGATGTGGCAGAACCTGGCGTATTCCCAGAATCTTGAACCTCAATGATCTTAGTCTACATAAAACATATAATAAGTAATCAGTAGACAGGATGCAAATAAGCATCTTGAATTTGTTTTGAATTTGTCAATATGTATATAGATTAAACCAATGAATTCCAAACTCACATTGTCGAAAGCAGAAGAATCAAAACCAGATACTATTGTCTCAGACTTTGATGGATTAGCATTACCAGCGGCATATGCATCAGTAGCATGATAAACATTACTATTGAGTAGAATGTTGTCATCATTCAATTCAATTTGTAGAGTTACTTCTTTGCCGGAAATCTCCTTGATTTCAGCAGGATATGTTTTGTCTGTGTTATCCTACAAATTTATATAAAATATATAATGCAAGATAGTTGTAAATCTTATATAACCATCTAATATATTTAAAACCTAGAGATATAGCTTACATTAATTCCCTCAGCAATCAATTTTGTTGCTGTTTTTCCAATCAGTCTTTTTGCTGCACGATCCAATAGTACAAAGTTGAAAGCTTCAGTATCATCTTCAGCCAATACAACAATCCGATACCTGATAATCATATGTAAATACATTTGAAAAAAATGTGACATTATGGTACATGATAATTTTCATAGTAATTAGAAATACTACCTCTTTTGTGGAAGTGGAAAGTTTCTGGTGCATTTGAAGCACCTGTACTTGCCTTCCAATTTAGAAACCTCCTCATTGCATTTGTTTTTGTGACAGCCATTGTATCACCAACAATCAGCTTCTTCCACCTTATTCACTTTAACTTTGCACAAAAAATTTTGCTAGAAAACATGAAAAAATAATGGCATGATTAACTGTTTAGTGACAATTATGTTTGAACATTAAAACAAATTTATATCATCAAATTATAAAATTCCACCAGTAATGCAAAATAGTGTTAACATGCTCTTTAACATGCAAGTACAAATGAACCTTATATACCTTAAGGAAATCAGTGCTTGTTTTTCCGCTTAATTCCTTCAAAGTTAAAGTTTGAATCACAGTTGCAGGTGCAGACACAGTATAAGATTGTGCTGGGGAATTTGCAATTTTTTCTGATGTAACATAACCTTCTTCATCAAGTCTATCAGAAAAAAAGGCATTCTTCAATAGAATCTAGTTAAGTAGTTAACATATGTAAAACTGGCATTCCATTTACTTAAATATTAACAATTCGAAAAAGAATATAAAACCTCTGCTTCATTGCATGCACCACTTCATTATCAAGGTTGATATAAATTTTTGAAGAAGGCAAGGTGCTAATCTGAAATGAGGCTGCAATGAATAATGTTAAACATTATGAATCCAAATTAAGTGTAAGTAACATTGACAAACTGTGTAACAATATTAAAAACTTACTACGAAATGTTTTAAGCTTGACACTGGAGCATATGACAATAATAGGTTGCTCCACAGTTGCTCTATACGCAGCATCCGTATTCACAGCAAGATTTCCCCAAACAGTAACCTTGGATGAATGTCTACATGTATAGGTAACAGATGATGTAACACATATAAAAAAAGAGCAATATCATAATCTATAGGAAGAAAAAAAACATAAGATATGGTATATTAACCTCCCATCAGTAATCCTAAACTTCACGATGTCCTTTTCGCCATACATAGTGCTGATTTTGGACACGTTTTCAAAATCCTCAAGCACACCAATAACATCTTTCACAATTTGTAAACAAAGAAATAGATTAAGAAAAATATATGAAACATTACTAAAACGAAATATTAAATTCTGCATCCACAGAATTGAAAGAGTACTACTCAGATGCATATTAAGATTCTAGATTATAGTTGAATAAAAACCTGTTGAAAATTCAGGGTATTCAACATTTGCATAAGAACTTGCCAAACTGAATAAGTCGCTCAAATCAACAAACTCAAACTTATGTGTTGGTATCATGAAGTCATCCTCCTCCACTTTTTCCACATGTGTTGATGGTGAAAAGTTAATGAGAATAGGAGAGGAGACTGGTTTAAGATTAGATGAAGCTTCTTTGGTATAAAAGTTTGACATAATATAAACTTCACCCTCCCTTAGTGTATCAGCATGTGTTTTCCAGTCATTAGCATAAATGAAGGCATGGACATGACAATCCTGTTGATAAATCAAAATATACTACTTTAAGAATATATAATATATTTAGTAAAAAAATTGGTTTTAGAAAAGGCTTTCATTGGAAATTAAAGCATACTAATACTCACATCATCATCTAGCAAGATAAGATTATATCCTTTGAGAGTTTGAGTTCCACTGGATGCGTTTGATATGGAAGGCCACATTCTTGTTACTCTAACTTTTATTCTCCATGTGGTCCTTGTAGTATCGAGAGAAGACAATTGATCGAACATGTTTACTGCGATTCTGAAACATTTCAAAAGTTGTTAACCACTTCGAAATACTACAACACATATACACCTAAGAAGTAATGTTAATTGTTGAATTTAGATAATGAATAAGAAAAACAAAGTGAAGATATATGTACTGTACGACATAGTAAAACTGGAATTGCATAAGAAAATAGATGAAAATGTAAGCAACCAGGAGAACATACCAGTAAGGTTGTCGTCTATAGCTTAATGATTCACAGTAATTGTTTAATGGTTATCGTGGGATAGAATTACGTGGGATAGTGGTTATATAGAAAAACAATAAGTGGTTTCTGTAGTATATCCTTATTAACAAATTTGAAGAGCCTTGATTTCAGGGATATAACGTGATTTCAGGGATATATCGTTGAAAAGATATTGATAGAGTTGATTTATACAATCATAAATATCAATATATATGATGAGGTCATAATCATAAGTTGTTACCGTCTACTTTGCGTAAACTATGCATTTTTGAACTAACTTACGTTATTTTGTAAATATTAATTTGTTAATATGATTTATACAATCGTATTAACAGAATATCAATATATAATCTTCTATTAAATTTAGGACGTTGATTACTAAAAAGTATTGCCACAAGATATACGATATATTTGAAATTTAAATCTTTTTAATTTAATTGGCATATGTAAACAAATCGCGTGCACCGACTTCAATCAAACACAAATCTATATTATTTGATTTGTATATAAGATTTGATTTCTAAATCATCCTGATAGTATTGTTTATTGTCCAAATATATATGAATTCAATTTTGGTCGACATAAAATCTAAATGGGGAAATTGATGGAATTTTAACTATGAAAAATTTAAAGGTGAAGGAGTAATAATAATTTAATTTTTTCCTAACTAAATTCTTATATAAACCTAAAAAATACATGTAGGTATGTAAATAAAGTATTATAGATTTTAGAATGCAAGACTAAGAATCGCTCTTTTATTATTTTAAATAATATTTTTTTTAAATTTTTTCAACTTTTTTAAAATAAAACAATAGTAAAAGTGGACCAAAAGTTTAAAAATAAAGATTAATTAAAATATTACATTAAAGATTATCTTAAAAGGATCCTAAAAGGACCAAACACTACAAAAACTCCAATCAATCAGGGTGAGAAATTTAGTTGCATGCATAGAAGTACGAATTGGGGTTTTTGCTTTCTAAGATTAAGAATCCATTCCAGTAAACGATTTACTCAGAGTGATCTACAACTATGGAGGTATAGAAACATATCTCTCAATGTTGTTCTAAATGTCACATGTTTAATTGTCTGATTATATTCACCGAAAATTAGTTCAGAAACATATCTCTCAATTGATATGATCACTTAGTTTCTACATGAATATATTTTTGGTGTTTCTAATAATCTACATGAATATATTGCTTATGATCGTATCTTGATTTGATAATAGTGATTCACGTTAATTGTTTCTGTATACCAGAGTATAACTATGACGTTTGAGAGCAAAGATCAAGCATACTACACTGGTATATCTAAACTTGTTTCAATTTGACATAAGGATACAATGTTTCAACATGAATCTGTTGGTTTTGTACAATCGCATTATTTTACATCATATGTTGCTTATTATGTTATGACTTAACAGGAGATAGACAAATCTTGGGAAGTTTTCTTTCTTCTAACACAGATAATGAATGTTTTGGATCCCTTGTAAGTTTGACATTTTAAGTTTTCTTGCACTTTACCAATATTAATGCTTATGAGCAATTCTATAAGGGTAACAATTGTATTATGAACTTATGACACAGAGGATTCCAAAATCATTTTGCGAAGCATTTGGATGTCAACTATCTTCAAATGTGATTATAAAGTGCAAAAAAATAGCATGGAAAGCAATCTTTGACAATGGCAAAAAGCGATTTTATGGATTGGAAAGTTTAATGCGATTCTACAAAATAAAGTTATACAATCTTATCCAGTTTGATTACTATGGTCAAAACTTGTTTGTATTTAGCATTTACAGGGAGACAGCAATCGAGTGCAAGTATCCAACCACTAATCCAAATGATTATTTTAAAAACGAAGACATGACCATTTGGATTAAGGATGAGTATGTTATTGACCGGTTTTCGATGGAATACGACAAATCTCAAGTACTGTGGTCATTCAATGCTTGTCAAAATTGTGTTCTTTATTTCAATATCAACATTACAAAATCTGATATTGAGCTGGGAAAAAAACATCTAGTAAGCACATGTTAACTAATATTATACTACTTTGTCAAATATGAAATTTTTTTCTAGTTTTTTTAAGTACAAAATTTGATACAGTCTTCTTCTACTAATGCAGATTTTGAGTCCAGAATTGGAAGAACTGTACAAACACTGGAAACATGGTGAAAAGTTGAATGTAATATTTGGAAATCTCTTATTTGTGATTGATGTTCACAGGAATGATGGAAAATGCATGCTTGGAAAATGATGGTATGACTTTTCACAGATAATAAATATAAAAGACGGTGAAACCTTGGTGCTCTATAGATTGAAAGATTCTGAGAAAAATAGAATAAATGCATGCATTTTTGAAGCCACTGATGAAGGATTCGATGAGAACAAAGGTATAACAGAATATAACTTTATAGTATGAAATATAGCTACTTATTATAATTGTGACTTGAATTTTTTTTTGATAAAAATTTGGCAACAGTTTGTAAAGAATGGAAAAGAGGTTTTTTCAAAGTTGTTTCGGAAGAATTCATCATTGGGGGAGTTCTGGTATATACTATACTTGGTTCTCAGTTTGCTTCTATTTACTTGACTTGTACTTTTTAATAAATGTCCTAATTTAAATAATATGATATGTCATTACAATGATAATTTTCATGAAATACAGGTTGTTCCAAGACTAATTAAGGAATTCTACAAAGAAAAGATGATTAACACCAGAAAAATAGAAATTAACGGGGAAAGTTGGTACATCAGTTACAATTATATAGGAGGATATGTGTCAAATTTGAAAGAAATAATCAACCATTTCTCTTTGAGGGCAAAGGATACTATCATCTTTACAATGAATATAAGTAAGGTGTTGTGTGCAAGGATATATCAAGAGGATGGGAAGGAGATAGATTACGCAAATAGGAAGTTTGAAAGATCAAATAAAGCAATCTGCAGTTGGGTTTGGGATGTAAAATTTCTATCAAAAACAGGTTTTCTGCATCTAACATAATCTTTGTAAATTATACCAAAGTTGTGAACTTATGACTAATACAAAAAGTTTTGAATGTTATGTACAGAACTGGGGGGTCATAGTGGAAGTCTAAACAAAAATGTACACGGAACGGACAATGCTGAGAGCTCAAACATAGTTGAACCTGAAGAGGATGAAGAAGGTAATCTAATTCTCAACTTTAATTATTTCTCTTGTGATTCAGCTATTCCTTAACAAATCTGAATCTACAAATTGATATAGATATGGATGTTGAAGATCTGGCTGGGGAAGAACATGGACTTGATGAAAACCAGATTAATAATGCTGCAATAACTTTCGATGTCTGCCTAACATTGTGTAATGTTAACAAAACATCACATGGAGTGGTAAGTGCTAAAATCAGATTTACCTATTATTTGTTATATTAAACATTTTCACTGCATGATTGTTATTATTACCTTATTATATGTTTTGCAGCATATTCCTAAAACTGTCAATCCACATGGTAGACAATGGATAGCTGGTGAAAAGGTTTTGCTGAGGACTGCAAATGGAGCTTGGTCAGTTGGAATAGTATACAACCATAAAATCCCAAGATTTTCTGCTGGGTGGAACCTTTTTGCAAAAGACAATGGATTACAACAAAACCAGATTTTAGTCTTCACTCTTGTTGAAGATCCTAATGGAATTGCTTTTGATGTTCAACTACCATAAAATAGATTACTCTTTAAGATCATTGTGAACAAACATTCATCTCTCAAAGTTTTTTGTAATTTGTCCAACAAATTAAGTGTTTACTTAATTATAGAGTTTCCACTTGAACCGTCAGATTATGTAATCAAATTTGGATAATTTAGTTTTAATTGAATTTTAGTTTCCTAAAAATTATTTCGTAATAGTTTGTCAGCAGGTTTCTTTAATTATAAATGTATTATAATTAATCGAGTGACCAATCCACCAACATTAGTAGGCCACACTCTTGTAACACGAACTCTCACCCTCCAGTTCGTCCTGGTTGTGTCAAGTGATGCAAGTGTATCAAACATTGCTGTTTTTAGAAAGAAAGCAAATAAACGCTTAGACTGTAAGACACAAAAATCGTAAAAACCATAACATGGGAAACATGCCAATGATTATTATACTCAATGCTGATAAATACATATAAAGA